>OZ024918.1:63581310-63831310 GCA_964017125.1 Flabesymbios commensalis
TACCTCATTTTTATGTGATTTTGACTGGAAAATCCATTTCTTGTAGTATTTGCATGACTCAAGGTCATCTTCAAGGGAAAAAAAGTCAATTTCAAGGTCAAGTAAGCAAAAAGACCATTTCTTGTAGTATTTGCATGACTCAAGGTCATCTTCACAGGAAAAAAGTCAATTTCAAGGTCAAGTAAGCAAAAATACCACTTTTAACAAATAAAGCTAAAAAATTATACCTCTTTTTCATGTGACTTTGACTGCAAAATCAATGTATGGAATTATATTGGTCATCCAAGGCCACCTTCAATTCCAAGGTCAAAAATGTAAAAAATATGATTGTTAAGAAACGAAAAAAGGTAGAAGTGTAAAAAGGGTTTTTTGTATGATTTATGACTATGTAATCTATTCTTGATACTATTTTGATGATTAAAGTTCATCATGGTCTTCAAGGACTAAAGGTCAATTTTAAGGTCAAGTAAAGGAATATAAACCAACAGTATAACAAGCATTGAACAGAGGTTGACAATGACCTGAACGAATTGAAGAAAGGCTAGACGATTTGATGGGAGCTACTGCAAACATAATCAAATACAAGATAGAGAGAGAGGAAAAGGGAAGCTGAATGTTTTAGGATTGCAAGAGAGTAAAAAAAGACGGAAGTGGAAGAAATGTTAAAGAATCATGAAAAAATTAGGCAATATGTCAGGATAACTGAGAGGTAAAAATAAAGGTCGAAACAGCAATAAATCTAGCAAAAATAAAGTTAAAACAGCTAGGACATTTCGCAGAAGACCAAACAAGACCAAAGTCTGTCAAAATCAGGGTTCAATCACAATGGTTGCAACAAAAATCTAAAAGCAGCCATGAAGCTGACAGATACTGAAGACGAAGTAGCTAAAAAATCATGATTAAGGATATAACCCCTCTAAAAAGGTCAAAATACCAAAAATTAGTGGAGGAGCGTGACACAAAAAGCAAGCAATCCCAGCAGTCGGGGACTTAAAATTAAGGCCACTATGTTTAATTTCTCTGTTTTAGATCAGAAACAAATCCAAAATCTAATGAGGGAGGGCGAAAAAAAAACATTTGAGAAAAAAAAACATTTAACCTATTTTTGGAAAAAATAATGAGGGCGTCCAAATAAAAAAAAAAGATAAATTTCTTGAAAAGTTAATGAGAGCGACGCAATAAAAAACCTTTTGACCTTTTTTAAAAAAGGTAATGAGTGCAACGGAAAAAACAAGTCTGAAAAAATATAGCTGGTAAAATATTTGTTATCTCCCGAAATGAAATTGAAATTTGTTTTTTTTATCTCCCGAAATTGACAGTTCTTTTGGAAATCGGCAACAATGTAATGCGTGCGCTGGGCAGAAAAAAAGCAGATGTATTTTTTTGGTGATGCGCGTCCTAAATCTAATGCGCGCGCTCATCTAAAACATAGTGGCCTAACAGCGAGATGGGTGATCAGGAGGGGGAAGGTTCCAAGCCTAAAACATACCCCAGTCGAAGACGCAGAAGAGCAAGCCTAGATAAGACAACGACACCTCAAATGTAAATAGCACAACACACACGAAATGTGGATTTTTATGTTGGAGCACCAATGCCTATTCAATCTTCAATAAAATAATTGAATTTAATTTGATAATAGTAAATTGTACTAACTTTGAAACATTGTTTTTGAAACTGCCATGGCAAGCCTTGATCACCCTTATCATAAATAACCCTTATCCAAATTATCTTAGCATTGACTCATTTGATTAGAGTCTATCATAAATTGAATTACAGTCTATAATTAATTTAAATAAATATTCAATAACTTTACATTCTAATAATATTCTAATGTAGTATAGTCTAATAGTTTTATTTGATTACAGTTAATTCGCCCCAAAACCAGCTCGCCCACCCTACCATTACTAACTCGATCACCCTAACCAACTCGCCCCACTTACTTTACCAGCTAGCCGGCCCACTTCTACTACCAACTCAGCCCATGTTGTTTGTCAATGCGCCCCAGTTCTCTGACCAAATCGCCCCAACATTCACCAACTCGCCCCACTTCTCTTGCCAACTCGCCCCATGTCTCAGGCTCACGCTTGATATGTGCTGGTTTGACGCAGTCTGCAGCCACCGTCTCAACCTTGCCTTTCATCAGGATTTTTAACACTCGGCCACTCTTTGATACTACCTTGTAATGCGTCGCAAAAATACATGTGAACATGTTTCGAGTTTCTTGAATTGGAACATGTCTTTTTGTGATGTGTCCCGCGGGGTTCTTTTATGGCAGATCGGATGCCGAGTAATACTGCTGCAACGTAGTTGTCCACGGGTTCGGTGATTCGTGTGTCATAATGGCGGCCTTTAGCTGACGGTTAAAACGTTCGACTATGCCATTCGACTGAGGGTGGTAGATCGTTGTACGATTTCTGATAATACCAAACTGGTTACACAAATTCTCCCACAATCGTGATTCGAACTGGGCGCCTCTATCCGTAGTGATTGTGCAGGGGGTCCCAAAACGAGCTATCCACCCTCAGCATCGGCGACAGTTTCAGCTTTAAAGAATGATTCAACTGCAAGACGCGCATGCCTGGGACGGTCAAATGTAGGCCAACAGTAGCCTATTGAGTACAGATTGACGGCATTAGTATAGCCACTGAACTGATTACAAGATACTACTTAAACGGGACATTGATCCAATGCTGTTTTAATGCTAGTCCAACGTCTGCGACGCTGGCCCAACATTGAACCAACATTGAATAAATGTACAATGTTTGAGAGAAAGTCCGCCTGCCCAGCAAACACAAGACATTTGTATAACATTTATACAACGTCGGCCCAACGTCTTCAACGTTGGTCCAACATTGCATAAAGTCATACAAATGTTTTGTGTTTACTGGCCATGTCAATACAAGCTTGGGTCAAGCAGTTTCAACATCCCCCCAGTAATACAGTCAGTTTGTTTGCAAGCAAGCGACCAAGTAGGGGTAAGGGCCAATATCTTTGAATTATAAACTCATAGATGTCGCTCAAGTATATATGAACTTGCTGTGATTTGAGAACTTGCTCTTAATGAGGCTTTAGGTATGAAACGCATATTTAGTATTATTATGGAATAGGGACTTGGCCTACCCACGGGCACTATTGCCTTCTGGGGGACCCTTGTCCCGTGAATTTTAACAGTTGACTACACCTTCAATGTCTGCTAGCGGTATGGCTTCGCGCCAACGCGTGAACTGATTGACGCAGGTCAACAAATATTAAAAACCGTCAGGGTATGGCAAAGGGCCGACTATGTCATTATGTACGAGGTGGAACCTCTCCGTGGGTTCAGTAAACTTAACAAAGACTGGTCCATTATGATGTGAGACCTTTGCGATCTGACAGCCTTTGCATGATCGACACCAATTTGCAACATCTATATTCATACCGTGCAATACGAAGTGTGTATTATTGACAGGTTTCGTAGCTCTATGTGATGGATGGCCTAGACCATGGAGGCTCATGAAAACTGCCTGCAAAATTTAGCTGTGACGTACGATCTGGTACGTCCCGTCGACACGTCACACCACACCAGTATATTGTCAAAGGTTTTGAGTAACTGGAAATCTAACGTAGAAGAAGTACAATGTCGTAACCGTGTGAATTTAGCGTCGAGGGCCTGATCTTCACTTAATTCTTGATCATAAATTACTGAAGCACTGCTAATAGCTGACACAGACGGTCTGGACAAAGCATCGGCTACGAAATTTGTTTCGCCTTTCACGTATCTGATATCTGTTGTGAATTCTGCAATATAGGCCATGTGCCTTGTTTGACGAAGCGACGGACGTTTAGTTGTTGAACTCATTACTTAAGTTAAAGGCTTGTGGTCAGTATTGACAAAAAAGTCGCGGCCTTCTAGGTGTTTGTCTAAAATGTCTGACTGTAAACTGCTAGGAGTTCTCGGTCAAAAGTACTGTAGCGTGTTTCTGCGTGAGATAACTTCTTACTAAAGAATGACAAAGGTTGCCAAATGTTATCCATGCACTGTTGCAATACGCCCCCAATGGCGAAATTACCAGCGTTACACATGATGTTCAATGGTGCCGAAGGGTTCGGGTGAACCAGCAAGGTCGCGTTAGCCAGCATTTGCTTAGACACAAGTAAAGCTAAATTTGCACTTTCGGTCCAAATTAGATCGAAAGTTGATGCAGGCGATAACCTAGTCTGTCCTTCGTTGGCTGCTGTCAGTAATGTATTTAGAGGTGCTAATTTCACCGCACAATGAGGTATAAACCTGTGGTGATAATTGACCATGCACAGGTATCTACGCAACACCCGTTGCTTCTCTGGTTTCACAAAATTCACGATCGCGTCAACTGCGGTAGGTAAGGAGGAGATGCCTTCCCAACAAACGTATTGTTCTAGAAAACTTAATTCTGTCACTTCAAACTGGCATTTTTTATTTATTTCTCGGGCCTGGTAATTATTCCGTATTCAGGGAGGCGTGTGAATAAAATTGTTAAATGCTTCTTGTGTGTGGCATTGTCTGGACTTGTCCTGAGAAAGTCGTCTAGGTAAACAAACACAAAGTCAGGACCCCGTGTCACATGGTTGATGAATCTTTGAAATGCTTGACCTAAATTACGTAAACCAAAAGGGGTTCTAGTAAATTGAAAATGCCGAAAGGCGTCGTCACGGCGGTTTTATCTACGTCAGAAGGCTCGACTGGGATTTGATAATTTGCCCATACTAAATTGATTTAGCCCCAGCGAGACGCTGTGTAAAATCTGTCAGACACGGTCTGGACAATCAAGCTTCTATAGTTGCCACACAGCCTCCAATCTCCATTCTTTTTAGGTACCATGTGGAGCGGCGGCGACTATTTGCTGTTGCTGGGCTCGAGTCTTTGTAGGCGCTCAAAAACGGGGTGGCCTTTTGTCACGTTTATGAATAATTCAATGTTTTACTGTCTCTCCCTTTGTAGTAGGGCGCGTTAACTTAGTTAATTCGGTTAAGTGATAGCAACTTGATTGACGATAGAGTGGCGTGTATAGCCAAGCCAGTTCTCATGTCATTTAAACATGTCCAAGTATAATCGCTTTTGAGGCCAACCTCAACTACTCGCTTGCATGTACTGTAGGTAGTAATAGACATGATGGAGATTTTTCTGCGACCGGCCCCAACCCAGGGCGAGTTCGACACAGGCTCAATGGGTAGGTCAAGCCACTGACCGAGATTCATCCACTAAAACGATGCGACATTGGGGGGCATCTCAGAGCTATGACCCATTTGGGGATGATTAGCTACCAAGGGCCCGCAGGTGCTTGTGATGGCCGGGCTCAGGTAACTCAGGGATATAAGTCCAGTGGTCAGTCGGATTGAGGTCAGACTGATTACACCAGGACCAAGTGACAGGAAGTTGGTCTCACAGCCCTGTCAAGTAGTCCCACGACCAATATGGACCTGCTGTGTCAACTCACATATACAGACTGCACATGCACAGCACTCGCATTGCATACAATAAAAAATAAGCTCCGGTTGGGCTCGCCAAAAATATTAAAATAAAAATTCAAAAGAAAAAATCAAATATTTCGATTTATTCCTTTTGTCCACGACGTACAATAGCCTAGAGGGAGATAACGTGGGAAGGGTAGCTTCCGCGTAGTCATGTCACGTCTCAATCGGCTCGCCAGATGCAAAAGGGACTACCTTGCGCTGGCCAATCAGTTTAAATAATAGGCACAAGGCTCTCTGCATATGCGCTTCATCACCGAGAGTTTGGTGGTAATAGCAGCCTGTGCATTGTCCTTATGAATCAGCTCTGAAGCATTATTTTGCTGTCTATCCAGCGGCAGTGCGGTAGGACGGGGGACCTTTTGGTCTACAGAAAAAACACCCTGTCTGTTATCTTGTTTTTGTGAAACACTAGGTACAAAAGGTTTTGTGTTGACATCTGAAAAAGTTGGCGAATGTTCTCTGCTGTTTGCAGACGGCTTATTATTGAAATGTTTTTTCTTCACACCTGAAGTTTCTAGTCGCTGTAGACGTCTCGAAATATCTTCTATAAGTCCGATAAGTTTTGTGCTCTCGTTAACCTTCATCTCAGCAACTCCCCCTCGTGTCTCTTACTCGTCGTTTGCTGAGGCTAAGGCTCGATCTGCCAGGGTGGCTAGGCCCTCCAATGTCTTCTGGAGTCGCCTGAGAAAGCGAGACGAAATGTCGGTTCCTAACTTCTCTCGGAAATGACTTTGTTCACTCGTTCTGGCATCGGAAGCCTTCTTCGTTCAATTTATCCCTCCTTGTGGTTGAGATACTTGTGAGTGGGGAATGGTTGTAACAATATGTCGCGTACATCCGATGACACCTCGCCTGAAAGGGAAGCACAGGTCAGCCGATAACGTTCGTCATCGTTGGTGATTGTTTAAATCGAACTGTGTTTCTATTTGATTGAACCATAGTTGACGTCAGTTAGATAAAAGTTGGCTATTTTTTTATCGCCTTGACGACTGATGGTAAACTGGAGATGGGCTTCTTGAGGATTCACTCCTCAATAATTCACTCTGCCCTCTATGGTTTCTAGCGATTCTTAAAAAATTCGCTTTCACTTTCTTATATTCCGGCTCAGTTTCTTTAAGCACTGACGTGTTGTCATCACTTAGAGGATGATGAGAATCTTTCTGACGAGCGCAATTATGCTGTGGAGGTGTCAAACCAAATCCCTTACTATCACCTCTTTCGGCCATCTTGAAATTGACTTATTGAAATATATCTAACTAGTAAAAGATTTAGTCTGCAGGCCTATTGGCTAACTATGCATGACTTAAGTGTGTTAAAAATGACATGCATTATAACTATGCCAGTAGGCCTACTATTGTTGCCGCGAGCAGAATTGTCTATTTAGTTCTTGATGTAGGGGGGGGGGGGGAGTTCCTGTTCTTCTAATTTAGAAGCACATAAAGTAGAATGATGAGATGAATTGTTGATTAGTGGAGTTGCTGAGCACAATTATTTATAATGCCAAATCTGCTGATCTGTTACGCTTCTGTGATGTAGTAAACATCACATAACACATATAAAGCGTAAGGATTTAGGTCAATGAATATCATGTACAAATGCTTGCTGGGGTACTATCCTAAGCTAATATGTTGTATATGATTAGTAATCCAATTTACGAGGAAATAATTTTCCCAGGAAATCGATAAACAACATTTATAAAGAAAGCCTAGTCTTCACAACTGTCATGTCGTGTATTGCTGAATGTGAAAATTTATCAAAATATCTCTCGTCAAACTCAGTTTCATGAAAATAGTCTAGATCGAACTGTAGTAAGTTTAATACAGTTTGACCTGAGTTTGAAAATAAAATTTTGAAAAGTTGTTATTTGACTGACCGAAATCTATTAGGACCACATAGCATACATTTCAATTGCGAACGTTTCTAAAAAAAAGAATATTTTTCTACTCTCTCTTTCAGAAAAATTGACAATCACATCAAAGTCGTTCCGCCTCGTATTGTTTTGTGTTAGCGCTCGTTGCGCTGTATCGCGGTGTCGTGTGAGTGTGCGGGGTGTAGCATGACAGCTCATTACCATAAATCACAGATTTGGCTGACCACGGTGCGCGCCGGGGAACGCTCACTGGTCCCCAGATCGCAGTGTGACAGCACGCATCACGGGTCCAAATGGAGAAAAATAATTAAGAGAATCGTTAAGAAATCGAGCTGTGTATTTACACAAAGGGCGATATAAATTTATTTTTTGCGAGGAAAAAAAAAATTTTTTTGAAAAAGATTAAGTTTGATTTCAATGGGTGTCTGAGAAAAATTTTGGAAGTGCTTCAATAGCTTTACTGTTGTGGATAAACACTAGAAATCCATCATGACTGCCCGAGCACATGTGTGGAATCCCCCCAAAACTCCGTGGAAAGTTGGGGGCTGCCAAATTTATGTAAATATTAATGAGCTGTGATTATCTGCTGTTGTACGCAATGCATTTCCGGTAGGCGGGATTCAGACGTGGCCGAAATCTTTAGGAGCTAAACTAGGGAACCGGCGTGTCCGCTCAAATGTGTCACCCTCTAGTGGCAACCAACACATAGTATTTAGTGTAGTGGGCAGCTTCTCTGAAAGAAAAAATATGATTATATTTAGTGGTGCGTGACCTACTGTACAAATATTAATATTAACATTTTTTACAGACCATATAAGACCTTTTATTCACATAGGCCTATATAGGCGTACAATTTTATGTAGCCCTAAATCCTATGAAAATTGTGTGGTTCGAGGTGATAATTTATCAATTCTGACATAAGAATTGAATAATCAAAAATATATTTGTCATGGAAAATTTTAGTGGAAAAATTCTCACCAAATCGTGCCACCCGAATAAGTTGGTTAGCTGATTTGCACAAATACATGAAAATATTTCCTTACCATTCGCCTACAGTGGCGTAATGAATTTTTTTTTTTCAAATAAATATAATTTGAGGAGCTAGACTATTCTGTCTGAATTTTGTGATTTATTAGATTTGTCGCGTGGATCGCCATCTTGAAATTTCAAGACTACGTGTATTTCCACACTGAAATTATGAATTTTTTCGCTGTAAAAGCGAAAAACACATGAACCTCTCGCCGAACAATGTTTCTAACCATTGACGTGTAGCTAACGGCGTTAGCTCATCGCTGTCTGTTCGATCACTGAAGTTAAGCAACGTCGGCCCTGACCATAATTGGATGGGTGACCGCCTGGCAGACACCAGATGCTGTATACACTAGGACATGCTTGCAGCGATGTCGTGTCGTGGGGCTCAGAGAACCACATAAATCAGATGGGTCGTCTGACTGAACTAGAGTTAGACGTAAAATAACCTCAATGGACGTAGGCGCAGTTTCCATCTGGCCAGACCCCATAAAATCCACAAAGTGACGCGATAGCTCACGTGGTGCGATAGCACAATAGTGCGTACTGCCACGTAACATACAGATACAGATACAGATACCTTGGAAAGAATGATGCTTTTTTTGTTCTCCTTAAAAAGTTCAAGCTTCCATATTTTCAGAGTCAATCATCTGATTGACCGATAAAGTGCAGTTTAGATTATGTAACGTGGTCTGCCCAAAAGTTAGCTGCGTGTTCTTACGTTGGGGTCACCAATGTTGAGTTGGAAAGGGGTCATCAATGTTGGTGCAGATAGTCGGAATCAAATCTGTTTCAAGTCTTGTACCAGCCGGTTCAGTGATTGAAGGTAAAATTAAATATGATAACTATATGAAGTTCATTTGCTCACTTTATTGTATATCAACATTGCTATGCATAGCTCACGGCATGCTGTGAGGTCTGACCATCTTATCCAACTAGGCGCTTCTCAGAGCGACACGTCTGTTCGGGATGACTGCTAAGTTATAAGGTATGAAATACGCGTGAAACCGTGGCATGGGTGAGAATTGGCGTGAATGAAACTCGTCAGTTTCAAATCTCGTCAAGCCCGCCCGGCCCAGATCGAAGTCGGGAAGGAATGGCTGCTCTATCCCGTTGCCGGCGCCACATATATCACATGACACTGTACATTGGTCATGCGATATGATATATATATCGGTGCAAAAATCGGAGACATCATCATATTATGTATCATGTAATGTTGATAGCTCCACCTTATATTCCTTTTTTAATTCATTTTCGGTAGGAACATCAATATGAAATAACTTTATGTTCCGTTTTCCTTTAATTCATTTTTGGTGGGAACATTAGTAAGAAATAATTAAGAAGTATTTACTTTGATTTCAAGAAGGCGTAAGGCAGGTGGAAGTCTGTATTGATGTTGTAGAGAAAGTTATCTTATGAACTGTTAGCAGATAAATCCTAGGCTGACCGCTTGTTTGTGATTTAATTATAAGTATTAAATGTGTAACTTAATGAAAAATAGGAGATCCGGTACTGTCCTTCTCTACAATATCCGTAAACTCAGTAAATATTGGTCCATCAGCTGCAAAGCTGAGCTAGCATTGAGCCAACATTGGTTTAGTGTTTTGTGTTTACTGGCCAGACAGCGATCTGTCACAGCTGGATCTCCAGACCTGTCCTCTTCTAGCCTCGATTATAGTGGCCAGGTGTATTAATTAGCCACAGCATCACTATTTTACATTCTTCTCAGTGTATAGCTTCAATTAGGTCTGGCTTCAGACAGCAAACTATTCTTCATCACTGCATCTACAGTCAAACATGATTGTGTGAATTCATATAATTATAATAGATTAGAAGTAGGCTTATAATTATAGGCGGGCAGGGCATATATTGAAAAAAAAATAAAGAATACATTTATAGCCATATATGCTATTAAGACCAAGGGCTAGATTTTCAAAGGCAATATAATTAGGCCTATTTACATCATTGCAAAATATTGCATCCATAATGCAGGGCCGGAGGAAGTGGTCCAGCCGGTACGGCCATGACCGAACCACTTTTCAATCAATATGCAGGAAAATGGCTCTCAGAGCACTTATTCCTTAAAAAAATTTCAGGGGGAGAATGCCCCCTGACTCCCCTATAACAGGCCTGTATCACAGCCGGACCACTTCTACTTTGCTTCCGCCGGGCTGTAATGATATTGTGATATATTTGCTTTGGAAAGTGGAACATCTGCTAGCTTCCCCCAGTTTCAAACTCTCATAGTGGCAATTTCTTAAGATTATATTGGCCTAGTTTGATCCCAAGGTAGGCATTGTTCTCAGTAAAATCTATGGGCTATTTACAGGGTATAAATTGATGGCTCAACACACAGCTCAAAAACTGGAGACGCTAACTGTCGTAAAAATTGAGGACGGAAATCCTAAGAGGCCCAACTCAGCAAATAACAAAATTTATGCTTATTCAGAAACAACGTTTGGCTGGCCCACCATAGGCTATGTGTTAACAGAAAACTAGATATATGTATGTTGTGATTTTCGAGAAGATGTGAGGGATTTTTTTCGTAGTCTAGATAGGCTACTATTCGACTTTAGTCCAGGGTGAGGCTAAGTATAGACTACATTACTGTAGCCCTATAAATATAAAAAGTGTCACTCACGCTGAATGCCTTGGACGACGATGTGGCCCGTAATGTGGCGAGGTAGATTAGATAGATAAAACCTAATAACTGGTGAGTAACGTGTAAAAAGTACTGTAGCTTAGGCTTACTCCTCTGGGCCTACTCATGCCATGGACGACACCACCGCGGTCTACTAAATTCTAAACTTCTCTGACAGTCGCACACAGCCTGTGTCGCCCACTCGCTGTCTTTTGAGTGGTCTGTCTAACTATTGGCAGTTAGGCCTATTTCTGGAGCCAAACGCTATATGGCAAATACAAGAACATGAATCTCTAGACTAAAATGTAGGCTAGGCCCATATGCCTATTAGGCTATAAAGAGAGGCTGGACATATAATCAGAATTATAATTAGCCTACAGTCAGTCCAGCTGTAGAGGATTGTCCAAAAGACCAATATGAAACATAGGCTACCTAGTGTTATTTACTATCACTAATCAATAATCAAAATTCCCAACCGGTTTTCCTATTTCTAAAACATTATAGGGATGCAGCATTAGACATCTGGTTGGGGGGAGGAGGGGCTGGAAAAAATGTCAGAAAATTGCGTAAAAAAGTATTGTTTTCTTGTAGGGGCAAATAATTTTTTCAAACTAGTAAAAAAATAGCCCCCTCCCTAGATATCTGATGGTACATACTTAATTAGGCCTAGTCATTTGGGAACATGACAATTCAATCTCATAAGATAAGTTACGCATAATAAAAACAAATTAAAACCATTATTATCTAGTCATTGGCAACAACCCTGGAAATTTCGAATTTCCATTGAGCATTTCAAAAGTTAGATCTTTTGACATGTATATAACGAAATTCTGAGAATAAACCGGAATGAAGGTAATGGATTAATACATGCTACAGAGGAGCGTCATAAATAGACATTTACTACATTCTCACAAATAAATATTAAAAAAAGATATATGAATAATCTATTGTGCTATATATCTATTTATATTAACTTTGCGTTTTTACTGGGGTTCGTAGGCCCCTACCCTATATTAGAATTCATACTAATTACTAGTATTGTAGTCTACATTAGTATTCCTACTAGCAGGCCACTAGTAGGTCTACTAATGGACCCATTCAAATTGAACCCATCGAATATTTCGTGGAAGTTTAAGCCAAATGATTTTTGCTTAGCATAATTGTTACGTTCGATAGGCTTAGTTATCCACGGGCGTGCACAGGGAGAGGGTCAGAGGGGTCTTGACCCACAACCCCATTGTCTACAGATTTTCTAAAAATTCTGGGGATCCGGAATCCTCATATTTCACCTCTTGAACCCCCCCCCCCCTGAATTTCATAACGTTGTTAAAAGGATAGAAAATGTATTGTTCATGTGTTCAGTTTTCAACGATGGGCATATTTATTATTTTATCTATTTTCCATTGATGCCATTTTCTGCAACACACCGACTGCACATGTATGTTTTCGAAAAATAATGAATGTTGATAGGGCCTATTGACCTGGCTATAAATAGATATGCATTTTGCGGTAGTGGTGGCGCTAATTTGCATACTAAATTTTCTGAAACATATCAGATCACTTTAAAAACAATTTTAATGTCTTCTTTAAACCTCAAGATATGGGTGTAGCCTATACAGACACCCTTATTGTGCCGTTATCTATGATATTGAACAAACTGTAACTATTTTTTTCTGCAGTTGCGGCGCTAATTTACATACAAAATATTCTGAAACACATTAGATCATTGTAAAAAAATAGCTTTATTGTCTTCTTTGACCCGCAACACATGGGTGTAGACACCCTTATTGTGCCGTTATCTGAGATATTGACCAACCTATAATTAAATATATTTTTTCTGTAGTGGTGGTGCTAATTTTCTGAAACACATTAGATCACTCTAAAAAGTAGTTTTATTGTCTTCTTATTAATTGTGCCGTTATCTGTGATATTGACAAAGCTATAACTATATATAGGGCCCACATTTTTCGGTGATAGTGGCAAAATTTGCATGTAGGACTTTTTTCAGCTTGTTAACATAGTTGATTGTTTTCTACTGGCTTTTTTCAAGATATATATACCAATTAGAAGACTGTTCCGGCGGGTGTTAGGGAACCATATTCATCGACTAGATTAGTAGGTGGGCCTGGTCTAATGTAAACAAAAGGCCTGAAGTCCTATGTCATCCCCAGTAATTTGCAGTCACAAATATATAAAAAGTTGCTTTATGGCGGTCATTTTGAATTCCAGTAAAATTACCTGCACATTTCCAGATGGTGGGTAGTGTGATTATGAAATGTAAATTATTTATGACTTTAATTTTTGAGTATTTGGATCACAAAAAAATATGAAGGTGATCCATGGCGGCCATTTTGAATTTCAGTAAAACCCTGAGAAAAATCACCAGCACATCTCCATAGCGTGGGGAGTGTGATTGTAAAATTTGAATAATTTCTTAGTTTTTTTTAGAGTTTTTGCTCACGCAAATTTTTTTGGAGTTGCCCTCTGGCGGCCATTTTGAATTTTGGTAATGGTAGCATCTTTAAAAAATAAATTGCACTTCCCCATGTTGGTAGGAATGTGATGTAGGCCCTAAAAAATAAAAAAAAGATCAAAATATTTTTTTGAGTTTTTGGGGTTGACCTCTGGCGGCCATTTTGAATTTTAACATTTGCTCGATTCCTTGGCACTGCCCATTTCATATTAGCTAGATGTAGCTTCTCTAGGGTAAAAAAAACAGCTTTAATAGCGGTTCATTGAGTTGAATTTTACGACGAAAAGTAGACCAGAAGTAGTATTGTTGCATCACAAGACCTAATGAGTAATGGTGGTTATCTTGGAAAATGGCGGCCATTTTAAAATTTAAGTGGGTAACAATTTTTTTTTTTTAAGGAATAGACTTTGATGAGTATATATAGGCCTACCAATTTTGGCGCTTATACGCTATCACCATTTGCACGATTGTTTCACTTAGATCTTCCCCACTGAAGTCAAGAAGAGTCATTGACATTTGACTAAAAACTAATAATAAATAAAAATTGTGCATTGGTAACTTAGTTATGAGTTGAATGTGGGAAAGGTCAAGGTCACGTAACGTTGGCTGGATAAATTTACCGGTTGTTATGATCCATAAATCCTCTTTTCTTCTCACAGTAAACAAGTTTTAAATCAGACAAAAACTTTTAAAACATTGTGACAACAAGCCGAAGAATATAATCTATGTTCACGATCTTCATTCGTATCTAAAACAAATCAATATGAGTGATAAACAGAAAATATGCATTGTCGGGTCAGGAAATTGGTAAGTCGGGGTCGACTTTTTTGAAGTTTTCACTCAGTCGACTCAAGGCAATTTCTCACTTGGTCTTCTTCTTCTTCTTGCCAAGATTCTTGCCCAGTCATGGTCAGTTGGTGTTCACTGTTCCCAATCCCAGTGACACTGACAGTGTCGGTCTTGGACTCGGCAGTGGCCAGTGCTAGGCTAGGCCTATACTATAGCCTATAGCCTATAGGTCATACGCCCAATATCGCGAACCACGTTTTCTGTCATTTAAAAAATATTTGGTGACCAAATTTTATTTTTTTCAACTTTATTCAACTTGCCAAGTTATCCGGCGCCTATTTCTGTCGTTTTTTCGGCAAAAAATACTTTACATCGTCTGATCCTTTCTTTGTCATGTATAATGACAGGTGCAAGTCATTCATCATTAGAGCTGTGGGCGATATTAAGTAAAATTAGCGAAAATTGTTATACATAACAAAGAAAGGATCTCCCAAGTTAAAATATTTTTCAAACAAAAATTATACCTGGAGATCGCCGGACATGTTAGTGAGTTGAATAGAAGTAAAAAATAATAATTTCAGCTGGTAAATATTTTTAAAATGGCGCAAAACGTGGTTCGCGATATTGGGCGTACGACCTATAGTGGCGTGCCCAACTTCCCCAAGGCCAAGATCATTAGGCCTAGTGGCAATAAGTTGAATAGCGTTATGATATGCAAACAGTGGTCATTTGAGAATGAGACTGAGTGCGATATGGGAAAATACAGCACTCGTTCCATGAATAAGGTGTGAGCTTTTAGACGAACACTTTATTCATGGAACATGTGCTGTATTTTCCCATATCACAAGAAAAATGACCAACGTTTGTATTTTCTCACACGATGAGGTCACACATGACATAATTGCTGTACATTTAAGTTAAAACTACAGCTAGAGTGTGATATGGGCTGTTACCGATATACGTCTCATAGTGAAAAACACTGCACAGAGTGTGAGAATGCCTAAAATAGGGTGGCCAACGAAAATGTCAAAAGTTGTCCGATCAAGTCACAAAAAAGCTGAAACTTGACAAAGTTTGACAAAGACTGAGACTGAGTGAAACTGAAAGAGTAAGAAAATGCGTCCTGAGCCCCTGAGGCTGATATAGGCACATTCGTTCCCAGAAGAGGAGCTGGATCAAGCAGGCACAACGACGTTGTTTCAACGTTGAAACGACGCTGAAAAATAGCACACTGACGTTGAAACGATGTTGAAAAAAGGTTTCATATGAAAATTGTTTCAACGTCATAATTTTAACGTAATTTCAACCCGATTTCAACATGATTCCAAGCATGACGTCGATACGACATTGTAACGATGTCTTTTTTTCTTGTTAAAACGACGTAGATGCGACGTTGTATTGGGGTTTGAAATTCAAACAAAATGGCCATTGTTTATACTGTTCATACCAGCTCGATTCGAATTTTCATTTGTTTATATTCTCCCGACACGTCCTTAAAAACTAATTAACGATGGCGGCCATATACTTTTTCAGCGTCACAAATTGATCGTGCGCCACTAGACAGTCAGACGAGGGTGTGCAGACATCACACTGCTGCCTCACCTGTTTTTTCAATAGGCAGCTTGTCAAACAGGGACGGGACCGGTTGACAATGTTGACTACATTCAAACCAGTCATTTTGTCATTTTTGATGTTTTTTTTGTGTTTTTTTCCGGATTTATGTGAATTTGTGATAGACTGCGATAAAAGATATATTTTTCTCTGTTCTTTTTTATCACTATTACTGGTACAAATGAAGCCATCATTGTACAATTTGTAGAATTAAAAGAGTAATCTGTTTTTAATGGCACTCAGGGTTTCCGCCACGGGGGGGGGGGGGTCCGGGGGGGTCCGGACCCCCCCACTCAGCACCACAGGGGGGATATCCCCCCTTGTTGGTGAATTAAATAAAATGAAAACTCTGAATTTATTTCTCCTGGGGGGCAGGGTTCCAGATACCTAGTCACCCACTCGCCACTGGCCCCTTGTTTTTACTGTGGGCTAATCACGTTGACACAAAGGTAGCCCACATTGCGAATGTAAAAGAGCTGAAAACATCCTTTAGAAGTTAATTGTACAAAAAACATATTTTTATATTTTTCAAAATCATTGGGATTTATATAAAATCCCTATGGGTCGATGAAAATAAAATGCATTGTTCACAGATAATCCACCATTCAGTATGAACTACTAACTAGATCTACTGCACCTGAATTTCAATTCATGAGTACTTTCTGAATATATGATTAGTGTGTCATGGCTATACGTGGCACATCATCTAATAAAATTTACACCGAATTGTCATGGGAAAGTCTACAGTCCCGACGCGAAAACAAAATGATCCTACTTTATTCTGATATACTTCACGAAAGGAGTCCTTCTTATTTAAAACCCATTAGTCCCCAAACGGTTAAAGAAACTAGTCAAGGCAGATACAACCTACAAAACAACTCGAATATAAACCAAGCCAACACTCGCACAAAAACCTTTCTAAAATCTTATATTCCTGCCTCCACCCAATTCTGGGACAATCTAGAAGATTCTACAAAAAACTTGACATAAAAAAAGTCACTAAAACAAGTACTAAAAAGTAACAACCCCAATACTATAACATTGGCAAAAGGAAACTTAATATTATCTTGGCCAGAATCAGAATGGAATGCAGTGAGCTTAACCATCATCTTTTTACAATGAGCATTATTGATAATCTCCTATGTACATGTATGTGGACGTAACGAAACAACCAACCATTTTTTTATCGAATGTCTACAGAGTCGTTTTAATAGAAACTAAAAAGTAACTAAAAAAACGTTAAGAAAAGGAGAGGGGGGGTAGGGGTCAAAAAGCGTCCAAAAACAAAAAAGAAATAAGACATGCAAATAAGACATGCATGGAAGTGAATTTGGCGCCAAATAAAATAAAAAATAATTCTTACCTACCGATTGGTTGAAGTGACCAAAAATAAAATGAATAAATAAAATAAATTTCCCACCTACCCACTGGTTAAAATGACAACAAATCGGAAACAAACATATATTTTTTTTGGCCCTAGTGACTAGGTGAGTAGGTCTAGGCCTATAGCCTAGGTCGAACGCCCAATATCGGGAACCACGTTTTTTGTCATTTAAAAAATATTTGGTGAATAAATTTTATTTTTTTCAACTCCATTCACCTTGCCAAGTTATACAGCGCCTATTTCTGTCGTTTTTTCGGCAAAAATACATCGTCTGATCCTTTCTTTGTCATGTATGATGACAGGTGCAAGTCATTCATCACTAGAGCGGTGGGTAATATTAAGTGAAATTCTGGAATATCGGTATATAAATAACAAAAAAAGGATTTCCCAATTTTCCCAAGTTAAAATAAAATTATACCTGGAGATCGCCGGACATGTTAGTGAGTTGAATAGAAGGATCAAAGCCCTATACATAATAACTCTTCATCACGTAGCAGCCCTGCTGCTTTTTGTCACCCCCAATTTTTTTAATTGTGCACTAACTTCATATGATCACTACCGGGTATTTTATTACGGTATTATTTATCAACCATTCACGAAATTTTGCACATGCAATCACAAGATTTGGAGGTATAAATTTGCGTAAATTTTAGAAAGTGATTCAAGTTTTACAAAAAGTAACAGTTCATCCTAAAAGGCGAATTTAGTGTTTTTTGCCTTTTTCTGTTTTTTTACACACTTTTTTTATGTATTTCACTGCCAACTTGCCAATATGTGGTCTACTAGTATTTTCCCATTTGAAATACTAAAAATGTTGGCAAATGTGGTCTCTTTCCAAATTTATTCTTCGTTTTAAAATAACATGATAATTGGAGGACCAGGCGTGAAGACGTAAATTAAGACACAAAATAATAGCACCTCAAAATACACACAAAACATGGCTTTTTCAAAAGCTTGTAACTTTGTCAATAATTTTTTTTTTACTAAATTTTAGTTTAGATCATTAAGATGTGTTTAGTAAACATGCAAAGAAATTAGGTAGTAATATGACAAAATGTGGAATGCCTTTGGCCACCCTACCTAAAATTAGAAACGGAAGTTTTTAGGGGGGGGGGGGGGTCCCTGTACTGTAGTGTAGGCTGTAGTGTAATCTTATAATATTTAATAGATAATATTCAACCATGTTAACTGCACACAAGGAGATATGATGCTGTTTTTTTATTAGAAAACCACAATTCTGACCTTTAGAATGTACAGTAGCGAAGTGACTAATTTACAAAATTTTCATTTTTGAAATTAAAAACTTTGAGTCAAAACGTCATCCTGATTTTTTGTTATGTTATTTAACCAACAGCAGGCTATATGTTGTAAAAAAATGTGATCCTGGCACCTGTCCCACATCCTCATTTTTGTGTTCAAAGTTCACACAAAATGATGAAATTTTGCAGAGATTGTCAATTAGGATCTTTTGTTTTAAAAAATGAAGCTCTATTAGATGATTAAAACTCTAATTTTGAAGAAACGAAGTTCTGCAGAAAAGATCTCAGCAATTTATGGAGTGGTTACTAATAAGCTTTTTTGAAATACAGGCCACTAAAATGAGGTGCGCAGATCATTTTCAACCATTTTTGCTGATGTTTTCTCCTGGCTATTGCTCCTAGCCTTTTTTGTAACAACATTTAACCCTTATCCTGCTACTAAAAAAAATCAAGTTACTTGAAGCCAGTGTTATGGAAGTAATTTGTAGTATGTTGGCCAGTGCTGAAAAAATTAGCATAAATTATTATTTCACCAATGCCAAACAATAATAAAATAATGACTTGTATATTAATCGCCGATGGAAAAAGTGCTGACCCATCAACGCACACACGGCGGTATTGACTTTACTTTTCAGTTGTCAGTCATCTTTGCCTTAACATTATACACCATACAACGCAATGTATGTAGATTCTGAAAATTTAAAGTCTTATAATGTAAATTGTTGATATTAGGGGCCTTTAAGTAACAGACCAGTTACTAAGCGCATGACAGTTTTGAAATCTATGAGCCCACCCCCACATCACCTTTGTAAGCATTACTGGCAGAATATTTGTTTAAATCACTATTCCTTTCACAAATGTGCTCAAACCTATTAAGTAAATGATAAAAAATTGATGGAGTTCTGAGATATCATTTTTTTTTGTCATTGTTTGATTTGACATGGATTGACCCTTTTTTCTTTGTTATTCACACACGTGTCTGTAATATATGTGAACACTGGTCCTGAAACAGACGTGAACATACACATTCATTGTTAGTGATAACAGACGTGAACATACACATTCATTGTTAGTGATAACAGACGTGAACATACACGTCTAGACGCTGATGAGGTCCTCATTGTTAACTGTCCTGAACTTTGCTCTCAGACCCAGATAGTACATGTTCTAACCCTTTGCCTGCTAAACGTAACAATAGGCGTTTTTTGTCTGTTTTTTTCAGCCGATTAAACCATTTTATTAGGAATGAAATGACTGTTTAACCCTTACGATGCCGGGATCGACATTACTCGTCAGACTCTGATGTGTGTAGAGTCGGATTCAACGCCGGGATCGACGTTACTCGTCAGAATCTGAAGTCTGTAGACGTCAGATTCTGACGAGTAACGTCGAACCCCTCACTGTAAAAGTACACATATTATTAATGGTCGTAGACCCATAACATAGGTATTCAAATGAAGTGGAAAGAGCTAACTAAGACACTTATGATGATTTCAAATTGAAAAAACCCTTTGGTCTCTACGGTTCATATAAAAATAATTAACACGCTGGCCCAACATTGGGCCAACATTGGGTCGCTGTTTGCTGGGTATCAATACTTTAGCTTTTTAACCCGTGAGCTGCTGAATTGTTTGTTTCTATTTTTCATTCATTTTACCCTTTCAAGCCTGGTTTTACCATTGTTTTACCATTATCATCTTCACCCACTACAAGCCGCGAATTGCTGTCGCAATTATCGACTTGTAGTGGATGAAGATGATTCGATGTGGTTTAAAAATTTAAGAAAATTGCCCAGTTTCATGGAAATTTTCGTTCTAAAACCCTTTGTTTTAGGAAAATTAGGTATGTTTTCATGGATGTGAAATGATGCTTTAATGCATCGTAAGGGCTTAGAGGGTTAAGATAAATGTGAAGTTTTCTAATGGAAATAAGAGAAGTTTATAAATACTGACAGTCTATCTTCCTGAATATGATGATACTGACAAGAATATAATCACATATGTTGCACTTTTTAATTCTTCTTTTTTTTTATAGGGGCTCAGTGATTGCTAAGATCGTAGGTAACAATGTGAAGGAATCTGCCAAGTTTGACAGCAGAGTGCCGATGTACGTCTACGAGGAGATGATTGACGGGGAGAAACTCACAGAAATCATCAACACAAAACACGAGAATGTCAAGTATCTCCCTGGACACACTCTACCTGAAAATGTGGTCAGTAGTCTCATAAGCCATTTGGCTATTTCAGTCAGGGTTTATCCGGGGGCCTAGAGGGGTTGAACTCCTCCCTTCACAAAAAAATTGCAATTGGTCATTTTGTGGGATTACTTTTAGCCCCAGAATTTACCTCTCATATTTTCATTTTTTACAGAGGGGTCAGCCTCAGACAGCCTCCTTCGCAACGACCCCAGCCTAACCATATGTTGTCTTGGCCATATACCCATGGTTCCCACTGGTCCTTGAAAACGGGAAAAGTCCTTGAATTTGAAAAAGAAATTCCAGGCCTTTAACAGTCCTTGATATTTGTTAAAACATAAATAAACCAGTATTTGATTTTGATCAAACTGTGAAACACGTTACGCAGTGACGACAGCTAGTGAATAAATGAAAGAAAAAGATTAACATAAATAAGATGTGGTTTAGGAATGCAGTGTGCCTATTTTATCAATAAAAAGTCAAAAGACAAATATCGATAAACAATGTAGGCTTACTCAGCTACTTTTATATTTTTACACTATTGTAATTTCACTGATATGTTAGTATGAAATTTGATAAAAAGAATCATAAAAAATTCTTAAGTTGCCGTTTTTCATACCTTCTGGCCTAAGCTTATTTTTGTAATCCGCAAATCACTTTTTTAACATGCACAAAAAAGGTCCTTGAAAAAAACATTGAGAAGTCCTTGAAAGGTCCTTGAAATGTCCCTGAATTTTGTATTTGTGTTATCGTCTGTAGCTAGCCGTAGCAGACATAGCTGAGGTCACTATGGCTGATATCTTTATATTTGTGTTTTTGTCTGTAGGTAGCCGTAGCAGACGTAGCCGAGGTCACTATGACTGATATCTTTATATTTGTGTTATCGTCTGTAGCTAGCCATAGCAGACGTAGATGAGGTCACTATGACTGATATCTTTATATTTGTGTTATCGTCTGTAGCTAGCCATAGCAGAGGTAGCTGAGGTCACTATGACTGATATCTTTATATTTGTGTTATTGTCTGTAGGTAGCCGTAGCAGACGTAGCCGAGATCAATATGACCGATATCGTTATATTTGTGTTATCGTCTGTAGCTAGCCATAGCAGACGTAGCCGAGGTCACTATGACTGATATCTTTATATTTGTGTTATTGTCTGTAGCTAGCCATAGCAGACGTAGCCGAGGTCACTATGACTGATATCTTTATATTTGTGTTATTGTCTGTAGCTAGCCATAGCAGACGTAGCCGAGGTCACTATGACTGATATCTTTAGATTTGTGTTATTGTCTGTAGCTAGCCATAGCAGACATAGCTGAGGTCACTATGACTGATATCTTTAGATTTGTGTTATTGTCTGTAGCTAGCCATAGCAGACGTAGCCGAGGTCACTATGGCTGATATCTTTATATTTGTGTTATTGTCTGCTAGATATAGCAGACGTAGCTGAGGTCACTATGACTGATATCTTTATATTTGTGTTATTGTCTGTAGCTAGATATAGCAGACGTAGCTGAGGTCACTATGACTGATATCTTTATATTTGTGTTATTGTCTGTAGCTAGATATAGCAGACGTAGCCGAGGTCACTATGACTGATATCTTTATATTTGTGTTATTGTCTGCTAGATATAGCAGACGTAGCTGAGGTCACTATGGCTGATATCTTTATATTTGTGTTATTGTCTGTAGCTAGCCATAGCAGACGTAGCTGAGGTCACTATGACTGATATCTTTATATTTGTGTTATTGTCTGTAGCTAGATATAGCAGACGTAGCTGAGGTCAATATGACTGATATCTTTATATTTGTGTTATCGTCTGTAGCTAGCCATAGCAGACGTAGCCGAGGTCACTATGACTGATATCTTTATATTTGTGTTATTGTCTGCTAGCCATAGCAGACGTAGCCGAGGTCACTATGGCTGATATCTTTATATTTGTGTTATTGTCTGCTAGCCATAGCAGACGTAGCCGAGGTCACTATGGCTGATATCTTTATATTTGTGTTATTGTCTGTAGCTAGATATAGCAGACGTAGCTGAGGTCACTATGACTGATATCTTTATATTTGTGTTATCGTCTGTAGCTAGCCGTAGCAGACGTAGCTGAGGTCACTATGACTGATATCTTTATATTTGTGTTTTAGTCTGTAGCTAGTCGTAGCAGACGTAGCCGAGGTCACTATGGCTGATATCTTTATATTTGTGTTATTGTCTGTAGCTAGATATAGCAGACGTAGCCGAGGTCACTATGGCTGATATCTTTATATTTGTGTTTTAGTCTGTAGCTAGTCGTAGCAGACGTAGCCGAGGTCACTATGGCTGATATCTTTATATTTGTGTTATTGTCTGTAGCTAGATATAGCAGACGTAGCCGAGGTCACTATGACTGATATCTTTAGATTTGTGTTATTGTCTGTAGCTAGATATAGCAGACGTAGCCGAGGTCACTATGGCTGATATCTTTATATTTGTGTTATTGTCTGTAGCTAGATATAGCAGACGTAGCTGAGGTCACTATGACTGATATCTTTATATTAGTGTTATCGTCTGTAGCTAGATATAGCAGACGTAGCCGAGGTCACTATGACTGATATCTTTATATTTGTGTTTTTGTCTGTACGTAGCCATAGCAGACGTAGCCGAGGTCACTATGGCTGATATCTTTATATTTGTGTTATTGTCTGCTAGCCATAGCAGACGTAGCCGAGGTCACTATGGCTGATATCTTTATATTTGTGTTATTGTCTGTAGCTAGATATAGCAGACGTAGCCGAGGTCACTATGACTGATATTTTTATATTTGTGTTATTGTCTGTAGCTAGATATAGCAGACGTAGCTGAGGTCACTATGACTGATATCTTTATATTTGTGTTTTTGTCTGTAGCTAGTCATAGCAGACGTAGCCGAGGTCACTATGACTGATATCTTTAGATTTGTGTTGTTGTCTGTAGCTAGTCATAGCAGACATAGCCGAGGTCACTATGACTGATATCTTTATATTTGTGTTATCGTCTGTAGCTAGCCTTAGCAGACGGTAGATGAGGTCACTATGACTGATATCTTTATATTTGTGTTATCGTCTGTAGCTAGCCATAGCAGACGGTAGATGAGGTCACTATGACTGATATCTTTATATTTGTGTTATCGTCTGTAGCTAGCCTTAGCAGACGGTAGATGAGGTCACTATGACTGATATCTTTATATTTGTGTTATCGTCTGTAGCTAGCCACAGCAGACATAGCTGAGGTCACTATGACCGATATCTTTATATTTGTGTTATTGTCTGTAGCTAGCCATAGCAGACGTAGCCGAGGTCACTATGACTGATATCTTTATATTTGTGTTATCGTCTGTAGCTAGCCATAGCAGACGTAGCTGAGGTCACTATGACCGATATCTTTATATTTGTGTTATTGTCTGTAGCTAGCCATAGCAGACGTAGCTGAGGTCACTATGACTGATATCTTTAGATTTGTGTTATCGTCTGTAGCTAGCCGTAGCAGACGTAGCTGAGGTCACTATGACTGATATCTTTATATTTGTGTTATCGTCTGTAGCTAGCCGTAGCAGACGTAGCTGAGGTCACTATGACTGATATCTTTATATTTGTGTTATCGTCTGTAGCTAGTCATAGCAGACGTAGCCGAGGTCACTATGACTGATATCTTTAGATTTGTGTTATCGTCTGTAGCTAGTCGTAGCAGACGTAGATGAGGTCACTATGACTGATATCTTTATATTTTTGTTATTGTCTGTAGCTAGATATAGCAGACGTAGCTGAGGTCACTATGACTGATATCTTTATATTTGTGTTATTGTCTGTAGCTAGCCATAGCAGACGTAGCTGAGGTCACCATGACCGATATCTTTATATTTGTGTTATTGTCTGTAGCTAGTCATAGCAGACGTAGCTGAGGTCACTATGACTGATATCTTTATATTTGTGTTATTGTCTGTAGCTAGCCATAGCAGACGTAGCTGAGGTCAATATGACTGATATCTTTATATTTGTGTTATTGTCTGTAGCTAGCCATAGCACACGTAGCCGAGGTCACTATGACTGATATCTTTATATTTGTGTTATTGTCTGTAGCCAGCCGTAGCAGACATAGCCGAGGTCACTATGACTGATATCTTTATATTTGTGTTATTGTCTGTAGCTAGCCATAGCAGACGTAGCTGAGGTCAATATGACTGATATCTTTATATTTGTGTTATTGTCTGTAGCTAGCCATAGCAGACATAGCTGAGGTCACTATGACTGATATCTTTATATTTGTGTTATTGTCTGTAGCTAGTCATAGCAGACGTAGCTGAGGTCACTATGACTGATATCTTTATATTTGTGTTATTGTCTGTAGCTAGATATAGCAGACGTAGCTGAGGTCACTATGACTGATATCTTTATATTTGTGTTATTGTCTGTAGCTAGTCGTAGCAGACGTAGCTGAGGTCACTATGACTGATATCTTTATATTTGTGTTATCGTCTGTAGCTAGCCATAGCAGACGTAGCTGAGGTCACTATGACTGATATCTTTATATTTGTGTTATTGTCTGTAGCTAGTCGTAGCAGACGTAGCTGAGGTCAATATGACTGATATCTTTATATTTGTGTTATTGTCTGTAGCTAGCCGTAGCAGACGTAGCCGAGGTCACTATGACTGATATCTTTATATTTGTGTTATTGTCTGTAGCTAGCCATAGCAGACGTAGCTGAGGTCACTATGACGGATATCTTTATATTTGTATTATTGTCTGTAGCTAGCCATAGCAGACGTAGCCGAGGTCACTATGACGGATATCTTTATATTTGTGTTATCGTCTGTAGCTAGCCATAGCACACGTAGCCGAGGTCACTATGACTGATATCTTTAGATTTGTGTTATCGTCTGTAGCTAGCCATAGCAGACGTAGTCGAGGTCACTATGACTGATATCTTTATATTTGTGTTATTGTCTGTAGCTAGTCGTAGCAGACGTAGCTGAGGTCACTATGACTGATATCTTTAGATTTGTGTTTTTGTCTGTAGCTAGCCGTAGCAGACGTAGCTGAGGTCACTATGACTGATATCTTTAGATTTGTGTTATTGTCTGTAGCTAGCCGTAGCAGACGTAGCTGAGGTCACTATGACTGATATCTTTATATTTGTGTTATCGTCTGTAGCTAGCCATAGCAGACGTAGCTGAGGTCACTATGACTGATATCTTTAGATTTGTGTTTTTGTCTGTAGCTAGCCGTAGCAGACGTAGCTGAGGTCACTATGACTGATATCTTTAGATTTGTGTTATTGTCTGTAGCTAGCCATAGCAGACGTAGCTGAGGTCACTATGACTGATATCTTTAGATTTGTGTTATTGTCTGTAGCTAGATATAGCAGACGTAGCCGAGGTCACTATGACTGATATCTTTATATTTGCTGTAGTCATGGTAGTAGCCATTGCTGAGGTCGCTCTGACTGATATATATATTGGGTTTTTTTGCTGCAGGTAGCCATAGCAGACGTAACGGAGGCGGCGGCCGGCTCTGACATCCTTATATTTGTTGTACCTCATCAGTTTGTGCGTGGAATCTGTAAACAGCTGAAGGGTAAACTGAAGCCTAACACAGTGGCTCTCTCACTGATAAAGGTATGAAAGGTTGTGAGAATACTGTAGATCTGTTAATCACTGTTAATTTTTGCGTGTTTAAATTTTTGCGAATTTCTGATTTTGGGACTTTTCACAAAGTTTAGAATTCACAAATTTTAATTTTTCTTCAGTAGCGCTATTATAATAATAATTTTCGCGAGATTCTTGAATTCGCGAATTTGTCTTTTTCGCAAAATTCGCGAAAATTAAAACCCCGCGAATATTACCAGATCTACAGTAATCAAAGTAGCATATATGTCAGACTAATGCAAAAATAACCTAAATTTATGATTTTTGCACATTTTGAGTAAAAAACAACAATTTTTTTTATCAAGATGTGGAACTTTCTATATGAATCTGGTAAACCTGAATAACATAAAAATCTCAACTTGTTCTATATTAATGTAAAAAAATAATGAAGAATTCCTAACGAGGTGCAAATGAGAGTGTACGGGACTGCACAGTGAGTAAAATGTCATCACTTTATATCATACAGAAACAATCTATGGTCATCAGTTGATTCACAGAAAAGTCTTTAAACCAATATTGATTTAATGTTGAGCCATCACCTTTGACACTTGTACTGGCCCATGAAAACAGCATTATAGCAACTTCTCGTTTTGGCTGGGTTGTGCCAAATAATTCCAACCGATTTGCTGTGAAATTATAACCACCAGAATCACTAACATTTGGATGTAAACTTATACAAATACCTGTTGGAAAGAGAACCTCACTGTACCAAATTATGATTCCAGCCATGATGTCAAGATAATGATTAAACATGTTAAATAGAAGGCCTCAATGCGGTGTCACTGGTATCAGAATATGTGTTGTTGTAGTGGTTTATTTTGTCACTTCACCATGATAACTATTTCATTTATTTGTCATCTGATGACAATAGAACAAAATAGCTATCATGGTAGAGAGACGAAAAATAAACCACTACATTTACACATAACACCGTGTTGATACCTTTCATTTCATTATTATAGATGTAAACTTTTATTTTATTTGTTACGCTTTATTTTGCACCCGATGTTTTGAGCAAATACAGAAGTGAAATAATTATGTAAGGTGAACACAAGTAGGCCCTAATTGGGATATGTGATTTTTGCATGATGTTTGTTAGTATAAATAATGCTGGTATTATAACCTAACTTAGGTGCCTGCCAAAATTTTTTGATGCCCTATTTTTTAAAATAACACAAATACTCAGTAAAAAAAAGACAAATAATGGAGACTTAAAACTAATAAAAATATCATTATCATCATCAATCAATATTCCAGAAGACCTTAATTATATGGAAGTCTGTGGAACAGCAGAAGTATTCCAGAAATTCAAAGTCACTTGAGTAAAATTAAAAAGCCTACAGCTGCACGTATAAAAATGTAAAGTCAGTGGCCTAACGCTTGCCCATGTCAACAGTAGAAAGTAAGAGAAGACTAATAAGCATCATTATCAGATAAATATTGAATCAATCTAAGAGCACAAAAATAAATAATTTTATGACTGTTTTTTTGGGTTCTAGCAGGGCACGCATGTCAGTATTTTTGAGTGCCCACAGCACATTTAGGGTGCCACGGGCACGCAGGCACCCTTCAATTTCGAGCCCTGTTATACAGTTTCAAGCAAATCTCAGGCTGAATAAAATACCACTAAAATATGTAACATATCTTGCACATGGTAGATGCTCAGTTGATCAAATAATTCATCTTCGGAGACGTCTATTTTTAGCCCGCCTTTTAATTTTAATTAAAAAAGGTGGGCTATTGCAATTGAAGTTCGGCGGCGTCGGCGTCGGCGTTAACATTTACTTGTGGGCGCGATAACTTGAAAAGTTTTTCATGTTTCCCTCCCAAATTTGTTTTGCATGTTACTAATGACCACTTCTCGGACAAGTTCAATAATGGCTGAAAAAAAATTCAAAATGGCCGACTTATTGCGATTTTTCACCTTTTACGTCAATAATTTGACCTTGTGGGCGCGATAACTTGAAAAGTTTTTCACGTATCCTTTTCAAGTTTGTTATGCATGTTACTAATGACCAGTTCTCGGACAAGTTCAATAATGGCCGAAAAAAAGAAAAAAATGGCCGATTTATTGCGATTTTTCACATTTTACGTCAATAATTTGACCTTGTGGGCGCGATAAGTTGAAAAGTTTTTCACATATCCTCTTCAAATTTGTTATGCATATTACTAATAAGTAGTTCTTGGACAAGTTCAATAATGGCCGAAAAAAAAAAAAAAGGGCCGATTTATTGCGATTTTTAGCCCGCCTTTTAATTTTAATTAAAAAAGGTGGGCTATTGCAATTGAAGTTTGGCGTCGTCGGCGTCGGCGTCGGCGTTAACATTTACTTGTAGGCGCGATAACTTGAAAAGTTTTTCATGTTTCCTTCCCAAATTTGTTTTGCATGTTACTAATGACCACTTCTCGGACAAGTTCAATAATGGCTGAAAAAAAATTCAAAATGGCCGATTTATTGCTATTTTTCACATTTTACGTCAATAATTTGACCTTGTGGGCGCGATAACTTGAAAAGTTTTTCACATATTCTCTTCAAATTTGTTATGTATGTTACTTATAAGTAGTTCTTGGACAAGTTCAATAATGGCTGAAAAAAAAAAAAAAAATGGCCGATTTATTGTGATTTTTAGCCCGCCTTTTAATTTTAATTAAAAAAGGTGGGCTTTTGCAATTGAAGTTCGTCGGCGTCGGCGTCGGCGTCGGCGTCAGCGTTAACATTTACTTGTGGGCGCGATAACTTGAAAAGTTTTTCATGTTTCCTTCCCAAATTTGTTTTGCATGTTACTAATGACCACTTCTCGGACAAGTTCAATAATGGCTGAAAAAAAATTCAAAATGGCCGACTTATTGCGATTTTTCACCTTTTACGTCAATAATTTGACCTTGTGGGCGCGATAAGTTGAAAAGTTTTCCACGTCACCTTTTCAAATTTGTTATGCATGTTACTAATGACCAGTTCTCGGACAAGTTCAATAATGGCCGAAAAAAAAAAAAAAATGGCCGATTTATTGCGATTTTTCACATTTTACGTCAATAATTTGACCTTGTGGGCGCGATAAGTTGAAAAGTTTTTCACATATCCTCTTCAAATTGGTTATGCATGTTACTAATAAGTAGTTCTTGGACAAGTTCAATAATGGCCGAAAAAAAAAAAAAAATGGCCGATTTATTGCGATTTTTCTCATTTTACGTCAATAATTTGACCCTGTGGGCGCGATAACTTGAAAAGTTTTTCACATATTCTCTTCAAATTTGTTATGTATGTTACTTATAAGTAGTTCTTGGACAAGTTCAATAATGGCTGAAAAAAAAAAAAATGGCCGATTTATTGTGGTTTTACGTCAATAATTTGACCTTGTGGGCGCGATAACTTGAAAAGTTTTTCACATATCCTCTTCAAATTTGTTATGCATGTTACTAATAAGTAGTTCTTGGACAAGTTCAATAATGGCTGAAAAAAAATTCAAAATGGCCGATTTATTGCGATTTTTCTCATTTTACGTCAATAATTTGACCTTGTAGGCGCGATAACTTCAACATTTTCACAAGTATCCTCTTCAAGTTTGTTATGCATGTTACTAATAAGCAGTTCTTGGACAAGCTCAATAATGGCCGGTAAAAAAATCAAAATGGTTGACTTATTGCGATTTTTCACATTTATTTTACGTCCATAATCTGACCTTGTGGGCGCGATAACTTGAAAAGCGGCTGGTTTAACATACCATTTATATCTTGGGTTGTTATTTACGTGATGACATTCGTCTTTACTTTCTTTATCATAATTCGGCGGCGGGCTATTATCGAGTGTGCTCTTGTTCTCATTTTACTTTAATAATTTGACCTTGTGGGCGCGATAACTTGAAAAGTTTTTCACATATCCTCTTCAAATTTGTTATGCATGTTACTAATAAGTCGTTCTTGGACAAGTTCGATAATGGCTGAAAAAAAATCAAAATGGCCGATTTATTGCGATTTTTCTCATTTTACGTCAATAATTTGACCTTGTAGGCACGATAACTTCAACATTTTCACAAGTATCCTCTTCAAGTTTGTTATGCATGTTACTAATAAGCAGTTCTTGGACAAGCTCAATAATGGCCGGTAAAAAAATCAAAATAGTCGACTTATTGCGATTTTTCACATTTATTTTACGCCCATAATTTGACCTTGTGGGCGCGATAACTTGAAAAGCGGCTGGTTTAACATACCATTTATATCTTGCGTTGTTATTTACGTGATGACATTTGTCTTTACTTTCTTTATCATAATTCGGCGGCGGGCTATTATCGAGTGTGCTCTTGTTTATAAATAAGATTATTTTTCATTCATTTGAAGCTGGAATTCCCGTTAGCAATTCCAGCTTCAAATGAAAGACAAATACTCACGATCAATTCAGCAGCACAAGGGTTAGCTGGACTTTTATTTGTAGTACTAGTTTATTCCACGTCATTATGGGAAGATAACCTGTTTTGTTTACAGGGTTTGGACATCAGTGAGAAGGGGTTAGATTTGATATCGTCAGTAATCAGACAACAGCTTGGTATCGAGTGCTCGGTGTTAATGGGAGCTAATATCGCTGGTGAGGTGGCCAATGAAAACTTCTGTGAGGCGACTATTGGTAAGTATGGTTTCATGGTAAGGTAACCCTTCATCCTCTGTCTGTTAGTGACAAGTATCTACTCTCCAAGTAGTTCACATCAATAAAAATACTGGTAGATATCGTCTAACTATAGTTTGTTTGATGTTGTCGGATTGGTTCAAATGGAACCTAGTTTCTTGTTTTTTACTTAGTCAAGTCTGAAGCCATTTTCATGAAATTTTGCAAGCACTATGAAGTTGATGATAAATTTATAATAATAAATTAACTCTCATGAAGTTTTGTCTTGCTATCGCGACCCATGACTTCAATTTGGTGAAAATTACACATTTGTTTAATTTGAGACCAAACATTTCAAAATCTTCAATCATGTTTGAAAGCTCATTTCGTTCCCAGTACCAGTGATTTGATCAACTAATAAAACAGATTTAAAACAGTCATGATTAGCAGTGTAATTGATACACCGGTAACTCAGATGACAAAAAGAAATATTAATGGATTATGTGACGTTCTAGACAAGTTTGATTTTTCATTGTTCTGTTTGATCAGGTTGTAAGGATGAGACAAAGGGTCAGTTATTGAAATCCATGATGCAGACTCCGTACTTCCGCATTTCTCTCAGTCCAGACGAGGAAACTGTGGAGCTGTGTGGAGCTTTAAAGGTCAGTGAAAATGGGGTGTAAAATAGAGAAAATCATGGCTCCAAGAATCAAGAAGATAGCAGTAAATTGTACTATAGTAAAAATCACTTTAAATTTGTCACTTTTGTGTTGCATGCTTTTCGCTAATTACTCACGCAATTTTCATCAGATTGTCATGAAATTTGGCAAGCATTATTTTCTAGTCTCACGGCATCTTCCCTGAAAATTTCAAGAAAAAATATTATGTAGTTTAAAAGTTAGACCATTTGACATGTAGTAATTTTGAATTATGACGCTCCTCTATAAAGTTTCATTCAGCTTTAATCTCGAAATTTTACTACATGTCAAATTGTCTAACTTTTGAAATACTGACTCAAATTTCACGAAATTTTTTGGGTAGGCGCCGGAATAGTTGCAAAGAGTGGTTGCAATATTTCATGTAAATTGATCAAGAATTGAGTGAGAAAATTGGCGAAAAACACCCAACGCTAGTGGAAGTTGACTGCAACTATAACTTTGGAACAGATGTTGTTGCCGGAATGATCTTGTTGTAGATGGGTGGTAGCTGGTAGCCTTGGTCCCCTAGTTGGTGGCGGTAGGTTATGGCATAGCCTCGGATGTCTGGCTGTCCGTCCGTCTTTTCATATTTTCGTTTCCAGAGCAGATCTTTCTTTATATTGCACACATATTCTTAAGGTGGTGTAGATGTGCCTTCGAGGGTTATGGCCTTTGACCTACTTTTTGACCTATATGCCAAAATAGTTTTATTTATTTTCAGAGAGGGGCATGTCGCAATGGTTAGAGCGTGGCGCTTTGCCGATGTCGCTGCCTGCCGTGGGGTTTCGAATCCCGCTTGGTGCAGGATTTTCAGAGAAATGTCATATTTCTCCCCCTCAATCTTACGACATTGTTTGGATGCTGTGTCTTCAGGCAAGGCACTGCACCCTCAATGCTTCGCTTGACTAAAAATGAGTACCTGGTAGGACAGAGATGGCAATGTGTACGATAAGTTCAATGCGCCGAAACAGCTGCAGGACTGTATGCTCTTCGTGGCGTTGAAATGGCACACGAATAAAAAGGTCCAGTGACCAGGGGGTAAAATGTGAAGTCGGTTGATCTCAGACTATAACCCTTTACCTTTAGTATTGCTGATATCTGGAAAACGTGCCAGATCGAATATGCCCTGATTTTTTTCAAATTGATCAAATTCCGACTTGCAGCCATTGCATGTATTGACATTATTATGTGTAATATCTGGAAAATCATGACAGATGGCTAGACAATTACTATAAAACAAAATGTGTGGTTTCAGTGAAGAATATGCCCTGAAAATTTTTAACTCGATCATATTCAAAATGGCTGACTTGCAACCATTATTGGCATTAATATGTGTAATATCAGTAAAACCATGCCAGATAGCTAGACTATTGCTATAAAAAAAATGTGCGGTTTCAGGGAAGAATATGCCCTGAGAAATTTCAACTCGATTAACTTTAAAATGGCCAACTTGTGGCCATCATGGACCTTAATATCTGTAATCTTTGTGCATTAAAAACTGTTGTGGATACCATCACTGTAGAACAAAATGTAACAGTTCAGGGAAGGTTGCATCCTGAAAATTTCTATGACGTGTGCAGAGTGAGTGATTATGGTACAGGGTTCGCACAGGCCTTGAAAAGCCTTGAAAAGCCTTGAATTAAAAAAATAGTTTTCAAGGCCTTGAAAAGCCTTGAAATTGGAAAAATTATCTTGAAAAGCCTTGAAAAGTGATTTTTGGGTTGTTGTTCTGTATTAAAATATAATGTGGCTCATTTTATCAAAGTCTTTAAAAAATTCATAAAACCGTTCTTGTTATCATTACTATTTTGCTTGCAAGGCAAAATGAAGGTGAAAATCATATAGAAAAATACTTTTTAACTCAAATTGTCAAGGTTTTGGTCATGATTCTCTACTTCATTTCGTGATAGGACCTTGAAAATGGGGATATTTGGCCTTGAAAACTAGCTTTTGTTTGTATAAACCATGTGGTGGCCTTTGGCCCCTTGTTGTTGTCTGGAGGTCGGTATCTCTCTATGACAAGTGTGTGAGGGGATTATGCTCCCTTGTTGTTGTCTGGAGGTCGGTATCTCTCTATGACACGTGTGTGGGGAATTAAGGTGGCCTTTGGCCCCTTGTTGTTGTCTGGAGGTCGGTATCTCTCTATGCCACGTGTGTTGGGGGATTATGGTGGCCTTTGGCCCCTTGTTGTTGTCTGGAGGTCAGTATCTCTCTATGACAAGTGTGTGAGGGGATTATGCTCCCTTGTTGTTGTCTGGAGGTCGGTATCTCTCTATGACAAGTGTGTGGGGGATTATGGTGGCCTTTGGCCCCTTGTTGTTGTCTGGAGGTCGGTATCTCTCTATGACAAGTGTGTGAGGGGATTATGCTCCCTTGTTGTTGTCTGGAGGTCGGTATCTCTCTATGACAAGTGTGTGGGGGATTATGGTGGCCTTTGGCCCCTTGTTGTTGTCTGGAGGTCGGTATCTCTCTATGCCACGTGTGTTGGGGGATTATGGTGGCCTTTGGCCCCTTGTTGTTGTCTGGAGGTCGGTATCTCTCTACGACACGTGTGTGGGGGGATTATGGTCCCTTGTTGTTGTCTGGAGATCGGTATCTCTCTATGACACATGTGTTGGGGGATTATGATGGCTTCTGGCCCCTTGTTGTTGTCTGGAGGTCGGTATCTCTCTATGACACGTGTGTGAGGGGATTATGCTCCCTTGTTGTTGTCTGGAGGTTGGTATCTCTCTACGACACGTGTGTGGGGGGATTATGGTCCCTCGTTGTTGTCTGGAGGTCGGTATCTCTCTATGACAAGTGTGTGGGGGATTATGATGGCTTTTGGCCCCTTGTTGTTGTCTGGAGGTCGGTATCTCTCTATGACACATGTGTTGGGGGATTATGATGGCTTTTGGCCCCTTGTTGTTGTCTGGAGGTCGGTATCTCTCTACGACACGTGTGTGGGGGGATTATGGCCCCTTGTTGTTGTCTGGAGGTCGGTATCTCTCTATGACACATGTGTTGGGGGATTATGATGGCTTTTGGCCCTTTGTTGTTGTCTGGAGGTCGGTATCTCTCTAATTGTTTCGTGATGTCGTTGGTCCTGAAATTATTGTTGCTTTCAGTGTTTGAATTGTTTCTTCAGAATTTTTTTTTTTTTTCAAGTCCTTGGATTATGTCATTGTCAAAGAGCGCACTCCCTCTATTGTACACCTTTATGCCTGAGGGTTGTGCCCACGTTGGTCGACAGTGGTCAGGTCGCCACCTACAATTTCTGACCACCAAAATTTTTCAAATATGGCAATATTTATCATCTTGATTCCTTGAAAAAAACATTTCCAACACTGTGTTATTATAACAGTGTTAGCCAGTGACGCTTGCAAAAATTGTCCAAATTACTTTATAAGGGGAAAAAATACACGGGAAATTATGCAAAACTTTGAAAAAAAGACGGGGAGTTGTGTAATCCTAGACAATGATTTTCGACTACCCTGGGCACAACACAATGCCCGAAATATGGATGTTTGAATACGAGGTGTATCGTACATTGACCATTCGCCTGCTGGTCACACTTTTTATTTCGTTTTTAATCAGTTTTTAGTTTTTAGCTGATGAAACCATGTTATTTTATTAGCTGATGAAACCACTGTTATTGGGAATGAAGTCACTGTTTTACCATCAAGATGTGTAAATGTTTGGTCTCAAACTAAACAAACATAATTTTCAACAACTTGAGTGGATCGCGATAGCGAGACGCAACTTCAAGTGATTGAAATTTTTTATAAATTTAGCAGGATAATTTATATTTCCAGTTGATCACACCCCGGGCACAACCTATGCCTGATATCTGGATGTTTGAATACAAGGTGCACTTTACAGTAATTGACATTTGCGGTTGATGTGCTTGTTGTTTTTCTGCCCAGAATGTGGTCGCTACAGCGGCAGGAATCACTGATGGGCTTGACTGTGGCAACAATTGTAAAGCTGCCGTCATACGTCTGGGTTTGATGGAAATTATTCAGTTTTGCCGGATATTCAACTCAAGTAAATAATATTCATCCGCCCCTATGACCGATTAATCTTCTGTTATTGGCTTACATTTTTGTTTTTCAGTTGCTTTTCAAAAATGCATGAAAAGTGTTATGCTTTGCTGTTGCTTTGATCTATGTTAGATATCATACAGATGGCTTTGGGAGTTATAATCAATGAATCTTTTTCAGCACAGATAAAAATTACTTTTAACACTAAAATCTTTCACTACAAACTGCATCATTCTCAATTAGTAGAGGAAAAAGACAAATTAAAGAAATTTGTTAAAACAATTTCATTGAAATTTTTGTTTTCCGAAACTTTCCCAGCAAACACAAGTCAGTGACCCTTTGTTTGATGAATGTCTGTCCACCATCCTCGATGCTGGCCAAACATTGGACCAACACGTTTGTTGGGTTGGACGTGGGAAATTAACCCTTGTGCTGCTGGACCCCTATATATACGGCTCCAATGTTTCTGACCAAATTTAAAAATTATTCTGTGGTACGTAGTTGTTTAACCCTTATCCTGCAGATCACAACTATTGTCGTTTTCAATCTGTTTTATAGCGTGACTAAATAACAGTTATTGAGAATGAAGTGTGTGTCTAAACATCAAGATTTTCAAATGTTTGTGCTCAAATCAAACAAATATGAATATTTTTCAGCCACTTGAAGTTGTGGGTCACAGTAGCCAGACACAACTTCAAGTGGGTGAACAGTTAAATATATTAACTTAGCAGGATAAGGGTTAATTGTTCAAATAATTCAATTTGGGAGATTTAACCCTTTAAGCCCTCACGATGCATTAAAGCATCATTTTACATCCCTGAAAACACACTTCATTTTCCTACAACCAAGGGTTTTAGAGTGAATATTTCAATGAAACTTGTTTACCAATACATGGTAATTTTCTTTAATTTTTAAACCACATCAAATCATCTTTATCCACTACAAGTCGAGAATTGCGACAGCAATTCGCGGCTTGTGGTGGATGAAAATGACAATGGTAAATTCAGGCCTGAAAGGGTTAGATATAAATATTTTTCATCATTTGGAGATGGAAATTGCGTCAGCAATTCCAGCTTCAAATGAATGAAAAATAGAAATAAACAATTCAGGAGATTAAGTTGGTTTTCAGGCGATCAAAATGATGCTTTGAGGCACCATGAGGGTTGCTTTGAGGCACCATGAGGTTTTAGCCCTTTCAGCATGGGGACAGTCCTTATACATAAAAATCTGACGTCTAAAGACATCAGATTCTGACGTATAAAGACAATCCCTGCACTGAAAGAATTAAAAATTTCTAATGGTAGCAGAGACATGTATAGCTCTTATCGATTAAATTGAATGCCCATGTTATTTTTATAACTTTTAATTCTTTCAGTCCAAGTTTTAATTATAAACTTTTAATTCTTTCAGTGCTACCGCAATACACAATTGAAAATGTATGTGATTTGTGAAATTTAGGTCCTAACACATTACATATATCAGTGTTTCATGATTGAAAAACTGGGTGAAAATACAGAACGTTTGCTGTAGCCGACATCAGCATTCTAAGGGCTATTGTATTGTTTGTATTATGTAGCAAGCTTTTACAAATTTAGATACGTCCCAAATCTGTGATAATCTTACATTTCAACCTAGATTTTGCAAATTTAACTGATTTTTGGATCACAGTAATGAGACACACCTTCAAGTGAAGAAAATTAGTATTTTTCACCTTAGAGCTCTAGGAAAAAACTGCTTGTCAGATTTCATCCAGGAAAAGAAAACGACCTGTCAGATTTAGCAACAAAGCAAATGCAAAAAATGACTGCAAACAGTGGCCTTTTGTGATATTTGGAGTGATAATTTAGAGAATAGTTTTTTTCGAGTGGAAGGATTTCTGTCCCTCATTTTACAAGTAGAGTGGATGAGTGTCCGTCCCATCATAGTCAACACTATGGAGTCTTTATGGTGGACATGTCAGCACATATGTATGGACAGCCTAACAGATTGTCAACCTGACTATATGGCTCTGGCCATAGATCTGGCGGTGGCATAAATATCATCACTCAACACCTTCCGCCTTAGGCTGACTAGCAGATGGAAAAATATCGTCAGTTGACACCTCCGGCTTCAGGCTGGCGAAGGCATAAATTATTATATCATCATTTGACACAGCCGGTCGGATTCATAAATATCATTTTTTGACATCTCCGGTCTAAGGCTGGTGGAGGCATAAATATCATCACTTACATAATAATGTTAGCCTTTATCTTGCCTAATTAATTTAATTAATTTTTAATTAATTTTTTCATCCATTTGAAGTTGTGTCTCGCTACTGCGACCCACACCTTCAAGTGGGTGAAAATTACTCATATTTGTTTAATTTGAGATCAATCCTTTCCAAATCCTGATGTTTAAACATATATTTTGTTCCCAATGATTTGATCAACAAATAAAACAAAGTGAAAACGACAATAGTCATGATCAGCGTGATAAGGAGTGATACCAGCTGACTATGTTTAATTTTGTCAAATTAGAATGTCTTTATTCAATAATTACAGTTTTTGCAGTGTGTAGGCTTGCATGTTTTCACCCTCAGTTTGCTGCCTTCCCGCACCTTTGCATGCTTTTTGTGGTGTGTGTTACAGAACATAGTAGCTGTCGGGGCCGGCTTCTCAGATGGCTTAGGCTACGGAGACAACACAAAGGCCGCCGTCATACGACTCGGCCTCATGGAAATGGTCACATTCGCTGAAGATTTGCTCAAAAGTACTTTTTTTTTATGAATAACATTTTGTTTATGTAGGTGGGTTGTCCGTCCGTCCATCTGTCTGCGCAAAATGACTTCAATTAGAAACACACAATGTCATAACTACTATTTGTCTTAGACAAATAAAATAAAACAAACGGAAGAGAATCAGAAAATTATTGACGAAGTTCTGTGGCTTCAAAGATTTGACCTAGTTTCACTGAAAAATGATATAAACTGAGAAAACAAATATAAAGTTCACCCCCCCCCCACCCCAAAAAAAAAATCACGTTATTTGCAATAGTAGTTTAGTTAATGTTTTCCACTTAATATTTCAGTCATAAAAAACATATTTTGGTGTGTGAATATTGCAAAATTGAAAAATCAATAAAATGTCCACTTCATAGTGTTCAGATGGATTTTAGCCATTTCACAAATGTCGACTTCAACCTGATTTTGATATGGACAGTCACATATAAGAATAAGGATGAAGCTATCAATATATCCTCCCCTTGGATATGAAAGGGTGTATCTGCCACTTTGGAGAGTAACAGATACTCCCTTTGATATCCAAGGAGACAATATGTTAATGTTATGGATACATTTATAAAAATTGGGATGAAAATTCAAAATTTTGGGCGATACGGCTATGTTTTTTTTATATTAGCACATTACATACCAGCTTTTAAACATGTTAAAGTTAAAATTTGACAGCAATCAGCAAGAGTTCTAAATCGTTGATCTTCATTTTTTCAAATCTAAATAATTTTCACCCACTTGAGTTGTAGGTCATATCTATTTATTTATGAATTTGCCGGTTAAGGTTAATTAGCGCTAAATTATAGAACCTAAATTTTAGCCCACTTTAATTTGAGTTGAAATTGTCTAAATGTGACCCCAAATGGGAAAATGAGTTGTAAGACTCAGATTCAAATATTGGAGATATTAACAGATTCTGAATGTATTGAAAATTTTCTTTAATACAGTATATTACACAACTTTCTAGCGTGTTTAGTGTAAAAAATATGGTTCGAGAGAAATTGCATGATTTTGAGAAAATGGTTCAAAAAAGCAAATTTTGTACATTTTAGATGAGAAAAATAAAAATCTGATGAAGGAGGGCGAAAAAAAAACATTTAAAAAAAGCAGTATGTCTGGAAAAGTTAATAAGGCGACAAAAAATCAACATTGGACAAATTGCTGGAGAAGTTTTAAAAACAACTTTTGACCTATATTTGGAAAAGTTGATGAGGATGACGAAAAAAAATATGCTGGAAATTCTTTTTTTATCTACTGAAATTATCTTTTTTTTTCAAAAACGGCAACAATCCAATGGATGGGGCTAAAAAACCACATGTTTTTTAGTAATGTGCAGCCCTAATATAATGCGCATGCTCATCTCAAACAGACAAAAAAACATACTGACATAATCCTTTCCCAGCGAACACGCCCTCTTTTGTCATGCATGTTTGGCATGTTTGGAGCTTGTAACTAGCAACATGCTCTCGGTCCCTGTATATACCCTATAATCAGTTACTTTTAAAGCGCTTGGTTATCAATTTAATTTTTCACTCATTTGAATTTGTGTTTTGCTAAAATATGGTAAAATATACTTAGGGTACACATGTGCAATTGGAATCAAAACTTATGCCAAACTGGCAAATTTAAAGGTTGAAAAAGACGTGGTCAAGACGGTTAATCAATAATAATTATACATTCATGATTCTCAATGAATCTAAGGTGTATATAGCCTGTATATTACTGATATTGTTGCATTATTATTTGCTACATCATTTTTTTCTGAGTGCGCACTTGTGTCTTGACTAGGATTTTGATTTTTTAAATTATAACAATAGGAAATACTTAGATGTTATAAGTTATGTTTGAAGCTGGATATTTCATTAGCAATTTCGGTTTCGAGTGAATAGAAGTAGCAGACATTTTCTATTTCTCTTACACATCTGCTTCTCTCAGCATTAATTCAACATTAGGTGAACGTCTCGTGCTTACTGGGAAGCGCTTTTGTTGACTGGCAATATTTCTCTGGTTTTATTACTTCTGCTACCTGTTTCTTTTAAATATACATTCAGCATGATTAAAATGGTACACATTCAGTTTTCGCATGTTAAATTAATACAATATATTTATATACAATATTTGTATAGCTGGTTATGTACCCATGTTTGTCCTTTTTTGTTGGAATAATATATTCCTATTAATATTTCAAGTGGATGGAAGTATTTGTATGCTCAGCACCTTAAGAGCTACTTTTATTTCTTTCTATTGTGTTTATTACAGACACAAAAATCGACACATTCCTTGAGAGTTGTGGAGTCGCTGACCTGGTGACAACATGTTACAGTGGAAGGAATCGCAGGGTAGCCGAAGCATTCGTAAAATCAGGAAAAGTATGCTAATTTTATTAGAATGCACAGAACTGTTGCGTGTTACCGGTACTATCCTTAACCCCCCCCCCCAAGCCCCCTCCCAAATTAACTGTTTTGTTTTAATTAATTGGGTATTTTTAATTCACATGACATGTTGGAAAGAGGTTAAGTTTGCATGTTGTATGGATTTGACTGTGAAAAATAAACAACATTAGTATTTTCTCACGCAATCAATGCAGTTAGACCTAGAAAGGCTAACATAGGTGTCATTCATTACCATCCGAATAACAGTCTTGTAATTTTGAATTGGATTTTCAGAATTCAGACTTCAAATTTCATCATTCAGCAGTCCCTACTGAGCTTTTTTGTACTTTTATATAGATCTATATTTGTTTGTGAAATGGAAGCATGTTCAGAGGGTCCAGTAAACACATTGACTTGTCTCTGTTGACTGAATGTTGTATCACAGTCTGCGACATTGGGTCGACGTTTCGTGTTTCATAGAATTACAACTGCTATATTAATTGTCAAATGTAGCACTTAAAGTGTTACTAATGTCCATAGTAAACACTCAATTTGGTTTAATGGTGGGCAACGGTCTGCAAAACTGGCCCTGCATTAAAACAGCGTTAGACAAATGCAGTTTGATTATCAAATCTAGCATTTAAAGGGTTGATAGGGCGACACACTGCCCACATTTCATAGAGATCTAGAAAATCCTGAATAAATCCGGAACAACAACTGGGAATTCTTAAGAAAAAGTCATAGCTATAAACTTCAATACCTAAGGATCATAGTGCCAAGGTTTGAAAATGATTGGATTTCAAGGAGAAATAAGACAGCATAAGCCCCCGACATGTACATCATTGACCCAACATCGATTAAGACTTTGTGATCCCGAAATCCTGAAAAAATCCGGAACAACTAGGAATTCCTAAATAAGATATAGCATACTGCCTGACTATCTAAGAAACATTGTGGTAAAACTGCAAGTTGATTGTATGAAAACCCAGGGATAAATATCAGTCTAACATAGTAAAATAAAAACGAGAAAGAACCAAAGCAAACTCAATATATTTAGGTATAGCCCAAACATAATAATTCAGCATTGTAAGAGTTAAAACCTGATGTTGTTGATGATTTCAGACGATTGAAGAGCTGGAGAAGGAGATGTTAAACGGACAGAAATTACAGGGTCCTCCCACAGCTGCCGAGGTGTACGCCATGCTCGAACAAAAGCAGATGGTCGATAAGTAAGTTATCAACGCCATGCTCGAACAAAAACAGATGGTCGATAAGTAAGTTATCAACGCCATGCTCGAACACGATCAGATGGTCGACAAGTAAGTTATCAATGCCATGCTCGAACAAAAACAGATGGTCGATAAGTAAGTTATCAATGCCATGCTCGAACAAAACATATGGTTGGTAAGTAAGTTATTAATGCCACGTTAGAACAAAAACAGATGGTCCATAAGTAAGTTATTGATGCCACGTTAGAACAAAAACAGGTGTTCGATAAGTAAGTTATCAACGCCATGCTCGAACAAAAACAGATGGTCGATAAGTAAGTTATCAATGCCATGCTCGAACAAAAGCAGATGGTCGATAAGTAAGTTATCAATGCCATGCTCGAACAAAAACAGATGGTCGATAAGTAAGTTATCAACGCCACGTTAGAACAAAAACAGATGGTCGATAAGTAAGTTATCAATGCCATGCTCGAACAAAAACAAATGGTCGATAAGTAAGTTATCAATGCCATGCTCGAACAAAAACAGATGGTCGATAAATAAGTTATCAACACCACGTTAGAGCAAAAACGGATGGTCGATAAGTAAGTCATCAATGCCATGCTCAATGCCATGCTCGAACAAAAGCAGATGGTCGACAAGTAAGTTATCAATGCCATGCTCGAACAAAAGCAGATGGTCGATAAGTAAGTTATCAATGCCATGCTCGAACACAATCAGATGGTCGACAAGTAAGTTATCAATGCCATGCTCGAACAGAAACAGGTGGTTGATAAGTAAGTTATCAATGCCATGCTCGAACAAAAGCAGATGGTCGATAAGTAAGTTATCAATGCCATGTCAGAACAAAAACAGGTGGTTGATAAGTAAGTTATCAACGCCATGCTCGAACAAAAGCAGATGGTCGATAAGTAAGTTATCAATGCCATGTTAGAACAAAAACAGATGGTCGATAAGTAAGTTATCAATGCCAAGCTCGAACAAAAACAGATGGTCGATAAGTAAGTTATCAATGCCATGTTAGAACAAAAACAGATGGTCGATAAGTAAGTTATCAATGCCACGTTAGAGCATAAACAGATGGTCGATAAGTAAGTTATCAATGCCACGTTAAAACATAAACAGATGGTCGATTAGTAAGTTATCAACGCCACGTTAGAACAAAAACAGACTGTCGATAAGTAAGTTATCAATGCGACGTTAGAACAAAAAAATATGGTCGATAAGTGAGTTAGCAATGCCATGTTAGAACAAATACAGATAGTCAATAAGTAAGTTATCAATGCCACGTTAGAACAAAAAAAGGGCGGGGGCCCTAAGGTAGTGGTTAGCACCGCTGCCTTTCACGCCAGAGTCCGGGGTTCGGTTCCCGGTTTCGGCGGTTTGAAAGAAACAAAATTGTGTGTGAAAATTAATATTGTGGGGAGCCTCCGTGACCGAGAGGTAGCGTGCTCGGCCTCAGACCGCCAGGGCTCGAATTTCGAATCCTGTGTCTGGAGGACAGTGTCATCTCAATCATCTCACCATCCTCAGGAGGTTCTCCTGGCCCAGTTTAGCCTATATGTGCACAAAGGTGGCCTAAAGCCTGATTCATTTCATTTTTTTTAGAACAAAAAAATATGGTCCATAAGTGAGTTATCAATGCCATGTTAGATCAAAAACAGATGGTCAATAAGTAAGTTATCAAAGCCACTTTAGAACAAAAACAGGTGGTCGATAAGTAAGTTGTCAATGCTACGTTAGAACAAAAACAGATGGTCGATAAGTAAGTTATCAACGCCATGCTCGAACAAAAACAGATGGTCGATAAGTAAGTTATGAATGCCATGTTAGCACAATAAATCAACTTGGCAGGATAGGGGCTAACATCAAAAGTTGAACCAACACACTGAAAGTAGTAATTTATTTTATTTGTTTGTAGGTTCCCATTGTTCACCGCCATACACCGTATTTGTATTGGGGAGCTGAAGCCTACCGCCTTCATCGACTGTCTCAAGAATCACCCTCAACATTTGTAGAGAATGTCTGCAAAGCGCAATCCATCTCAATAAATGGAAAGAAACAACTGTGTGATGTAAAGCGAAAGCTTATATAGAAAGAAACAACTGTTTTCAACATAATAATATAATGTGAAAGCCATCCTCAATAGATGTTAATGAAGACCCGTGGAAACCTCTTTCACCACTAGACTTGACTATGATCGTTTTTAATCTGTTTATTGTTATTCAGAATGAAATGACTGTTTAACTATCAAGATTTTCATATATTTTGTCTGAAGTTATATAAAGATAGGTAATTTATAGGTAAGGTCGTGGTCAACATGTTTAAACAGTTGACATTTTTAAACGTTTTCTCTAGTGTTTTTCACAGCAAAAATATTGAAATTATTGTAATGTGCGGGTATATCTCAGGTAAATTATGGCGTGTTTTTAATTCAGGGGTACTTTTTATTTATTTGAAGCTGACACATTCAGGTACATCAGTAGTGCCCGCTTTAAATGAATGTTAATTAATAATGCAGCACTAAAACTAGAATTCTAAAACTATATCAAGGCCACATTTTTAGCAATGTGGTTTACTGATGCGGTATATCTAATTTGTCCAATATCAGAAACAAAGAAAAAATTAAAATCACAGATTCATTCTGTTTTAATTGTGTGGAAAACGTCCCCCCAATTTAAATAACAAAATACCTTTTTGTGCCTAAGATACCATTTTTTAAGATTGAAAATACTATATAATACACATTTAATTTTTTTTTATTCCCCTGATGCAGGTAATCTTTGTATTTAATTTTTGCCTGTTGTCTGCTCTAACCTTTCTACAAGAAAACCTATAAACCACATTATCAAATACGTGTGGCCTGATGTAAACCAAGAACACTCCATGTAGACCTCAGACACTATTCCATGTAGATTTTTATGAACATGAGTTTCTGTGATCATTACTAACATACCGGTACTAATTATACTCCAACAGAATTGTCTGATCTCCACGAACCGTGTGCAATGTTTCATGAGTGAAACTTTGGAATTAATTTCTTAGAGTGATTCTCTGAAGCTTGAATCAGAAAGCTAGAAGAAAGGGATAAAGAAATATGATGCCAAAAGTTTGACAGCAGCACCCACATAGTCAATCACTATATTAATATATAGCTGTTGTAAAGAAACTAATCCAAATGCAGATGATGTAACTGAATGCAGAATTCTTCAAGTCACTAATATAGTTTTCTTGTCAATTTTTACTGAAACAACATCAATACAGATCATCAGGGACAAATAGAGTCACAAGTTTCAAGCATGTTTCATATTGATAGAAATATCAATAAATTTGATATAATAGTTTTTGATGGATGCTTAGTTAATCCAATAATTCAATATTGGAGATGTCTATTTTTCAAATTAATATAAATATTTTTCGTCGTGAAGGTGGAGATTGCATTTACAATTCCAGCTTCAAATGAATGAAAAATAGAAACAAACAATTCTGCAGCACGAGGGTTGATGTTTACAGTCTAGAAATATACTAAATAGCACAGCTAAAAATGTCATATACATGTCGTCGCCTCAGAGCTAAATGATCCTATCTGCCACTCTAACGAGTGTCAGATAGGATCATTTAGCGACTATGTATATACTATATAGTCCAACGGGTTAATCAATATTATGAAAACGTCATAAATGTCTTAGATTTTTCTGCTCCATGTGAAGACATGTTTTACAGGTCTACCACCATTAGAAATATTTAGCTCTTTCAGAGCAGGGATTGATGATTCGACGTCAAACGTCAATTCCCGCTCTGAACAGAATAATGATCAAAAGGTTATTCATTTTGTTTGACTACCTATGTTATAGGTCGTTAATTATATGTAAAATATTTCAGTGCGGAAAGCGATTTTTTACATTGGATTCCTCTATGAAAAATATTTCAGCCTCAGCAAGGTGTGTTTCGACAAATGTCTGTGTGTTAAAATGTTGAATTTACAAATTAATAATTAAATTACTTAAAGCTTAATCCATTTTAAAAAAATTTATTACACTTTAGTATTTTGTATAATCTGGTATGAGTTTTGTATAATTTTGTATAATTTTTGTTCACTTTGAGTTGGGAATAGCGGCAGTAATGAACAACCGAGTGATTGAAATTTGAAAAAATACCCTGTTGATTTTGTACCTGACCAGCTGCATAATATAACATTATAAACCATAGCACACATCAGACCTGATTTGCCTGGAAACGTCATAAAATGTTTCTTACTTGCAGAATTATATAGCATAGCTCTTCAATCGGAGCGCTAAAACGGTTGTAGTTATTTTACTTTTAAATACAGAATTGTATAAATTTATGTATCTTACTTCCAATATGTATGCTCCTTAGTGGATGGTGCAATTGTAGATTAGCCAGAATTTAGTGGAAGCTGAGCTTCAGATAATGTTATTTTTCTGCGCCAAATTGTGAACTGTAATGTAGATAATGTCCTTTTCATAAAATCCGGTGCTGGTTGTGAACTGTATTGATTGACTACTGGACTGATTAATGGACTGTGAGCATATAACCCTTTACACACCAATTATATTCGTTTTTACATTTTTTTATTAGCACATTACATGTCAGCTTTTAAACATGATATCAATCAGCAAGATTTGAAAATAGTTAACCTCCATTTCGGGGCTTTCCCCAGAAAAAAAAATAGAGCGTGGTATTTTTGAAAAGTGCGCTGTCAGTGTTGTGAACCATTGATGCCCAAATCGCGCACTCCAGAGACCCGCGGTTCTAGGGATTTCCGGGGGTATGCCCCCTGAATTTTTTTTACTAAAGTCTTGAAATGGTGCATTTTCAAAGGTTCATGGACCTATAATTATATACAATTTATATTTTTTTTTTCAGCATTTTGGCAGCGCTGTGATAAAACAGTGCGGTGTGGCGCCGTGGATACGCGCTTTGGGGAAAGCTCTGCATTTAGTCTAATCTGAATGATTTTAAAATCAGCATTCATTTTGGACGATTGTCAGATACTAATCAATATTCCTGATAATGTAATCACATGTGAACTAAGAGGTCATCAATCTTTTGTAAAGATATCAATTATTGTGTACATGATAAAACATTGTCAATTTATGTAAAATTGATGTTCACTGATTAACGATAGTATTACTCTAAAATAGTTTGAACAAAATGAGTTTGTTTGGTTAGATATATTAGCTTCATTCAATTATTGGCCTGTGTCGTAGACGCTGTGCCGACATTAATTTAGCTCACAGAGATTCCTTTTGTTTGTTGTGAAGTGTGCCATAAATATTGTATCTTCAATAATTATTTAAAATATTTTGTTAATATTCATGTTAATTTATACGTCAATTAGGGAAGACCGGGGCTTGTTGGAACAAAATTTTGAAAAAATGATTCAATTCTTTATACGAAGAAGTAAGGAAACTGATATTTCTGTCCAGAACTATCCAACTATAGATGCTATTTTTAGCATAAATTATTCTCAAATTGAAAACAAAGTAGAGTCAGTAAAACATGTTAAAGTTGGACGTATATTGAGAAATTTTATATTCATAACTACCATCATAGAAGGCAACCTAACATGTATAAAGGATTATTAACTTCAGTTAGGGTACTACAACTACATGAGTTGAAACTGTCAGGTTCAATGGCAAACATTGTGCAAAATAATATTATTCGCGATAGCAAAAAAATATTTTTACTTTTTCATAATTTGTTTTGCAAAAAATATTCGAACATGAAGTCAAGGGTACTGATACAGTCCTTCACTAGGAGGCAGCACAGAACGAAAATACATTTACTGGCAGAATTATGGACTTTGTTCTGAGTAACCCTTGTGTGAACTAGCCCCTGTCTCCCCTACATCATAAACCATTAATTGTGGATGAAACTTCAATTCAAATAAGTGCAGTAGTTTTTGAAATATTTATATTATATTCCAGTTATTTTTAATTTATGGTCAATAAAGTTTGCTGTGACGTTGATCACGCTCCAGTTGATACTTGCTTTGTTTTTTGCAATCCATACCAACAAATAAACAATCGAACAAACGAATAAACGAAAAAAATCCAAATGAACGAAAAAACAAACGATCGAAAAAAAAGAACAATCACACAATCAAAGAACGAACAAACGGAAAAACGAACAATCAAATAAACAAACAAACGAAATAACCACAAACACAAATAAGAAACAAACGGAAAAGCGAACGAACAAACACATGAACGAATGAATGAGTGAAAGAACGAACAAACAAATAATAAAATACAAAAACGAATGAACGCACAAGCAAATAAACAAGCAAACGAACTAACAAACAATGAAATGAACGTACAAACGACAAGACAAACGAATGAATGAGCGAACGAACAAACAAACGAATGAAAGAACGAACAGACAATCGAATGAACAAAAAAAAATTAAACGAACCAACAAATGAACGAGTCAGCGAGCGTGCAAATAAATGAAAGAACAAACAAAATAACGAAAGAAAAACAAACGAAAGAATGAATGGACGAAAAAAGCAAACAGACGAATAAAAAACAAACAATCAGAGCAGGAAAAAGACGAACGGACAAGATAAAGAACAAACAAAAAAGGAAATGAACAAACGAGTAAACAAACAAATAAATGAAACAAACAAGCATAACATTTAAAAAATGAAAGAACGAACAAACAAACAATCAAAGCACAACCGAACGAACAAACAAACGAGCGAATGAATGAATCAATGAACAAATAAAAGACCTGGATGAATGAAAACGTCACATGACAGGGATACGAACAAACACATGAACGAATGAATGAGTGAAAGAACGAACAAACAAATAATAAAATACAAAAACGAACGAACGCACAAGCAAATAAACAAGCAAACGAACTAACAAACAATCGAATGAAAAAAAAAATTGAACGAACCAACAAATGAACGAGTCAGAGCAGGAAAAAAACGAAAAAATTACAAACTGATCAAATACGAGTTGTTTTCTCTCACGTAAAGTTGGGGAGATGGACACAGACCAATGTGTGGCTTCAGGCTAATGTTGCTTTCCCAAAACAGGAATCTCCAGTTGGAAATGACTGGTATGAGGATCCCCTGAGTGGCAGACTCCACCCAGAGTTGATGGTGAGTCTTACTTTTCGGTGCGGTGTTTTTGTAGGTCAAATAATTTAAAATGTACTGGTACATGTGCTTGCTTTGATGGCATATGCCACAATCCATATAGTCTGACAGACTTTGATCACGCAGACTCTGATTAAAATAATGGCTATACCTCTAATCTTGCAAATTATATCACATTTGATTCTGGGTAAACTTTTTAATTTTGTTTACTGAATATTATACTAATACTATCTAGACTGAGACAATATAATTCATGTTGTATTAATGTTGTGATGTAATGTTGCTAACAAGGTATTTTTAGTTTGTCGACTCGACAAACTTTTAAGCTGGTTTTCCACACAAACGTCTGTCGTTAACTTCCGTTACTATCTGTTCTGTCTGTGCAATGTCAGAAGGCAATATCTGCTCCCTGGTATACTAGGCATTTACTGTTTTTTAACTGGCGTCCCGTCTCTTCCTGCCATAGCGCTGCCAAAAGGCCGTATTTGTTCACTTGTAAATCAAGTATATACTTCCTTCCCGCTGATGTCACTGCCTCCTTTTGGCTTGCACTGACCCAATGTTGGTTAAATGTTGTGCCATCATCTATGACACTCTTCCAACATTGAACCAACATTGTGTCAGGGTATTGAGTTGCCGGTGCTCCCTGCAAAAATGAGACCTTTAGCCAATGCTGTTTCACAGCTGAGCCATGGTCGTAGACGATGGGCAAGCAGTAAGCTAGCATTGGGTGAACGTTTATCTTGTTAAGGCCTATATACTGGTATGCCAACGCTGGGCTAATGCCGGCCCAGTGTTGTAAACGGTGGGCCTATATCAGGCTAAAATTGTGTCAATGACTCAAGTTTTCTGATCAGCTGTGACCGCAACCCAGCACACACGAGGCAATGACCCAATGTCGTTCTAATGCTGGCCCGTCTTCGACGTCGGCACAACATTAAAACAACATTGGGTCAATGCCTCGTGATAGCTGGGTAGGTGTTCATGAATGCCAGCAGTCTGTCGCGGAAGGGCTTACCTAGCCACCTTCTCCCACCCCTCTCTGCCTCAATTGACACAACCGTGTTGTGTTACGCAATATAACAATTAGGTCTTGGCTAAGATATTTATCTCCAAAAATTGCAAATTTTGTATTATTAAAATTAGATTTTTGGACTCGGCAGTAAAAAGCATTGCACATTGATATAATTTATACACTTCTGGTGTGAAAAATAACCAAATAATGTAATTTATTACAATGCCCGATCATGTGGTAAGTTAACCCTTTCATTACGACCATCTGACATAAAAAGGGGACAAAGTATGGTGAACTATACATTTTTATTTATTAAGTTTAGTTTGCCTGAGTTTGTGTCCTATTTAGGGGAGATATGGGTGCTGTGTGTGAGAAACGGTTGACATTTCTGTACACCAGTCGTTGTGAATATGTCCAATATAACGTTTGGAGTCCCTAGGTTAGGTAGGCCTATTTTCGTCTTTAAGAAGTGTTCAGATAAAATATATGTTCATGATTAAATATAGTGATTAGACCGTAGAGGGTTTTGATTGGAATAATATTGGCCAAGCGTCGCAGTCAGTGGCCCAGCATTACATCAGCATTGGGTCAATGTATCATGTTATCTGGTGTTTCTGGCGCCTGATGTAAATTATACCCAGTGCCTGACTTATAAAGAGTAGGCCTAATTGTGGGATTCCCACAAAAATAAAACTGGCCCAACATCATTCTATCGCTGCACACTTTGAGCAATATCTTTGTTTTTGATGCAGCAAGTTAATTTTAGTGGGCCATTTTTGAAGATAAGGCCCTGCTTGCTGAATTAAAGGGACTGGCTCCGGCTAAAATCATGAAAAAATCAGTGATTCTATTCTGGCTTATTAATATGACCATATAATGTAAACATGTCCATAAAATAGAACTGCAAAAGTTTTTTTAATTTTTGTGCTGTGCATTTACCAGTTAGGGTAGATATAGAGACGAAATTCCCGTATTTCTTATTTTTGACATGGTAGTGCCGCCAATAAATGCCCATTACGGCGCACACTGTCAAATTGTGAGCTGTGTATCGCTGTATTAGTTTCAGTATTAGTAGTCAGCGTTGTTAGAACAGAGTCAAGGTTCGGCATCCCATGATCCAAAAAATAGGCCTATATGATTACTAATACAACTTAAATAAATTATGGCAGAAAACGAGCTACTGAAACCAAAATGTAGTTGAAGTGTTGCTGATTCCAACGAAATATTGGACTGTCACATGTAACCTGACTGTAACCTCGCCACAAGGTAACCTAGCCACAGGTAATCTCACCACAGATTTGGTAACCTCGCCACAGAAGGCTGAGTAACCTCGCCACAGCGTTGGTAACCTCGCCACATGGTGCTAAGTAACCTCGCCACAACTTCGCCACACCTGTTGTATTCGCATTTATCAATGTATTTTCAAAGGGAAATCTCTACCTTGAACGTGGTGTAGATGTCTATATAGACTTAGACTATATGTGCCATTAAAATCGAAAGCAAAAAAAAATCTAAAAAAATGGACCAATATATAACGAATAATAATAGGCCTAAAAATTTATTTTTTACAGCAAATATTGTAGAAAATTTGTTCATTGTGAACAATAATAATAATATATTAACCCTTAAACCGCTGAATTAAATAATTTAAATTTTCACACACTTGGAGTTGTGTCTCACTACCTTGACCCACAACTTTAAGTGAGAGAAAACAACTCGTATTTGATTAATTTGTAATTTAAGACTAAGCAATTTACAAATCTTGATGTTTAAATGGCTAATAAAACGGATTAAAGCGACTACAGTCGCGCTTAGCGGCTTAAGGTGAATAGGTGTAGGCCTAGCGGCAACAACAGAGGAAGTTGATGACACTGCCACAAGAAGAGATCCGACAGCACCCGAGGAAGACAATGAGTAGCACTCAAGCTATGTGATCGACTCCAATAACACTCGATATTGTTGACGCAATTGATTGACACAAGTGATATTAACTCATGTGAGTGCGTGGTGACGTGAAGTCGATTGGGCCTACTTGCAAACGCTGAATGTTAAACCATTTTTCCTTCTTCCGGTTTTAATAATAGCATAACCGCCAATAAGAATCTTTGATATTTCTATCAGCATGAACACCTGATGAACATTTAATATGGAATATGTGATATGAATGAGCCTTAAGTGTTTTATTTGTTGTTGGGAAAATGCCCCCCTTTTGAAATAATAATGGGTCACATGCCCCATCGTCTAAGGCCAATGCCCCTCCCCCCTCCGAAAAATCTTATGGGCCCCTTGGCCCCCTTTTTTCAATTTATAAATCGGGCACTGAATATGTAATAGTACCAATCTCATACATATAATTTAACTATTTATAATGCCGTATATTAACCGTCTGCTTCCCTATGTTTGGGCTATATTCAAGTTAAACTGCACGTAGATTTTAACCTAAGTCTATGCTAAAAACACAAATAGTAGGCCTAATTTATGTTCTTGTATTATGGACCCTATCGATGGAAGCTGATATTCAACATCACATTGTAATAAAGGCCTAAATATCACGCTAATAGGGATCTAATTAGAAGTTACTAAAATGTGTGGTACCAAAGCCATAACTTTATTTTGAATTGAATTTACAAATAGTAATATTATTAATAAATGATGTTCCTTTACTGCTGGGTTAACGATGTAGAGGGCGGCACAACAATAAACTAAATATCTAGTTATCCCTGGTTTAATTCTAGTCCACCATCTGCACTGCTGGCCCAACATTAAACTAACATTAAGGGGATGTAGCTTCTATGGAAAGTATAGCGTATATAGCCAGTGTAATATATTATAAGAATCTGCTTTGTACGCATCGCGTTGACTACTACAATGAGGCAATACCGCTGGAGTACAATCACACGTGCCTTGCCATATATGGAACGCCAAAGTGGACTTTTCCTGCTACTTTTTTTTCTGTTGGGCACATTTTCATTTCTTCATGCATGTTTTTTTTCTGGTTGTGTTATATTCCATTTGTTGTTGCGTATATTTATTTGTTTCTGTCTAATTTACGTTTTCTTTGTGCAATTTTTATTTGTTGCTGCAAGTTTTTTTTTGTCCCTGCTAGTTTTCAGTTTGTCTATGCTTATAATTATTCACGATTAAATAATCATATTTAGATTTAAAAGCTCTTCAAGCTTCTTTAGTTTGTTTAGAATTGAAAAGTATTAAAATATTCCCAAGTTTGTATGAAGAAATGTCGTCTATTTAAAAAAAATACCCCATTTTCGATGCACCTTTATGAGAATAGCCCATATATATTCTATATTTTAGTGTCAAATATAATATATTTTTTTAGAGAATAAATAAAATAATTTCTATAATGTAGTCAACGTAGGCATACACTTGTCAGTTTCCACTTGTGATTAAAAAGTTACTCACTCTTTCTCTTCTGAAAGACTCTTGTATTGCCTCGCTCAACTGCAGATCACATATGATTTCATTCATCTTTGCCAGGTTCATTTTTTATATAAGCCTAACTTACTTCAACTATTATAATATCAGCACACACAATACCGGTAATGATAGTTCTAACAAGTAGGATTCAACTGGTTACTCTGCAGTGTTTCAAAACACATCATTCTACATGTATCAGATATAATAGTCTATAAGGAAGGAGGGGCGGGGGGGGGGGTGACGGGAGCGACATCTATGTGTGGAGCATGCACACGTTTCAGTAGCAGGGTCCGTATTTTTAGTAGCCGGGATCCGTTATTATTTGAGGCAAATTCGAGATATCTAGTTTTCTGGAAGAGTAAAATACTCACTCGGTGGCGCCTAAGTCCTTCATATTAACAAAATTACATATACAGCTTATAATATCGGCACCAGATGTCGCTAGCATGCCGAACAAAATGTAAAACATGACCACGAACGAAATACGGCACCAAGCAAATAATTCTAAGCATAGACAAACTGAAATCTAGCAGGGACCAAAAAAAGTTTGCAACAACAAATAAAAACTGCACAAAGAAAACGTAAATTAAACAGGAACAAATAAAGATACGCAACAACAAATGGAATATAACACAACCAGAAAAAAAGTATGCACCAACAAATGAAAATGTGCCCAACCGGATAAAGTAGCAGGAAAAGTCCACTTTGGCGTTCCATACCTGTTAGGGTTTAAGTTCCGAGCCATAGATGTTTTGAGAGATAGCTGACGCTGTCATCGGCTTACACGGGTAAAAGCTGTGATCTGAATTTTAAACACTTAGCAGGCCTACCTGTGGTAATCATGTAGTAATCGATCATCAATTATCATATATAGCATAACAAACATGTCCACTACTAGTCTAGTAGGCTACAATTAATAAAAAAACATATATAATTTTTCTAGTACGAAGTAGTAGGTACGCTGGTACGAACTAGTAGCTTTCTGGTACGAAGTGGTAGGTACGTTGGTACGAGCTGGTAGATTTCTGGTACGAAGTGGTAGGTTACGAGGTGGACATGGTACGAAGTGTCTAGAAACCATTTGAATAGCCTTCGCGTCATCGACAAGGCCTAATTAAATTTTGTTAGGGCATCTGGCGATATCTCCGTTAATGAGCTCTGATAAACGCGGCAAGTGGGACGGCCGAGATCCCTGACCGAGATCTCCGCTCGTCGTTCGTCATCTTTAGGCCGACATTGGCAAAGGCCCAGATCGTCGATGGCCGTGGTCGTCGAGTGCCGAGATTACAAGACACTTGTGAAAGTTTTGGCTTCCATTTATATTTATAATACTTTTATTGACAAAGAGAATCAGTTTGATACAAATGTCAGTGTTATAAAAATAAAAGGTAGTCTATGGTATCAAATAATATTCATAATAAAAAATGCATAGAAGTATATGGTTATGAAAATATACCTTTTACACATTAGACAAAAAATATGTATAGATTTTATGTAGACCTAGGCCTATAATAAAAATACATCTCCTTTCATTTCAGTAGGAGCACTTATAAGCACATTTTGAAGTGATCAGTAGGCCCTATTCCCCACAGGAATATTGATCGAAATTCTTTAACATCACAAAAAAAATTCGGAGAAGTCTAGTTTAAACAGATATATATTTTAAATTTGATTCAGGCTTGCACTTATGTCAGGAATGCAAACTTGTACTAAATGGAATATGTTAAAGAACAATATATATTACAGCATTTACATCTGTTTCATATCTAACTTTACACAATTAATATTTAACCCCATGCTTTAACAATAAATTTTGCTAATGAAAGCAATAGGCCTACATTCATATTTTGCGAGGTGAGGATTGAGATAAATTTTTCCTCATTTGCCTGAGTCAGGAAATTTGGTATATCTCTCGTAATTTCATCAAATAAAATGTTACGGTTTTCTGAATGAGACACACATTCTGTAAGAAAATGATATTCATCACTCACTTTTCCAGGACACGCAGCACAAAATCGCTGATTGGCTGGTGTTAAAGTTAAATTTCTAAGTGATGGGAACTAAGGCGTAGCCTTGAAATTGCATAGCGAAATTTTGGAATGTTAAAGAAAAGATAGGGTTCTGGCATGAATGTGTATTTAATTTCTTTATAAAGTCTAAGCTTAGAATTCTTAACAGAATTATTGATCTTATATTTTCGATGCACCCACTTCCGTCTCCAGTTCAGAATGACGTCATCGATCAAAACAAGAAAAATGTCAATGTTCAACGCGTCAACATAATTTGGACGTTACTTTCACGGCTTGACAGCAAATACACATGCTAAATACAACAATAAATGCAAACGAAAACCTTTAGAAGGGTAAGGGCATCATTTTGAAACATATTTTTACTTTAATATATGGAATTTAACTGTGTATTTTCGCATTCACTTTTGTGTTTTGTTTTCGACTTTCGTACTCGTAGTCGTACCGTCTTGTTTTGTGTCGCCATTTCATGAATCATCACCAGCTGACAGTGATAGTGACCAACTAAGTGATGACTGATAGATACTGATAGGGTCCAACTGGATTCTTCAAGTCTGAATGTTGCACAAGTCTTGCTTAACAACGACTGATTATAGTTTAGACCATGCCATAATTTATGCATAACACTAACAGACTGACTGACTGACACACTGTCACACAGTGACAGATTTGACATTTGACTTGTGTTCAGCATCCAAAGGTAGGCCTATCTGGAACAGTGAAAGGTTCGCTACAGCCTTACACGGCCTCACACTCACAGGTAGACTAGTCTACTTTCATAAATTTTTTAATTGTCCAATAAAATTATGCTGAGCTTTTTTGTAACTGCTGACATGCTAAAAGAAATATTTGACCACAATGTGTCCACATTCCACAGTTTTCACTGAGCTGGACAAATGCTGTGCTAGAATAGATCAAAATCTGAGCTAAATTATAAAAACTTCAAAATATTGTGAACTCAATGTTGCAAATTATGTGAGGGTTACAGAAACGAAAACATCACCCAGACACTTGAACTTTTTGAAGCAGCTAACTAAAACTACGGAGATGAATGATATTGAGAGTTTTTCAGAGTTAAAAATTAATATGAATAGGCACTGCCTAGGGAAAGCTCTCTCCCATGATACAAATTATATTATTTTCATATGCACCGGAATATTCTGTGATAATCATAAGAACACATCCACATGGTCATAGTATATGATACCCTGGCCTAGGGCCTAGCCTGGCATACCCTTAGGCATAATACGTAAAGTGGTATTGTAGTAGTCTAGAATAGTGATAGTAATGCATTCATAATTAAAATATGCAGTTCACTAAACCAGATGATAAATTATGACGTCATAGATTGAAGTTATTTCATTCATGAATTCCAGTAAAAATACGATACAGTTGGGAGACTATGACGTCATAGATTCAGCCTGAGTTTAACAGCCATGACTACACCATAAACATGCTTTAAATAGTAAAAATTAAAAAAATGAATGCCTTCTGTAATTTTGATTGGGTATTAAAAAGACTAAAGTAGTCAGCAGGCAACACTGTGAAGTCTGTGGTTGAAGTCCCTACCATTATGCCGCACCATGCGCGCGCATCGGGAGAGAGCTATCTGGAGGGGCAACAGCATGCCTGTTCCACTTACATTTTCAAGCATTTGTTGCAACTATTCACTATTATGAAATTAAATCGGAGAGCTGTCATCATTTTTCGTGGTTGTGAGAAATCTAATGGTCAAATGTAAATGGGAACCCCTGGAAAAGGTGATAAAAGTGCCATTCAAAAACAAATAGCGCTTTTAATTCTACAAATTATGGCTTCATGTCTGCTAGTATTAAAGGTGTGGTCAACTGTCAACATTCACGGGACAAGGGTCCCCCAAAAGGCAATAGTGCCCGTGGGGGTAGGCCAATCTCCTATTCCATAATAATACTAAATATGCGTTTCATACTCAAAGCCTCATTAAGAGCAAGTTCTCAAATCACAGCAAGTTTATATATACTTGAGCGACATCTATGAGTTTATAATTCAAAGCTCTTGGCCCTTACCCCTACTTGGTCGCTGGCTTGCAAACAAACTGACTGTATTTCTGCGGGGATGTTGAAACTGCTTGACCCAAGCTTGTATTGACATGCCCAGTAAACACAAAACATTTGTATGACTTTATGCAATGTTGGACCAACGTCGAAGACGTTGGGTCGACGTTGTATAAATGTTATACAAATGTCTTGTGTTTGCTGGGCAGGAGGACTTTCTCTCAAACATTGTACATTTATTCAATGTTGGTTCAATGTTGGCCTAGCATTAAAACAGCATTGGATCAATGTCCCGTTTAAGTAGTATCTTGTAATCAGTTCAGTGGCTATATTAATGTCGTCAATCTGTACTCAATAGGCTACTGTTGACCTACACTTGACCGTCCCAGGCATGCGCGTTTTGCAGTTGAATCATTCTTTAATTTAATAGTGAGCAAAAAGAACAAACAAACAGAGAAAAATATGACCTTTATTGCAGTGTCTCACAAATACACATAAATCCTGAGAAAACATCAAATTGACTTTTTGTGATGTACCGTAAACAGGGGCTATTTAGCAATTTCCCGAGGGAGGTGGCAAAATAGCCCCGGTTTATGGTACCTGTTTTTTTTTCAGTGGCCCCCAGGGCCATGTTTTCGGAAGATTTACTGGCCCTTGTTGATTAGTACTGGTGTTAGTGTCAATCCCCGAAGCGCAGATCCGCCTCTCCGCGCTGTTTGAGTGCCGCGCTGACAAATGCTATAAAAAAATATATTAAATTTTTTTTATTTAATATAAACCTTGGAAATTAGTTCAAAATTCTGCCAGAATGCACCATTTCATGACTTTACTTAAAAAAATTCAGGGGGCATGTCCCAGGACCCCTTAGAACCGCAAGTATCGGGAGCGCAACACTGACAGCACACTTTTTAAAAATCCCCCGCTAAATTTTTTTTTTGGGAGGAAACCCTGCCCTGTAAGCATGGTAAGAAGAAATGAACTTGTTCCCATGGATCATGACGGTGATGAGACCATTGTTTTCTGTTACAGTAAAGATGTCTGACTTTGAACATATCAGAAAAGAAGACGCGGATGACTTTGAGGATGAGGAGATGGCAACTCAATCAGACTTTGCCTTGGTGATCTTCCATAATGTCCTGGAGACGTATCCTATCGACGCTAACATCGAGTGTAACTACACCGTCACCAGGCGGCTGTATGGGAAACCTAGTGATTGGGTCGGTCTGTATCGAGTTGGATGGGGAAACTGTAGAGAGTATGTTATGTTTGAGTGGTCTAAGCTCCCTCAGGACTACAAGCAAGGCTCGGATGTTAACGCCAGTGTCATGTTCAACTGTAAGTATTGTTGTCTTGTATACATGTATGGAAATATCACAATCCATAAAGTTCAAGCTTTCTTTTTTCATGTAAATTACTGGGTATTATTACTGGGTATTATTATTCATTGTGAGATGGAAACTTTTTTAAAAACTATTGAATTATTGTTTTAAATACTGAGCACTAGCATTACAGTTTGTTAATAGCTTTCTGAAAAAGTACCAGATTTATGGTTGCCTAACTGGATGTAAAAGGAGTAAATAAGGCATACCACTAACTGTGACTAAGGTGATAGTGTGATCACAGACTATTTTCTCATTTTCAGTTGTATTTTATCCGGGTTGAAACCATATATTTATTAACCCTTGGGCTGAAATCATCATAAATATCCCAGCAGCACAAGGGTCATTAATCCTTACAACACTGAAATATTTGTGTATAAAACATGGGAACCAAGGGGTTGTTTCAATTTGAAATCATTACAAATGTCTTAGTTAGCTCTTTCCGCTTCATTTAAATACCTGTGTTATGGGTCTATGGCCAATATATATATATATTTTTCACTGCAGGGATCGTTTTTAGACTATTAAATCTGACGCCTAGAGGGGACGCCTATGGATATCAGAATCTGACATCTATGACAGATTCTGATGTCTAAAAACGGTCTTAGCGCTGCAAGGGTTAATACAATCTTAGAGTTAACGTTTAATTATCTAGTATTTTATTAATTTATTTTATTTCCTGTTATTATTTGCAGCCCAAAAGCTGCCTAAAGACGATGGTGAGTTTTACCAGTTTTGTTACGTGACTGAGAGTAATCAGGTTAGGGGGGCCAGCACTCCATTCCAGTTCAAGCGACCGTGTGCCGGAGACTTCATAGCCCTCGATGACCGTGAATCAGATCTTGTTGTGATCGAGTGCCGTCGCGCTGCCCTGGAAAAGGATTTGCGACAAGCAGCTCGGGAGAATGAGCAACTGCTAAGGGTAGGATTTTTTTCTGTTTTTTAATTCTTAGATAATGGTATCCCTTACACTGCTATGGGCGACTATAGTTGCCCAAAATGAACCAAGCACAGCCTGCTGTGGCGACGAGTAATTTCTAAAAAAAAATTAAAAAAATATATTTTTTCTCTTTTGTTTTGTGGTGTCTTTCTATTTGCGCTTTAGAGATGGCTAACAGACTGATTTTGTAATATAATAGCTTTTAGTATCAGTTGTTTTTCAGATGTTTTATGCCAGATATTAGTGGGAAACCACACATGCTGCAAATTATATGCACCAGTGTAATGGTCACCCGTGAAATATTGGCGCCCGTTTATATTGCCGCTTTCAGTGGTTTGATAAAAAAACGCCAATGTTTCTCTCCACCAAATAGGGTGTTATTATTCAGGGTTAATGCCAGCAGGGGTAAATCCACCAAGGCCTAAAAAAAAATATTGTTTGTTCCCGATTTCCGACCGACCCTATCAAAACATGTGCGATCCAAATTTATTCTATGGATTTCCCCCCCCAAAAAAAAAAAAATTTTTTTTTTTTTTTTTTAGGAAAAAATTGTAAGTTAAGGAATGAGTTACTGGCTGTAGTCAAAGTAACTAAAAAAACGTTACGAAAAGGAGAGAAGGGGTCAAAAACATCCAAAAAACAAAAAATCGTTACGTAATGTACAGATAAGACATGCATGGAAGTGAATTTGGCACCAAATAAAATAAAAAATATTTCTTACCTACCGATTGATTGAAGTGACAAAAAATAAAATAAAATAAATTTCCTACCTATCCACTGGTTAAAATGACAACAAATCGGAAACAAACATATATTTTATTTTGGCCCAATATCAATCGCCGCCTATTGTTTTCATTCCTCAAACTGCAATGTAAAGTCACCAAATTTTCCTGGGTTAAATATGGGTTTTCGTGACATAATTAGATCTATTTATACTCGCCGTCAAATTAAAAATGATCAACCAGGATCGCATGATTTTCGGCGATTTCTTCGTCAATTTTGAACCGATTTCCTTGAAATTTTGCAAAGGCCATTTTCTATTAAAATCCTAATAGGGGTAAAAATTTCGCAAAATGATATTTAATATTTCAAAAGTTAGACCATTTGCCATGTAATAAAATTCCAAAATTAGTTTAATGGGTTAAAGAGGAATGCGTTATTTCAATTCATTACATGTCAAATGGTCTAACTTTTGAAATACGCGATATAATTTTACGAAATTTTCAGGGCTGTTAGGATTTGAATAGAAAATGGCCTTCGCAAAATTTTAAGAAAATCAGTTTAGAATTGACGGAGAAATCGCCGAAAATCATGCGATCCTGGTTAATTTGACGGCGAGTATAAGTGATCGTATATCAAATAAAATATGTATGTTTATGAATTTCCACCCATAAAAAGCTGGAATTGCCAACACATTTTGAAATTGCCAAAGTTATATATTTTAATAAAAGACTGATTGTTTAAATATTTAATAAATATAATTTGCAGAATGAGCCATTGCTGGTTGTAGGATTTTTTTTCTGTGATATGTCACATGGTAATGATAGGGGATGTCATTTAACATAGAACTGACATATTATTTCTGAGTACTTTTTATCTAACATAAGCAATTACACATTTTCGGTTGCATAGAACACTGGATTTCAGTGGTGGTTCCCAAACTTAGTGTTTACTTGACACTGCTAGAAATGTATTTGATTATTATTTTGTATTATATTTTTGCAGGAGAAGCAGCAACTTGAAGAAGAGCGGGAAACCTTACTGGAACGTCTGGTTAAAACGGAATCTCAGTGTAAACAACAGCAACAGAACATACAGGCGATGAAGAACGATGTCAAGGTACACCTATAAAAAGAATACTGTATTTATTGTAATAAACGCACATATTCCAATAAAATCCATGATCATGATACAATATATAGACTTAAAAAAACTACTCGAATAAGCGCCCACCTCTCCTGTAGCCTCAAGGGGTATTCTAATTAGCCCCCAGGGTGTTTATTAGAATAAATACGGTAAGTATGACTATGTAATATAGTGATAGCAAGTGTTTGATATGAGTGCAGTCTTTAGAAATTTGAGCTATGCCGAGTGCCAGTGTTAATATTTAAACCTTAAAGCGCGGAGATATTTTTGTATAAAACATGGTTCTCCATTTGAAATCATGATAAAAATTTTATGTCCCAGTTAGCTCTTTCCGCTTAATTTGAATACCTATGTTATAGGTCTACGGCCATTATAAATATTTGAATTCTTTCAGTGTGGGACCGTCTTTGTACATCAGAATCTGACGTCTACGTCAGACGGTCCCCACACTGAAAGGGTTAATAGGGTTAATAGAAGGGATCAAATAACACTTGTAGGACTCAAATTAACGCATTGCGAAACCAAACACTATTATTATCACGGGCTATCTTTTATAATGCTTACATTTCATACATAGCTGGACTCAAATGACAGCTGTGACCTAAATGTTTTGCACTCTACTGCTGACCATTTATGCCCTGGTCCTGTGAATATATGACAGCACCCTATATATTGATAATAATGGTGTTTATTTCATCATTGTTTCAATTGTTTTCCATAAATAGAAGTAGTTTGTGTCATTTGAAGATGGAAATTACTTTAGCAATCCCAGCTTCAAATGACACAAAATATTGTTAATTATTTTGTATTATTTCTTTTTGCTGAAGCTGGAAATTGTTTCAGCATCCAGATTCAAATGAATAAAAAATAGAAACAAACAATTCAGCAGCATAAGGGTTAGATGGTCTTTTTCATTTACAGAGTCAGCGAGAGGAGATCACTGAAATGACGGCTGAGCTGGAGGAATTAAGATTGATTCACTCTTCTGTCGTGGAGAAGATTGAGCAGGCCAGACTCGACAAGGAGGCCATCGAGAAGCGACTCACAGACAACGAGGTTTACGTCGGCAAACTACAAAACACTGTGGCTCAGCTCAAAAATGAGAAAGATACCCAGGCCGGCTTGAACAGATCGCTTCAAGAAGAAAAAGAGCTCATTAAGGTCAGAATTTGTGATTTTCTACAGTATTCTATTGGGGTACCAAAACAAAAAAATCCCACTTCAGGGTGAATTTTTTAGTCCTGCCCCACAAATGAAATGCTCATTCTGAAGCTATTCTCAGAGAAATCTATTATGGAAAATAAGGCTTTAGTGACAACTACTAAAAATTGAATTAGACCACAGATAATGCTAAGTGGGTGTAATAATAATATCTGCAATGATTTCCTTAAAAAAACGAAAAAATGGCAGCTGATAATATGCTGAAAGCACCATAGAAGTGATTAGCGATTTAAGAATTAACAACTTTTCCTGAGAACTTTGCTACTTATATGTAGACTGAATGCGGGTGTTCCTTGTCACTTTGGTGTTAAAGGGCAGATTATATGTCCTCTTAAAGCTATAGACCACTCCATGTATGTTTTAGTTGTACCCCAGCTGCCTCTATCTCTGTAATAAGTGGGTGCTTTCTGGGTACAAATGTGTCCCGGTGTTCCTACACAGTGGACTACTCCTTTAACCATTTAAGCGCTGGATTGATTTGTAAAAAACATCGCAACCAAATTAATTTTTTTTCAATTTGAAATAATCATAAATGTCTTTGTTAGCTCTTTCTGATTCATTTGAATACCTATGATATGGGTCTACAACCATTAGAAATATTTTTACTCTTACAGTGCGGGTATCGACTTTAGTCGTCAGAATCTGATGTCTACAGACGTCAGATTCTGACAACTAAAGTCAATCCCCGCGCTGTAAGGGTTAACCCTTGAATTTCAAGTGGCTAAAAATTACTTCTTGTAGTACAATTTAAACGAAATGTAAAGCATATTTCTCATTCAAATTTTCTTGTTCAACCCTTTAATCGCCTGTCACAAGTATACCCTTTTTTTTCATTTTTGATTAGCATTTTAAATACCAGTTTTTAAACATGTTAAAGAAAAAATGTGACATTAATCGATAAGATTTCAAAATCGTTGACCTCCATTTTGTCAAATCGGAATAATTTTCAGTCACTTGAAGTTGTGGATCGCGTCAGTGAGACACATCTTCAAGAGGGTGAAAATTTCAATTAAATAAATTGGCGGTTAAAAGGTTAAAATGTAAATAAAACGGCTGAAAAGGCACAAATTGCACTTCGAGATTTAATACCAAAACCAGGATATAAATAACAGCAGAATTTACAAGGTCAATCAATAGAGTCATCATTATTTTACGTATGTAGGAGCAATGGAGCAGCACGGAGCAGAGGATGCGGGTTTACATGGAGCAAGCAGAAAGTCTACAAGGTCAAGTAGACAAACACAAACAAGACTGTCACCAGAGTGCTGAGCAGGTCGTACAGCTTAAAATAGCTCTGGAGGAACAATCACAGACTCTGTTACGTCAGCAAGACGAAGCCAAACAGAGTAGGGTATGTAATGTAGAGTATAACAAAAAGCAGAGCAGGTTATGTAATATGGACTGCACTGTTTTATCGTATTACAATGACACTAAAATGACCATTAGTGCCGAAAAACTATTATTCTACTGTTACTGGACAATTTTTTTTAAATTGACACTGTTTGAATATTGTTCTGTTTAAATGTTGCAGGGTCGTTTAGGTTCGCTGACGGAGCAGATTCAGAATGCTGAGGATAGACTGGATGCGACGGCTCACTCTAAACAGCTGCTGTGTGCTGAACTGGCCACCATACAAGACACCTGTACCAAGCTGACAGAGGACCTACAGGTAAACAGATGTACACAATCTTATCCAAGGTGAAGCACATACCTTAGAAAACATGTAAAATATATCGGTGAAAATAGATGTACATACCCACACCACTCAATGTAAAATACAGGTTCGCGAGCCTCATACCTTATACTGTATTTTTGATACCACAATCATATAAACAACATTTAGCAAACATCTGAGGTGAGTATGGAGAAATGATGAGCTTTTATGAGCTCTAACACATGTGTTTATTTTATGGCTGTCTATATTGCAGACGTCTTAGACTATGGTGAATTAGAGTGGCAGTATTTTGAGTGGTTGTTTCAGCAACTCTGCTTTTATTGGCTCTATGTGTTTATTATATTGCAGACATCTGAGGTGACTATGGAGAACCTGAAGGTGAATACATTACAGGCGGAGGAGGAGTTCAGACAGACAATAACTACACTAGAAAAGGTACTGAACCGCTACACCTCTGACTTACTGCTATGGCTTTTAGCAGTAAGAAAAGCTTTTTAGCAGTCTTTTAGCATTTGCTCGGTTTATCGTTAGAGCTCCTAATTACCATTTACAGAAACCAAGCAAATGCTAAAAGCCTCGCCCAGTAGGGGGAGGCTTTTAGCGTTTGCTTGGTTTCTTTTAGAACTCTAATTACTACTTACAGAAACCAAGAAAACGCTAAAAACCTCGCCTGGTTGGGGGAGGCTTTTAGCGTTTGCTTGGTTTCTTTTAGAACTCTCAATTACTACTTACAGAAACCTAAAAAACGCTAAAAGTGAAGGCTTTTAGCATTTGCTTGGTTTCTTTTAAAACTCCTAATTACTACTAACAAAAACCAAGAAAACGCTAAAAACGTCGCCTGGTTGGGGGAGGCTTTTAGCGTTTGCTTGGTTTCTTTTAGAACTCTCAATTACTACTTACAGAAACCTAAAAAACGCTAAAAGTTAAGGTTTTTAGCATTTGCTTAGTTTCTTTTGAAACTCCTAATTACTACTAACAAAAACCAAGAAAACGCTAAAAACCTCGCCCGGTTGGTGGAGGCTTTTAGCGTTTGCTTGGTTTCTTTTCGAACTCTTAATTACTACTTACAGAAACCTAAAAAACGCTAAAAGTGAAGGCTTTTAGCATTTGCTTGGTTTCTTTTAAAACTCCTAATTACTACTAACAAAAACCGAGAAAATGCTAAAAACCTCACCGGGTTGGTGGAGGCTTTTAGCGTTTGCTTGGTTTCTTTAAGAACTCTTAATTCTTCTTACAGAAAACAAGAAAATGCTAAAAACCTCACCCGGTTGGTGGAGGCTTTTAGCGTTTGCTTGGTTTCTTTTAAAACTCCTAATTACTACTATCAAAAAACAAGAAAACGCTAAAAACCTCGCCTGGTTGGTGGAGGCTGTTAGAGTTTGCTTGGTTTCTTTTCGAACTCTTAATTACTACTTACAGAAACCAAGAAAATGCTAAAAACCTCACCGGGTTGGTGGAGGCTTTTAGCGTTTGCTTGGTTTCTTTAAGAACTCTTAATTCTTACTTACAGAAAACAAGAAAACGCTAAAGGCTTTGAAAAATATTCTCAAACGTTTGGTCTCAAATATGAGTAAAAATATGAGTAATCTCCACCACTTAAAGTACTGCGACCCACACCTTAAAGTTCCAGCGGTTGAAATTTTAGATACGATAATTTAACAGGTGATGGGTCAATTTGTCTTCAGGGATTTACACATGGATACAGGATGTTGCTTTATACTTTCAGGAGAATTCTTTGCTTGAGGCGTCACTTCAGGCAACGGAGTCTCAGGTCCAGGAGCTAAAAGCTCAGAAAGACGGCCAGCAGACGTCAGCTCTCTCTGTGCTCCAGATGGCTCAGACAGACCTCAAACGACAGTTCTCTAGTATTAAAACACAAAGAGATTCCCTGAAGAAAGACCTTGATCATCTCTTCAGCCAGAAGGTGAGTGAGTGAGTGAGTGAGTGAGTGAGTGAGTGAGAGTGAGTGAGTGAGTGAGTGAGTGAGTGAGTGAGTGAGTGAGTGAGTGAGTGAGTGAGTGAGTGAGTGAGTGAGTGAGTGAGTGAGTGAGTGAGTGAGTGAGTGAGTGAGTGAGTGAGTGAGTGAGTGAGTGAGTGAGTGAGTGAGTGCGTGCGTGCGTGCGTGCGTGCGTGCGTGCGTGCGTGCGTGCGTGCGTGCGTGCGTGCGTGCGTGCGTGCGTGCGTGCGTGCGTGCGTGCGTGCGTGCGTGCGTGCGTGCGTGAGTGAGTGAGTGAGTGAGTGAGTGAGTGAGTGAGTGAGTGAGTGAGTGAGTGAGTGAGTGAGTGAGTGAGTGAGTGAGTGAGTGAGTGAGTGAGTGAGTGAGTGATAAAACACAAGAGACGCCAACATCTACCATTTAGGCGTAGCAGATATGACTTTTTACAACCACATACGATTCTTGCATAATTATGCTGTTAAAAGTGTGTTTAATTTGAGTTTTTTCAACAAACTCTAAAATGTTTAATCAGTATCAGATTAATAAAACCCTGTATGCGAGAATAGCATATCTCCACACTGAATCAAACTGCATAAATTATCTCCAATTTGTATTTAATAAAGTTTCCATCGGCTCAATTAGTATTATGAAGTGCATCCAAACATAAGGGGAAAATGTATTTGCACAATAAATGTATTTGGGTGGTGCTTTATATTCACACTTATTGGCAGAAAAGATTAAAGAATCGTTGTTTGTCACCTCAATTTGATATATATGTACATGACACTTAAAAAAAAAATTCCCATTTTATCTTCTTATAATTTTATTTTCCAGGGTGTGGTTGACAGTGAAGTCGTGGACCTGCGGCGAGAGACGGAGGATTTACGCGAGCGTTTGAGGATGGGTCAGGAGGAGTGGCAGGTCAAATATATAGAGTGTCGTCGTCTTCAGCTGGAACTGAAGAAAGCAAACAGAGCTGGTTAGTGCTTGTAGTGACTTATGTTAATGTTAACCCTTTAAGCCTTAAAACTCTGAATTGTTTTTATAAACCATGGATACCAAAGAGTTTATTTTTACTTTGAAATCATCATAAATGCCTTATTCAGCTCTTTCCGATTCATTTGAATACCTATATTATGGGTCTACAAACATTATTAATATTTTTACTTTTACAGTGCGGGGATAGACTTTAGCCGTCAGAATCTGATGTCTACAGACGTCAGATTCTGACGACTAAAGTCGACCCCCGCTCTGGAAGGGTTGAGTACTAAGTGCAGCTATATTCGCTTTCATTTCGTCTTATTAACCGATAAAATGATTGTTATTGAGACAGTTTAAACAACAAACGTTTGTGCTCAAATTAAACAAATATAGGTATTTTTACCCTCTTGAAGTTGTTGATCGTGATAGCAATACACAACTTTAATTAAGTGAAAATTTAAATAAGATACTCGGCGGGGTCATCCATCTGGTAGAGTGGCTCATGAAGCTATTTATAAAGCTTTCTGCTTATTTTTACATACAAATAAATGCCATTTTACAATAAAAAAAAATTCACCCTTTAGTTTTACTATTGTGGTTGTGGGGGATTTATTGATTTTAGTGTCGATTTATTCCATGACAATAACATTAAATTCGTTGAGCTGAGAGCATATCTAACAGCATGTGTCTCTTAAAAATAACTCACCTGCTGAATGCCTAATACAATGGCAGCCATCACTGCTTGACCCTGTCTACAGTGCACTTGATCAGTGTGTGCAGGGGATTCCCTTAGTACGCAACGGTAATTGGCCGGTTCGGTGACATTACGCGTGACCTCAGCAGTGCTTAGTAGCACTGTGAACAATAACTCACAGTAGCTGGATTCCATGTGATCAGTGTTTGCAAGGTTTAGAAATATTTTTACTCTTACAGCACGGGATCGACTTTAGTCGTCAGAATCTGACGACTAAAGTCGATCCCCGCACTGTAAGAGTTAATGTCCACTGTAAGGCCAAGGGTAAATCCGTTATTGTGTAAGAGGCTACAGATGTACATGTCCTGTTATTACAGCTCAGAAGGCTGGGAGTGGTTCACCGAGCTGCAGCAGTGCCTCTGGTTCTGCCGTGAATACAGAGTGTCAGACCAGTGTAGCTTTACAAGACGCTGAGGAGGCGCACGGGGCACAGAGGGTGATGGTGGAGGCCCAGACAAACACGAGTATGCCCCAGAGAGGAGAGGGTGCCTCAGGAGGTGAGGCGGCCTCTGGGTACATGATAGATGACGAGGATGTCCCGGATCTGACGAGCAGTGAGTTAACGGCTCAGCTGGCTGAGCTGGCCACTGAGCTGGAGCAGCGGACGGCTCGTAAACTGCGCTATAAGGCACGCTATCAGCAGGAACGGGAGAAAAACGCTCTACTACAGAGACATTACTTTGAGGAGCTGGCCAAGCGGGACGAGGCGAGAACTGAAATGGAACGTGAGATGCTGAACATACAGAAACAAGCCGAGCAAGCAAAGGATACACTCCTATACAGGATACATCTACTAGAGGTAAGATGTCATCTCTAACCGCCGCTCACAAATATATTTGTTTTACTTTCAATGTTTTCTAATGACATCAATCAGCAACATTTTGAAATCGTTGACCTGCATTTTGTCAGATCTAAATAGTTTTCACCCACTTTAAGTTGTGAATCGCGTCAGCAGGACACAACATTAAGTGGATGAAAATTCAAATTAAATAACTTGGTGGTGAAGAGTTCATAATCATTATCAAATATCAAATGTTAATCTGTAATAATCATCCTCACTAGATGTGAGGGGTCATTATATAATAATCAACATTCTCAACATCTTAAACATACATACATTTTCAGAAATCTGCGACCTCTGTAACACCAACTAGAGAGACACCTCCCCCAATTCCAAAGAGACCGAGCCTGGAAACTCCCACTGATGTGCCGACCCTAGAGCCTGTACGAGAGCAGCCGGTAGCTGCTGCTACGGTCCGCGATGAGGTGGACGATGTGGAGTCCCCTCGTCTGAGTCAGAAAGAGGTGGAGAAGCTGGCGGAGGAACTAGACATCAAGCTGCCGTCAGAGAATGCTCACCCGCTAGATACGATCATACTACCCCCGCCCATACAACCTTACATCATGCAGTCTGCCCGGCTAGCTGAGCTCAAGGCGGCGTGTGGAGGTAAGACACTCACCTCCTAGATACGATCATACAATACTGGAATTGAGATTCAAGGCTCTTCTCTAATCATTTCATAATTAAGCATGGACTTAATCTTTATCCTCCTAGGCACTTGTATGTGGTTTCAGGCAAGGTTAAAGCCAAATGAAATGTCAGTAAAATTTATAAAAAACTTTATTGCTAAGTTTATCAATTAATATGATTTCTAAGGTACTTATTTTTAGAAATATTAATATTTTCAAGGTGAAAATTGCTTCAACAATATCAGGCTCCGATTAATGATAAACTATCCCCTTCGATTTGGGGGAGATCTCTTTTATCTATTATTCATAAATTCACATATTTTTCATCATTTGAAGTTGGGAATCTTGTTAGCAATCCGAGCTTCGAATGAATTGAAAAACAGAAACAAACAATTCAGGGATTTTTACAATGTTTTTATTTGTTCACAGTATCTGCTCCTCATGGTTTTGAGACAGCAGACATCTTGGAACCTGTAGCCCCTCCCTTCAGCTCGCTGGAGCCGCTGGAGGAGGTGGTCACTGATGGCCTGAAGCCCACCGCACAGCCTACAGCACCACCCACAGAAGTCGACGAGGAAAAGTAAGCTGTCTGTTATGTCAAATATATAATAACTAAATAAAGCCTACCATGGTTGCAAAAAATATAATCCTGCCTGTTGCCTTCAAATTTGGTGATTTTTATTTTGTAGTGGTAAAATACTATCAGACTAAGACGATTTTATCAATAAAAGTTAAAATTCAGTGGCATTTGATAAACCTGACACATTTTGACAATCATGTCTAAAACTAGGTGTTTTCTGTAACCTTTATTTTATGATATCATTCAGGTTCATTTCTATTTGGATGGAAGATCCTTTTTGTTTAGTGTTTGCTTGAACATTGCTAACAATCTCATCTTAAATATATTTTTAAAGTCAAACTTCCCATAAATTTAGCAAAACTGGGAGGAAAATAAAACATTATCTTCAGAGATTTCTATTTATTACTGTTATCAGTACGTTAAGTACCAGTACAGTGAAAAAAGAACATTTAGAAGCAATTTTTACCCATATAATATTTTTGACTGTTTTGAGAAAATATATGAGATCCAATATATGAGATTTTTAGCTGCTTAAAACTTTATCTTAAGAATTATATTAAGTCTTGACAAAATCTAAATAATTTTGAATTCATAGACTATGATTATGCCCACCAAATCACAGTAAAAGGCAAGTGATATGGTATTTGAAAATACAACCCTGATATCTAGATATTCCTGTTTTTTACATTTTGAAAGCTCACACCTTATTTGAAGAGACAGTATTTTCCCATGCCACACTGAAATACAAACGTTTATGTATCTTGACATAGTTGTTTTGTTCTGGCAGATATGAGGATGCTTTATGTGTCTTAACATAGTTGTTTTGTTCTGGCAGATATAAAGTTATGTATCTTGACATAGCTGTTTTGTTCTGGGAGATATGAGGATGCTTTATGTATCTTGACATAGTTGTTTTGTTCTGGGAGATATGAGGATGCTTTATGTATCTTGACATAGTTGTTTTGTTCTGGCAGATATAAAGTTATGTATCTTGACATAGTTGTTTTGTTCTGGCAGATATGAGGATGCTTTATGTGCCTTGACATAGTTGTTTTGTTCTGGGAGATATGAGGATGCTTTATGTATCTTGACATAGTTGTTTTGGTCTGGGAGATATGAGGATGCTTTATGTATCTTGACATAGTTGTTTTGTTCTGGCAGATATGAGGATGCTTTATGTGCCTTGACATAGTTGTTTTGTTCTGGGAGATATGAGAATGCTTTATGTATCTTGACATAGTTGTTTTTGTTCTGGGAGATATGAGGATGCTTTATGTATCTTGACATAGTTGTTTTGTTCTGGCAGATATAAAGTTATGTATCTTGACATAGTTGTTTTATTCTGGCAGATATGAGGATGCTTTATGTAACTTGACATAGTTGTTTTGTTCTGGCAGATATAAAGTTATGTATCTTGACATAGTTGTTTTGGTCTGGGAGATATGAGGATGCTTTATGTATCTTGACATAGTTGTTTTGTTCTGGCAGATATAAAGTTATGTATCTTGACATAGTTGTTTTGGTCTGGGAGATATGAGGATGCTTTATGTATCTTGACATAGTTGTTTTGTTCTGGCAGATATAAAGTTATGTATCTTGACATAGTTGTTTTGGTCTGGGAGATATGAGGATGCTTTATGTATCTTGACATAGTTGTTTGTTCTGGGAGATATGAGGATGCTTTATGTATCTTGACATAGTTGTTTTGTTCTGGCAGATATAAAGTTATGTATCTTGACATAGTTGTTTTATTCTGGCAGATATGAGGATGCTTTATGTATCTTGACATAGTTGTTTTGTTCTGGCAGATATGAGGATGCTTTATGTATCTTGACATAGTTGTTTTGTTCTGGGAGATATGAGGATGCTTTATGTATCTTGACATAGTTGTTTTGTTCTGGGAGATATGAGAATGCTTTATGTATCTTGACATAGTTGTTTTGTTCTGGCAGATATGAGAATGCTTTATGTGTCTTGACATAGTTGTTTTGTTCTGGCAGATATGAGAATGCTTTATGTATCTTGACATAGTTGTTTTGTTCTGGCAGATATGAGAATGCTTTATGTATCTTGACATAGTTGTTTTATTCTGGCAGATATGAGGATGCTTTATGTATCTTGACATAGTTGTTTTATTCTGGCAGATATGAGAATGCTTTATGTATCTTGACATAGTTGTTTTGTTCTGGCAGATATGAGAATGCTTTATGTATCTTGACATAGTTGTTTGTTCTGGCAGATATGAGAATGCTTTATGTATCTTGACATAGTTGTTTTGTTCTGGCAGATATGAGAATGCTTTATGTGTCTTGGCATAGTTGTTTTGTTCTGGGAGATATGAGGATGCTTTATGTATCTTGACATAGTTGTTTGTTCTGGGAGATATGAGGATGCTTTATGTATCTTGACATAGTTGTTTTGTTCTGGGAGATATGAGGATGCTTTATGTGCCTTGACATAGTTGTTTGTTCTGGCAGATAAGAGGATGCTTTATGTATCTTGACATAGTTGTTTGTTCTGGCAGATATAAAGTTATGTATCTTGACATAGTTATTTTGTTCTGGCAGATATGAGGATGCTTTATGTATCTTGACATAGTTGTTTTTTTCTGGCAGATATAAAGTTATGTATCTTGACATAGTTATTTTGTTCTGGCAGATATGAGGATGCTTTGTGTGAGCCTCCCAAGCATTGCCCGATCTGTGAGCTACTGTTTGCCATCGACACGTCAGACGCCGTCATTACTGATCATATCGACGCACACTTCGGGCCGGAGTGCCCCATCTGTAAGGAAAGGTTTGATGTAGGCTTCCCGACAGACCAGCTGCAGGCCCACGTCAATAATCATTTCTAATCCCACACAATCACAGCCCAACAAACACGAAACACAAAACACATGCTGGGGTTCATTGTTGGCCCGGCGTCGTAGACAGTAGGCCAACACTGAACCAGCATGGGCTACCCAACAGACCAGCTGTAGGCCCACGTCAATTATTATTTCTAAGTCGAACTCAATTACAAAGCTGTGCGAAATAAAATAACACTATTCAGCTGATTCAACACGAACACGAGACGTTAAACTTGCAGACAGTGGGCCAGCATTAGACCATTACTGGGTTTATTTCTAGTGTTCGATGCATTGCCGGGAGAATAAAACAATCCTCTAATTATTGATGACATATGTTGCTACCGTAACTCAAACTTTGATTCAACCGCAAAACTATATTCGGATCTTGTATGGAAATGGTTTGTGTTAAATTTGAATGCTTTATAAGATGCATTTTTACAAGGAATAGACAATAACTGTGCAACTGATGGTATCGACGCAAGTTTGAAGTTGATATAGTGTTTGTATCCAGTGGCTTTTGTCTGATGATGATCTACCTGCAGTTTTCTCATTCCACAAAGATCACTTTAGACATATCTCTTAAAACGCAAAGTTAAATAATTTCTCACCCACTTGTAGTTGTGTCTCGTTACCGCGACCCACAACTACAAGTGGGTGAAAACTACTCATATTTTGAAAGATAATTTATATACACTATCAGTACTTATCTATGTGGAGAAGAAAGATGGCTATATGATGTATATCCCTCATAGTCACATATCTTTATATATTATCATGTATTATCAAGTGTTGACTGCACATCAAACTCTGATTGCTCATAGAACCTTCTGACTGCACATAGAACCTTCTTATTCCATAAACACAATACACAGAACTTTTTAAATATGTAAACACAGTACATTGAATGCCACCTTCTGCAGTCAACATTGATCCGACATACATTCAATTTCTTGTATTTACTGGAACCCATGCATATTTTTTTGGAGAACTGCCGGCAAACTATGTGGACGTTAATACAAAATGAAGCCTCCAGTTTATGTGATATATACTTCATCAAAATGTGGTTCTGTCAAATTTGAATTCATTGTTTTTCATGTTATTTTGTTGTTATTTTTGTACAAATATTGAATCATGTAGTGCTATATTTATTCTATATTATTAAAGTCTTCAAAGCCCATAGGCACAATAAATGAAATGATCAGATTAAAAGAACAAACCATGTCAATTTTCCACAGTTTTTCTTCTCTCAATTATATTTTGTGAGGTTTATTAATAGCCTTTATTTATAATTTAAGATAATTTTGGTTTGTATACTTTGAAAAGATACGATTTCACACATGTCTTAAATCAATAAAATAAAATTTGACAAAATAGTTTTTGGTGGATGTTTAGTTGATCCAATAATTCAGTATTAGAGATATTTGTTTTTCATGAATATAAATATATTTCATCATTTAAAGCTGGAAATTGTGTTGGAAATTCCAGCTTCATATGGATTAAAAATAGAAACGAACGATTCAGCCGGATAAGTTAACACCTAGATATAGGCTGGGATGTTTGTCTACACCACTGGAAACTTAACCCTAGTCCTGCTATGCCCGGATATATACGGGGTTAAGGATGTTTTAGATCAATAACAATTTTAGACATGTCTAATTTCATAAATAGTAATATTTTTCGTCATTTGAAGCTGGAAATTGCGTTAGCAATTCCAGCTTCAAATGACGAAAAATACAATTAAAGCAATTTAGCAGGACAAGGGTTAAATCTGACCAACCCCATAATGACATCATATCACCAATAGTGTAATCAGCTCCCTCTCCAATGTATATCAGCTCTGCACAATGCCTAAATATATATATTGTGCTTTTACAATATTGTGTTTGTGTAACATTATGAAAAATAATTTACTGATTAGTTGTGGGAAGAGGAACGATGCAAACAGATCCCTTATTATAACACTTATTTTTCATAACTTTATCATATGTTAGCTATATATATATTTGGTAATTTTGGGTTATTCTAATCAAGTAAATAAAGTCTACTTTTTATCTTGTGATAATGTGTATATATTGCATGTTGATGCCGATGTTGAAAGTGCAAGGCCTTTATGTTGTTATGCCTACCATGCCTACCCTTAAGGCTTTAACTGTGTCAGCATGGGTCTAAAGGCAATCCCCACACTGAAAGAGTCAAATATTAATAATGGCTGTTAGCCCATATCATAGGTATTCTAATGAAGCGGAAAGAGCTAACTAAGACATTTATGATGATTTCAAATTGAAAAACCCCATTGTTCTCTTCATTTATATAAAAAAATATTTCAGTGTTGTAAGGGTTATTTTGCATTGTTGAATCTGTTTTTCTCACAGTGACAAAGAGTCTGGTGATGAGGAGTTCTGTAAGACTATAATATTTAAACTTTTAAATAAGTAAAATGAGTATGTTATTTGCATGTTGTCTTTGGTAGAGTTTAATATGGACATTTTATCATTATGTTAACAGCATATATAAGGAATTTATATATAAATGCTTATTATATATAGTTTTCCATACTAGATTATTCTATAAATAGCTTTAGAATTGATTAACTACAGAGTGTAATTTCGAAAATAATTCCCCCCCCCAACATTAGGATCGTTCGTCTTGCCTTTTTACAAACACTTATTTATCATAACGAGGTTAGATGGCATTATTAGCTTTTATGGAAAAATAGCACAAAATCTGACTTCCGAGGATTACGATTACAAGGCGACATCGTATAATCTGATAACAAAACAGAAAGCCACGTCATTGTCATCATTTGTTACAGTCTTTATTTATTATAGTTTGAATAATATGCATTAGAGGTGAACATGGCTTCACCCGTAAAACAATAAATGTAGAATTTAAATTTTTACCCACATGAAATTGTGGCGCGCTACCACGATACACAATCTCAAGTGAGTAAACATTACTCGCATAATATTGGCTTACATGTATATATTTTGGTTCAAAATAATATATGCCAATTGAGCAAATTTGATGCTGATTTCTCATTTGAATTTGTTGATAAAAAACCCAGCTATATATACGTGAATAAAATTAATCAAAACATCGGGCAATCAGGTTGTTGAAGGATGTTTTTCTTCCGACTCATGATACAAAGGGCTTCATAAAGAGTGATCCACAAATTAAAATGTGATCTAGACATTTTTTCATTAGATCCATGTATACCCATTGTATATGTTTTGTGCCATCTCGAATGTTAAGTTCACTGTTTGAATGCACATGTGAGTAAATGCAATAAACTTGCTTGTAATTTGCAGCTTTTAGTTTTTATTTGGCTAAGTCTAATCGTCTCTTTAACGAGTTAATACCTAACTCCAGTTCTGCAAGCAGGGTCACATTCTTGCGATAGATAGGTTTAGTTGATGATAATAAAGTCCACATAGCTGGATAAAAACAAAGAAGTATCCTGGTGACGTTCATTTCAAGATTGGTAGCTATGTATGCTAGGCCTACCAGATAGCAGTGACAGAGAACTTAATAATATGACATTATATATTAAAAAGTATTCCAGCTTTATCTAAAAGTTTATATATTTACTACAATACATGTGGTTCATGCTCTAAATTAAATGTGGACAAAGCAGGTTTGAGTTGAAATCTTCGCAAAATACACTTACGGGCAAACCAACAATATTCATTTATGATATTATCTGGCCTACATGACCAATTTAAAATGGACAGCCCTTTTATGCAAGAGTCACAGATTTTTATAGTAGCAATTCACTGAATAAAGGAAACATTCCAACAAGTGTGCTAGAAGGCTAATCACAAGACTTAGTATCTTGATAACAAGAGGCATCAAGGCCTATCCCAGGTAACTCAAAACATTTGTATAACATATGTACAACGTCAGCCCAAGGTCTTTGACGTTGGTCCAGCATTGTTCAAATGTTATACAAATGTTTTGTGTTAACTGGGGTATCATCCCCGGCATCAATTTGAGTTTTCACCCCGGCAAAAAATTATTAAGCCTGCTTATTATTAAGCCGTGGCCTATTCAAATGAACCGGGCGGGGGCCCAAGGTTAGTGGTTGGCACCGCTGCCTTTCACGCCAGAGTTCTGTTCCCGGTCTCGGCGGTTTGAAAGAAACAAAAAATGTTTCTCCCCATCCACGTGTGAAAGTCAGTATTGTGGGGAGCCTCAGTGACCGAGAGGTAGCGTTCTCGGCCTCAGACCGCCAGGGCTCGAATTTCGAATTCTGTGTCTCGAGGACAGTGTCATCTCAATCATCTCACCATCCTCAGGAGGTTCTCCTGGCCCAGTTTAGCCTATATGTGCACAAAGGGGGACTAAAACCAGATTCATTTCATTTTCATTCAAATGAACCACAGACTTTTATGATTATTTCAAATTGCAAATAACCCTTTGGTCTTTGGATTATATAAAGTGAATACTGACAAGGTTAACCCTTGGCTAAAACTTTGATGGAGTTCACAGTTCACTTTCAAGGGCTTCATAAAAGGGCCAGCCCAAGCCCGGAACAAACACGAACAGAGATGCTGAGCCTGTGGCACTCATAGTGCAATTTAAGTTCCATCTGCACGATGACCCATTCAAATGATCCAGATCATTGAATTATTTAAAGCTGAAATGAGGGACATAAAGGTTGTCGGCCCACTTTAGCAATGTTCTTACCATTTACATGTAACAGTGTTGAAACAGCCCAGCTGGGCGATCAAACCACCAACCCCGACATCATGATGCCTGAGCGCCTCCAGTTAAGCCAAAGAGTCAACTCGTTGGACAAAGTCCCTCATACACTCCCGGCTACAGCAGCATTCAACACTCCGGTGAATTGAATTATTTATTTTTATGCGTTTTTTACAAAAGCTGTGTTGGCTACAAACCTAGAATAACCTACTAGGGCACTATACAGGCCGGAAGAACAGACATCGGGTCCCATTGTAACGGTGTTGAAACTGCCCAGTAGGGGATCGAACCACCGACCCTGACATCGTAAAGTCTGCGCGCTACCAGTTAAGCCAAAGAGTCAACTCTTAACAGTTAGTTCTGTTCCAGCACTGGATTAACTAATTTTAATGTAATGGCAGTGAAAAAATCAGTATGAAACCGAGACAAACACACATTATGATTCACAACACTTTATTAATACATCACTGTATATTATCATTAACTGTGAATAATCTTAAAACCATCTTGATTAATCGGTTTACCATCAATCTGTTTGTATTCCCACTTATTCCCATCATATTAGCAGTTTATACAGATGTTAAAAGGTGTAAATGAATTGTTAAAATAAAACATTTGAGGATTTTGGAGGTGATTATTTAGCATCAGAATTTAAAGATTTAAAGATTTTGTATATTCAGTGGCGGTAGTAGAGGAGAGAGGGAGGCAGAAATATGCTTTAAAAGGCACCATTAGGGTTAGGATTATAACCTTAGATTAATAAAATTTAAAAATCATTAAAACAACCTTTGGTTAACCCACACAAGTCTTCAGAGCATCTAAAGTCAATCACGCGCTGAAATGGTTACCGTCTGGTGTTTGTGCTGTTGTCCTATGCGGATGAGTACTGTTAGGATAACAATATAGTAATCACTGTTCATTATCTGGCATCTCTTTTTTAAAATCCTCAGATATTTTATTTTAACAATTCAATCACACCTTCTGGCACTGTTTTAAAAAATGTTTCCGCATAGCATGAATTCTGGGTTGTGTATGGTTAGAAACTGGTCTACATTATCCACCAGTGGGAATATTGTTGAGCTGACCTCTACATATTTACGGTTTCGTTGTGCATAATATTGTGAAGAAATAGTCGCCAAACTTAACCACGGGTACCGACTTTAGAATCTGGTGTCAATAGACGTTAGATTCTGATGTCTAAACTTGATCCGTCTGTAGACGGCAGATTCTGACGTCTAAAGTCCATCCCCGCACTGAGAGGGTAAACTATGTATACTGAATGTGACATCAATCAGCAAGATTTTAAAAGAGTTGACTTCCATTTTATCAAATCTGAATAATTTTCACTCACTTGAAGTTGTTGATCGCGTCAGCGAGACACACCTTCAAGTGGGTGAAAATTCAAATTGAATAATTTGGCGGTTAAAGGGTTAATCGTCAGAGTGCGGGGATCACTTTAGTCGTCAGAATCTGACGTCTGTAAACGTCAGATTCTGATGACTAAAGTCGATCCCCGCACATATGTATAATGGTCGTAGACCCATAACATATGTATTCAAATGAAGCTAAAAAGCCAACTGAGACATTTATGATTTGAAATTGAAAAAACCCATTGGTCTCCATGTTTGAGCCCTTTTAGGGTTAAGCCGCGATTAGCCATTAAGAAAGGCGCTTCCAAACCTATAAATTAGAGCCGTGTCCGAAACTTCAGCTGATAAGCACAACTTTTTATTATATATTATTAGTTATTTTATATCTGTGTCATTAGCCGATTAACTATAGGAAATAAATACTCACAACTTTATTAACCTTTAAACCTCCAGTACCGATTATAGTCGTTTTTTAACATTTTTTATTAGCACATTGCCTATCAGCTTTTAAATATGTTGAAAATAAAACGTGACACCAAGCAGCAAGATTTGAAAATAGTAGACCCTCATTTTGTCAATAACTTTCACTCACTTGAAGTTGTGGGTTAAAATTTGGCGTCTACAGACGTCAGATTGTGACGTCTCAAGTCGATCCCCCCACTTTAAGGGTTAAGCCTTCACGATGCATTAAAGCATCATTTTACATCCCTGAAAACACACTTGATTTTCTTACAACTAGGGGTTTTTGAATAAAAATTTCCATGAAACAGGTTCGCCAATACATGGCAATTTTCTTTACTTCTTCACCCACTTCAAATCATCTTCATCCACTACAAGTCGAGAATTGCAACAGCAATTCCCGACTTGTAGTGGATGAAGATGACAATGGTAAATTCAGGCCTGAAAGGGTTAAAGGGCTGACAATTTTTGTAAAGTCCAAAGGGTTTTTTTCAATTTGAAATTATCATAAATGTCTTAGTTAGCTCTTCCCGATCCATTTGAATATCTATGTTATGGGTCATTATAAATATTTTTACTCTTACAGCGCGGGGATCGACTTTAGTCCTCAGAATCTACAGAGTCGTCTGTAGACGTCAGATTCTGATGACTACAGTGGATCCCCGCACTGCAAGGGTAAATATGTGATGACGCAGCTAAGTAACAGTGAAGCTGTGAATATCTGAAATAGCTGGGTGGTAACAGGGTAAGGGACCCATGTTGGTTTAATGCTGGCCCATTGTCCACGACGCTGGACCAACATTAAACCAACATATTGATGGTAAGAGGGTTTAAAGTAGGAAACAAAATCAATAAAATATAAACTCAATTTTTCATACACTCACAAAACAGCTTGGATGGTAAAAAACAACACCTACAATTGCCGTAGTGACCTTATAAATTCAGTAAGGCAAATTTCGCCTTCACTAACGTCTTGTAAAAATCTAGGCCTACATGACCTAGGACATTGTACATTTTAATAATAAAGTTCAAACCGAGCCTTACAGAGTGCATAGATCCATCTATATGTAAAGAACTAGCCCCAAAAATAGAATAACATGAAAACGCTCAACTAAGAGATATTTCAGATGACTTGTACGCATACAATATGCCTGTGATTCCCCCAGTGTTTTAATATGATAGGCCATATGGCTGCAGCACAAGCAGTCCAGAAAAATAACATCTGTAGGCCTACACTAGAAATTAATATGGGGGTAATTCGAAACGTTTTTAAAACAATAACTTATTTCTGGACGCATGCTGAACATTCGGCACATTGTCAAGGTTTTTAACCTTTTCACTACCATACATGACGGAAATTTCCGTCGTCATTCGTCAATGAACGTAACCATAAAATGACACAAATTTTCGTCAAATATATACTACATTTATGTATTTTTCGTCATTTAAAGCTGGAAATTGCGTTAGCAATTCCAGCTTCAAATGACGAAAAATAGAACTCCTACACCAGTATATCTGGATCCTGGCATGCACTCCGGCCTGGAAGTCAAAGGGTTAAGGTTTAGTAAAGCATTCGCATGTGACATATAACAATACACGATAGAGAAGGTACATGGCCACTGGTGGTCTGTTATTGCTGAAGAAGATGCAAAGTACACTACACATAGCAAACATGATCATTTGAAACAATGTTGGGTTAATGTTGGGCCATCACAGTAGATGTTGAACCAACAATAAACCAGCATTGGGTCAATGTTTTGTGTTTGTTGGGACACAGAGCCTGGTACAATGGTGGCATGATGTTGGCCCATCATTGTAGATGGTGGGCCAACATCAAACCAGCATTGGCAATATTATAAGCCAATAATTCATTTTTCAATGAAATCGTGATGTCTCACTTTTTCCCTGATTTCTAGAGCGAGTGGGACACAACACTATACGGTAAGTTTTGTCACCTTACACCGTAATAACCATGGGTTTTCTGTCTTCTGTACGACGTCATATAGATAAGCCATTGTCACACAACGCCCTTATAGTTATATGGGCGTAGCCATGGTTCTTCGACTCTCTTGTGATGCCATTGGATAAGCCCTGTCACAGCACTGTACATGTACCTGCCCCTAGACGGGCATAGCCAAGGGTTCCTGCACTCCCACATGATATAATCAGGCAGCCAGTCACCAGAGCATTGTACCTGCCCTTATACGGGCATAGCTAAGGGTTCCTGCACTCCCATAGGATATCATCAGGCGGCCAGTCACCACAGCACTGTACCTGCCCTTATACGGGCATAGCTAAGGGTTCCTGCACTCCCATAGGATATCATCAGGCGGCCAGTCACCACAGCACTGTACCTGCCCTTATACGGGCATAGCTAAGGGTTCCTGCACTCCCATAGGATATCATCAGGTGGCCAGTCACCACAGCACTGTACCTGCCCTTATATGGGCATAGCGATGAGTTCATCAGTTTCATTACAATGTCATTGGATGAGCCACAGCATTGTATGTGCCCTTATATGGGCATATCCCTGGGTTCCTTGGCTTTCTTAAGATGTCATTGGATAAGCGATCACCACAGCACTGTGCCCTTATTTGGGCATAACCATAAGTTCCTTGTCTTCCATATGATGTCATCGCGTGAGCCACCGACACAGCACCATATGTGTCCATATATGGGCATAGCCATAGGCTTAACCTCGGCTTCCTTACGTGACAGCACTGTATGTGCCCTCAAAGGGGCATAGCCATGGGTTCTTCGGCTTCCTTGTGATGTCATTGGATAAGCCATTGATACAACACTTTACATGCCCTTATATGGAATAACCACAGGCATACAGGTCTGGCCACCAACTGCTGGCCAGTTGTAATGTCAGGTGACCCGTTGTCGTAGCACTGTATGAATTTAATGAAACCTGAAAACAAATATTAAAATACAAAATTAACTAGGAATGTATTTTTTCACTATTAAGCGAAAATGTATACATCCCTCTCCGTCCATTATTTTGATTGTAACAAATTTAGACTGAGAATACAATGTAGACTTGTACAAATGTATTTTGTTTAATTAACACTTCATAGACATAATCAACAAAAAATATAATGACAAACATTTTCATGAACCATGATAAAAAACTTAATCATAACATAACAACGAAAAAGTGGCGAAATATTGGTATTACAAAGTTGTATCTGTCACGTCTACGTCTACCTATCTATCAAGTCTACAGCTCCAAATAGAAAATGAGGAAACCAATGACTGTATGAAATACTTACATTATGATATTGCCATCAGTGAAGTCACCGACGGTAGTTGTTCCCTTCGTAGTTGCCAACATCGCTGTTGTTTCCAAAATTACCACCTCCCCCTCCGCCGCCACTACCACTGCTATTATTTCCATATCCACCTGAAAATTACACACATAACTCTGTACTGCTAGGCTTGTATATACAGCAAATACTTCTAGTTTAAAGCTAATGCTCAGTTAATCAAATAATTACATTTTGCAGATGACAATTTTTCATAAATAGACACATTTTTCGTCATTTGAAGCTGGAATTTGAGTTAGCAATTCCAGCTTCAAATAAACGAAAAATAGAAACAAACAATTCAAGGGTTAATTTGGCAACATAAAACATAGTTACTTCTCAAATTATTACATAAACTATAGAGACCAAAGGGTTTTTTTCAAATAAAAATAATATTTTTACTCTTTCAGTGCGGGCATCAACTTTAGAAGTCAGAATGAAGTCTACAAAATTAAGGTCAGGAAAGTTGATCCCCGCACTGTTAGGGTAATACTATACCCAGCAAACACAAAACCTTTGTATAACATTTGTACAGCATTGTACAAATGTTATACAAAGGTGTTGTGTTTGCTGAGTATGCATACGGCCAATCTCGCCGTACCCAACGATGCAGTATGTATTTCTCGTATGAATATCTATTTGAAGAGGCAAAAGCGAACTGAGCAGTGAAGAGTTTTGGAGAGAGTGTGAGATGGCTGATCTCACCATACGTCTCGTGGTGAAAAGCAAAAGCATGAGTGCGAGAAAATGTTATTATACATACCACCATAAGGTCCTGAGGATCGCTGACTGTAGGTTCCCCCTCTCATCACTCCGCCGACACTGTCACTGCCATATCCACAGCCGACACCGACACCTGCACTGTTCTCATTAGAACCACCAGCGCCTCCTGCTGATGCTCCTCCACTATTGTCAGTGTTAAATCCACCACTTCCTCCAAAACCACCTCCTCCAATGTTATTGCCACTCTGTCCTCTCAAAGGTCCTACACTGGTGTCAGCATCAAATCCACCAGCCCCACTGCCGCCAGTGGTATTAGCTTGATTACCACTGCCTCCGCCACTAATTTTACCTTGACTGACTCCCCTCGACGCTATGCCACTATTCTCCCCACCACTGATGCCAGCGCCTTCATAACCACCTACTCCACTGTTATTACCAACTCCTTGTCCTCTCATTGCTCCAGCATTGTCTCCAGTATTTCCACTGCTGACACCACCGCCGCTGTAGCCTCCATATCCGACACCACCTCTCCCGCTGTTATTACGAAAATTACCATCTCCACCTCTCATTCCTACACCAGCAATGTCACCACCATTTCCGCCACCGCCGCTACCGCCACCACCTCCGTTCCCACCACCGACACCAGCACTGCTGTCACCACCACCGACACCAGCACCACTGCCGCTGCTACCACCTCCGCCGCCGGCACCACCGCCATAGCCGCCTCCATAACCACCTCCTCCACTGAAACCTGAAAAATATTGGACATTTTTTCATTGCTAACACTGACAGAGTTGAAATATAATAATTTAAAAACATCATAAAGACCTCATTTGAATATTTCTATGAATACATCTTTTGTGGCCAATTATAAATTCTTTAGTGCAGGGATTGACTTCTCGTGACGGCTTCTGACGTAAAAATGGACCTCTGTTGTTAATGAATGGCGATACTCATGGTAATTTATCATGTAGAATTTTTAAAAATTACACTTCTTTATGAAGAGCACATAGTAGAAATTACTTGTCATATTGTTAAGAGGAATGGTACAGCATATTAACACTTTTTTGACCAGTACACTTATTTGTTATACTTCTCTTGATAAAAATTGTTTTTTTTATGTTTTAGTTAAAAAAAAATACTTTATACACATCCTGAAAATGTGGCGGGGGAATGAAAGATAGTACAGTTCACACAAAATATCTATACAAAAAATTATAATATTGAATTAGTTAAACAGAGCTGATGGCAAGTAAAGAAAATCATCACATGAAAATCATCTATCAGGTTCTAAAGGCTTTGCATTCAGATACACAAAGCGGAAACTCACACGAGGAAACATTGTCTCGGGTGAATATTTTCAATGTCATAGTATTCACTATTATGGTGAACAAGACAATTGTTTTGCCAAAATAATTTTCATTTATACATCAAATGTGTTCCAGTTGAGTCATGGTTTCTCAGAACCAAACAGGATATCACTTCCCACCTTGTTGGCAAAGAAAATGAAAATTACTTTCTATATTTGACTCTGATTTCAGTTAAAATAACCTATTTTAAGCATAAGAATTTAAAAAACAGATTATTTTTCTGGTTGAAGATCCTCAGACCCCCCCCCCCCCCACTAAACATCCCTTGTTAGTGATAAGTGATTCACCGTGTTGTAACCTTGGAAATCAACATAAATACACAAATCATCAATAACAAAACATCTACACTATTTAAAGCTGATTTATTAACCCATGAAGTGAAGTGCTTAGTTATAGAATACCATTTTTTCCCAAATGAAGGTGTGTCTCGCTGCCACAAACCACAACTTACCACTTATCTGCTAAGTTAATTTATTTCAATTTTCACCCACTTGAAGTTGTATCTCGCCACCGCGACCCACAACTTCAAGTGGCTAAAATTACTCATATTTGTTTAATTTGAGCACAAATATTTGCAAATCGTGATGTTTTGACACACATTTCATTCCCAATATCAATGATTTGGCTGGCTGATGAAACAGAATAAAAACGACAATAGTGGTGATGAAATTATTGTTTCTGAAGAGAAACAAAAATACTCAAAATACTGTGCAAGTATTCAAACACCCTCAGCTGATGCAGTGACTCAAAATGGCCACAAATCTGACACAACTGCTACCAATACGGTATGCCAATAATAGAAGACCAATGATAAAATGGCTGCTGTAGCCTCGTTTTCAGTCGAGCATTAAAACGGACCATACCAATAGACAGGTATGACACCCTGGACCTGTCAAAATTGCACGGGACTCAAGTCATGATGTACGTTGATTTCTCACGATGCCCGTCAACTGATAGAATATTTTCATACAGGGAGACTTCTTTACCTGATAACTGCTAGATATTTACCTTGATTGCCGCCGCTGTTGTAATTCCCCTCTCCGCTGTTCCAGTTACCATCGCTGCCACCGTTATTCCAGTTGCCGCCTGGACCGCCACCACCGCCACTGTACATGTTGCCTCCACCATTGTTGCCTCCACCACTGTTGTTCCAGTTGCCGCCTCCACCACCGAAGCCACCACCATTGCCGCCGCTACTATTGTTCCAGTTTCCGCCACCACCATTGCCGCCGCTAGCATTGTTCCAGTTGCCGCCACCATTGCCATTGCCGCCACCGCCTCCGCCACCACCACTGCCGCCTCCACTGCCGAAGCCACTCACATTGCCGCCTCCGCAGCCAAAGCCACCACCATTGCCGCTGCTAGCATTGTTCCAGTTGCCGCCACCATTGCCATTGCCGCCAACGCCGAATCCACCACCATTGCCGCCTCTACCGCCAAAGCCACCACCATTGCCGCCGCTACCATTGTTCCAGTTGCCGCCACCATTGCCATTGCCGCCACCATTGCCATTGCCGCCGAATCCACCACCATTGCCACCGATACTATTGTTCCAACTGTCACCACAATTGGCGAAACCTCCACAGCCGAAGCCACCACTATTCCCACCGCCACCGCTGTTCCAGTTGCCACCTCCACCCCCACCGCCGCCGAAGCCACCGCCGCCACCACTGTTCCAGTTACTACCACCTCCGCTGTAGCCACCTGAAACAGAAAACATCAAATATTTTCAACAATGCATGATTGAAATATGGAGAAATGGTCAGATATTTGTTTAGAGCAACAAATGCACATACAAATTCCTAAGCCAGTGCTGAATACAACTTAATGAGAACAAATTACATCAAGTGAAATAAACTTTTCATCTCTACTGGTAGAAAAAAATGACTAGGTATCCTCTATATAAACATCCTATGAACTTAATCCGAGCCCTTGGTGAAATAAATATATGTTATAAGTTTTGGAGCGATACATTGAGTGAATCACATTAACGAGAAAATTAGTTGATCTAAAAAAATCAAGTCATAGAGGTCACAGAAAGGTCAAATGTGAACTCAATAAAGGTTAAGTCATAATCAGAGTTGAGTCAATTCCTTCTTTTTCAATTCCAAATTCCATTCCAATTCCTTTTTTTCAATTCCCAAGTAAATTCCAATTCCTTTTGTCTCAAGAAAAGTCAATTCCAATTCAATTCTAATTCCTAAGAAGTGAATTCCTTCTCAATTCCACCCAAGATTAAGATATTTTATACACTCAGAACAGCGGTATTATAACACTTGATATAAAATAAAATAATAACACCTGCTATAAAATAAACATTTTATTTATCAGCTTGTAAACATAATTATTATCGTCTCAGTTAGCTCCTCCCGATTCATTTGAATACCTATCTTATGGGTCTACGGCCATTGGAAATATTTTTACTCTCACAATGCGGGGATCGACTCTGACGACTATACCCGCCGTCAGATTAACTTGTATCGCATGTTTTTCGCCGATTTCTCAGTCAATTCTCAACTGATTTTCATGAAATTTTGTATGGACTATTTGCGAGTCACTCGGCGACTACCGTGAAAATAATGTTTAGCTAAAAAGTTAGACCATCTGGCATGTAATGCAATTCAGGGCTAAAAACAAACTTTAATTTAACCAGTTTAATGAGTTTATAGAGGGACGTCGTAATTTCAAATTTACTACATGTCTAATGGTCTAACTTTTGAACTACATAATATTTTTTTTTGAAAATTTCACGGTAGTCGCCGCGTGACTCGAAAAGAGTCCTTGCAAAATTTCATCAAAATCGGTTGAGAATTGACTGAGAAATCGGCGAAAAACATGCGATACAAGTTAATCTGACGGTTTGAATAGCTTAAGAGCTCTAGCTCATTCAGTGCAGAATATTTTAGTATAAATTTGACTGCAAAATACTTTATAGTTTTAGTATATTTGTTGGGAGGCACTAGGATTCCATTTGTAACGCCATACAAAAGCCACTGTGAGCAGCTCGTGGGGCTGAAAAAGTTTGGAGCAAAAAACCATTCCTTACCTCCGCCACCACGGTCCCAGTCTCTCCTGTTGTTCTGAGACTGATCCATCACCTGTTTGGAGACAGCCTTTTTCACTTCAACAGAAGTTTCATTTACCAAATGTCTGGCTTTTTCTGAAACACAAACCAGAATAAGTTATAGTATGTGAATGGTTAAGCGATTAAAATAGTATTTTTAGTCTTGGTTATCAAACAGAACAGTCTGATGGCTACCGTCCAGGCCTTCATATTTGAAAATTGTTGGCGAGTAAAAATGTAAAACAAACTGACTACATAATCATGCAAATGACCTTATAAATGTTAGTTATGATGTGTTGTAGCAATTGAGCAAGCTAAATTTGAAGGCCTGGTGGTAAACTGACATGATAGCTTTTACTATAGTCTAGAGCTGATAAATTTTCATTTTCAGCGACTTGAAGTTGTGTCTTGCTGATGTGATTCACAGCTCAACTCTTTAAGTGCTTCATTACTACTTAACATTTTCCTTTCATTTGAAGTTGGCATTGCTCACGCAATTGCCAACTTCAAATGAAAGGAAAAAACCCCCGCACTTTAAAATTAAACCTGCTAAATTTCACAATGGGGGCTTTCCTCAAGATTTATACATGCATATTTGTTCAATTTCTGTCAAATTTTAGTTGTAGAAAAACAGTGTTAATGCGCTTAAAAGCGTCGCCCGCACTCAAAGGGTTAAAGTGAATCAAAATGAGTAAGATTTGCTAGATTAATCCTTACAGCGCGGGGATCGACTGTAGTCGTCAGAATCTGACGTCTACAGTCTAAAGTCGATCCCCCCACAGTAAGAGTAAAAATCTTTATAATGGCCGTAGACCTATAACATAGGTATTCAAATGAATAGGAAAGAGACATTTATGATAATTTCAAATTGAAAAGACCCTTTGGTTTCCATGATTTTCATGAAAAAATTCAGCGCTCCACAGAAAGCCTGAGTACGTGACAGCTATCGTGGTTAAAGGCAAAAGTTTATGATTATATTTAAGGTCATTAAAAGTATGAATATAATACTGCAGACTCCATTAATAAGGGCTAATTCATATTTATACTGTCTATCAGCAGCCTCATTCCCGTCTGCTATGATAACTTGGTCGTACAAATAGATACTTGTTATTTGTATGATGCGAATCCTGTTTTTTTATTCAAGGGTGATAACAGGTCATGGGGAAAAAAGCGGGGACCACAAATCTGAGAGAAATTCATGACAAAAAAGGGAGAACCGGGGTTGACATAAAATCGGAAATCTATGGATCCGTGGAATTTTATGACATTCCTTACAGCATACATAAAAGCAAGAATCAAAATGCATAGAAGACAATTTAAATCATTCAAATTCCCACTCACTTGATGCAAGTGAAACTATTCAGATTTTTGTGATACGTACTGCATATTCTTTCAACAGCATCGTAATCATCAAATGTGATGAAGCCAAATCCTCTCTTACGGCCAGTGACCTTGTCAGTCAGAAGGTCAACTATTTCAATGTCTCCGTATGAGCTGAAGTATTCTCGTAACTCATTTTCCCCAATATTGTCCCGCAAACCGCCAACAAACAGCTTCTTTGTTGCTTGTGAATCAGCTCGACCAGATTCCTGAAACATTGTTCGTATTAACCCATAAAGCCCTGAAATACTTACTTATAAACCATGGAGATCAAAGGGTTTTTTTCAATTTGAAATCATCATAAATGTCTTAGTTAGTTCTTTATGACTCAATTCAATACCTGTGTTATTGGTCTACGACACTTATAAATATTTTCACTCTTACAGCGCCGGGATCGACTTTAGACGTCTAGAGACGTCAGATTCTGTCGACTAAAGTCGGTCCCTGCGCTGTAAGAATTTTTTGGGAACGAAATGTGTGTTTAAACATCAAGATTTGCAAATGTTCAGTCTCAAATTAAACAAATACGCATAATTTTCACCCATTTGAAGTTGTGGGTCCCGGTAGCAAGACAGAACTTCAAGTGGGTGGAAATTAAAATAAGTTGACCCTCAATAACGCTGAAATATTTTTGTATAAAATATGGAGACTATACTCGCCGTCAAATTAAAAATGATCAACCAGGATCGCATGATTTTCGGCGATTTCTCCGTCAATTTTGAACCGATTTCCTTGAAATTTTGCAGAGGTTATTTTCTATTAAAATCCTAACAGGGGTAAAAATTTTGCAAAATTATATTTAATATTTCAAAAGTTAGACCATTTGCCATGTAATAAAATTCTAGAATTAGTTTAATGGGGTTATAGAGGGACGTCGTAATTTCAAATTACTACATGTCAAATGGTCTAACTTTTGAAATACGCTATATAATTTTACTAAATTTTCAGGGCTGTTAGGATTTGAATAGAAAATGGCCTTTGCAAAATTTGAAGGAAATCGGTTAAGAATTAATGGAGAAATCGCCGAAAATCATGCGATCCTGGTTAATTTGACGGCGAGTATAAAGGGTTGTTTTCAATTTGAAATCATCATAAATGTCTTATTTAGCTCTTTCCGCTTCATTTAAATACCTATGTTATGGGTCTACGCTGAAATACTTCTGTATAAACCATGGAAACCAAAGGGTCTTAGATGTCTTAGTTAGCTCTTTCTGATTCAATTCAATACCTATGTTATGGGTCTACGGCCATTATAAATATTTTCACTCTTACAGTGCTGGGATCAACTCTAGACGTCAGAATCTGACATCGAGAGTCGCTCCCCGTGCTGTAAGGGTTTTTTTGAAAACGAAATGTGTGTTTGAACATCAAGATTTGCATATGTTTGATCTCAAATTAAACAACTATGCATAATTTTCACTCACTTGAAGTTGTGGGTCGCGGTAGCGAGACACAGCTTCAAGCGGGTGAAAATTTAAATAAATTAACTTAGCAGGAAAAGGGTTAACCTTTACAATGCTGAAATATTTTTGTATAAACCATTGAGATCAAAGGTATTTTTTCACTTTGAAATCATCATAAATGTCTTAGTTAACTCTTACAGCTTCATTGAACACCTATGTTATGGGTCTACGCCCATTTTAAATATTTTAATTCTTCCAGCGCTGGGGGCCGTCTTTATACGTCCAAATCTGACATCTACAGATTCTTATGTTTAAAAGAAGGTCTCTGTTCTGAAAGAGTCAAGTATTTATAACAGTGACCTTAGATTTGACCAATGACAAAAATAAAGTAGGACTACTTTCAAGGACTATCCAACTGAATATGCCTATAGGCATATCAAAATTCAAGGATTTTTTACATGTATTTGCTGTTGAATTATCTCATTTTTCAAGTACTCTCAAAGTGTAAAATAACTATTTGATGGGAAGTCTATGTTAACTTATATGCTTCATTAAAATAAACAATAAAATATATATATGTACATGTAGATACATGTATAACAGGATCAGTTTTAAAATCACATGAAAATTAACATAATATCCACACTTAAATCAAACTTGCTTGTCAGATTAATTCTATAAAAATTCAGGGACTTTCAAGCGCTTATTTCTGATATTGTATGTCTACATCTATAGTCAACATCAACGCTCTACGGTTAAAACACAGAGACACTGTCATAGTCGACACAAGAGACGCTGCTACCATAGTGGGCATCAGTGCTTTAGAGGTTACATTCAGTTTACCTCACGAGGGACGGCTCTCTTTGGCTCCACTTGTCTGTTGTCGATTTGATGAGGTCGAGCCTCCATCGCTTTATCCACCATTTCTGGCTCCTTGTAAGTGATGAAACCAAAGCCCCGAGATCTGACAACACAAAAATAAAACAAATACATACTCAGGATCTAAAAAAATACAAACATGATAAAACCAAATCCTTCAGATATAACAACACAAAATGAATTTTTTTTTCCAATTTTTGAACTGAGACTTTGCAATCATGTCACTTTCAGTACTGAAGTCAGAATTTTATACCATGAATAACATTATTATCTAGATCTACTAGAAAAATAGAAGATTCATCGTTTTTGTAAACAAAAACTGGAGATGTCTGCCCTCCAGCAGCTAAAAGGTTGATAGATAATACCCAGCAAACACGGGTCATTCACCCAATGGTGTTTTAATGTTGGGCCAGCGTCGAAGACGGTGGCCCAACATTGCAACAGCATTCAGGCTTCAAAGTCCATTTGGGTCAAAATATAGGTTTTTTTATAGGTTTATTTCATAAAAATATAGGTTTTTATAGGTTTATTTGACATAAAATTATAGGTTTTTATAGGTTTTCCAGTGACACTAATGTACCCACCATGTGAAAATTCATACTTTTTTACTATTTCAAAGTCATATCTACCGTATTTCAGGAAGTATACCGTATAGTACACTCACACCTCTGAATATACAGTATAATACATAGTGCCAAAAATGCATACTTTTTTATACTGGTCTGTCCATCGTAATTTATCGGTTGGTCAGCTTATGGATAAATACATGTAGTATGGTCTTTCAAACTTCCATAGGCAACAAGACGAACTGCTCGCCTTAATAGAGCCATATTCAATCAGAGGAGGGCTGGAGTGTTTGAATTGGACAAATTCTTTATTGCACTTATTAAATTCTTCACACAAGTTTAGCTATGGAGGTGAATATATATTATTTATAGAAAAAAAATAGTCCACATAGGTTGAACCAATATCAGACAAGGTGTAGCAAAATTGATGGCGAGCGAAGCGAGGCTGGAAAATTTTTTAAGGAATTATGTAGCTGATAAGATTAAATAATTATTTTTTTCAGACTTATTTGAATAATTAAATTATATTTAAAGCATTTCTTTCTGAAACACAGGAAGTTATTTGACACAAACACATTCCCACAATTAAAATATAGTTCAACATAATGTTTTTCTTCAAGCAAAATCAAAATATAGCTTCTTATAGGTTATATAGGCTATTTTCAGAAAAATATAGGTTACTTTTTCAAATATAGGTTTTTAAAGGTTTATATAGGTTTATAGGTTTTACTTTGATGCCTGAGCATTGTGTGATTACCCCGTGTTTGCTGGATAGCTAAGTGAGTAAAATTTCACCACTTTCTATATTGCATCTTGATACCATGAATAACATATTATCCACTAGAAAATAAATATTCAAACTAAGTGCACAGACTAAGACATTCATGATATTATTAAAGTCATCTGTTTTGGTCCTTATAGTCACAGGGATCGACACTAAAACTGGCCCGTTGGCCCGAGGCCAGTAAAAATCACTAAAGGCCAGTAAATTGCCTGAGATACTGGCCCTGGGGGCAAATGAAAAAATAACACCCCTTTGATACAGTGTACACTAAGGACTAGAAAGACCAGGCTAAAGGCCGGTAATTATCTAAAGTTACTGGCCCTTTGGGCTACTACCTGGAATCAGTTAGTGTCGATCCCTGTAGTCCTTATTAAAAAATCACTATGAAAATCAAAGGGTTTTTTTATATTTGAAATCATAATTAATACCTTTAATTCTTTCAGTACAGGGATTGACTTTAGAAGTCAGAATCTGAAATCTACAGACGTCTAAAGTCAGTCCCGCACCAATTGCTTCCATAGCATTTTATTTGCCCATCAAACAATAACAAAATAGCCATCAATTGATGGCAGGATGAACAAGAAATAATGAGAAAAAAATGACCCCCACTACCACCATGTCAATTTTTTTTTTAAATCGCTGTGACAGCCATTTTGTTTTTTAATAGATACATCCCAAAAGGTAATCAGATCATCAGAAATACCTAGAGAACAACCATACCAAATTTGAATGCAATCAAACCAACGGTTCATAAGTTACCTTGCCCACAAGCTTTTGAAAAGGCCATTTTTATTTAGATGGCTGCGGCAGCCTTTTTGTTTTTAATGGATTCATCTCAAAAGTCAATCAGATCATCAGAAATACCTAGATAACAACCATAACAAATTTGAATGCAATCTACCCAACGGTTCATAAGTTATCGAGCCCACAAGATTTTTAGTCTACCATTTTTTTTTAAATGGCTGCGGCAGCCATTTTGTTTTTAATGGATTCATTCCAAAAGTCAATCAGATCATCAGAAATACCTAGAGAACAATCATACCAAATTTGAATGCAATCCAACCAACGGTTCATAAGTTATCGTGCCCACAAGCTTTTTAGGCTGCCATCATGGAAAATGGCCGCTTATGGCTTGGTGCAAAAAAAAAAATATGGGATGAATTGCTTAGGCACATAGGTCATGTCTGTAAAATAAATAATAAAAATTCTTCAGTTAACTTTAGTAAGAGCTGAATTTATGAATTTATAATGGCTGAGGGGTAAAAATGAAAAGGAAGAATGAGCAGTATATTTTGCTGGACTATGTTTCCATTCAACTTCCACAAATATAAGTAACTTTCACCCACAACTTCAAGTAGGCAAAAATCTAAATTTTATAATGCAGTGTTTTAACCCTTTCAGTGCGGGGACCAACATTCGACTTCACAATCTGACGTCTGTTGTTGATTCAAATGAAAAGACATTATGATTTTAAAAAAGTAACCCTTTTGTATCGATGGTTTATACAAAAATATTTCAGCATTATAAGGGTTAACTCTACCACAGGTCAAACATTACCCGTTTTCTGTTTTGTCACTCCAATGTCAATACTACATTAGTCCAGCATTGTACAAAGTAGGCCTATATTTAACCCTTTAACCGTCGGTGCCGCATTTATTCGGGTTTTTATTTTTTATCAGCACATTATGTACCACCTTTTGAACATGTTAAAGATAAAATGTGACATCAATCAGCAATATTTGTAAACAGTTGACCTCCATTTTGTCAAATCTGAATAATTTTCACTCACTTGAAGTTGTGGATCGCGTCAGCGAGACACAACTTCAGGTGGGTGAAAATTCAGATTGAATAATTTGGCGGTTAAACAGTTAAGGCGCTGAAATTTTCTAATGAAAACCATGGAGGCCAAAGGTTTTTTTTCAATTTGAAATCATCGTAAATGTCTTAGTTAGCTTTTTCTGATTCATTTGAATATCTATGTTATGGGTCTACCGCCATTATAAATATTTTTACTATCACAGGGCGGGGTTCGACTTTAGTCGTCAGAATCTGACATCTACAGAAGTCAGATTCTGACGACTAAAGTCTATCCCCGCCCTGTAAGGGTCAATAAAGTTATCTATATTAGTATAACATACACAGTATTTATCGAATTTTGCCATTACCCTCTCACATCTATATCTATAAATCATACATACTACATCACATTTAATCAGCTAAAACTCTTTAATAGATTGGGTGAGTATTTTGAATTTCGAGGTAAAATATAGGTTAAATGAATAAACACGTAAGAAACCATAAACTAGATTGCTGTAGGACAAACTACTAAAAAAATCAATTCGCACATCGGCAGCCATTTTGAATTTGCACCACACACCACCTTGAACAGCTACCTTGAAGAGTACATGCATCAGTCGAGATTGTTTTAGAACGTTTCTCGCCTCCCTCAAAGAGCTGCTCACTCACTAATCAAATCGTTCCAAATATCAGCATGTATACTAATAGAAGAATATGCTATAAAAACAAATGTACTCTACAAAATAGTCTATTTTTTGGCAATGCCCAATGGTAAAAAACTTTCCACTGGTTGGAAAACATGGTTCATACAGACAAAAACTGATGGAATTCAAGGCTTTTCAAGGTTTTTCAAGGCCTAATATCGCTATTTTCAAGGTGTTATCAAAAACTTGAAGTACGGGGTCATGACAAAAATATGGACAATTTTTGTCGAAACTTATTTTTCTATATTATTTTCACCTTCCTTCAGCCTTGCGAGCAAAATAGTAATAATAACAAGAATATCTTTATCAATTTTTTACAGACTTAAACAAAATGAGCCACAATATATTTTTTAAATGAACAACTCAAACCCAAAAATCATTTTTCAAGGCTATTCAAGATATTTTATAAAATTCAAGGCTTTTCAAGGCCTTGAAAACAGTTTTTTTAATTCAAGGTTATTCAAGGGTTTTCAAGGCACGTGCGAGACCTGGAAAAGCATGTCCCCCCATCCCAGATATGAAATGATTGCTCTCGAAAACTTCTAGCCACTTACCTCCCCGTGGCCGTGTCTCGCATTACAACACAATCCACAACTTCTCCCCAGGTTTCATAATATCCCCTCAAAGTATCATCTGTTGTGCTATGGTCAAGTCCTCCAATAAACAACTTGCAGAATTTCTCGTTTGTTTTTTCCTGAAAAAAAAGCAGAATAACGAGTTATAGATATTGAGTGATTTAACACAAAATTATCTCCCATGGTGTCAATTATAAAAAAACATTGCTGTACAATTTTTAGAAAATAAATTGCACATTATGGCGATTGTGTTATGTACATTTATAGAATTCCTGATGATTTTTGCATTTAAGAAAAGCTTTTCCAGCAACAAAAGGGCAGGTGTCGTTCATGGGGAAGAGGCGTAAATGGTGGCCCAACAATTAAGCTAACGTTGAACTGCTATAATTGTAATAATAAAACCTTCTAAGCCCGATGTCATACATCCTCACACACTGTCCTTATTATCAGGTTTACCACCGAGGTATAGTTCTACGGGCCTACGTATGACTCATGCGGAATCATGCTATTTTTCTACCATCTGTTTCAATTATACGAGTGAGGCATAATTAACTAGCTTTGCCTGCAAGCCTCCATGAAAACTAGCTTTTACCCGTGTAGCACGTGTGAAAGCTAGTCAGGCAATAATATACCATTATAAATATAACATAGCCTACACACCTTTTTACTCATCATTATTTTTGCAAGAGCACTGTTAAAAAGTTAAAGGTTAAAACAATCATACACTGATTTAACACCTGATAAAGAGTTAAAGGTTAAAACAATCATACACTGATCTAACACCTGTTAAAGAGTTAAAGGTTAAAACAATCATACACTGATTTAACACCTGTTAAAGAGTTAAAGGTTAAAACAATCATACACTGATTTAACACCTGTTAAAGAGTTAAAGGTTAAAACAATCATACACTGATTTAACACCTGTTAAAGAGTTAAAGGTTAAAACAATCATACACTGATTTAACACCTGTTAAAGAGTTAAAGGTTAAAACAATCATACACTGATCTAACACCTGTTAAAGAGTTAAAGGTTAAAACAATCATACACTGATTTAACACCTGTTAAAGAGTTAAAGGTTAAAACAATCATACACTGATCTAACACCTGTTAAAGAGTTAAAGGTTAAAACAATCATACACTGATTTAACACCTGTTAAAGAGTTAAAGGTTAAAACAATCATACACTGATTTAACACCTGTTAAAGAGTTAAAGGTTAAAACAATCATACACTGATTTAACACCAAATTTTGGTTAACTTTAGAAATGATAATCACGTATATAGCCATTTTTAGCCTTAAAATTGTCCTCAAACAAGAAAATTTGAAGCAGAAATCAGGATTAAACTAGATTGGTTTTGATTCAAATTGTGTAAGTAATTTTTACTCACATGAAATTGTGGGTTGCAGTAAGGAGACACAACTTCAAGGGGATGTAAATTATAATTGTATAATTTAACGCTGAAATATTTTTATATAAACTAAGAGACCAAAGGATCTTTTTCAATTTGAAATCATCATAAATGTCTTAGTTGTTTTTCCCCGCTTCATTTGAATACCTATGTAATGGGTCTACGGCCAGTATAAATTATTTCAGTGCAGGGAAAGACTTTAGATGTCAGATTCTGACGTCTAATGTCGGCCCGAGCACTGAAATGGTTAAAGGTTAACACAGTGTGTTTGCCGGTTTACCTCGTGGGGGATGGCTTTCTTTGGTTCCACTTGTCTGTTGTCTATTATATGTGGACGAGCCTCTAATGCCGCATCCACCATTTCTGCATTCCGGTAACAAATGAAACCGAAGCCTCGAGATCTGGCAAAAAAAATATACAATGAAAACAAACATAGAACATGTGTCATTGTCATCTGTTAATGAGGACTGAAATAGGCATCATAGTTGAAAAGAGACCACTATTTATTAAAAAACAGTGACACCTTAAAGATTCAAATGTGTTATAGCTTTAAGATGAGATCAAAGGGCCATCCGTTAGACAAACATATAGTAAAGTGAACTGGTCGTTTGGACGTCCACTTTGAAATTGTTGTCTCATTGATGAGTTTTAAAAAGAAAACTTTTTGAATTACTTCTATTGGAATAATATCTATCTGAAAACACAGTCAAAGTGTCGGTGTAATGCATTTTTAGCATTAGGCTGACTGTGACTGTGTCTTCTAAAATAAATATTTATTGATAGAAGTAATCCAAAACATTAGGCTGACTATCAAACTATGCATGATCTTTTTGCTTATAGAAGTAATGTACACCTTTTAAGATGACTTACATTTAATTATGATGGAAATTTTTAGTGGATCTGCTGAAATATTAGAGACAGAAGGGTTTTTTTCAATTTAAAATCATCATAAATGTCTTAGTTAGCTCTTTCCGCATCATTTGAATACCTGTGTTATGGGTCTACAGCCATTATATATATTTTAATTCTCTCAGTGCAGGTATCGTCCTTAGAAGTCAGAATCTGACGTCTAAAGATGATCCCAGCACTGAAAAGCTGACTCTCAAATTGAACACTGATTTTTTGCTGGATCTGATAGAAGTAATCTAAACCTGTTAAACTGACTTCAAATGTCCATTTCTTTATTGTGCTAATTAAGTGAATCGTCGAAAGTGTATAATAAATATCAAGGTGCGTAGCCTACATCGTAGAGACAATCCAGGGACTTTCAAGGACAAAAAGAACATTTTTCAAGGACAAATTCAAACAGCGAAAGCAACATTAACCCATACACCGCCGAATTAATTTTGTATAAATCATGGAGACGAAAGGGCTTATTTCAATTTGAAATCATCAGAAATGTCTTAGCTAGCTCTCTCTGCTTTATTTGAATGCCTATGTTATGGGTCTATGGCCATTTTAATTCTTTCAGTGCGGGGACCGTCTTTATATGTCAGAATCTGCAGACGTTAGATTCTGACATATAAAGACGGTCCCCAAACTCTCTCTCATGACATGGCAATATCAAAACTCACCAGAATATATGTGATGGATCAATCGAAAGCAACACCAACTTGAGTACTGTAAAGCATGGTGGATTTTAAATTCTAGCCGTTTTGGGAAAAAAAAAAATTGTCTGAGATTAATATTGCAGGATTGACTATGTTACATCAATACAATACTCATACAAACATTGTATTGGTGGAGAGAAGCTCGGGTGTGTTTCATCAAACTGCTGAATCCGCAAATATAAAACGGGCGCCTATATTTCCCGGGTAACAGTCCCAAATGATGCAAAATAAGTTTTCACAAAATACATCTATTTCACAAAAGCAGTTTCTCTGTGTTACTGTGAGTGTAAAATAGAATAGATGCAGCCAAACTACCTGAATTAATGAGATGATCTATCAATTTATGTGGCATTTTATTTGGTGTGAATCTTGCTTGAAATGGTAATTATATTCTAGGGTGAATGTCAAGGCATAAATAAGTTTACCTATTTGTAACTGGGTCGCGCATCACCACACAGTCCATAATCTCTCCCCATTTGGCGTAGTATCCCCTCAGGGTAGCCTCGCTGGTGATGGGGTCTAGGCCACCAATAAACAACTTACTCAACTTCTCAGTCACTTTGTCCTGAAATAAAAATATATATAATCTTTACCCTGGTAAATAGTTTGTCTCTATTTTTCAATAGTTATTTTTTTTACATGAAACTGTCAAAAAAGTTTATTATTCTTAAGAAATCAAATCTACATATATACCACGGATACCACGGACAGGAAGGATAAATTGATAAAACTACCAAATTAGTCAAAAAAATGGCTAATAGCATTTTTTACATTATCAGGGGTGAATTTTCATCTAGCATGATGTTTTCCTGTCAAGAATAATTTTTATTGATAAGATTTATTCCCAAAGCGCACAGTTATTCCAAGCAATCACTTGGGAGTATTTTTCCTGTTTAATTACGAGTTTAGATAAATTGAAATAATTAATTTATTAACTTATATCTGCAGTCAAGATACTGCAATTACGATACTGGCAGTGTGGATATATAAAAATTCTGCCTGTTCTAGAAAGATGACACAATCAGGAACCCTTTTTATTCAGTGTGATATATTTTTACGTTATGAGGCTTGAATTCGCATTTAAATTTATGTTTTCTTGTCAAGAATTATTGATACTGCAATTTCCAGCTTCAAACTGAAATTGCTGACACAGCTTAACAAATGATGAAAATATTTTACACATTTCTTTCCCAATAACTGAGATTTTGTCGGTTAATAAAACGGATTACCAACGACCATAGTCGTGCATAGCAGAATAATCCTTAAAGTGCCAGTAGCGGATCCAGAATGTGCAAGAGGTGGGGGCGTAAGTCACATTTTATTTCACTTTATTTCAAAAAATGCATGAAAATGCAATATTTTCACCAAGAACGGGTGGGGGGGGGGGGGGGGGCGTACGCCGGGTACGCCCTATGCTGGATCTGCCACTGAGTGCTGCTTTTTTTATGAAAACCTGGTAGGCCAAAGGGTTTTTTTACATTTCAAATCATCATAAATGTCTTAGTTAGCTTTTTCCAATTCATTTGAATACCTATGTTATGGGTCTACGGCCATTACAAATATGTGTTACTCTTACAGTTCGGGGATCGACTTTAGTCGACAGAATCTGACGTCTACAGACGTCAGATTCTGACGACTAAAGTCTATCCCTGCACTTTAAGGGTTAAAAATGACTCTACATGTAGTCGGGCATAGTGGGTTAACTCTTTCAAGCCTGAATTTACCATAGTCATCTTCATCCACTACAAGCCGCGAATTGCTGCCGCAATTCTCGACTTGTAGTGGATGAAAATGATTTGATGTGGTTAAAAAATTAAAGAAAATTACTACGTATTGGTAAAACAGTTTAATGGAAATTTTCGTTCTAAAAAATGTTTTCATGGATGTAAAATGATGCTTCAATGCATCGTGGGGGCTTAAACGGTTAAACAAGCCGGTCCCAATATACAGCTTACCTCTCGAGGCACAGCTCTCTTTGGCTCCACCTGTCTTCTGTCTATTATATGCGGTCCAGCCTGCAGCGCCATCTCAACCATGTCTGGATGCTTGTATGTGACAAACCCGAAACCTCGATTTCTAGAAACACAAAATGAAGGCATAAGTGTTAATCACGCTAAAATATTTGTATAAACCATGGAGACCAAAGGATTTTTTTTTAATGAAAAATCACCATAAATGTCTTAGTTAGCTCTTTCCACTTCATTTGAATACCTATGTTATGGGTCTATGGCCATTATAATTGTTCTAATCCGTCTTTAGACATCAGAATTTGACGTCTAAAGACGTCGGATTATAACGTCTAAAGACGATCCCCGCCCTGAAAGGGTTAAAATGCTACATGATGTCAGATGTCAGAATACTAAAGACGACCTTCAAAACAAACAAGAAAATTTGAAGGAAAATTATCAATAAATTTGCTAGATTGCATATCTTTTGATTCAAATTGTGCAGATGAAAGTAGAGAAAAATAATTGGAATTGTGGCCAGACAGCTTCAAGTGGGTGAAAATTTTAATTTATAATTTATCATTTTAACCCTTTCGAGCCTGAATTTACCATTGTCATCGTCATCAACTACAAGCCGAGAATTCTCGACTTGTAGTGGATGAAAATGACTTGATGTGGTTTAAAAATTAAATAAAATTGCCATGTATTGGTAAACCAGTTTCATGGAAATTTTCATTCTAAAATCCCTAGTTGTAGGGTAATTAAGTCTTTTTTCAGAGATGTAAAATGATGACTTTAATGCATCGTGAGGGCTTAAAGGGTTAAAAGTCAAGGTGTTTAACCGTTATGCTGCTGGAACTGTATATATACGGTTTCAAACATGTTTTAGATCAATAGAAATATCACTAAATTTGATAAAAATTAATAAAATAGTTTTTGGTGGAGGCTTAGTTAATCCAATACTTCAATATTTGAGATGTCTACTTCTAGTCATTTGAATCTGGAAATTAGGCTGCTCATATTTGTTCAACTTCAGACCGAACAATTGCAAATGTTGATTTTTAAACACACATTTTACTCCCAATAATAGTGATTTAATCTCCTACTAAAACAGATTAAAAATAATTATAATTATTAATCACCCTTCACCTGCTACTGAAGCATTTATGCGACATGGAGCATATTTCTAAAAAGGAAAACGAGAGGCCACTTTGATAAATTACACTTCTGCCAAAGGAGGTTATGTTTTCGGTCATGTTGCTTTGTTTGTTTTGGTTGTGTCCGTCTGTAAGCCGAATTACTTAGCAGTTATACGTCCTTTGAAAATCCATTACATAGTGTGCGTCTATTACAGTACTTAACCCTTTGAGTCTGAATTTACCATTGTCATCTCCATCCACTACAAGCCGCGAATTGCTGTCGCAATTCTCGACTTGTAGTGGATGGAGATGACTTGAAGCGGGTGAAAAATAAAAAGAATTGCTATGTATTAGTAAAACAGTTTCAAGGATATTATCATCATAAAACCTCTAGTTGTAGGAAAATTTAATCTGTATACAGTGATGTAAAATGATGCTTTAATGCATCGTGAGGGCTGAAAGGGTTAACCCTTAAAGCGCTGGCAATATTTGTCTAAACCATGGAGATCAAAGGGCTTTTTCAATTTGAATTCATCATAAATGTGTTAGTTAGCTCTTTCCGATTCATTTGAATACCTATGTTATGGGTCTACGGCCATTTGAAATAGTTTTGCTTTTACAGTGCGGGGAACGACCTTAGTTGTCAGATTCTGACGACTAAAGTCGATCCCCGCGCTGTAAGGGTTTATATAAACACCTGACAATTTTGCATCACACCCTTTTTTTCACATCACGTAACTCTTAAACTGCTAAATTAAATAATATAAATTTTCATCCACTTGAAATTGTTTCTAGCTACCGGCACCCACTATTTCAAGTGGGTGAAAATTACTCATATTTGTTTAATTTTAAACCAAACATTTGCAAATATTGATGTTTTATTCAAAATAACAGTGATTTATTTCATTTTGACAGAACAGAATATTTTTCACTCAAATGAAGCTGTGGGTCACGTGAAATAGACACAGCTTGAGGTTGGTCAAAATTTGGCAGGTGATAATTTGAAGGGCAAAGGTCTAACTTTATAGGGTAGTTCAGTTCAATATTCAGTAAAACACGATAAGAGCCATCACAATAAGGATGTCCTGAGCTAACACTTCAGATATTATGTAGTCTGTTCAGTTGTATTAATGTTGGTGATCGGTAAAGGTGATGGGTCAGCATTAAATCAACATTAGACTAATATTTTGTATCTGCTTGGTTGCTAGGAATATATTATATACCAATTTACCTCTTTGTGGCCGGGTCACGCATCACGACACAATCCACAATTTCTCCCCATCTCCCGAAGTAGCCACCCAGGGTGTCCTCATTGGTGTTACGGTCGAGTCCGCCGATAAACAGCTTGCAGAATTGCTCGCTCATCGTGTCCTGAAAAAATAAAAGTTAAGTATAATATGAAGCATGCTAAATTTCTGTAATTCATGCATGAAAAATCTGTGAGATATCAACCCGCTAAATTATTTGAATTAATTATTCACACACTTTAAATTGTGTCTCACTACTGCAACCCACAACTTCAAGTGGGTGAAAATTGAGTAGTATTTGTTTAATTTGAGAACAAACATTTGCAAATCTTGATAAACTATTATTTCATTAAAAGTTATTTAATCAGCTAATAAAACAGAATAAAAATGACTATGGTTGTGCCTACCACTTTAAACCCTTTGAAGCCTGAATTTACCATTGTCATCTTCATCCACTACAAGCCGCGAATTGCTGTCGCAATTCTCGACTTGTAGTGGATGAAGATGATTTGAAGTGAGTTGTAAATGAAAACAATATATTGTTATTATTAAACAGTTCCATGAGAATAATCGTTCTAAAACCCCTCGATTTTAGGAAATGAAGTCATTCTTCAGAAATTCAAAATGATGCTTTTATGCATCGTGAGGGCTTAAAGGGTTAAAGCGATGGAGATGATTTGAAGTGGGTGAAAAAGTGAAGAAAATTGCTATGTATTGGTAAACCAGTTTCATGGAAATTTTCATTCTAAAACCCTTTGTTGTAGGAAAATTAAGTCTGTTTTCGGGGATGCAAAATGATGCTTTAACCCTATCACCACTGAAGCCCGTTCTTATGTGCTGAATGCCATAGCATTCAGCACATAAAAACGGGCTTCAGTGGTGAAAGGGTTGATGCATTATGAGGGCTTAAAGGGTTAAACCCTTACACGATGCACTAAAGCATCATTTTCCATCTCTGAACAAAAATTAATTTCTTCAAATCTAGGGATTTTATAACAAAAATTATAGTTGGAACTGTTTTAATAATAACAACAGCTTATTTTCAATTGCCAACCACTTCAAGTCATCTTCATCCACTACAAGTCTAGAATTGCGACAGCAATTCATGGCTTGTAGTGGATGAAGATGACAACGGCAAATTCAGGCTTGAAAGGGTTAAAGAGATCTAGGGCTCTGATGTCAACTGTAGTAAGTTTTTCTGTGTTTTTATAAGCATTTGTGTGACTACTGTATTTTTTGATGTATAAACAGCTACTTTTTACCCCTTGGAAGGGCTGGTGTGGGCTATATAACAAATGCGGGCTATATGTCAAAATTTTTAACACTGTGCCATAATCGCTTGAAAAGTAAACTAAAAAGCGAAGTTATATGCTGCAATTTTATACAGAAGTAATACTTGGAAACAAAACAAAAAAAAAGGAAAAAGGTTAAAAATTTTACTACTTTCACTGAACATATTTTTCGTGTCCTCCATGCATTTTCTTTTGATATTATTTTATTAAACATAAGTCACTATTTAGTGTTCAAAGTGGTGTGTATGTATACATCCATATGTACACTGGTTGTATGTCTTTTACATAATTGTACAAAAAACAATATGGATCACAAAGAAAAATACCTATTTAGAGGGGGTGAAACTATGGTCAAATTTGCGACGGTTACGACCCATCATATGGTGTTTTTATTTTACAAGCACATCTGGAGAATGGCATTTCCACCAAATGTTGGTTTAATGTTGGTCCACCATCTACGAAGTTGGCCCAACATTAAACCAACTGTTGGTCAACTAGAATGTCTTTTTTTCATACCACATATGTGTTTTCTGTCAGCAATTGAAACTCATCAACAACACCTTATTTCTCACAGGTTTGCTCGTTCATGCGATCCTTATAGTCAAGTCAAATCAAATCAATCGTAATGAAACGTATTTGCAGACAACACAAGTTTACACACTATACATGAGATAAATATACCATTTGAAATCATCATAAAATGTCTTAGTTAGCCTTTTCTGCTTCCTTTGAATACCTATTTTATGGGTCTACAGCCATTAGAAATATGTTTACGCTTACAGTACGGGGACCTGAAATAGCAGAATGAATATTGGATGTCATTTTTTGGGAAAATTGCAGATTCGACCTACAAATCAGTGAAAGGTTATGATCACAGAATATTGTGAGACACAAAAGTGGTCGTAACATAAGACACCAATGGTTGTAACATTAAAATCAATACTAGAAAGTAAGGACACAAAAAAGTCCATGTCCACATCGTCGCCTCGGAGCTAAATGATCCTATCTGACACTCGTTAGAGTGGCAGATAGGATCATTTAGCTCTGAGGCAACGACATGGTTAAAACATTTGGTCTTAACATTTGACACAATTGGTCAAATACAGGACACCAAGAAAATCCTTCACTGTGGTTGTACATGGCACTATTGAGAGGACACAAAAAACATTTGGTGTACCTTGTGCGACTATTCTAAAAATACGTATTTTAAACTTTTATCCTCCATATTCTGCTTCAAACTTTAATAATATGACTAATTAACTTGATTTGTTAGGAAAAAAGTGTAAAATTTTGATTTCTAAAAACAGGCCTAAGTTTCCCACTAGCTTGTTCGATGCACCTAATAAGAATTTTTTTTTTGAAAATCCATAAAATAAATCTCGGTCGGAAATTAGGAACAAACAATATTTTTTTTAGGCCTAAGCACTATTTTTGATTGATATGGCTAGCCTGATGATTTTATGAAAATCATTGCATAACGGGGTGGATCTTTTTCACGAAACCGAGTGATACCGGCTGAAACCAGCCCTGAAATGCTAATAAAGGGTGAGTTTACTATACTATTGTGTAAGTGAGCATAGTCCACGGGTAGCAGTATATTATTACATTTTTCAAATATAGGTAGGTTTAAAAACCGAAACATTCGGTATCCAGTCAGTCAAATTTCAAGGGATTGTCAAGAAATTTTGTAACCATCATTAACTAGTCATTTGGCAACAACCCTGAAAATTTCGCAAAATTTCATTGAGTATTTAAAAAATTAGAGACCATTTGACATGTAACGCAATTCTGAGAATAAACAGGAATGGAAGTTAATGGGTTTATACATGTTATAGAGGAGCGTCATAAATAGACATTTACTACATGTCAAATGGTCTAACTTTTGAACTAGTCTATACAATATTTTTTTACGAAATTTTCAGGATCGATGCCAAATGACTAGAAAATAGGGTTTACAAAATTTCATGAAAATCGCTTGAAAATTGACTGACTGGATACCGAAAAAGCTAACTTTCATTTTGGACCATCCTCCACTGTCGGACAGACTGTAGAGAGGGGTCTAACTATACTTTCACCAGGACCTGGGAGTTGATTCGAATCGAAAAAAATTCCGTAACTTTTTTTTATCACAATTTTCAGGCATTGTTATCTACTCACCTTCCCCCGACTAATGGTAAACACATTATATCATTTACTTTGACATATTCGCCATGAATCACCTGCAAATTTCATATGGCTTTAAAGAGCCAACGGACCGCCCGCCATGTCAGCCGGAACGAGACTGTAAGACTTCAAAACATTGACAACCTTTGACCTCGGAAATCGGTGGAGCTAAATGTTGAATTATTACGCAATTTTAGAAAGTAGTGCAACCAATAGTAGGAACGTCACAAACCAACATGCAAGGTGTGCCTTATCTTTTTCACTGAAGACACTTATATCATTTTCTGTATGACAAATAAGTCATTTATTCATATTTTCCACCATTTTTTAAAAATCTACTGCATGTAACGTCATGGGGCCTACTGTGTTTCTACGAATCCTCTACACTGTGTTGACGCATAATCACCGTAATTTAGAACGACCCCGCAAGCGCAAATGTTGGTAAATTATGGAATGTATGACAGCGGCCATTTCACCTGGCTAGCAGAAACGAGACACATTTTTTTCTTTCCTGCCTAAATAAGATTTAACCATGTGTAATTGTATTTTTATACTCACCTGATGCCGGGGGAATGTTCAGTGCATCGACTAATACAGTTTTTTTAAAAAACTTATTAATGTATTGTATTGATTTAATCGAGCTATTTCTAACTCCCAGGTCCTGGTGAAATAGAGTATAGATCTAGCGAGCAAAAAAAAACAAACAGCGAAAAATATGTCTTTTATTGCAGTGTCCCACAGATTCACGAAAAAACATCAAGATGACTTTTTGGAGTGCACCTTATAAGAGCTCGTTTCTTTTCTGTAGATCTAGTCCAGACGGCAATGATAAAACGTGCCCCTGGACTTTGTCGAACTCAAAGTGCGCCAACCCCCTATTATCGCTCAGGTCAAGCCACCCCAAGCAAAGTGAAGCCAACTGATTAAATATACTGAAATAAACTGATAATTCATATTTACAAACAGCGGAACAATTCAATAATGCTGTATCCTAGCTCCTGATGAACTGTATTTTCTAATACACGTAATAATCTGGTCTAAATGAATGATTTCTGACTTTAGTTTATTTTCTTCAAGCAGTTGTCATAGGTGTATCTAAAAGCAAAACAGATGCGAATAAACGGGTTCGTATGAACAGCGAAAACAAACGAGAACAACAGAACAAGCGAAAAGAAACCTAGATATCTGTATCTGTATATTACGTGGCAGTACGCACTATTGTGCTATCGCGCCACGGGAGTAACATAGCAAGGCATGTTATCATTCATGATATCATTCATGGCCTTCTATATGTGCCAAGTACTCCATGTTGTGGATTTTTTGGGGTCTCGCCGGATGGAAACTGCGCCTACGTCCATTAAGGTTCTTTTACGGCCAACTCAAAGTCAGTCAGACGAGCCATCTGATTTACGTGGTTCTCTGAGCCCCACGAGTGCATACAGCACCTGGCAGTCCCAGCAGGTCACCCATCCAATTATGAACTTCAGTGATCGAGCACAAACCGTTGAGCGAACGCCGTATTCCGTATATATATGAAGATACACAGCATAAAATATCGGGTACGGAATCGAGGCTCAACATCGTCAGACGCTTCCCGGCTGATTCACGAAATTTATCCTTTTTTCACCATTTAGAACCACTTGACTGTTGCTCCCTTGTTTAATCTAAATTATTAAACCTGTGTTGAAGCTATAAATTAACAAATTAGATTATTTTTTCGATCCTAAAGTTGTAAATTTTTGGTCTTTATTGAGACGTTTTCGCTAGCTCATTTACCTGTACACTGTCACATGACATCTTAAATCAAAATGGCGGCTCACTTTCAAAACAATCTGCGATGCTTCGCCGTCATCAAGCACTTTCTGGTTGTTTTAGCAGCCAGTTCAGTCCTCACTCGAATTGAGTCAGAGGACGTTAGAGGTGTGAATTACCCTCACGAAATCCCCTTTCATGATTACAGTCTGTACAGGGAACATGATATACTTTTTACCTCACCGGCATTTTATTTCGGCCTGCCGGCAATACATGTTCATGTTTTTCTAAATCTCGAATCTTTCTTGGGGTAAAACCGATTTTCAGGCTATGTCCTAGTCTTGTGTCAAGTCAGCCCAGCCCACCTAAATTAGATTTTCGTTCAGCGTTATTTTTAATTTTACTTTCTGGCCAGGTTGAATTAAATCCAGGTCCCCCCATGTCTGGAAGCCTAAATTTGTCATTGATCTTCCCATGTGGCTATTGCGAAGACCCGGTCACATGGGAGCAGCGTGGAATTTGCTGTGATAGTTGTGATATGTGGTTTCACAAAGATTGCGTCGACATGGGATCTTTCACCTTCCTAGCGTATTCCACAACTAACGTCTCGTGGATTTGCTGTCGATGCAATCATTCAAATTTTGATAGAAATTTATTCCATTCGTTTGAAATCGAAACCACAAATAATTTTGACAATCTAAATTCTAGTGGCTCTGAGAACGTAGTCAATTCACCAAATTCAGATTCTGCTCCCACACAGCACAGTAGTCCGATTCCCCCCTTTAGGCCTAAAAACCGTCAAAGAAACTGGCGTACTTTATTGATAAATTGTAGAAGCCTAAAGGGGAAAGTAGCAAATTTTTTAGCATCTCTAAATTATTACCAACCTGATTGCATCCTCGGCACTGAATCTTGGCTTGACAAGGATACCACCAGCGAAATTTTCCCTCCTGAATACCAAGTTTTACGTAGAGATAGAAATTCAAAAGCCCGTGGAGGAGGAGTCTTTATTGCTGTCAAAAAACATTATGACATGACCCTCCTCCCTGATTTACAAACTAACTGCGAAATTTTATGGGCTAAAGTTCAGATATCGGCATCAAAATCATTAACCCTCGGTTGTTTTTATAGACCTCCTGACTCCAAAATTAGTACTTCAGAAGAACTTGTGAAATCTTTAAACCTGATGCCAAAAAATTCAAATCAGACCATTGTCCTGGGAGGTGATTTCAACCTACCTGGAATTGACTGGGACAATGGGGTTGTAAATCCTAAAGCGGCAAACAAATCCCAATGCGAGCTGCTTCTGTCAAGCCTAGATACACATGCCCTGGCCCAAATTCACAAAGAACCTACTAGAGAAGAAAATATTTTGGACCTCCTGATCACAAATAAACCTGGTTTAATTAAATCTTCTCATAGTGTACCTGGAATCTCGGATCACTGCGCTGTGGTGACCGAACTGGATATTGACCCGCCCTACCGCCGTACAAAACCCCGCCCAGTGCGTCAGTTCAAAAATGCTAATTGGGGAGCTATCAGGCAACAAATTAGGAGCTGCTGGACCTCCTTTTCAAAAAAAAGTCCTAGCCGTTCTGTCAATGAAAATTGGTTGAAACTAAAATCCATCCTAAATCAATGCCTGGACAAATTTATACCAACCAAAATGACTTCCCCTCGGGAAAATCTACCTTGGCTATCCAAATCACTTCTCGCATCTATTCGGAAAAAAGCATCTCTATATAATAAAGCCAAGCGTACGAATAAAGCTGACCTTTGGGCAAAGTACAAATTATGTAAACGGCAGACCCAGCGTGCCATCAGGTCTGCCAGGTGGTTTTTTTTGAAAAACAAACTTTCTGAATCTTTAGAACAAAAAAATTCAAAACCACTCTGGCGTTATATCAAATCAAAGCGTCAGGATGGAAATGGTGTCTCTCCTTTGAAGGAAAATGGCCAGCTGCATTCAGATAGCAGACGTAAGGCCGAAATATTAAACAACCAATTTTGCTCAGTTTTTACCTCGGAAGACACCACAAATATACCTAAACTACCCGGACCACCGAATACTGAAATGCCTAAATTTGAAATTACTGTTCAAAGTGTAACTAAATTACTCGAGGGTTTAAACGGCGGGAAGGCACCCGGACCAGACGAGCTCCCAAATCTGATTCTGAAGAATGCTGCCAACGAAATATCTCCCTTTCTTAAAATTATTTTTGATCAATCTCTACAGACGGGCAAATTACCAGATGACTGGGTAGAGGCTAATGTTGCCCCAGTCTTCAAAAAAGGGGATCGACACTCTCCGGCAAACTACAGGCCGATATCCCTTACATGTGTTTGTGCCAAATTACTCGAACACATCATTTGTAAACAAATTATGTCCCATTTTTTGGAAAACAAAATTTTAACACCTGTACAACATGGCTTTCGCTCAAAACACTCATGCGAAAGCCAGCTTTTGATTACAACTGATGAATTTATTCAAAATTTTGAAGGCAAGACACAAACAGATGTTGTTGTCTTAGATTTTAGTAAGGCCTTTGACGTTGTCCTCCATCAACGCCTCTTACACAAACTCGACCACTATGGACTTCGGGGAACAACTCTTAATTGGATTCAAAATTTCTTGACCAATAGAACCCAAAAAGTAGTAGTTGATGGCAGCTCTTCAGAATCAGCTCGTGTAAAGTCCGGTGTGCCCCAGGGTACTGTTCTCGGACCCCTACTTTTCTTGACCTACTTTAATGACCTCCCTTCCACGGTCTCGTCGCAGGTTCGTTTCTTTGCAGATGACTGTCTCCTGTATCGCCCGATAAAATGTCGGGCAGATCAGGAGAAACTGCAGAGAGACCTATCTGCGTTACAGGACTGGGCAGATCGATGGAGGATGTGCTTCAACCCCTCGAAATGCTCGGTCCTGAGGGTGTCCAGGCCGAAATCAAAAAACCTGGAATTCCAGTACACCCTGAAAGGTGAAACATTAGAAAATGTTTCATCAACACCATATCTTGGTGTTTGCCTTAGCGAGACTCTGGAATGGGAGGCCCACATTAACAAAATTACAAGTAAAGCGAATTCCACCCTGGGCTTCCTTCGGAGGAACCTGAAGGCATGTCCCCCTAAAATAAGGGAGACTGCCTATTTCTCCCTGGTCAGATCATCCTTAGAATATTCTTCAGCAGTTTGGGACCCCTTTAGACAAAAAGACATTGATAAATTAGAAAAAATTCAAAGAGCAGCAGCAAGATTTGTCACCCAAAATTATAGACAAACAGCCAGTGTGTGACATCTCTCATTCAGAACTTGGGCTGGACTGACTTGAAAACAAGACGAAAAAATTCTAGGCTTTTATGTCTGTTCAAAATTTTAAATGAGTTAGTTGAAATTCCTATCAATGACCGTTTAATCCCAGCAGATAGAAGAACACGTGGTGGGCACAATCAGGCTTATAAACACATCAGAGCTAACACCACACTGGGACAAAATTCTTTTTGGCATCGAACTATCCCTGATTGGAATTCTCTTCCGGCAGCTGCCACAGAATCGAAAACTGTGGCAGCATTCAAGAGTCAGCTGGTCGACTAGATCTGCCAGCCTCTTTCCCCCCCTCCAGCCTGGTACTCCACAATGGAGGGCTGCTGGAGTAATTACTCAAAGTCAAAGTCAAAGTATAAGTGTTGCACCGTCATTGTCTAGGCAGTTTAATATCCTCTTTCTATATTATCTGAACTATATTTCACCGATTAATGTAGAAAAATAAGTTTTATAAGATAAAATGACAGAGCGAAAACAAACGGAACGTTGCGGTAGTGCTTGGCGTGACTGCATGAACAGCGAAAACAAACAGGTCCGCGTAGCCTATGCTGCAGTCTTATAATTTAATCATAAATGTGCGAATACTATTTATATCATATCTATATAACAATATTTATATGATTTTTATGTGTTATTTACGCTATAATCCTATATGACAAAGCCAAAACAATTATTTTTGAACTGGTGTATTGGATGTGAATGTATGAATAACGAAAAATACAATTTGTTTTTAGATCTCTATGATGGTATATAGTACCCCACAATGTAAGTTTATAAAAATAATGGAAATATAGCAGAATGTAACAGACTCAGCGTCTCTAGTCTGGCTTTGGACGAGATTGTAGGCCCTATGAACAGCGAAAACAAACGTGACTGTGTGAACAGCGAGAACAAACCGTGCATATGTTGATCTATATAGGCCTACTAACGTTACCGCTACAATCAACTAATATAATTACCTACTATACCGTTAGAACTAGTAATATTATAACAGCTAATATAATCAGTCACATAATATAGAACTACAGTAATATCATATAAATCATATTACAAGAAGAAAATGGCAGAAAAGACACTAGTAATAAATAATATTGTAAGATGATAAATGGCAGAAAGAAAACAAACGCAGATATTTCACATATGATTATGGGAGATTTTATCACATGAAATGACAGAGCGAAAACAAACACGCTTGACGTGAGTGACTGTATGAACAGCGAAAACAAACATGCAGGTCTATGCAGTAGCCTATATGGAATGTATATAACGAGCTCATTATAGTCTTATTACAAATAAAATACCATAGCTAAATCCGAGCATCTAGGTGCTCCACATACTGTCTATATAATTTACAAATACTATTTATAGCACTATTTTTATATGCTGGGCAAAGCCCGCGACTTCAAGAATCATGTGACCCCAGTAGTGTTCTCGTTTGTGGTGACCTCCACTTATGTTTAACAAGTTTTATCATTGAAGTCATGCATAGACCTCTCAGAAAATGTATAGTTATCCATAGCCTAGACAAGAAAAAGTGTGCTTTTGACCACTGTAATGCCATAAAAATGACATTTTTGGCATGTCGCCAGCTTGAATTTTTGTCTTAGACAGGTCACTGCTCATGAGTGGGTGCAGTTTTTGGAAGATAAATTGTTTGAATTTGACGATCATATAGTAGTAATTGTATTTATAAAAAAAATTCCCAAAATTAGTATATTGTCCCTCGCAAAATTTAATTAATGTTCATGTCGCCACAAAATAACAGAATACGTTACATTTGAGTTAGTTAGTTGTTTTTATCTGTCAAAAATTCTAAGATCAACTAAAGTTCCTTGCTGTGTGATGAATATGTAATCTAAGGTATGTATATTTAAAGACATAAAAAAATTATGTGATACTAACATTACTACTCTTGCAGTAATCAATAGAAACAAGCAGACGCTATTTATTTTTTAAGAAAACAGAATACGTTACATGGACTCTGAAGATATAGTGATATGCACACTTAACAACAAATGGCCCTTTAGTTACTCACTAGGTATGTCTTCACGCAGCAAGTAAAAATTTAGCCTGGCCACTGAACCCAGCTTTACAATTGTGCAAAACGTTAAAAAAATCCAGAATACGTTACACAAAATACGTTACATTTTGTAACGTATTTTGGTAACGTATTTTGGTAACGTATTTTGCTCTTCACTGAACAATGTTGTAATAGTGCATTCTGTTTCGTAACAAAAGTACAAAACACTCACACTTTGCATGATACAACTATTTACTGAATATAGTGACATTTAGTAGCATTACTTTATCATAATATGAATTATGTTAGTTATGTAACGTATTTTGGTAACGTATTTTTATTGAAAATATTAATTAACAGGCACGAAATGACAGAAACTCAGTATATATCGTTATAGAAATAATCCAAAATGTGCTTAGACAAAATAACACCTCGATTATTCAATGTGGCAGTGTGTAATAACGTCCATTATACACACAAATACAGAATACGGTACTTTTAATTCTGATTATGATTTTGTGCCTGGTGAAGTATAGTGAAATAATAGATACAATAATTATGGTGACAATGACACGCACAATTGATTGTATTGCCTAGGTTGATTTAAAAGAATATTGAAAGGGTATTGAACATGTACACACTACTGTTCTTATCAGGAAAAAAACTAAAATAAAAATACACTACGACTTTGAAAAACCTTTATATATCGTATACTGCAATGTATCAAGCCCATTGACACTTAGAAACATTGAAATTACATTATTATATTTAATTGTGCGTGTTTTTATTTTGCATAGTATTTGTACAAAAATACCCAGTACATATCAGATATGTCGGTAAATGTTTAAACTATAAAAAAATGTAACGTGATCTGTGTATTTTTTGATGATTTTAATTGTTCATTAAAAAAAATGATTAAAATTGATGTTTTATACTTGGTATCTGAATTTTTTAGGACAAGAAAAAATATTTTTTATATTTTAAAATAAAGTTGTAAGAAGAGGTCTAGTGGGAAATTGATTTTTTTATATTAGCTTGTGGAAAAGTCTTGAAGTGGCGGGCTTTGCCGATATGACTTAGTAAAAACAATTATTCAGAGCTGAGGTGTTGAGTGTGAATATTTGAAAAAAAGGATTTTTTTTTTTTCTTCAGACTATGATATTTGGACTGTAGGCCTTTAATCCCCACAATGTAAGTTTTATAAGATTGAAATATGGCAGAATTATAACACATGCAGCGTGTTAGGCCTATATACCGGCTCTAGACTAGACCGTATGAACAGCGAGAACAAACCTCTGGCAGGTATGTATGCACGTATGTATGCATGTATCATGTATGTATGTATGTATGTATGTATGAAGAGCGAAAACAAATCTTATTTGGCTGGCATGGGAGGGCGGTTGGCTATTACGAAGCAGTGACTTTAGGTCAGTTGTAAAGAAAAAAAGATGCATGGTTAGGCCCTAGATTTGCGTAATTTAATTAAATTAGGCCTGCAACGTATCTATGACTGCGAACTGCAATTGCCAAAAGCAGTTTATACAGCTTTTCGTTGATATTATTTGTTATTATGAACTGCAATTAAAAAAAAAGTTTACACAGCCTCTCTTTGATTGTCATTACGAACTGCAATTGACAAAACCAGTTTATGCAGCTTCTCTTTGATTGTCATTATGAACTGCAATTGAAAAAACAAAGTTTACACAGCTTCTCGTTCACAGTTGACCATGTGTTGACAACGTGATAGTAATTGAAGATCACAAATCGTAGTCACACCTCTGGTTGATCACACTCTCCTACGGCTGCCATCACGTTAACTCAGCGATAACACTGTCACTCTCAGTCCCTACAAACAATTAAGTATTACATTATATCTGTAACATCTAATAAATATTCGATTATAAAAATGTAGTTTTAATAAATACAAACATAATTAAATGGCATGAAGTCACGAACCTATTATTTCACTATATTTCAGAATAACACTAATAGACAGTGTACATACAGAATTACGGAGAACGCAATAGTAACAGAAGGGTAATGGCACAAATAACAGTATTGTATAATGATATCTATCCAAATTACAAAATTAGGGGTACTTGGATAACACGGTGTAGTTATATAAATATAATTATAAGTAGCCATTACATTTAAATAAATGATTGAGATCGCCTGAGAAAAACATTTTAAAAATACGTCATTAGCAGTGAAAGTGTTAGTGTCTCAGTGTGAACTCAAGGTGTTGCTTAGATGTGTCTTCCCAGTTTTTAAGCTCCGTTGAGTTGTGAATGCCGAGCCGACATATATAGTTGTTAATGCCGACATATATTGTATAATTACTGCAACAGTCGACATTTCTAATGTCGCGCTGTATAAGCCAGTAGCAGGGTAGATTTAGCCAACCATGCACACAGCTCAATGCAAAAAAATTGAAATTAATAATTTTTTCAACAGACGGACCCCTAGCCCTTTCATTTCAAGCGATTCTTAGACATTCATAATCATATGGAAGTCTAATTAAGCTGCACAATTCTTTTCAACTGCTTTTCATATTCAGAGAATAAAATTATAGTTCGAGATGGAGATCAGAGATACGAGGATAGCAAATGGCTTATTTCAACACCTCTTTCTTTAAACAACCCTTGGAATCCCAAGGTCATCAAATTCAATTTCAGCTTTCCAGGTTCCAGTCCTCCTTTCCACCCAGACATTTTGTATACAGAAGGAATTGGTAGGCTAAAAAGGACTCACTAACAAGAGATCCTAATGTCATTATCTCACTCTCAGCACCCTTCGGGTGCTAGGGTTCCACACATATATGCAAACTGTTAAGTTCACAGCTTATTCACTCCGTTGAGTTGTGAATGACACGAAGTTGTGTTACCCTGGATGATGCACTGTGGGACGAGTGGAACACAGCGGGAAAGAAAGTTAGGTTCGCCTGCAAGAAATGTGTTTTCCTACCTGACGGCGAATACAACTTCAAAGCGGCTTTGCTAAGGTAAGTGTTTGCCATGTAATTTTCCATGTATATGCCCCTATGTTTTAAGAAGGTAACAGTCGTTTAAACTGATAACACAATGGTGAAATTCGAATTTTATTTTTTTACATTATTAGGTTCAAGGAGTAATCGGATTAGTATATATTATTGAAACTGTTACCTTATTAACCCTTTAAATCCGCACGATGCATTAAAGCATCATTTCACTTCCCTGAAAACAGACCTAATTTTTCAACAACCAAGGCTTTTAAAACGAAAATTTCCAAAAAACTGTTTTGCCAATACATGACAATTTTCTTTAATTTTTCACTCACTTCAAATCATCTTCATCCACCAAAAGTCGAGAATTGCGACAGCGATTCGCGGCTTGTAGTGGATGAAGATGACAATGGTAAATTCAGGCTTGAAAGGGTTAAAGCGACTATATAAATATTGATGGCAGTGCCCGCTATATATAACGGTCGATTCACGCGATAGTGATGCTCTGCTTTGACCTTATTTACAAATTCAGAAATATTAATATATCTAGATGTCACGTTCGACATATATATATAAATTAAATGCTATTTACATTACCACCTAATTGGTGTGATTACCATATTATATATTTATATGTACGTATTTATAAGTATGAATTTATAAGTATGCACTTATACTTATTTTTTATTTAGATTAGTAAATATCACTGAAACTCCGAAACTGTTACATTATTAAAGCGCCTTTATCAATGTAGACGAATGTTCCCGTAGTAGGTATACAACTTTATTTATATAAATCGTTAAATAATATATAAAGTGTAACATGTATCCCATCTGTTATCTCACTACTTTCAATCAACTGTTATTGTCATCCCTCTTACATTTAATTTGTGTCGTCTAATAATAAGCTACAGGCGACGAAAGGGTGTATGTTTAGATAACCGTTAAACGTCGACCGCGATCACCCGCCCTAGTGGCGGTAATGATTGTTGTTGTGTAATACCGTCATTAACCCTTTCGCTGTCAAGCCTTTCCAATCAGATTTTATAACAAGCGCGCGTTTCCCCTTTTTGTATGTATTTGTAGGCTTTAAATAGCTTATAGTATCTATATATATTTTGAATTTAATTTAATATATTAAGATCATGCCTCTTTATTCAGAGTGCCGATTCAGAACGCTTAACTTCGTTCAAGTGCAAATTACCATCATGCCTCCTGATTCAGATCTTGCCCATTTAACATGGCTTAACTTCGTATCAATTCAATTCAATTCAAAAGGTATTTATTGTCATTAGAAATACAATATGAAAACAAAACAATATTATACAGATAAAGAAATAAATTAAATATATCGCATCTAATGACAAAGAGGACAAGACGCCCACTGGCGTATGAGCCCTCAAAAAGTTACATTTTCGAATTTGTAAAAAATAATAAGTGCAGAGGTGCATGATACTATCAAATAATGTATAATAGAAAGGGATATATCCTAACCAATCTAATAAACATGTCTGTCAAACTTTTCTCAACGGTTTCTATTGTATTTTTTCCCGTAGATTTCAAATCTGCCAGATACCATTCGAGATTCTGCATATTTAATTAGCTAATTTGCATATTTTCAAAATGGCCGCTAAAAAAACGTAATCGGCTATGAATACAGTCCCGGCAATTGTAGAAATGTGTTTTTTGGCCCTAAATTCGGGTTTTGAGATCACATAATGCTATTTTGACGACAATATTATTTTTGGGGTCATTGGAAGGTCATAGGTCACGTGACCATTGAAATACAGTATCCCACCTTTACGTTTTAACAAAAAGTGCACAAATTGACTTTTTTTAGGATAAAATGATGATTTGAATGTCTGATGATATATATTGAATTTCACAGAGTTACATCTCATACACAAGACTATATTTATTAATACAAGATGGCCGCCATAATTCAAAATGGCCGCCAGCCGAACCTAAAATCAAGATATCTTAGCTTCTAGATATCATATTTGAGCGATCTTAGTGTCTATATTGGGTTTTTTGGATCAAGGAATACAATGTCAGACATCATTATACTGTCAAATGATTTTTATAGAGGTTTTGATGTCTTTTTGATCTGTATAGTTTGATATTTTGGCAAAATTGTGTTTTTTCATAGTTATATTTGAGTAACTTCCTCCCAGAACGAGGTAATCATCCGCACACTGTTCTGAATTCACATGCTAACATGATATAAAGTAAAATCACATACATCACATGTATAATGACAGCGATAAAAGAGATAAATAGACATATCATTTACAATATAATACGGCACTGTTATTTTGTAGAGTATGTAGAACTACTACCCAAGGGGTAGACATAATTTTTTCTAGAAAACTGACACGGCGTGTTGTAAAAGTTTGGGACCTGAAATGATATCTACATATATTTAGGATCACAACCTAGGTACACAACCTTGCAAATTGGCAGGAAGCCAATAATGTCGGCCATTACCGAAAAACTTGAATTTGTCAATATCTCGGTCAATATTTAAGATAATTTGCTTTTAAATTTGTCTAGCCAATATTTGCAGGGTCAAAGATCAATATAAAAACAGTCCTGAAGTGATGTTATGTCTTGTAAATATGTATACCAGTACACACAACTCTGCTTTTATGTTTTGGAAATAATGTATAGCACTGGATATTAATAATCAATTTTGATAAGAAAACATCATGAGCATTCGATGTCATAACAATGATAATGTTTATCGATCATAAACTTGATATAAATAAGTATTAGCCCATGCAGTGATATAGCATTTGGTATTATAATAACTTCATGACATTATCAGTCTAAGGTGTACTGGGATGGTTGCTAGTAGTAGTACTTTTCGCACCCACCTGGGTGGGGTCATTAGGGATCTGTCCCGTGTGTTGCATGTTGCACCGCATGTTACAGAATGACTAGTCTATAACTCTTATCCAAGGGAAGCTGCAGCCTACACGTGACTGAATATAATATTGTGGTAGATTGCAGCGGGGTAGCCTGTTTCCTCCATTCAATAGTGGTGCCAATGCAGCTCCCGCATCAGGCACTGATGTTGCCCATGCTAGAGCCTGAACTGCAGGCGTGACACAAAACATCTCGCACGTGGGATGAATGGAGTTACCCTCAACTATTGTGACTTTGAGGACTATCCGACCAGAGGATAGCTGAGCTGTGCTAAAGGCCTCGGTGTTTCAGGAAATTGCGCGGATAAGTTGACACGGTTAAATCAATTACTGACTGCTGCTAATGAAGGACATACAAGATTGTCACCTAAGTCCAATTTCGCTTTGAAGTGGAATGAAAGTGCAGATTTGGCATTTAACAAGTCCAAGCAAATGCTTGCTAACGCAACCCTCTTGGTACACCCAGACCACTCGACCCCATTGAATATCACGTGCGACGCTAGTGATTTCGCCGTAGGTGGCGTTTTGCAACAGTACATCGATAATGTCTGGCAGCCACTTTCATTTTTCAGTAAAATACTAACTCCAGCAGAAACACGTTACAGCGCGTTCGATCGCGAGCTTTTAGCAGTGTACGCCACTATTAGACATTTCAGGCATAACTTAGAAGGTCGATATTTTTTTGCAAACACCGATCATAAACCTTTAACTTTTGTAATGACATCAGTCACTGAACGCCTGTCACTGCGACAAACAAGACAGTTGGCTTTTATTGCCGAGTTCACAACAGACATAAGATATGTGACAGGAGAGACAAATTTCGTTGCCGACGCTTTGTCACGGCCGTCCGTGTCCTTCATAGACAATACATCAACTATACATTATAAAGAATTAAGTGCAGATCAAGCCTTGAACACAGAATTTACGCGGTTGCTACATTAAAAGTCGTCTACAATGAATTTTCAATTACTCAAATTATTTGATAACAATTTGAATTGGTGCGATGTATCAACAGGACACATTCAGCTGTATATTACAGCAAAATTTCGAAAACAGGTTTTCTCGAATTTACAAGGATTAGGTCATCCATCGCATAGGGCTACAAAGCCGCTGATCAATACACGATTTGTCTGGCACGGCAGGAATATAGATATCGCAAAATGGTGCCGTTCTTGCAAAGGTTGCAAGACTGCCAAAGTATCATGCCATAATCAGCCAGTTTTTGGCAAATTCGATGAACCTACCAAGAGATTTGACCACGTACATATCGATATAGTCGGACCCTTACCGTACGCCGACGGTTTCAGATATCTATTGACTTGTGTGGATGGTTTCACAGGTTGGCCAGAAGCCATACCGCTAGTGATATTGGAGCTGAAACGGTCCCCGATGCCTTTTTTAGTGGATGGATAGCACGGTTTGGGACTCCCGCCACTATCACCACAGATAGAGGCGCCCAGAATCAAAATTATGGGATGGTTTATGCAACCAGTTCGAGATAGTATGAAATCGCACAACGAGCTACCGCCCCCAATCGAATGGCATGGCACAAGATTCACCGAAACCATGGACTACAACACTACCTGCTGTATTACTAGGCGCTCGCTCCGCCATTAAAGAGTTATTGGGTAGGTCAGCCGTCGAAATGATTTATATTACGACACTCAGACTACCAGATGAATTTTCCTAGAAGTACATCGTCGACGCACAGACAGACTTAGATAACTATTCTGATAAGCTCTGCATAGCCATGTCACATCTCCTTTTGTGCCCACCACACGACTCACCTCAGAAAAACATTTTCCAATATAAGGAAATTGACACATGCTCACATGTATTTTTGCGAAGAATCACAATTGCACCGCCTCTAACCGCCCCTTAGGACGGCCTGTATAAGGTCATCGTGAAGAGCGGAAGAGTCATGAAAATCCTGATAAAAGGCAAGGTGGAAACCTGCACACTTAGAAAGCGAGCCTGAGACACAGCGTAAAACACAAACAAAAACAAAGAATGCGAAAACTACTGAGATAGTTAGAAGGGTACCGAAGGACCAAATTAAACACAGTAGTGCTCTTACTCAGAATTCCGACAGGAAGAGAGCTGAACCGACAGTGAATAAACAGACACGGTCTGACACGGTTAAAATTGGTAGGAATTTGGCCACTACTTCACAGCATCAAGCTCATAGAGTAAATTTGCCTAAACAATTCACACCTTATGTAGCGCCGCATGCGGAGCCCCCGACGTTTCCCGCACTAACGGGAGCAGCGGCGATTTGCGAACGTATTCACGTGTACCTTTACACTTACGGGGTAAAACCCCTAATTCAACCGACAAGACCAAAACATCGAATGTCAAAAACAATTCGAGCATCGCCGACGGCGACAAAATTGTACCAGACGCAACCGTAAAACAGACTAGAGTTGGACGAAAAATCCACACTCCCGCACGCTTCGTGCAGATGGTCCACGCCTTAGTGGCGCCTAGCGACATCTATGGTGGGACCAACTACACAAACCTTAATAATCATAATTTGAAAATATAAGTTTGCCAGGCCTGGCATAATTAAAATAATAGCTTTGTTCTGAATAGCCTCTGCCGCCCATCGAGCGCACTTCCAGCCGAGCGCACTTTCACTTATCTCGCAGCAAATGAGTCAAACGGTCGCTCCGTCTCGAGCTCAAGGCCAAGCCGCATGGCGTTAGGTCGTCGTACTCCGCCTGGGGATTGTGTGCACTAGAACTATATGAATGTCTAGACTACAATAAGGAGAGAAATAACAGAAGAATGAATTAATAGGAGTTATTTATTCCCGTCGTCCCGACGGAAGAGTTGATGGAAATATGGAGGATCAAAGCTCCTCTACAAAACCATAGATCTGCATTACCTGTATGAGAATTATTAATCTATATTCTGGTATTTATTTTAATTAATAATCTTTATTTAAATATCTCTTATAGGCCTACTGTTTTACACTATTTTTTTCTTGAATAGATAGATATGCTATACAAATGTTTTGTGTTTACCGGGTAGTGTAACAATGATTGATGTATTCCAAAATCACCCTTACAAATTGAAATGATTTAGATATACACTTGTTTTTTCAATATATATTTTTTTCACGATATATTAAGCATGTAAAGTGTAGTTAATCAATTTAACAGTGATTAGGCCTATTAGATGTCATGCATTTGTTATATGTAGTAGACCCATATGGGAACAATTCTAGACTGCCGGTTTAGGTACGTCCAAAATTTGGTCCCTCTGCTACTATATTAATAATATTGTATGAGAAGGTGATAGGCAAGGCCCACAAAGGTAAGACACCTGGACCTGATAATGTTCTTGCATTGTAGCTGCACTTCATAATCTATTCTTTGAGGCAAAAACTGTAATATGCCCTTGTAAAATAAGGTACTGGGCTTGCAGCTCCACAGTTCCATAAAAATGTGTGATCCAGTAGATTAAATTTTAGAAAATTGCTTATAGGATGCAGCTTGGCTATTTTTTCATAATATTATTATTGATAAAATATTCAATGCAATTATTATTACAAAGCAGGTAATAGAAGTAAAAAATAACATATACTGAAGTAGCCTATAAAAATACATAGAAGCATAGAAAAACTGAGACGGCTTAATGTTCGGGTGTTAAAACCCTTTGTTCACTGTATAGTTCAACTGTGGGCTATATAGTGAATAAATTTGCGTGCTAGATACTGACCTTTGAGACCAGCTTTTGTGACCTCACCAATGTTATGGACAATTTTACTATATTATAGCTAAATTTTAATTGCATGTTGTGACTTTATATACAGCAATAAAATACACCACAAATGAAGTATTAAACAATAAATATTATTAAATATAACAATGAAATGTACTTGAAAAATAAATCTCTGTCCGTACACATATAAAGGTATATGTATTGACTTCCGGTTTGGGTATGTATGCCCCTTTGCTCTGAATTTGAGATCTGGCATACCAGATACTGACTTTTCTCTCAGCTTTTGTGCCCTCACCAATGTAATGGATGAGGTAGCAAAAAGCACACCACAACATTACATTTTGCTCCTGACATGTATATTACAGCATGCATATGTGTAGGAATAAGTTATAGCTGTATAGCAGACTTGACTATAATTATATATATATCTACAAAGATTTACAAGTCACTGGAATAAAGTAAAACTCTACATGCTTACACAGGACACCAAAATCACCAGTGGCGGATCCAGAATGCGCAAGAGGAGGGGGCGTAAGCCACATTTTGGCAGAAAAAGGGGTGTTAGCTTCACTTTATTAAAAAAATGCATGAAAATGCAATATTTTCACCAATAACGGGGGGGGGGGGGGCGTACGCCGGGTACGCCCTATGCTGGATCCGCCACTGATCACATGCTATAAAGCAGATAATAACATTTTAATCCTTTTTGATTATTATATTCAAAATAAATCCACACAGAATGGGCAAAATAACAATGCACAATATACGCATACATGTATAGACTTCCGTTCCGGGTGTGTATGCCCCTTTGATCTCAAGATCTGGAATACCCGACACTGACATTGAGCTCAGCTTTCGTGACCTCGCCAATGTAAGGGGTGAGGACGCAAAAAGCATACCATCACCACTCGGGCAATGCAATTCTGTACAGGCTGCAAACTTGTTTTATAATTTTCGTAACAATCAACCCTAACCATAACACATTGTTCCTCACATGCATGCACGTTTATTACAGCATGCATGTGCATAGGAATATGTTATAGCTGTATGACAATCTTGACTATAATCATATATATGTACAAATATCTACAAATCACTGGAATAAAGTAAAACTCTACATGCTCACACAGGACATCCAAATCGAGTGCTATAAAACAGGTTTTAACAATTAATCCTTATTAAAGATTTATTGATTATTATATTCAAAATAGATCCACGCAGAATAACAATGCACGAAAACATACAATATTCTGATAATAGAGGATTACAGGAAAAATATAATATAATATAATGCAATATATGATTATAATATAATGAAATATAAAATAATACTAAGCTAAGAAAAACTTAATTTCTTTATTCCTACTTATCATGTTAATGCAATATAAAATAATTATTGTAGATAAAATGATATTATGAATGAATATAGAAATATTATAATAATAACATCATTGTTACATACTCAACAATAAGTGGAACAGCAGTAGGGTATGTAACAGCCGAAGTACAGTACACTAATCCTAAATGTAGAACAATTGACAATGAAATGTTGATGATCTATCAATTTTGCTTTATATTACAATTATTAATTGTTTTGCTACAATAATCATTTACTTAGTGTAGCCTATCATGACGTTTTGTTTATTTTAATAAAGACGTCATAAGAATGCATTTTATTTTTCTATATCCCACGAGATTGACAATATATTTTGCTAATTATATGCCGGGCCAACAACAAGTACAGTACTGCAAATAAGTAGTTTGATTGTTTAAAAATCAACAAATTCAGAAAATAAAATAATGGTTATAAACATTTTATATCTTCCACAGTAGGTGACGAACAGCGTGTAAGTGGAAAGCCAATGATCTATATGATAAGATCAAAATAGCGTAGTATTTGGTATCAATACAGTAATACGGCTTTTCCACATAGTACTTTTAATGTTATAATGAAAACAACTGTTTATATATAAGGTGTGCTGTCTTGTTGGTGTACTGATTTTATGTATGTATAATATTTAATGTATAATAACTTCTATAGCGCCAGTATCTTTCAACAATATTGAGACTCAACGGCGATGTGGGCTAAAATCAGTATTCAGTGGAAGGTCCATAGTCGGCATAGGAGTTCATCATATGACGGTCGGTGGATGCTCAGATTAAGGTGGTAGGTCTGATGTGAAAAGGTATGTTTTTATTTTTTTCCGAAATTGACTTATTTTGCTTCACGTATTTCAAGAGGCAATTTATTCCACAAACGCGGTGCAGCAGCTAGGAACGATGAATGGCCTTTTTGACCGCGGTCCAGGATGTAATTACTTCATAGTTTCGGATCTCAGTGTTGGCTGGCGATTCTCAAAATGCAATAAATGACTGAGATATGAGGGATTGCACATGGATAGTGCCTTATATGTCAGAAGATTCAGTTTAAATTAAATACGTGATTTAACAGGCAGCCAATGCAGTGATTTGAGCAGGGGCCTAGACTCTGAAAGCCTCCTTGACCTGGTCACCACTCGGGCAATGCAATTCTGTACAGGCTGCAAACTTGTTTTATAATTTTCGGAACAATCAAACAGCGAAGAATTACAGTAGGCGACTGCTCACTAGAGCATTGGCTAAAGAAATTGAAGTAGCTTTATTCACATGAATTCGAATGCGTCAAATATAGCGAATATGGTATCTACAAATATTCGAGACATGTTCCTTGAACGGAAAATCATGCTCTTAATAAGCAACTCGAGGAGCACAATCTAAAGTAAAAACAAATTTTGTGTCATTACAAAACATTCAATAACATTATTTTTGTTAAAAACAAAAAAAAATCTACCTATATTTTTTACAATCACAAATAAGATAACGGTGTTTATTTTAGTAAAGACAGTAGTACCATGTAAGAATTAGCCCAGAATTAGTGTTATTTTCTAGCTGACAATGATGATCCAATGTAACTCATCACTTGGCTTCTAGAAGTGTTTTTAGGGATCTCAATGAGTGATAAGAGAGCTACTATTGTGTTGACTGGTAGTGTTTGTTGTATATCGGCAGATTGCACTCTAACACGTTGTGACAGTGGCACTAAAGGAGGGTTATAACTCAGTTTACACCGTGCTATCGCTAACTTGTTTATGGAGGTCACATTTAGGTCAAATAATAGATCCCGTATTTCTGATATAGTCCATGACACTTGGTCCAGAACTAAGCCATCCAAAGTTACATCCAGCTGAAATAGAAAAATAAGGAGTTGCTATACATTTTTACGTTTTTATTAAATATGATTTTATATGCGATCTGGGAAAGATTTATCTTTCCACTGCCTCTGCAACATGGAGATGTATTGTATAACGTGTTTTGATCTTGGGACATTTGTGCATCCAATATTTTTCTAGAGGGTCGAGGTAGTCATATATTGTGGAAGTTTTAGAACAACCCACATCGCTGCAAAAGACCGGTAGTCCAGGGGAATATTCTGAATCGCAGCAGTCTTTTTGGGAAGAGTTAAAAACATTATATTTCGGCCAAGCTTTTCCTACCTAAATCTTCTGTGTCCTGGCATGCTCAATTGACAAAACTGAGTTAAAAATGGAGGATATGAATGTATCTTGCAACACTTCTGAGCCTGTGACACTGAGGCTTTAAGCGTACTATAATTCTGATTCATTCATCTTCATTCATGATTTTAGCATTACCAATAAATTAGATCACTATACTGCATTCAAATTCTATCCAGAAATTTGTAGAAGGGTTGAGATTTGTTTGGCCTCCGGCCAAAAGGGATATATTTAGGTGTCAAACAAGAAATTTAAAATCTTTTCTAGCTTTAAACTCGATTTCGAGGCACAACCTAAGAAAATTTGGGGTGATTTAGAGCGTTCTAATTCCCATGTGTTACCAACCTTAGAAAGCTTGTTCTTTGACACAGCCTGTAAATGACAATCATCATAAAAGTATAAATCATTAATTTTCAGCAGAGACAAGAGAGATACCAGTGCGTCCATCCTGAGTGATGAAACGATGTGTAGCTGAGGTGCTGTTATCAATGATGTATGTGATGCGGATGGATGAAGATATAATTCAGACGACAAGTGCGTTCGATTATCACTCTCTCTAAATGTGTGTTTGACAAGCAGGACAGTAGATCGTGAACCTCTGTTGTGGACCATGTGATGTTCGCCAGGTCTATCGTCTTCACAAATATTTTTTTCTACAAAAAAAATATCACAGAATATATTTAATTACTGATACACTAATTTAGAACAAAATATAATCTTACAAACCATCGTTTTCATGGATAATAAAACAATATGTGATATGATTAAAATTCCGATGTGTGACAAACCTTAGAAAGCTGGTGCTCTGATACAGGCAGTAAATTACAACCACCATGAAAATGTAAGTCATCAATCTCCAGCGGAGACAAGAGAGATACCAATGTGTCCATCCTTAGTGATGCAGCGATGTGTAACTGAGGTACTGTTACCAATGATCTGTGTGATGCAGATAAAGGACTACAACTCAGCTGACAAGTGGGTTCGATTGCCACTATCCGTAGATGTGTGTTTGACAAACAGGACAGTAGATTGTGAACATCTGTTGTGAACCACGTGATGTCCGCCAGGTCTATCCTCTTCACATATACTTTTATCTACATAAAGATACTAATGTGTCACATCATAAATATATCTAATTACTTATACACTGCTGTTGGTTCATACGAGATGAAAGAGGCTAACTTGATAAAGGTAGATGTAATGAGCAGAACCCATTTACAAAAGCTGCTTGAAACTTCTCACATACTAGACGGCCACAAAATAATTTATAAATTAATATATATTTATAAATTAATAAATTGGTATATCAGACAACTGTGCTAAATATATCCATGAACACCATGCGATCTTCACCAGGTGTATCGTCTTCACAGAAAGCTGTATAAAGGATATATTGAAAATATTCTTGATAACCACTTAAAATAAAGTTAAACGTCATCACCATTATATATATCAGTCAGTAAGTTTATTCAGCAATAGATTGACAATCTGTGTATATATCAACAAGTGCATGTTTGACACGTAAAATAGCGTGGCAACAGATAAAGAATGAACAGTGATGCAATAAGGTGATACCATTTGTTTTGTGTGTGTGTGAATATGTACTGTACTATACCACTGAAAATGACGTAGATATAAAAAATTAGCAAGTTTTCTTAACACAGATGGTTCTTCAGAAGAAAAGAGCCAGGTGAATATAAATATATTTGACTAAAAGTGTGATAGCGGGGTCTGATGTGAAGGGTGTTCTCACATTCAAGCAAAGAATGAATTTCATATCCTAGGACATTACATGTTGGACATCGTTGTATGGTCTGTGATTCCTCCCGCTGCCCTGAATTACATTTGGTAGTGTATGATTTTTGGTTCAAAATCATATAAGAGAAATTATGTGTTTACAATTTGTTACCATATGGGAATAATTTTGACATGCAAAGTGGTTTGTTATATTCTCATATAATGAACAGCTTGACCTGGTACTTAGTGAAGTAAACTATTGTTTGATATATTGATCACGTAATCTCTGTTTAAATAAACTAATAAAATATGTTTTATTTGTAACACCCTGTTGCATCCAGGCACAGCCAAATCCCAACTAGAACAGCCCAGCTAACAATTGTATTATCTGCATTAACAGTGTGTAACATTATTTTATACATTTTCTGAACCAATGGACTTTATTCTCTATGTACAGTCTCCAAAATTTCCCGTATACTATTTCATTCATTGGTTGTAGATTTGGACACTTTTAAAACCAATTTTCAAAATTCCAGATGTGGCAGCAGTGTGGAATCTCCATAATTCACATGAGCAAAGTAGTACAGATAACACAAATCTATCAAAAAACATGCATAAAAGTTCTGGTTTGGGGTCGATCAATTCATAAGCGATACTCTGAATTGAAAATAGTGCTCGCAACCCCCTGCTAAATCTTGTCGGGTGCCTGAAAATGTCCCTGTACTAGAAAACATAATACATATATATGAGAAATGTTCTACTACCTCTAACATTGAGTCACCATCAAAACCAAATATCATCTATGGACAACCTTCCACTCTAATCTACTCTCAGCTATTAAAACAGAATCATCGGCATATAATAAAATACATGGTTTAAGATCGTCAGCAGTTATCCCTTCGCTTCCACTTTTTTCTCTCATATCATTAACATACATACTAAATAAAATGGGGTGACAACCACTCATCTTGTCGTACTCCCAGGAAACTACTGAATGTATTTGATGATTTTCTTCCATACCGTACCTTGGTCATGACTTCACCATACCTACTTCTTATTACATAAAAAAAATTCCTCTCAAACCACAATCAAGTAATTTAAACAAAAGGCAATCTTTATTTAAGTAATGAAGGCTTTACGAAAAACGAGAAATACACAGAATAATTTCTTTCCGTTCTGTAATGCGGAGTTAATTATAGGCTATGTAAAACAAAACGATCCTCAGTGGGACGGTTACTTCTATAATAATAATAATAATAATAATAATAATAATAATAATAATAATAATAATAATAATAATAATAATAATAATAATAATAATAATAATAATAATAATAATAATAATAATAATAATAATAATAATAATAATAATAATAAAGTCTTTATTTAGCGAGGGTACAGGTATATACAAGAACGTACAAAATCAATAAAAATTAAAAACATACATACATGTATGTACCAACCCACTGAGCATAGCTCATCCGCCGTGGGGCCCTCATACATAAACATTAAAAACATACATCGATATATGCATCTATTTAAATAATATAATAATATATACATAACTCGTATGATTCATTTACTTATATAATAGAAAATACTTCTACATTCTGCCTGTTCTTCTATTAAAATGTGGTAGCTTTCAGCCCAAAAATGTAATATATTATTCAAAATACGCATAAAAAGTTTTCCCAAAACACTGAACAAAGTGATGCCTTAATAATTATCCACTGCATTTTTACTGCCTTTCTTGTGTATAGGAACAACTACGCCATCTACCCAAGGCAGAAGAAAATGTCTAAATAAAATAACAATATATGACCAGGACTAGTTCGAGCAAAATTTTGAAAAAATGATTAAATTTTTTATATGATGAAGGTAAAAGACATATATTTTGGTCCAGAAGTATACATTATTCTCAAATTGAAAACAAAGGAGAATTAGAAAAACATGTTAAAGTTAGATTTTTCACTGTTTGAACAAACCCCGCACTTGGGACTAGTTTTGTTGGATGTACCAGATATTCTGTCGATTTTTTTTGAACAGTCAAACCAGCCCCATTTTATGTGTTCTTTGCTCAAACAAACCCCACATGGACGTATTTTGGAAAATTTTATATTTAGAACTAACATTATAGAAGGCAACCTAACATACGATTTAAAGGATTAACAATTTCAGCTAGGGCACTACAACTAGTGTTGTAACTGTCAGGTTCAATGCAAACATTGAGCAGAATAACATTTTGTGCGACAGCAAAAAAATATGTTCTCCCCCTTATATTGGAAAAGTGTTTTTACTTTTTCATAATTTGTTTTGAAAAAAATCTTTCAACATGAAGTCAAGGGTACTGATCTATATAGTCCTTCATTAGGAGGCAGCACAGAACGAAAATACGTTTACTGTCAAAATTATAGGCACTGAACTGACTAACTCCTGCGCAAACAAGCCCCGGTCTCCCCATATATGGGGTACTGGAATGATTGCTAGTAGTAGTACTTTTCGCCCCCATCCGGGGAGGGTCATTAAGGATCTGTTCTGTCTGTTGAATGCTGTCTTATCGGGTGAGCAAAGAAAAACGCTATCAAAAACCCACCATGCCCTATCACCCTCACCCTCACATCATCATCTGTACATCATTCATCCCATCAATTGACTACAACGTTTTCATCATATTACAATGTCGCTAAAAGACCATTTGTGCCGAAAAGTGACGTAAAGCAATAATTTACTACTACTACTACTCCATATATATATATAGGATTTGTCTGTTTCATGTTTCTGTACCGGTATGTACAATGTTGTTTAATGTACATGTTATAATTACATTATAATAATGTTATCAGTAAAACATATTGCATGAGTCATTTGCTTTGCACTACTTAATGATTTAAAATTACATGGAAATAAAATACCTAAAGCTACAGATTACATATGTGACTAATACAAGAGCCAAGAGCAGTGTTATAACACATTATGACCCTTTATGGTTGTACTTCAAAACATTTACCATGTTTCTTAAAAAAAATCATTTTAATTATAATAATTTATATTTCAGCTTGATATGGGACAGTATATTTTATTTTCACTTTGACTTCCGGACCAATGGGCTTTCGGACTAATGGGCTTTCTGACTATTGGACTTTCAGAATTTCGAGCTTACGGAATAATGATCAGTATACCGATGACTAACCTTAGAAACCCGGTTCTCTGATACATCCTTTATCTGGCAGCCATTGTGAAAGATACACGCATTAACCTCCAGCTGAGACAGAAGAGATAACAGTGTGTCCATCCTGAGTGATGCAAAGATTCGTAACTGAGGTATTGTTATCAGTGATGTTTGTGAAAAGGGTAGACGGCTATAAGTCAGCTGAAAACCTAGCCCGAAAATCAGAACCTCTAAATGTTTGTTTGACAAACAGGACAGTAGATCGTGAACCTCTGTTGCGGACCATGTGATGTTCTTCAGATGTATCCTCTTCACAGGTACTTTCATCTAAAGAAAAATACTCATATATCACAGCATATATCTAATTACTGATACATATGGGCTGAGAGAAGAAGTGGACAAAACCCTTTTACAAAAGTCGCTTGGAACTCACATACCAGACGGCTACAAATTAATGTAACTTGATAAAAGAAGATGTCGAGGACAAAAGCATTTACAAAAGTTGTTTAGAACTTTTTACATACCACACGGCCACAAAATAATTTATTAATAAATGGACTTGTGAGGATGCACAAGGGTCCTGGAAATTATGAATTCTTCCTACTCTATTTTTACCCATTTTTTGGCCTCACTATTCTTTTTTTTATAAGAGAAAAATGATATATTTATAGATAAAAACAGATATAAATATTTAGATTCGTTTTTTACACTATTTATAAACTGCAATCCTCGATCTTCGGCCCCCAAGAACAGGCGTTCGCCGTACATTTGATTCGTTTTTTAACCTATGTGCTCCTCACTTGTATATCAGAAAACTGTGGTAAGTATCAACTTTCTCTAAATGGTGTGTTTGACAAATAGGACAGTACATAGTGAACCTCTGTTGTAGACAAGGTTATGTTCGTCAGATATATATCCTTCACTTATTCTTTTAGGTACTGATATATAACAGTATAGATTTTTACTGAAACACTCATTTTGAACAAAATGTTCGTGGATTTTATAGACAATGTGTGATATGATTTCTACAAAATAGTTTTGATTATGCCTAACCTACACAACATGTCCTTATATTTAGCTGCTCGAAGTATACATCTCGAAAAAACTAGGCTCCCCTTATTTACTACCATAATGTATGTTAAATATTTGAACTAGAAGTTGAATTTACCAGACCTTCTCTTAAGTAAATCACAAGAGAGCTATGAACAGTCTCTTGATTTTTCTGATGAGAGTGGTGAGATAGCAGGTGTGGAGAAGAATTTAATTATGTGGGGAGTTTTGGGACCTTGCACACATTTGGGCCATAAGTTAGCTATTATCGATGAGAGCCATGTGAGCTTAAGTGGAGTCATGCGAGAGTAATCATTCTACTTATATGGCAAGGTCTGCTGTACGCCTTTATTGACATAAAGTAATATCTCAAGATTGAGAGGTCATTATAATTATGACCAGACTCCCATGTGTGACTAACCTTAGAAAGCTGGTGATTTGGACCAGCCTGTAAATGACAATCACCATGAAAATGTAGGTCATCAACTTCCAGCTGAGACAAGATAGAAACCAACGCGTCCATCCTGAGTGAGGCAATGACTATTACCTGAGGTATAGTTATCAATGATGTTTGTGATGCGGGTAGATGGCTACAGCTCAGCTGACAACTGGGCTCTATAACCACACTCTCCAAATGTGTGTTTGACAAGCAGGACAGTAGATCGTGAACCTCTGCTGTGGACCATGTGATGTTTACTAGGTCTATCCGCTGTACGGATATTTTGATCTACAGAAATATATCACAGAATTTATTTAATTACTGATAGGGCCTACATTTATGAACAAAATATTATCTACAGAAATATCATTTTCATGGATAATAAAACATTTTGTGATAAGATCAAGATATCCATGTGTGACTAACCTTAGAAAGCTGGTGCTCTGACACAGCCTGTAAATGACAATCATCATAAAAGCATAAGTCATCAACCTCCAGCTGTGACAAGAGAGATAGCAGTGTGTCCATCCTGAGTGATGCATATATTTGTAACTGGGGTGTTGCTATCAATGATTTGCTTGTTTTCGGTGGAAGAATACATTTCAACTTACAATCTGGTGTGATTATCACCTCTAAATGTGTGTTTGACAAACAGGACAGTAGATCGTGAACCTCTGTTGTGGACCATGTGATGTTCTTCAGACATATCCTCTTCACGGATACTTCCACCTCCAACACAATATAGATAGGCATATATTGATATATTAAGTATCCACTTCACAGATAATTTTATCTACACATAGAATATGGATCTTTTGGACACTTAATTTACTACCATGGTGTATGTTTATTGAACATATCTGACAATGAACAAACAGGCACATAGAACTTGACTAATTGACACATTCTTTTGGATAAGATATTGTGTTCCAAGATAACAACAAATATATGGTTTAGTGAAAAAAAAATTAAGTCTCTACCTCAAATATTAAGGATATGATAACCTTGGTGATTTTGTGGCGATAAACAGAGAAAACAATGTAAGCGAAAACAAGGTCACTGTAATAACAACTAAATAGACGTTATTATACTAACAACGGGTGGCTTATTAATTATCATAAACAACACCCAAGACATGCTGTTGCTAACTATCCGTTTCTTAGTCAGTCTCTAGATACCTAAGATATCACTAAGCTTTGTGCGAGTATTTTGAAAAGTTCTCTACTACAAGTATTGATTACTTTTTTTACAAGTTCTAATTAAATAAATCAAATTTATTAAATATTTAATCGAGTGATCAGTGGCTGTTGGAAAGTGAGATCGGGTGAATTTTTCCTGTCATTTGTGAAATAATGATTAGACTACCATGAAAAAGAGAAAAATAATCAAGAGTTGCTATATATGTTGATGTTTATATTATATATGCTTTTATATGCTTTTCACCCGTTTCAAAAATAAATGGCGATCTGAAAAAGACTTGTCATTCCCCTGCCTCTGTGACATAGAGCTGTATTACATAGCGTGTTTTGATGTTAGGACCTCATCATTTGTACATCCAATATTTTTCTACATCGTGGGTCGAGGTAGGTTATGGGAGTTTCTAGAACAACCCACATCGTTGCAAAAGACCGGTGGTGCATGTGTCCAGGGACTATCCTGAATCTCAGCAGTCATTTTAGGACTTTGGACAAAGTTAAGAACATTATATTTCGGCCAAGCTATTCCATCTTAAACGCTTCTGAACCTGCAACACTGATGATTTAGGTGTGTTAGAAGTTTTGTAATTTCATTTTCATTCATGATCTTAATAAGAATAATAAATTAGATCAGTATACTGCATTCAAATTTTAGCCAATCATGATTGTCCCAATAAGATCCAATGAAGATTTGTTTGGTTTCTCGCTGAAAGGGATAAATGTAGGTGTCAAGCAATGATTGTAAAAGCTTTTTCGGCATAAACCCGGTTTTGAGGCTCAACCCGAATAAATTAGGGGTGTTATATATTAATGTTTAGGCGATTTTTCAGATTCCAGATTCCTATGTGTGACTAACCTTAGAAAGCTGGTGATCTGGACCAGACTGTAAATGACAACCTCCAACAAAGGATAAGACCTCGACCTCCAGCTGGGACAAGAGAGATATCAGTGTGTCCATTGTGAGTGATGCTGCGATTAGCAACCGAGGTATTGTTATTAGTGATGCATGTGATGCGGATGGAGGGCTAGAACTCAACTGACAACTGGTCATGATTACCACTGTCTCCAAATGTGTGTTTGACAAACAGGCCAGTATATTGTGAACGTCTGTTGTGGACCATGTGATATTCTCTAGGGATATCCTCTTCACAGATAATGTTATCTGCAGAAAGAATATGAATCATGAAGACACTTAATTTAAAACGACCGTGTATATTTAATGAACATATAGTAATATATGGGTCATATCGCCTGGAAATGTACAATTGCCCTTTGATGTGGTCGTAAGTATTATACTGGCCTTAGCTTCACTGATGAGTAATATATTTCTTATTCAAACACCTATAACTATATTCGATAGATATCTAGCTTGATGAGAATGTATAGGTTTCACTGTGTTTCACGACTTGTTGGTGCTTATTTTCAGTCCGACAGTGTCATATATGGGTCCAAATAACTCACTTTTAACCTTTAGACGACACTTCAAAAGTTGTTAACAAATATTCAGGCTTGATATATAATATTTTTGTTACATCCCATAGTTGCTACAAATATAAGATATTCAAAAAATAAATAAAAGCTGCACAAAACAGATTTTGGGATGGCACATGGATGTATACCACCTTCGAAAATTTGTTTGTGATGTGCCTAACAAATACATTATGGTGTATACTGCGACGTAGAAATAACATAAGAGGTAAGTTGTGCCTTCCCAATAATAAAGCTTCGGGTGTTTATTAAAAATGATTAACAGAAAATGACAGTGAATCATAGTCTTCTATGCCAGCGACTCCTATCAGATATTATACTAAGAAATAGTTAGGCACATCATTTTCGCTTCATAGGTGGTACTAGACAAAAATAGACTACACGCCAATACTATTTCGATGGCTATGCCTGAACATGCCTGTGGATTCCAATATGAGCATGGTCGACATAAAAATGCGTTATTTATCTATATCAAATTGCATGTTTTCCACCAAATCATGATGTGCCTAACATAACAATGCGTTAAAACGGATGCGTATTTTTTCACTATTTTCAACTGAATAAACTGGTTATGGACCATGCTGGCTTAAGACATTCAACATCCGTGATCAATGGTGAGAAAAATCTAAACTACGTGAATTTTTAACGCAAATATTAAGCACAGTATCATTATACTGTAGACTATTGTATAGGAAAAGACAATTAGTTTAACAAGCTATCAGAAAAAGCTTTGCAAATAAGTACACCCATGTTTCTGTTCTAAAGTTCATCATCTCAAGACCTTGCTGGACAATAAAAGGGGTATTTTCTGTTTGTCTTTGCTGCACACACCAGCAGAATGTTCATGTTTGATATCATGAAATGCTGTGCCTAACTTTTTCTGCAGGCTGTATATATTACCATGATTGTCAACAATACATACACTTTTGATATATTTCAATGTGTTTTTCTGCTATTTTCATAGATCAAACTACCCTAGATATGTTTTGTATTATCCCATTATTGTGAGAATATGTAAATATTTAACGCAAATCACTACTTTTCTTTTAATCACATCACGAAATTAATAATTTGTGAAAATGATGTCACATATGATGTCACATATTTTACGTGAGTTGCTAAATATCATTGCGGAAATAGAGAATGAACATGGAACATGTATTTTCTACGTTGTTGTGATTAATCAGGTACAAGGTGATGTGCCTAACTTTTCGTTAGGCACATCACCACCAAATGTTTTTAACCCAATTAATGACACCTATACATTTGTACAACCAGATTAATTTGTATAAACGGTATGTGATGTCCATATGAATAGTTCCAATCAATTTTTTTAAAAGTAATCCCTATTAATTTGGTGTACTCTATTGAGATTTTAGTTAGGCACATTACTTGAATGTGAAATTAGTTTTTAAAACTATGATGGAGTAGACCATTTCTCTTGAAAGTTTGTCAAAATGTGCATATTAAACCTGCCTGTGGATACTAGCGTGAATTTTAATGATATTTTAAAGTTTAATTTTAAATCATTTTTCTGCTGATTGTATGATGTGCCTAACTTTTATTACTTGTTGATCATTTGTAGTGGTAAGGCAAATATAACGCAGTTAAATGTCTTTCGTTGGTTCAACTTGTCTGGTAAAGTATTAACGCCGAAAAACGGCTGATATTACTAGTAATAAACTCCAGTTTCACATGCCATGTGAGTGATCATTGTTGCGAAGTACAAAAAGAATATTGATTAAAGTTTTTCCCAACATATACGAATACATTTTTTTGATGTATATCACTCATATAAATCGTGTTAAAGTTATCTAAAATCTTCGTTATTCATACGCCTAATTGAGACTGTATATATATATTAGTTTTTAAACCCATCAGTTTTGATACTTGAAACATATGGTGATATTGCAGGATATGCATGATGTGCCTAACATTTCATCGGCATTTTCTGTTGCCATAGCAGTGATAAAATGAATTTGTTATCTTCTTATATTCACAAATCGACTAAAGGCGTCATAGAAGCAGTCATGCCATCAGGGATGTATGTCATTAATCAGTATTTGATGCTAGTAAGGAGGCTGAAATCGGCATTTCAAGAAAGAAGACTGTGTCTCAAAAAACATTTACAAGTAGACCCATCCATCCAATATTCATGAAAGTTCGAATGATTATTTCTGATATTTTTTAAAATATCACTGCCAATTATGGGAGACATATATCGGTTATCTGTACATCATAGGGTGGTTTTAATAGTTGCAACCTAAAAATGTTAGGCACATCATGGAAAATGATAGTGTTTTTATTTTATGCTGAAAAAAACTATAATTCTTCATGATTTGAAGTATAATTGGTATGGTAAGTTAGATTACTGGTTGTGCTTCTAAATTAAAAGCATAACAAGTAAATATGAGCAATTTAAAATTTTAGCCCAGTATCTGAGCCCTAAGAAGCCATTTGTACATTTCCAGGCGATATGACCCATATATAGTAATATATAGATCCTGTGTCGGATCCAGGATCTGAATATGACATAAACCTATTCTTGGGTAACTTTAATATTAAAGTAGGGACGTACAACATATGTTTCTTTCAGTATTATTTTTAACACGCAAAATGACTTGAACAATAATTTCAAAATTTAATGTCTCTGGAAACACATATATATAGTAGGTGGGTGTAGAAAGAAAATAACACAGTCCCAGTTGTTATTATGTATGATATTTATATGAAATAAAGCTAGTCGCTGCATCCTATCCATAGACAATCCACTAATACGTCAAATACCGGCTGATAATATTATTGGTTACATAGGGGTCTAATATCACTTTTTATTAATTGTGTGTGTATTTCCGTATTGAATGTTGGTCAATAAATTTAAAAGTGATTGTGACTTGGCAAGCTCGATTGACAAAATTGATTGATACATGGACGACAAGAATGGATCTGATTCGAATTTGCAAAGCTTCTGAGCCTTCGACACAGAGGATTTAGGCATGTTAGGAGTTTTTTCATTCATTTTCATTCATGATTTTGTTTGAAAAATCAATTAGATTAGAATATTGCATTCAAATTCTAGCCAATCAGGATCGCACCAAAAAGTTTGAAAAAAGGGGGTCCAATGGAAATGTTTTTGGCCTCCCGCTGAAATGGATACATTTTTGTGTCAAACAATGAATTTAAAATCGGTTTCAGCTGCTAAACTCACAAGGCACCACACAAGAAAATTAGGGGTGTCAAATATCAATGTTTAGGCGATTTAGAGCATCTAGATTCCCACTTGTGACTAACCTTAGGAAGATGGTGCTCTGACACAGCCTGTAAATGACAACCAGTAACAAAAGATAAGACCTCAACCTTCAGCTGAGACAAGAGTGATAGCAGCGCGTCCATCCTGAGTGATGTTGCAATTAGTAATCGAGATATTGTTATCAGTGATGTATGTGATGAGGGTGGAGGGGTATAACTCAGTTGACAACCGGGCCGGATCACCACAGCCTCTAAATGTGTGTTTGACAAACAGGACAGTAGATCGTGAACCTCTGTTGTGGACCATGTGATATCTATCAGGTGTATCCTCTTCACTGATACTTCCATCTATAGAAATAAATCACATCACATACGTAATTACTGGTACACTCATTTAGAAAAAAATATAATCTTAAAAAAATCGTCTTCGTGGATGAAAAGATGAAAAAATTCCGATGTGTGACTAACAAACAAGACAGTATATTGCGAACCTCTGTTGTGGACCATGTGATTTCTAACGTAGGCAATTTTATCTACAGAAAGAATGTGAATCTTTAGGACACTGAATTTACTACTACACTGTATGTTTAGTGAACATATGTAACAATGAACACCTGACACACACAACTAATTGTCACATTCATTTGCATAATACATTAGAATACCTCACTAAATCAGGCCCATTCCCCTGTGTCGTATCTGTGTGATAAAATCCCTTTGAATCTCGGCATGTTTTGGCAGAGACATCAAGTCATGAGCTTGGTGTCCAGTTTGATTTACAGACGATAGGCTGCAGCATTATAATATATACAAACAAAACATTCACATCTAGAATTTGAATTGACCAATGAAGTTCACCCCACTTTGTATCCACAATATAAGCCAAATAATTTGTGTGATCGCATCTCAGAGAAACAATGCTCCGCTCGCCGTCACATGATGGCATGGGAAGCAGTGCTTCGTTCAACGCGAATCACGCCTCTGACAAAGTATAAGTAACTGATCACGACACAGTAACCAGTTACCACTCTAAGCCTTCGTCAAAAGAAGCATGTGTGTGTATTTCCGTATTAAATGCTGCATGCTCAATTGACAAAAATGATTGATAAATGGACAATAAGAACGGACCTAATTCGAATTTGCAACACTTCTGAGCCTGAGACATTCATGATTTTAGTATGAAAAATAAATTGGATCAATATGTAAATGCATTCAAAGTCTAACCAATCATCAGGGGCGGCTCAAGAAAGTTTGAAAAAAGAGGGTCCAATGGAAAAATGTTTGGCCTCCACTGAAAGGGGTAAATTTATGTGTCAAACAATGATTGTAAAATCTTTCCCAGCATAAACCCGGTTTTGACCCACAACACAATGAATTTCGGGGTCAAAAACTAATATTTAGGCGATGTAGTGGGTCCAGATTTCCACTTGTGACTAACCTTAGAGCGCTGGTACTCTGGACCAGCCTGTAAATGACAATCACCAACAAAGGATAAGACATCAACCTCCATCTGAGACAAGAGAGATACCAGTGTGTCCATCCTGAGTGATGCAGTGAATAGTAGCTTAGGTATTTTTATCAATGATGCATGTGATGTGGATGGAGGGACAGAACTCAGCTGACAGCCGGGCCTGATTAGCACATCCTTTAAATGTGTGTTTGACAAACAGGACAGTAGATCGTGAACCTCTGCCGTGGACCACGTGATTCCCATCAGGTGTATCTTCTTCACTGATACTTCCATCTACAGAAATAGATCCCCTCACATGCAAAATTACTGGTACACTCATTTAGAAGAAAATATAATCTTCAAAAATATCGTTTTTAGGGATTATGAGATATAAAAAGTCGACGTGTGACTAACCTTAGAAAGCTTGTGCTCTGACACAGTGTGTAGGCTAAGTGACAATCACCATGAAAATGTAAGTCATCAACCTTCAGCTGAGACAAGAGAGATTTCAGTATGTCCATTCTGAGTGGTGCAGCGATGTGTAACTGAGGTACTGTTATCAATGATTTGTGTGATGTGGATCGAGGGACAGAAATCAGCTGACAATTTGAAATTACAAGGCCCTCTAAGTGTGTGTTTGACAAAAAAGACAATAGACCATGAACCTCTGTTGAGGACCATGTGATTTCAGTCAGACTTATCCTCTTCACGCATATGGCAACCTGCAACACAATATAGATATATCAAGTATCTTCTTCACAAATACTTTTATATACATAAATAATATGAATCCTGAGAACACTTAATCTACTACCACGGCTAACGACTTAACTAATTGGCAGTAGACATTAATATAAGTAAAAAATAAGGCCTGTGGTGCTGATACAGGGGAGATGTACGTAGTGCATGCTCGTCCCCTATTTTTCGTTTAATAATTTAAATCTTCCCAAAATTAGCCTAAATTTTACAAAAAAAAACCTAATTAACTTCCGCTGTACAGACATAACATACAGCGGATGTATGGGATATATCAAGTTTCTACAAATCCGTTGAAATAATTTAGAACAAAATATGAACTTATACTGACCTACAAGAACACATTCAGGGTCCAGATACATTTATTTGATCAAATAAAATACATAGTAATACAGGTAATATCATAATTTTTTTGATCAGGAGACCTCGAAAAATGCAAATCAATGGTCACTAGCATGGAGGTAGAGACCATGGCTCACATGACCAGATTGAAATATCTTCTCAAACAAAACAAATCTAAATTATTGTGCACCAATGCTGTGGCATTAGAGACCTGAATGACTAAAGCACACACTCATGTACGTTGCAAGACCTGAAGGTGAACCCTGATCTTACAATTCACGATCTGTGTATAAGACCACCGGAAGTATAAAATAGCTACCACGAGTGTTCCATTAAGCACGACTAGAGAACATTATCAGCAGGTTCGTCGCCAACCACGCTGAGACCATGCAAATCAGTATATTCGATAGAGCTGCCCCGAAAAATAGATCTTTGTGACTGCAACCCCCCCCCCCCACCTCAGATGAGAGTGGATGAGAAGAATCAACAGGCTGGAATGAGGAACCACGTCTACTGTGCTGCTTTTCTCCCTAGCCAGAGAAGCAGCAGACGTGGTGCAATGTTGGATGCAGCCACCCAAAAGAGGTCAGTAGTTGGTGAAAAATTATTGGACCAGTTTATGTCAGCAGTGGATACTTTCAGGTATTAAATATTAAGGCATATATAACGCACAACATATCTCATGTGACTCATGGGCGCTGAGGAAAACAAATGTGTCACTGATATGCTTTGCACTATTAGACAATGATATGCTTCTTGGAACATATATGTCTTTAAGTTGAAAATGTTAGGGTCGTGAATATCCACATCCGTGGTGCAGCAGTTGCAAAAGCTCGATTGCCAAATGTCTTGGTAAATAAATGCTATTGTCTAAAAAAAGCTTGAGTAGCCGGTTTGGTTTATGCAGCACAACTAGCTCAGATAAATTAGGAGCCTTTTTGTGTGCCACAAGATATGTCAGCAGCAGTATCTTATATGTAACTCTCAACTGTATCGGTAGTCAGTGAAGCTGCATCCTTATCTCAGAGACATGTTCATGGCGTGGTATGCATGCAATTACTCTTGCAGCCGTATTTTGAACTCGCTGTAGCCTTGCGAGCTGAGACATTGGCAGACCTTGTAAAAGTGAGTTCCAGTAGTCTAGTCTTCAGATAACTAGTGACTGGACGATCCGGAGGCTTGCCGTCAGGTTTAGGAGTGACCATAAGCGCACATGTTTTAGCCAGAAATAGCAGGCTTGACACACTTTACCAAATTGCGCATCCAAATAGAACATAAGTTGAAACAAACATATCAACAGCTGCCCTGTGCTCACATCGACACATCAGCAGACACACAGCTTGCTTAGATGTTGCAAACCACTGCAATCAGCAAATCACTGGAGAAAGTGGGAGCAGTGCTGCTGCAATATGCTACATGCTATGCCATTAATTCAATTTGCCTGCAGTCCAAACTGGACAGTAATAAACAGAAGCCGGCTGAAAATGCTGCAGTGTACATTTGCCATTCAAGTCTTATCTTAGCTAGCCTACTGCATGGCACAGGTGACATATGAGTTTTGAACAGTGTTTTAAAAGGTTTTACAGAGAGAGCCTTTGCTGCCCGCCTGTTCATGACAGGATGCTCCTCTACCCTCACCACAGCCATAGATGTTGCCTTGGAGAAAGAGGCGCAGCATGCAAAGCTGAACCAAGTCATGGGTGAACAAGCAATGGAGGTGCAGCCCGACAAAACAAAGAGACCGAAGAGTGATGCACACCAAGGTATGTTGGGCTTGCCAGCGGGACTCACAGCTATAGCATGAACAACAGACGAACGGGATGTCATGGACAGCCGATGGCTGACCATTGTGGGCGCTCTGGTCATTATTTTAGTGTTTGCCCATCGCAAACCAAACCATGTGTGGCTTACAGGGGCCACTAGTTGCATCACTATATCCGTGTCTCATTGTGACCTGCTCAACACTAGTGCTGCCAAACACCCGAAAAAACGTTCTCCCCCATGTGCCGCATCAATGACTGGAACGCCTGTCATTGATGCGGCCGCCTGGTATTCTATGCGGACTAGGCGGGACGTCTCTACTGCTGATAGGTGAGATGGAATTCAAGCTTATAGACGCTGGCACGTTCCCAGTGCTGGTCATCAAAGACTGCCTACATGAACTGCTAATAGACAGTGACGCCATCATGCAGCCAAGGGGAAGGACAAATTTAGAAAAAGATGACATGGTTTGGTCGACAGTTCTATGAGAGCTGTGGCCACCCCTGCATCGATGAAGTGATGAAGGGGTATACAAACGTTTTTGAGAAGAACCTGTCCAACTTCAATCACTGCTACCTTATACCCCTTAACATCAATGTAGACGGCCACTGGCCATTAGACAGAGAAACTACCGCACACTCTTGGCAAAGCAAAAGTGTTTGATGACCAAATCAATGAAATGATCAAAAAGGATTTGATCCAAACATCAACATCGGTGTTGACAGCGCCAGTAACATTGATCCCCATAAAGATGGATCAACTACTTTAAGCTGAAAGCGGTTATGGTTAAAGATTCTTACCCCCATCACTACTGATACAGAACATATTCGATCAGGGTTGAAGCTGTTCTCTACACCAGATGCCAGCAGCCGCATAGGACCACTACAAAAAGACCTGCACAGACTTATTGGTGAGTGTGGCTTTGTGCATATTTATGATAACATCATCCATAGCAGAAAGGCCACAGAGCACGGTCACCATCTGCAGCTCGTCATGGATAAACTGTGTGAGGCGTCTATGCGTCTCACAAGTTTTTGCCCCGTTTTACGATGGGATTGCCAAGCTTTTTTTTTAATATGTCAAGTAAATTCGCATAATTACCAAAAAATGAGTAGGGTAGTTGTTAGCACTGCTGCCTTTCACGCTAGAGTTCGGGGTTCGTTTCCCAGTCTCAGTGGTTTGAAAGAAACAAAAATGTTTCTTCCCCATCCACTGGTAAACACTCAAAATTGTGGGGAACCTCTGTGACCAAGAGGTAGCGTGCTCGGCCTCAGACCTCCAGGATTTGAACTCCTGTGTCTGGAGGGCAGTGTCATCTCACCATTCCCAGAAGGTTCTCCTGGCCCAATTTGGCCTGTATGTGCACAAAAGTGGCCTAAAGCCTGATACATTTCAATTAATATGTTCAAAAGTATTGCCATCATAGCCAGGGCAGGACTTTTCTCTGTTTTAGCATTTCTTATAGCGTTTTTCACTTGCTGTTTGGAGATGATAAAACATTGTTATATTTGTTCGCCTCTATTGGTTTAGATTTGGAACATTTTAACTCGTTCACATTTTTTTACTATTTCCATGAATGTGTCTTCATAATCACTTGGTTTATCCATTGTATAACGTTTGTTGAAATAGTCTTACCATTTTTCTCTTATTGTGTTATAATCTGTTATAATTTATCCAGTATCAGTCATGAACGGTGACACGTAATTCAAATTTTTTCATCGACGACTATTTAGTTGTGACCAGAAAGCTTTAGACAATATGTCAGACTCTTTCTCCAGTTGATTTACAAAACATAGCTTGTGCTGTTGAATGACGACCCTTTGAGCGTTAGTGACGGCTCGCTTAGCAGCGTTGTATTTATTCCATAACACAACTTTTATGTGGCTATCACCGTTCTGTCATTCTAACCAGGCTTGTTGCCTTACTTTGTGTAACGAGCTAAGATTGGGGTATCAGTAAGTTTTAGCGTCACGCCATCATCTCTACATAATTAATCTCATTAAGGACTGCTCTGTTTTAACGTATCACAATATTATGTAAATGCCCACTAGTCTTGAAAAGGGACGTTTAGCATCTTTCTACTACTACTAATATGTCGGACATGTCTGAAAACCCTAAGATAAATGTCAAAATTATGATTAATCCTGAATTTTACCTACTATGCAATGTCACGGGTTTTTTTCTGCTACACAACTATGCCGTGCACACCTGAAAACTCTACGATTGACACAAAAATCATGAATCTGTTTCAATTTATTTTTCATTTAAGATGGATAGACACGAGAGATATGAACTAGGCACAAGTATAACTGAACACTCTTTAACGAAGTTGAATATTTTCTACAGGCAGTTTTGAGCTGAACAGCAGCAACACAGCAGCCATTTTTTATCATTGTCACCTACTGGGCCACACGGATTTCTTAGCATATACTTCAGTTTTTCAGCAGACTGATGGGAGAACTCACCTCTGGTGGGCCAGGAATGTAACCAGATATTCCATGTATCTTACATCCAAAAGAGAAGCTCAGGTCATCCACATCGAGACAGTTGAACAGAGTCATTAAGCTGCGTATTGTCAATGACTGGGTTATGTTCATGTGACCCACTCTGAGACGAATAGATGATGTAGAGTTATGGTTGTAGTTCAGTTTACAGTCATGAGATAGTGCCAATTCATCTATTTTCGTGATGGCGAGGTCAGATGCCATAGCAAGTAAATGATCCAATGACCAATGAAACTCTTCACGAGGCTGACAAAACAAGCAGCACAGCATTTTTATTCTCTTATTTTTTATTTTTCTAAATGTAAGAGAGCAGAAAGTAAAAACTCACTTTAGCTTTAATTATTATATAAAATAGCAGTAATGGTTATTTTTGGCAACAAACAATATTAACTAAATCTATAGAATCAAGCTTACCTGTTGTTTGTTGTCCGGTTCCTGATGAAGGAAGCATGGCGTGATACCTGCTGAATGAGATGCCAGTACAGTTATTGAAGAGACTGACGTACAGGTCTTGTACATCATATGTATGTTATTGTTGTCTTCTTCGGTGACCTTTATTTTACAAGGTGACTGACCTCCAGTCTTAATATGTCTCTGTAGAGGAACAATGCCACTAGGTGTCATTTCAACTCTCTCTAATACAATGTCTCCAATACATCCAACAGCATCATACTGACAAAAAAAATATCACGATTACCTAAACTATATTATGACTAACGAATTTGGTAAAAATATGTTTTGTGTATAATTATTTCGTGCAAGCTTCTTTGACGGAATAAGACGTCATAAAATGTACATTTAAAAAAATATCCTGTCCACAGAGACATGTTTATACTGAGATGGCCATCTTGAATGAATTAAGAAAACACGTCAAGTTATGGCATTAACAAGATAGAATGCATTAGAGGTTGTATACTAATAATTTTCCAGTTATCAAATATGATAAGCTGGGTTCAATTACAATTGTCAGTGAAAAATGAAAAAGGGAAGTGGGTTTCAATTAAAAAATTATATTCACGAAATACGATTACAAATCCAGTCATTGTTGGTGCATCACATATACCATACATTCACGATGAAAAAGAAACGTGGGTTTGATCAATTCCCCTTACACAGGCAGCTGAGGAGGTTTATCTGACAATTTAGAGTAAATTAGTTTTCAGCTATGTATAAATTTATGAAATGCTGCTGAGGGACTAGACTTTTTTTTATGACATACCGTGTTGATATTGGCCAGAGCATCTCCCTGTATGTGATACAGTAATGCTGTCACCATCTGAAATTACCAAAAGATGAAAATCTATAAAACAATATGAATAACTTTTTTGGATGTGCCCTTGGTCACCACTTAGGGTATCCCTTGCACACACGCAGTCAGCAGGGAGCGATTCACATGAGCCAGTTCTGGCCACCGAAGTCAACGATGAACCAATGCTGGCCCATCCCAAAGACTCCAGACTGCAGCGATGTGCACAAGCGATGCATAAACATCACCAGACCCTGAATTACCCATCTTAGATAATACCCTTTTTAAGCAAATTTCAGATTACGAGAAATGAATCAATATACATTGGGCTTTCAGTCCACCCTGATAATCGCCACGTGGTTTTAAAAATGATATTTAGTGGACGTTTTAGAAAACTTTAGATTATAATAAAAAACACCTCAAGTGACAGTTTCTGGGATACTCTTATTCTCTTGTAGACATTCATCTGTTCTGACATGTTGTTCAGCGCTGGAGAGCAACTTATAAATGTGCAGTTTTGATGAGAAGTACATTCTACTTTATAAGCACATAGTGTAAAACCCATCTGCAATCAAAGTGATAAGTGGTATTTAATAAGTGTGTGAAGGTGGCAAATAGTGTACACAAGGACACATATTTTTTCGTTTTATTAATTTATTGATCCACCGATAACCATCCAGATGTAATATTTAATATTCATGATTCACTACTATATCATCTAATTCACTTTACTAGAACAACCTTTTTCAATGAAAAGGTTACTAATTTTAACTTTTTTATCAGCTAACTATTAGAGCCATTGTGAAGATGAAGTCTAAAATTGGGCTTTCCGAAGCTCTTTATTTATTTATTTTAATGATAGCGAATTCAAAATGAGAGGCTACATAAATAGTAAAAATCAAAGCTGCATAACTGTTTTGTTTATGTTATTCGAAAGATTAATCCATGGAGAATGGTGTTTTTTTTTTACTGCTCCAGTTACTGAGCTATAAAGGATTTAGGTTTGTTGTTTTTTAACATTGCTGCCCCACCAAAACAAACCTGCTCATAGCGGAGTAAGACTGTTTGTATAATCAGGACATTAAAAGTACCAAGTTTAATATAACGGTCATCATTGAAAAAAGAGTGGAATACTTTTAAAATTATTATTTTTTAAGTGATCATAGATACATTTCACAGTACAAAGTGTATTGTCTCATGACAGTTAGACATATCTAGAAGTTATTACTTTGTGTGATATGAGTGATATCTGCATATAATTTCATGTTTAATTTTAGTACTGGTATAGAGAATGGCACTCATCTGAAAAAAGGACTCTGTTTTAGTATGGTACTTTTAAGTGTGGGCCAGCATCTAAGCCTTTGGCTCGACCGTGGGAAATTAAAATCGGAAGTAGCACCAGATTCAGTGATGTAAATCACTTTTTTTTCGCGCAGTTTTTTATTTGATACTTCACAGGCATTGCAAAATATACTGACAACGCTATTCGGAAATATAATACTATTTTATTTCATAGTTAGTCATCACATACAGTGATATAAATAGCAATATTCGGTAAAATAAAATAATTGTAAAAAACAGCCTTACAGTACCGGAGTTTCCAGCAAGCAAGAAACATTCACCCATTGATGGGTCAATGTTATATCAGCGTCGTAGAAGCTAGACCAGCATTGAACCATCAATGGGTGAGTGACTCGTGCTTGCTGAGTTACTATAGTGGCTGACCTAGTCTTAGGACACCAACCGGTGGTTTGTGTGGGCTTTGCATGCAGCCAACACGAGGCATTGATCCGATGCCAGACTAATTCGGGGCCATCGTCTACGGCTCTGGCCCAACGTTGGTCCAGTGCGGCGCAAAGCCTTGTGTTGATTATTAAGGGGTTTGATGTAGGTCTAATGTAATTATGTACACATTGTACACAGATTTACCACACCACATAACTTGATGGTGTATCGCGTTCTGATCTAATCCAGCTACATTTACATCGATTTTGTGCATTTATAAAGCCTTTAAAAATATTTGAATGATTGTTTTGAACATTTAAGGCTATTTCGGTCGAAATAAACAAAACAGTTATGCAGCTTTAAACAAAATATGTCAGTGAAAGGTATAATTACAGGAGCTGCTTCTGTAAAGTAGTTATTCTCTTTTCCTTCCTCTAGGATTGTACAATCTTGAATTTTGACCAAATCCACAGTCAGAGGTTTCAGCAAAGCATCCAGTGCTTGTGTTGTGATGTTTACTTCAATCAGTAACTTGTGAAGATTGGTATTGTTTACAGTAACAATGACATCAGATTCATCATACATCACACTACATGATCCGCTGATAGTCAAACTAGAATCCTGCGATACCTGGAGAGTCCTTAGCAATAAGTGAACCTCACCAACACTACATGATATGCTTTTCAGGGTGATTTCTGACTCAGTCCAGGATTGAGTTTCTGGCTGGTAAAAAACTTGCAAATATAAAGTGACGCCTTAATTGTAATGAAATATATGGATGGCTTCTCAAACATAAAACGTTTGATAAAAAAAATCAAATAAATAAAACTACTTTATGATCATATTTAGAAATCATCCTTTCCAGCATCAACTTAAATTATTTCGAATAAATATCAGATTTATTTCAAAATTCAGTGTCGAGGAGAAACAATTTTTTACCTTCCACTTGTTGGTTGTGTGTGTTAATGCCCTGAGACTGCCATGCTGGATGATCAGTCTGTCTGTGTGTGTGATGTCTATGACAGGTAGACAGCTGATGAGGAGAGTATCTGATATTACACGTGTGTTACCACCCTCAGGAGGTGACAGAGTTACCCTGTCTTCCTCTATCCTCATGTCATCAGTGTGAACTCTCTGAAGTAGAGAAATACAGCCATCCTTACCTAGAGCATCTATAACATAGATATAAGCCGAAGCTTCTATCTGAGGTTCATAAGTAAGACTGTCAGGCTCACTTGGCAGTAGATAGTGCTTAATCTTTTGCAGATAAGCTTCTTTTGTAACGGAATCATTACATTCCTGTAGTAGACGGGAATGATAAGAAAGCTCAAAGTCAAGGTTTGTATATTTAGTCATTGCATTTGTCTCGCATGCCACTTTAACTACTGGCAAGTTTACATCAGTTGCTCCTATCTTGTCTACAACAGATTCATCAAGTCCCACAGCGAAAAGCAGCGGATTGGAGAAATTATTCAATTTGGTAGTTGTAAGTCCAGGCTTCTGTAGTAGAGATAACACTCTGTTAAGGTCACCTGCATTATCTGCCATATGATAAGCTGCCGCATGTTCTTGGAATAATGGATGGATGAAGGAATATTTAGAATTGTGTATGCCTAAACGAAGAATACCAATATTTGCAATGTCTTCATCGTAAATGTGGTTTTCATTGAGTTCTTCAACATCAAAATCAAACTTGTTCATTTGAGTTGCGTGGAATGCTAGTTTGGACAGAGCTTTGGTTATTCCTCTCATTTTTCTGCCCAGTCTTTCATCTCTGTAGCTTGTGTAGTGTTGGAGGTGTCTTCCTGTTTTCTTTTCCTCCATTATTCCTAGCAATATACCACATACAGCGTCTAAGACAGAACATGTACTCACCAGATGCAGACTGCTTCTCTCACCTGTACGATCATAGTATTTCTGGTGTACGTAGCAGCGCATGGCGAGAATTAATGGAGACTTCAGCAGCTCCTGGGTGATAGAACTATTCATCATCAGATCGTGGTAGCTGGGTGCCCACTCCTGAGGTAGATGATTTAAATAGCGCTTAACACCAATATCGTCAAAACCTCTAACGTGAATTTCCCAGGTATTAGTTTTCCTGATAGCTTCTAAATCTGCTGCCATGTGGGGTCTACTGCTGACAACCACTGTCGAATTCGGGGAACATTTTCTCGAGATGAGCTTGTTTATTGTGATTTCGTTAAATCCATGATCAGTTTTTTCATCATATCCATCCACGAAAAATATGACTGAACGGCCATTAAATTTGATGAATCTGCGTATGGATTGTTCATGTTCCGGAGGCACTAGTTTTAAGTCGTGACAAATAATGTACTCCAGTGGAGCTGTATGGTTGGTAATACTTCTCACTGTTATCAGATAAGCATGTGCAAATCTATCAGACCACACGTGTCCCTTGTTCCATTCACTACACAGATAACTTAGGGTTGTAGACTTCCCGATTCCTGCTTCTCCATACAGAAAAACGCACGTTGGCTCTGAAAAGCTTTCAATGAAATTAGGCATTTTGGAAACTGAAATCTCAGAAAACCCTCCGCCGGACATCTTAAGATCGTACCTTAGAGGAACAAAGTTTTCCAGCCATTCTACGTTGGAGATATCAGCACGCAGCAAAGACATACATGATCTGGGTAGTTCTGTTGTGAGATAACTCCTTAAGTGGGTCTCTGTGGAATAAATCTTAGTTTTATGGTCACAATTAATACCTTACTTATTTAAAGCCAGTTTAGCTAATGTCAGTATATTTAGAATACAGTATACAGTTTAAATTAGTAACATTCTAAATTAGGCATTTTATGGGTAATATTTATGGTCACTAACTACTTCCAGTAGTAGGCCTACATACTACATGAAATGACCTGTTGTCAAACTTACACTCGCTGAATTTTATGCGTGCTAAAATTGTTACATCTTTGACTCTGTAGCTCGGTGTTTATCCAAAGAAAATCACAATAGTCTAATAATTTGTTTTAAAAGTAAAATGTAAAGGTGCAAGTTTATAGTCTGATATCAAGTCTGAAGACCTATCGTCATTTATCATGTTTATGTTATAAATGTACATTTACCCAGAGATGGCCTTGTGATTCGCGTGGTGATTCTGTCCATCCAATCATTATCTTGTGTAAAGACTCCTTCATACAATGATAAAATCATAAGATCAGGATTTTTTTCAAAGAATATATCAGCCACCTCGCGCGATACATCACAGAATAAGGGGATCACATGATCATAAAGTTTCTGTTTTCTCTTGCTGTGATGACTTCTTGTGACATTGTCTGTGTACGTTAAATCGATAGTACCTCTCTCGAAGGCACATATGATATAATTAGAATCACTCACAGCATATTGAAACTGGTCATCTCTGTCCATTCCGGGTAAAAATGTTTTCTGAATAATGTGTCCCGTCAGTGAATTGTGGCGTAATTCACCTAACAACTCATTTAAAACGCATGACTCTTTCCGGGAGGAATCTGCTCGCAATATGAGAAAATCCTTTTTGCCACGAGATTCACCTAGATCAGTGTCACTTCTCATGCAAGAAAGAAAAACAAACATTAGTATTTTTCTCTGTATTGGATGTAAGCATATTCATATAGGCCAGCAAATCTCATGTATGTCACCAGCTTAGGTTAGATAAGATTTAAAGGTGCAATAGCCTATTGTGCCTCAATTTACAAAATGACGTAAGTAAAAAATATATTCTTCCATTATATTTGGATAATAGATAACTAATTGAATATCTTAACACAATGAAAGAAAGGCTAAACTGGGCCAGCAGAGCCTCTTGAGGATGGTGAGATGACACAGGATTCGAAATTCGAACACTGGCGGTCTGAGGCCGAGCTCACTACTTCTCTGTCAAGGAGGCTCCCCACAATATTGAATCTTTACGAGTGAGCAGGGAGGAAACATTTTGGAAGAAACTTTTAACACATAATTATATAAATCAATTATTAGGCACAAAAGTAGCCCATTATCATCACAAATGCATCAATATGGCTTTATTTATATAAAAAATGTTATTTAATATTTGTTGATGTCTTTTTTTACTTTACACGTTTTTCACTTATTTATGTTTCTTTTAACATAAAACTCTTATATCTATATTACAAAACACTTAGCAGCATCCAACCAGAAAAAACAAGAACCCTGCGGTTATTTTAATAGAACTTATTTTTCAAATTACTGTATGTTAAATTTTGTAATGAGTCTATCAATCATGTTATAACGTTGGCAACATGTAATCTATGCTAATATGTATAAAAGCATAGCTTACTGTGGCTTCGCTATTCTGTCAAAATAAGCATAGGAGACTTATGTTAGTGAGGGACTGCATGGTGTAATATTTGACTCAACTCGCTCATTTAGTTAATAATATAATGAATGAAATCTATTAAAGGTCCATCAGAACCAGGGATTTTAGATCACAGGCACACGACAGCCTGCTCCCCGTACAGTCTACTAGGTTTGTGCCCGCTGCACCCCCCCCCCCCACACCTGGATTCGTGCATTGTTTGTTTATAAAAGCATGCTATTGTGATCAGAAGTCGTCGTGTGTATATATAGCTACGTGATTTGGTACATTCCTTAGGCGGCAATTTTGAAATTGTGTCTATAAAGGTTGAAGGTCGGGAAAATTCAAACCCCAATATTTCTCACTGGACCACTAATGAAGCAATAAAACTCAATTTTGGCAATAATTTTTAATTGTAGGCATATTTCTAATATATCAGAACTCAGAATCATTTATTCGCCTCTTTAACAAATAAATATATAGTCTTATCATTTTATACAGATAATTAATGATGTGATGGGCATGGAGACTTGCATTAAGATCAAGACTTTGATCGCTATCATGCAAGCCACCATATTTAATAAGCAAAATTCAACAAAACATGAACATACCAGAGTTGCATGGATCAAGCGCGCCACGTCGACGCCAGACATGCACCGGATAAATCACAACAGCCCGTACGCCGTCCCCCGGCCATCCCACAGAGAAAAAATATTTGTGGGTTAGCCGGCGAAAACACGCACGAAGCCGGCAACACTAATGCACGACCCAGCGCCGAGGTGGCGCACTTGACCTCTAGACTGCTGATATGATATCGGAACATTTATATTTATATATATCATATGTGCAAAAAACTATGTGAGACTCCACGACATCTCATATGTGGACATTTAAATCCGCAAATGAGAGGTCGAGACAGAGCACATTCAATGATTCTGAAACTAGTTCACCCGACTCGTGACCGGGTAACCTTACATGACAAAGTAAAATTATTTTATTCTAGAATGCTATCGATTGCATACATAACAATTTTCAATCAAACATTGTGGCTGGTACATTTTAATAAAATAATTACGGGTATACAATACAAAACCTGAAAAACTATGAGTAAGAAATTTGTCTCGAATTTCGTTTGGTAACCGATTTATTAAATTGGGAATATTATGAGAAATACATTTGGTAGCAAATACATGATTCACTTTCATTGGAGTCAAATCATCACAGCGTCTAGTGTTATATCTGGATTGCCTGATAAAATTCAAGTTTTGAAAATAATCCGGTAAACTCTTTATCAAATATTTGTAATAAAATTTTAACTGATTAAGTTTAAATATGTCCTGTATTTTTAAAAGATTAAGTTTGATAAAAATTGGATCCGTATGTGCTAAATATTTACTTTGTGTTATAAATCTTACTGCTCTCTTTTGTAATTTCACAATTCTTTCATTGTTATGTCCCCAGATTAAAATGCCATAATTTACATGTGGCAAGAATAGCGAGTTATACAACTGGAGTAAAACATTCCTGGGAAGTACAAATTTCATTTTATTGATAATTCCGAGGGTTCTTGAAAGTTTACAGGATGGTTTCTCTATATGATCGTTCCAATTTAAATTCTCATCTAATCTGAATCCTAAAAAATCTACTACTTTTGTGTTACCAATAACAGTATTTTCGATTTGTATTTCCGGAATTGATACTTTACGTTGTACTTTATGGAATATACAAAATTTTGTCTTAGAAATATTTAAAGACAATTTATTGAGTTTTAACCATGCAATAATTTTTTCTAGCTCCATATTAATTATGTTAGCAGTTTCCTTGTTATTTGTGTTAATGGGTGCAAAAAGTGTTGTATCATCGGCAAATAGTATAAATTTAAAAAAGTTACTTGATTTAACAATATCATTTATATAAATTAAAAACAACAGCGGTCCTAAAATAGATCCCTGGGGAACACCTGTTTTTATATCCAAAACCTGTGAATTGAAGTCATCAAAAACTACAAATTGTTTTCTATTTGACAGGTAACTCTCAAGCAATTTTCCTGGACCATCAGATTAACATGCGCAAATATAGTACGTGGTGAAGAATATATAAATGCATTAACTGACCTCTTGGGACTGACAAAGTCATGACCTTCACTGCTCCACTTGACCCAATCTTGTTGTGCCATGCTGTCAGTGTAGTTCAAACTAGCCGCCATATTGGTAGCATGTACTACCTGTGTAAAAACATGATTTTGTTGTAATATAATTGATTCGCTCAATATTTTTGAACGTATTCTGTTACAGTTTAAAACCTTTTTCTGACAATTTTAAAAACTTACTTTTTTTTCCATAGTTAATTGATGTAAACTATGTGTTAGATATAAAAGTATTCAAAAACAACGCAAAATAATAGTTAAAAATAAAATTCTGGGACCGGAGTTATACAACCCGTCGGCATTTGATTCCATCTGCAGATTAACAGGCCTCCCCACGCATTGTATATATGATAGAATACTTCTTATGGCACTGAGACGCACTAACAACCAGCATGCAAACAAGACAGTACTATATTATCTATGATATATTAGCGTCATAATTGCTATTACAAATGTAATATTTATCATAATAATATAATTAAATTCGAAAACGATTTATAATGCTTTTGTTAATTATAATTATTATTGTTTATCGTATTTGTCAATATTACGTTATTTTGTTAGGGACCGTGTTACAGCTTACAAATTATATATACATATACTATGACCGAATTACCGATGTTTTCACGATTTTTTATTTATTCTAACCTTTTCACTACCATACATGACGGAAATTTCCGTCGTCATTCGTCAATGAACGTAACCATAAAATAACACAAATTTTCGTCAAATATATACTACATTTATGTATTTTTCGTCATTTGAAGCTGGAAATTGCGTTAGCAATTCCAGCTTCAAATGACGAAAAATAGAACTCCTACACCAGTATATCTGGATCCTGGCATGCATCCCGGCCTGGAAGTCAAAGGGTTAATCAATTATATTCGAAATTTAAAATAGCAGTCCCACTGGGTACTTCAACATGTAGTTATCTTCCCCCTGGTTGTCGGAGCTGGATATATAATGTAGACCTAGTCTACAAATCTATCGGCAATAAAAACTATTACCTTTATTTTATGTTATTTTATTATATTATTTTCAAAATGACCCGAATGCCCATTAAGCTAACCTATTATTATATGAAAAGTGCTATCACATGCATCTCCACGGTTATTGAGTTATGAAATAACCATAATGTGAATGACGGCCATCTTAGATTTGTCCAATATGGAGCCCACAGCGGGAGCTCAGCTTGGCTGCAGCAAAAAAATCAAAAGTAAATGACATGTGTTACAAGTGATTCAAATTTGGTGCTTTTGGGACGATTTGGGCAATTATATGATTAAACCACCTGACAATAACAAACATTTCAGCAGGACAGGAGTTAAGGCCATAACAACTAATGTAAGTGTCTATGCAACTTAGACTTGGGCCAGCAGGAGTACAATTTATAGTTCCTGATGTGATGTTGGTGCTCAGTAATGTTTATTGACGTAATCCACTCGCCACTTGAAATGGGGTGCTATATTGTCCACTATGCCGATAATACTGCAGTCTAGCTATATATTTGTGACTAGATATTATTGCGCTCTGCATTTAGAATAAAATTGCTAAAGTGCACCTTTGATTTAAAAAAAAATCTCATATAAAGGCTTCTGAACCCCCTTCACCCCCTTCACCCTCAAACACACCGATGAAAGAACGGCAACGGAGACCCCAATATTAGCATAACGCCCCCCCCCATGTATACAGTGAATAGCAAGTTACAGCAAGTCATTTGTGATAACCCAGTCGTTTCCTTCTAGGAGATCATGATCTTGACCGTTCTGTATGGCATCCAAGTAATAACTGGCTTATCTCGGTATATTTCGTGGGTTTGCAAATGAGGTCACGTGAGGAGGCCAGGTGGCATGGTATTGCACACCTAAGTATTACAACACTCTTCTCCGTTTATTTTACAAGGAGTTTGTCATAAAAGTATTTTATTTTAACTACGGATCAAAAAAGTATAGTACCGGTTTTCTTGATTAATACAGAATTGATTAATATAAAATATTAGCGAGTTTGTTTGAAAAATTTGACGGCAAAGATGGTAAAGGAATAAATTGGAATAAGATGAGTAGGCCTATGTACGTTCAATCTGAAATATTTATTTTTTAAAATGTGGACATTAAGATGTTTATTTTTATTGTGGAATATACGTTGTGAAGGGGAAACCGTGGGATTAAACCCCGTGGAAAAAAACCTTCCGCGATATGACTTTTACTATTAGTAGTGATCACATGTCTCTGACATTAACAAGCAGCCTACAGCCTATCTGTCAGGGCTTAACATTAATACTGGCCGCTATCTGGAGGCTAGTTAGAATCTTATAAGGGCTAGTATCTGACTATAGCTTTTTCTATCAGGACATCACATCAACACTGGCCGCTATCCGTAGACTATAATTAGAGTATGTATAAGGACTACTAATTGTTTTCTTCCCTCCAGCCCGACTGGCTACTATACTTTTCAACTATAAGATAAATATATTTTTAACTAGAAAAAGAGTTCCCGTACTCCGAGGCCCGGTCTTAGGCTGTATGAGTGCTAGAGACAAAATTTCAGCTTAATATTTTGTAAACATAACCCTGTTGGTCTAATTCATGGGCCAGAATCCTAAATGTCCAGGATACAATAGGGAAAGAACTGAGGGGACAAGTTAAAATATATATCTTCAAAGTTTATTCATTCCAACACCATTGCCAGTGCTGGCCAACATATATTCGATACTTGATACTTGCCAGTGAATCTTGCTGCGCTTGTCTCTACAATACACACCACAATGTAGGCCTACTCACCGAATTTTGGTTCGATGTTGGGCCAGTGTCGCAGCCCATTGCTGGCTTAATGCCACAAATTGCCTACGACGCTGGCCCAACACTACTCCAACACCGGGTCTGCTGCATACTTAGCGGCAGCACCCGGGCAAACACGTGCCATTTACCAATACTGTTTCAATGTTGGCCCAAGGTCTTCAAAACTGACGCGACATTGAAACAGCATTGGGTGATTGTCCTGTGTTTGCTTAGACTGCTATGCAAGTGACGATTTGCTCCTCCCGTCACCAGAAAAGCCACTACCCAGATAACACGATACATTGGCCCTATGCTGCTGTAATGCTGGGCCACCATCTGTGACGCTGCGCCAACATTATTCCAACCTCACTCCTTTAGGCCCTAATCACGAATAATCGTGAATATATTTTTTTTCTTAGCACTTTTAAATACGCAACTTCTTGACCCAGCGACATCAAGCGCTATATTTGACATGATCATAAGTACTGTTTCTCAAAAATGTCAACCGTTTCCCACACACAGCACCCTTCTTTTCGCAAATTAGGACACAAACATTATTGCAATAAACTTAAGAGGCTTCTGGCCGGGCCTAAAAATGAACAGAAAGTTTATTTGTTTTGTTTTTTCACAAAACTCTCAAACGTTGACAAGCAAATCTCCAGATTTTACATAATGTGTCATGATTTCGTTAGAAGGACTACGGGTGGTTGCTCTAAAAAGGATGTGCTGGGCAAAAGACATTTATTTATAATTCCCACAGCTGTGTAGGCCTATCGAAGTGATCATTTTGTTGACAAGTTCCAGGGCTACGAAAAACCCACCAGAGCTTGTAACCTATTAAGACCACTGACCCGGTGGAGTGGTGCCTTGTTTGACGTAATGTGTATTCCGGTTTAAGGAGTTTTCGTATTAAATTACATAATTATTTACATAACTATGTATTGCTAAATATTTATACTATATATTTTCGCATACATTAGCACTAGCCCCAGCAAATAGGCCTACTAGATATTGAACGAATGTGGATTATAGCTGGTCAACCGTCTACAACGTCGGCCCAACATTAAAGTAACATTGTGTCAACCTCTCATGCTTGCTGAGAACTAAGTTTGCTCAACTATCCACAGTTGTGACTTAAATGATGTCTGTAAAACACAAACATTAGCATGAGCCCCAAATACTAGTCAATGACAATAAACAATAGTTTTATTTCATAAGATCTGCATAAATCAATACATATATAGATAACTAGCTATGAATACCGAATATTGATTCAAAATTTTCTAGTCTACGACATTGGCATAAAATTGCGCCAACATTTGGGTCAACGTCTGGGAATTTGGGAGTTTTTTCCCTTTCTCACCAGATCCACTAGCCTTTCACTAGCATAAGCTAGTAGTTCTGATAGATTACACTGTAGAATGTGTTCTGTAGAAATATTCATGAATTTGCCATGAATTTTTATCTGGCCAATAAGGCAATATACTAACTAAAATAGGGTCCTTGACATTCTAAACCGCATGGTCAGGCCAAGAAATACATGTAGTCAGGAACGTGACTCTATTTTATGAAATTAACAGATATTTAGGCCTGACATTATGTGCTCCTGTCAGTATTTTCTGATCAGATATAGGCCTGCATATATACATGTATCATGTGTATTGACTATCCTAGTGTATGTTTATTGTATAAGTCAGAAAAGAACCTTCTAAGCACATGTACAATGTTGATTTTATGTTGGGCCAGAGTCGTAGACGGTTGACATACATCAATCTAGCATTGTCAATCATACAGCGTAAACATGATAGGTCTACAACGGCCCAATGTTCTCTTAATGTTACGCCTGTGTCGCAAACGATAGACCAACGTTAAACCAATATTGGGTCAGTGTATCGTGCTAACTGAGACTGCACACCAGTAAAAACGATTACCCAACGCTGGGTTCATGTTAATCCACAATCTGAGATAATGCCCCAACATTAAACAACGAGTGTTTGTTACCATCACTGTACACATTCTGCTGGTAATTTATCCTACACAAATGCAAGTCTACACATAAGTGAAAGACACAGATCCAATGTTGATTTTATGCTGGGCCATCATTGTATAGGATGGACCAACCATAATACAACACAGGTTGATTGCATGCAGCCTATAATGGCAACCATAATCCAGTATAGGGGGGACATAATTATATAAACTTGTCTGTCATATGTGCAAGGAAACCTCGAACTTGACATAGTTTTCAGGGTCAGTTGTGGGTCACCAGCCACCAGTTTTTTAGGGCCTATCAGAACGTAGCAATTACAGCAGAGATTCTCAAAGCTCTGTAGCAGGGCCAGCTAGCTGTGCTAATCTGGCCCTGAGAAGGATGCTGGAGTTTACCGTGATTTACATGATGTCTATAAGGAGTGCCTACCTTTTAAAACCCATTATTTCACCTCACTTTCTACGTGGTGTCAGCCTATATGTAGAGGTTTCTCACATATTCCTGGTTCCATTTCAATCCTATTTTCACCTTTATATTACATTTTGAAAGCACCTATTCATTCTCGGCTGTCTGAGCTCTGTGTGTGCCTGACAACACACCATGGCTGACACTATTGGTTGACCTAGATATTAAGCTTTTCATTGGTCAAAATATAGCTCCTGGCTAATATTGTGCCCACGCCAAATGTTATAGTTGGTTGCTTGCGTAGTACTTCAGATTGAATTGTCGCGTAGTGCTTCAGATTGAATTATGGCTGCTATTCACGTTAACAGATTAAGGCCACGTTTAACTAATATGAGTTTCACGTCAGTCTAGACAGCTTAAAGACTTCATAGGAATATACGAGATAAAAATTATTCTCAAGTGTATGATGGTCCACAGAGAAGATTACAGGTGTTTTTTTAACGTCCCAAAATGCGCATCAGTTTGGCTACTTTGGCTCAGATTTATTTGTCAGACAACAATCTTCACACAAATACATGGTTCCTAGCCATATGTAGGCCTAAACATTTATTGTTACGGTGACTCACGGGTGACAAAGATTTATGTATGTTCAGAAAACAATGATGACAGTTCATTCATTTAATTTTAGTATTTTGAGTCACTTAAGTAAAAGCCGGAATTCTAACGCAATTTGCAGCTCAAAATGCTGAGAAAGATGTTGATTTATGAAAATAGACATATCTCAAATTGAGTTATCTGTACACTGCCCGCTTGAAACAGGCTACACAGAGCTCTGTGTAAGTTTTCTGATGAACTCCAATATCGCAAACAATGTCATCATTTTCATTTTCAATGGCATTTTAGCTTGTTGAAACATACTTGAAACAGCAGGCCTACATGGGCCTATATAAGGGACAAGGATTTTGACAGGACACTAAATGAATCTACACTAACTGTTTCTACACGTGGGTGTGAGGAGATATAATATGGGTTTTGGGATGCCATGTGTCGCTATGATTTCTGGTGCTACGTTAAAATATACAGAACAAACAAATGTCAGGATAAAAGAAGAACATGTACAAGCGAATATGACAGCAGGTTATGTAAATGGTGTATTTTAAGGATCCACACAACCTGTTTTGGATAATGACTTTACGTTGACAGTATGGGTGGTCAAGGATCAGTTGTGCCGTACCTACTAGTCCAGTCAAATTGAACTTTAACCCAGAACAAATTGCAAAATAATTTATTTTGATGGCATGTGACTCTACATGGGTATCTACATAACATATAAAAAGTCTACAGAAATATAATGGGGGACAAATATTTTTAAAAACCAAAACTGATTTTTTTCTAAAAAAAACATTTTTATTTGAAAAAATACCAAATATATTAGAATACACTATGAATGACTAAAAATAAAACACGGAACAGTTCAAAATAAACAATGAAAAATTCCTAATTGGTGGAATGATACCAATTCTACATAAATCCAAGATGGCCGTCTCGATTTCTCGACCACAATTGCTATATAAGATATTTTCAACAAATAAAGCAGAGAATAAGTGTAATGCCTCTTCCCGGGAATATTATGGTGATTCAAGAAGATCATCTTCAAGATCAAAAGGGCAATTGAGTTAAAAAAAATGTGGAAATGTGATTTTTAACAAATACAATTAGAAAAAATGTAATACATCTTTTTAAATTGAATTTTGCCTAGATAATGTATTTATGGTATTAGTTTGGTGATGCAAAGTCATATGTAAGGTCGGAAGGTAAATTTCGTAAATTTTAAAGCTAGTAATAAAAAATATGATTTTTAACAGATAGAAATGACAACAAATTAGCCAATGGGCGGATGTATAATGATAATGGTATCGGCCGCTTTACATACTACTCTCCCAATGGTTCAAGCACAATAGACTATCTGATTTTAAATAAAAATAACATAATTAGCAAATTTGAAGTTTTACCGAAATTGGTGGAATCAGATCATTGTCCCATACAGTTCAATATTTCAAATACTAAACTCGATGATCATGATGATTACAACCCATTAAAAATAGATACCTGTGTAAATGACAAAGCTTCTTGCTCTAATGTTTTCATATGGCAAGACGAGAAAAAGCAATAATATCAACTAGCTTTACGAAATGAGCAAACGTGTCATGCATTTGAGGAAATGCTGTGTGCCGTCATCGATGGGTGTAATACTGACACTCTATGTGACATGTGCAATGGAATGATAGAAAATGTAATTTCGCCATTATTCCCAGCAAGGAAACATATTTCGAAGCAAAGAAAGAACACTCAAAATAATATTCCCTCTAACCCCTGGTATGATAAAAATGTAAATCCTTAAAGTATGTTGTTAATAATATTGCTAAACAGAGAGACTTTAACGCACGGCATGGCGAATATAATATAATGTTACGACAATATAAGCAATTAATCCAAAGAAAGAAAAGACAATACCAGCAAGCCAAACTTAGTGAGCTGGAAAATTTGAGAACGGAAGATCCTAATTCCTATTGGAAATTCTGGAAATCTTTAAATCCTAGAAATGTTACTACAGGGCCTACTTTGGCAGACTTGTAGGATCCTGACATCGCTTAGTCAATGTGGCACTTATCCCCAGATTCCTGGACGCGGGCTGACGGGGATGACCGCCTCGTTTTCATACCGTGGTGACGTGCGCACACAGAGCAGTGTGGTGCGGCCTTGGTATTTTTCCCTCACTTCAAGCGTAATACTCAGCGACTGCGGACGTGCCGCAGCTCGCTCTCGCTAGGTCCATAGAGACGTGCCGTGCGCGGATGGTTGTGCTTTGCTGTTATCGCATGTTAATCAAATAAACATGACAAGAGAGAAGACAGTTTCCTGGTTTGTTTAATACCGTCTACCAGACGGATGAGGAGGATATTTGAGTTTTGATGGCGAGGTTGGGCGGAGTCCTTCGTCAGCCGTTGTGACCCCATAACGGAACTCCCGGTGTAGGTTTACCACGACTTATTGGTTAATCCGACCTTCCACACGCCATATTGGTGACCCCTGACGACTGATCGTTCACGCAACAGTCTTTTCACCTAGACGCCAGTTGAAAACCGCTGTTTTCAAGGATAGTTTCATTAATTTTAGGGGATTTTTTGAAAAAAATCAATAGCATTTTTTTCACAAGGTACGTGAAAGCTGTAGGTCAAAATATATATATGCCAGTTTAAATTAGTTAGAAAGAGTTACCAGACGAGAAGCACGTTTCTTTGCGTCGAAAACGGCGTAAATTTCTAAACTTTTGGTCGAAATCCCACGTGTTTGGCGCCTTTTCAAGATGGCGGCCTTGCCGGTTCTCTAGAAGAATCTAGAAAATTATTCTTATAGACATAGTCTATCATTTTTTTTATTGTAAGAGTTTGTTTAATGCCTTCATCCTACTAATGCCACTGTAGGCGAGTAGGAAGTGGGTATTTTATGTAACTCATTTTTATCGTTGATTACCATAATTGGGTAACTCGGTCTTAAAGTCCACAGACGAAATCTCGTCAAATTTTTTCACGATTTTTCTACAAATCAACAAAAAATTTCACTACCGCTTCGACTCGGGTAACCTTTAATAGGTTTAGGGCCAAAATAAATTGTTTCCCTAAATGAATGTCAATAAACGGTCTTATTTGGTCTGTTTAAAAATATTCCCAGGACCGTAGGTCAATATTTTGTACTATTATCATATGTGATTTCGGAGAATGCTGAATATTGTATTTGTATTTGGTAGGTGTGCGCCATCTTGGTCGCTGGTTTACCTAACTTAGCTCAAAGCTCGCCGTGGGCACCCACGTGTTCCCCCCTAACTGGCATGCATCGGGACGGTGAACCTGTGTCGCCGCATCACATTAGCATAAAGTAAGCCGCCATTTTGATTTGGTGGAGATTATTAGTCACGTGTTCTAAATTTTACACGGACAGATTGTAATAAAATTTTTTTAATTGTTTCTAAATTTTCTTTTTCAACACGATTGAGGGAGAAATGTGTAAATAAGTCGTTTCGAAAACGAAATTCTGTCACTAATTGTGCGAGATTTTTTTGTTCACTTTGAAACGTTTTTTGGTGTTTGTAATCATGCTAGGCTATTCAGCGCCTTATTTGGGCACGTAGTAACTGATGAATATGCTAATGTGAGGCGAGACAGGGATGCTGACTGTATACTATGTACGCACCGCTCAAAGCTTACCGTCACAGACTATAAGCCACATGCTGCCTGCTGCACAGGCTGTGAGCGCCGACAATACACCACACACACACCCACCACAAGCGACATAAACCAACCGCCACCGAACACAGTCGGTTTATATGTCAACCAATGAATCGATGCGAGCGATTGATTCGGACGTTAATGGAGTGATTCGGTGATGAACATACCATTATAAAAAAAAAAAACGTGGAATGTTCATCACAGATATCATTTTTCAGCGAAATGATATACTTTATCATTTATCAGCATAGACTACTGTCAGTCACGTTTTAGATATTATTCTTAAATCACAAATGTCACTGTTTTTCTTCGCAGTCACATTTAGTCTATCAGTTTGAGAACGAAATTTTCTCACGATAGTTATTTCTGAAGTTTAAATTTTTTATAAATACAGAAATATTCGATTTGACAGTTGCGCTAATGCGAAACATTGCAAATATTTGAATGTGTTTTTCGACTTGTGTGAAATTTTTTTTTTCACCCAGGTCGATTTACAAAATACTATTATCATAGCTTAGCATAGCTTATCACAGTTATATCTGGCATATTGTTTTTATGTACCACTGCGACCTACGGTTTTCACGGTACCATTTTGCATGTGTGTGACTCAGTGAAAACGTTTTATGTCTCATATAGACCTTCAGTTTTCACTTTAATCAATACATACCTTTTGTGAATTTGTGAACAGCACTTAGGTGAAACTTCAACGACGCATATTTCTGCAACTAATCTGCAACCCCCGTTTCTCGCACCATGCGACATAGCATGAACATTTGCTACCGTCTACACTTCTAGCTTCAACATATCACAGACTTTTTTCATCTGATTTTTACGGCATTGCACAACCTGTCCGCGCACGGCGCGTCAAAAATAGTTGGCATGTGTTAATACGACATGCCATTTTACACACATTTGGGATAGGCACAGAGCCAATAGGCCAGCTATCCCAGATGCTTTATTAATTAAATAATTTTGAAAACACTACTTCATCATGTCAAAGCAGTACGACAGCGAAGAATTCATGTCAACGCCTCTAGAAGGTGCGGGTGCTAGACCAAAAGATAGCTATCATCCAGACAGTGAAGACAATGAGGTTCGATTCCGAGCAGCTGACGAGGAATATCAGCGCCTCAAAGCCGATTTTGCTCGGATTGCTCGGGATAGACGTTTGAATTCCCACTCGAGGAGTGACTCATCAAGGAGTTCTTCACCGCTTGGTAGACAGCCGCAGAAACGAGCTACGAACTTGCCCAAGTTTAGAATCGCAACTTTCTACGCCTCTGATGTGGAGCTCTGGTTTAATCAAATCGAGACGCAATTCGCCCTCCACCAGATCGATGATGACGACGAGAGGTATAGCCTAACCTGCGCTGCACTTTCTGGCGAGATTGCATCAGACGTGAGAGACGTGCTGCTGCAGCCTTTCAGGTCAAACAAATATGACAGCCTGAAAGCAATACTAATTGAGAGGAGAGGATTGACAACACCTGAAAGGGTTAATAAAGTTATCTCTGGCGAGAAGATCGGAAGCGATATTCCCTCGCGGTTCCTGAGGCGTCTGCAGAAGACTGCAGGTTTCGGCACCAAAGCTGTTGTTGGAAAGGCGGTAATTCGGCAAGCGTTCATAAGACAGATGCCCGCTTCCATCAGAGCCCATTTGGCGACTCAACCCGACAGTGCCTCCCTCGAGAGTTTGGCCGTTTTGGCTGACAGGGCACTGGCTGCAGAACAAGACGTTGAAGAGAGTAAGCCGGGGGTCGCAGAGATCAAAGTCGACAAGACCAGCAAATTAGTTGGTTTGTTATAAAATCTATCCAAACGCATCAAGAAATTAGAGACAGTAACAACATCTGAGAGGAAACGGAATAAGGGACGTGGACGAGCCAATAACTACGCTCACGCGCCTGCATTTGCCCCTAATGTTCAGGCCTCAGGTTTCATTAGTAACCAACATAGTCAATATAGAGACGTTAAAGATAATGCTCGACCTTTCGCTCCGCCGACGAATTTACAAACAACCGCTCGACCTTTCGTTCCGCCGCCGAACACACAGAGAAATGACGCCGCTAAGACTTTGAATTCGGCTGTGCACCTGTCTGCTATGTTCACCAGACTTTCGGTGACAAGGCACGCACGTGCAGAAGCCCCTGCGCATTTTCTTTAAACTGCTAAGCCAGAGCAAGATTGCAACTCTTGCTTCTGGCGGTATAACTGAGACGCGACATGACTCCGTGGACGCTAGTTCTCCACAGTTATCTCACTCTAAGTTATTATATGTCGCAGATAAAGGACACAAATGCAGATATTTGATCGACACGGGCGCAGCTGTCAGTGTTCTGCCGAAATCTTGCGCTAACGGGATTTCGGGCGCTGACAGTCTCCCCCTGGTGGCAGCTAATAACAGCACTATAAAGACTTACGGCAATTGTAAACGCGTCGTCGATGTCGGTTTAAAGCGCGAAAATCCGTGGACGTTCATAGTGGCAGATGTACAGCAACCCATAATCGGGGCTGATTTTTTAATCCACTACAGTTTGCTCGTAGACTTGAGAAGCAGATGTCTTCGAGACATGCGTACAGGCTTAGCCATTGCCGCTTCATTATCTTCGATTAAACCTCTGTCATTGAACAGGGTCGATACAGTTCAAAATGAATATACTAAACTCCTCGGCCAGTTCCCGGAACTGACACGCCCTACGACAAAGGGTGAACCCGTCAAACACGGCATAACTCACAAGATTGTGACTAAAGGTCACCCGGTTTTTGCTCGACCACGACGTTTGGCTCCCGATACGTTGGTTACCGTCAAACGCGAATTTGACGATATGATTAAATTAGGGGTCATTGAACCCAGCGACAGCGAGTGGTCCTCTGCGCTTCACATGGTGCCAAAGAAAAACGGCGATTGGAGACCATGCGGGGACTACCGTAGTTTGAATGCACAGACCGTACCGGTCCGTTATCCGATTCCGCATATTCAAGATTTTACGCAGCGGTTAGCCGGGTCGAAAATTTTCTCGAAGATAGACTTAGTCAGGGCTTATTACCAAATTCCGGTGGAACCGTCCGACGTACACAAGACTGCTGTTACCACACCTTTTGGCTTGTTTAATTTCACTAGAACCCCATTTGGTCTGAGAAATCCCGGTCAAACGTTTCAGCGATTTATAGACCACGTGACACGCGGACTTGATTTCGTTTTTGTTTATTTGGATGACCTACTGGTAACCAGCCCAGACCATAAAACGCATAAGAAACATCTACGAATTCTTTTTGCTCGACTATCGGAGTACGGAATCATCATTGGTCCTGAAAAGTGTCAGTTCGGAACATCTGAATTAAGTTTCTTAGGTCATCACGTTTGCGCCGAAGGAATTTCGCCGTTACCTAGCGCCGTTGACGCGATCGTTAATTTCATTAAACCCGAAAAGCAACGAGCATTGCGTAGGTATCTGGGAATGGTAAATTATTACCACCGTTTCATACCGCATTGCGCCGCCAAGCTGACGCCACTCAATAATCTACTGACTTCTGCCAACGAAGGCCATACCAGATTGTCACCGAAATCAAATTTCGATTTGAAGTGGAATAAAGAAGCAGAGTCAGCATTTTCCGAGTCCAAACAGATACTGGCAAACGCTATGCTTCTGGTGCACCCAGATTCTACGGCCCAGCTTAACATCACGTGTGACGCTAGTGATGTCGCCGTCGGTGGCGTTTTGCAGCAATTTTTAAACGGTATGTGGCAGCCGCTTTCGTTTTTCAGCAAGAAGCTGAACCCAGCAGAGACACGCTATAGCGCGTTCGATCGTGAACTTTAGGCAGTATACGCTACAATTAAACATTTCAGACACAATTTAGAAGGACGAAATTTTTTCGTTAATACTGATCACAAACTGTTAACATTCGTAATCCCTACGACAAACACGTCATTTAGCGTTCATCGCTGAATTCACTACCGATATTAGATATGTAAAAGGAGAGACAAATTTCGTCGCTGATGCGCTGTCACGACCATCAGTGTCAGCGATACACGATGGCCCAGTGATAGACTATAAAGCGTTAAGTCTCGATCAAGCTAATGATGCGGAATTCACACGTTTGAGACATTCGACTACATCAACTATGAATTTCAAACTATTGAAATCGTTTGAGATTCAATTGATCTGGTGTGATGTGTCCACTGGACACAACCGGCCCTACCTTACCGCGAAATTTCGCCGAAAAGTTTTTTCAAACTTACACCGTTTAGGCCATCCATCGCATAGAGCCACCAGACCTTTGATTAATACCCGATTTGTATGGCACGGCATGAATATAGATATTGCTAGATGGTGTCGTACCTGTAAGGGTTGCCAGACCGCTAAAGTTTCACGTCATAACACTCCTGTTTTCGGAAAGTTCACTGAACCTACCGAGCGATTCGATCATGTCCACGTGGACATAGTTGGACCTTTACCTTATGCCGATGGTTTTAGATATCTACTGACTTGCGTCGACCGTTTTACACGTTGGCCCGAAGCTATACCTATGGTAGATATTAGAACCGAAACGGTCGCCGATGCCTTCTTCAGCGGGTGGATAGCACGTTATGGTACCCCTGCCACTATCACCACTGATAGGGGCGCTCAATTCGAGTCCAAATTGTGGGATAGTTTATGTAACCAATTCGGGATTATTCGGAATCGTACCACGAGTTATCACCCTCAGTCGAATGGCATGGTCGAGCGTTTCCACCGTCAATTGAAAGCCGCCATTATGGCGCACGAGTCACCGAATCCGTGGACTATCACGTTACCTGCCGTACTTTTAGGAGTTCATTCAGCCGTGAAAGAGAGACTGGGCAGGTCAGCTGCTGAGATGATTTACGGGACAACCCTTAGACTCCCAGGAGAGTTTACTAAACAGTACAACGTCGACGCTAACACTGATTTGGAGAATTATTCAGACAAGCTACGCGTAGCCATGTCACAACAACACAACATTTTCCAATTCAAGGAAATCGCTACATGTACTCATGTATTCTTGCGCCGAATCGCAATTGCACCGCCTCTGACCGCCCCTTACGACGGACCATACAAGGTCGTCGCGAGGAGTGGCAGAGTAATGAAAATCCTAGTTAAAGGCAAGGCTGAGACGGTCTCCTTAGATCGCGTTAAACCCGCTCACATGGAGTGCGAGCCTACAACAGGTACGACAACACAGCGTAAACCGCCAAGCAAATCACGGAAGTCGACGGCTACCAGGACATCTAGTAGGAATCCACAGGGTCCACCTAGACCTGGTAGTGCGGACACTCCGACGTCCAACGGGACGAGAGTCAACACAAAAAAGTCGACGGCAATCAAAAATCGGCCACAGTCCCAAAGCAAATAGATGTTAAAGTCAACTTGTCCAACAGAGACAATACTTACGTAGCGCCGCATTCGCGAGCCCCTGCCGCGTCCCGCGCTAACAGAAACGGCGGTGGTTTACGAACGTATTCCCGCATACTTTTACATCTACGGGGTAAAACCCCGGGTGCTGGTGACGCCGCAATCGACTCGACAAAAAGCAAACATGCAAATATCGCTAATCGCGAAAAAATTTCGACCGACCAAACAGTGCGAAAAACTAGAGTCGGACGCACAATCCAGACTCCTGCTCGATTTGTGCAGATGGTTCACGCCATAGTTGCGCTCAATGACGTTTATTGCGGGCCCAACCGCATACCTCGTAATCACAATGTTGTTAAATTGTAAATGAATATGCCAGGCCTGGCAGAATTGTGTACAGATATATAAATGTAAAGACATTTTCTTTTAGCAAGTTCATTGCTAAAGCATTAAAGGTGTAGTCAACTGTTAAAATTCACGGGACAAGGGTCCCCCAGAAGGCAATAGTGCCCGTGGGTAGGCTAAGTCCCTATTCCATAATAATACTAAATATGCGTTTCATACCTAAAGCCTCATTAAGAGCAAGTTCTCAAATCACAGCAAGTTCATATATACTTGAGCGACATCTATGAGTTTATAATTCAAAGATCTTGGCCCTTACCCCTACTTGGTCGCTTGCTTGCAAACAAACTGACTGTATTACTGCGGGGATTTTGAAACTGTTTGACCCAAGCTTGTATTGACATGCCCAGTAAACACAAAACATTTGTATGACTTTATGCAATGTTGGAACAACGTCGAAGACGTTGGGCCGACGTTGTATAAATGTTATACAAATGTCTTGTGCTTGCTGGGCAGGCGGACTTTTTCTCAAACATTGTACATTTATTCAATGTTGGTTCAATGTTGGGCCAGCGTCGCAGACGTTGGCCTAGCATTAAAACAGCATTGGATCAATGTCCCGTTTAAGTAGTATCTTGTAATCAGTTCAGTGGCTATATTAATGCCGTCAATCTGTACTCAATAGGCTACTGTTGGCCTACACTTGACCGTCCCAGGCATGCGCGTCTTGCAGTTGAATCATTCTTTAATAGCAATTCTGTTAATTAAATGAATGTGTTGATCGCAGCTTGCAGCACGTGAATAATATATAAAGGACAGTTGGTGTTAAGAGGATCAGACAATTCACGTATAATGCTGCGCTTTCAACCGCCCACAATGTAACCACACTCGCTAAATATTTTTTTTTAAGAACACTATGCTTAGTATAAGAGGTTGCATATTTGACAACCCCGCTACTTGCACGAAGCAGTCTCCTACACGTCAGTTTGGTCCTACGTTGTCACTCAGCCGGGGGTAATGTAGGATCCTGACATCGCTTAGTCAATGTGGCACTTATCCCCAGATTCCTGGACGCTGGCTGACGGGGATGACCGCCTCATTTTCATACCGTGGTGACGTGCGCACACAGAGCAGTGTGGTGCGGCCTTGGTATTTTTCCCTCACTTCAAGCGTAATACTCAGCGACTGCGGACGTGCCGCAGCTCGCTCTCGCTAGGTCCATAGAGACGTGCCGTGCGCGGATGGTTGTGCTTTGCTGTTATCGCATGTTAATCAAATAAACATGACAAGAGAGAAGACAGTTTCCTGGTTTGTTTAATACCGTCTACCAGACGGATGAGGGGGATATTTGAGTTTTGATGGCGAGGTTGGGCGGAGTCCTTCTTTGGCCGTTGTGACCCCATAACGGAACTCCCGGTGTAGGTTTACCACGTCATATTGGTTAATCCGACCTTCCACACGCCATAGACTCTGTGAAATACTTTGAACAACAAGTCCACCCACCACATGTGGATTATTTTGATTATGAACACATGAATAATATTATAAAGCAAGTTACTTCATTTCAACATAATGTAGAGCACGATAAATCTAATATGACACAGTTCCTAAACAGTCCCATAACTGCAGAAGAAATTAAAAAGGCAATTCAAAAGTTGAAATGCAAGATAGCAGCGGGTGTAGATGGTATTTCTGCCGAATTTTACAAATATGGATGTAATGAACTATTGCCAGCATTAGAATTGTTGTTCAATACCATTCTCACCAATGGGGAATATCCATCTAGATGGGCTACCGGTATAATCCACCCTGTCTACAAAAAGGGGGACCATGGTGTTCCAGATAATTACAGGAAAATCACAGTCATGCCGTGTATTGGGAAACTATTTGAATCTATACTTAATAACAGACTCTCATTTAAAAACGAAGTGTGTAATGATAATGATCCTTATCAAGCTGGTTTTAAAAGCAATTCGCTAACTACGGACAATATATTCATACTATGTGCCATCATAGATAAACAAAGGTGTCTTTCTAAGCCCCTGTATACATGCTTTGTCGATTTCACAAAAGCATTTGACTATATTTATAGAACAGCATTATACTACAAATTATTGAGCAGGGGAATAGACGGCAATTTGCTAAACATAATAAGAAGCATGTTTTCTAAAGCAGAGTGTCGTGTAAAATGGGACTCGCGTATCAGTGACATATTAAAAAGCAAATATGGGGTTCTACAAGACGGTATGCTCAGTCCCAAACTTTTCACGGAATTTTTACAAGACATATCCGCAACATTTGACCAAGATCAAGGTATCCCTGTCGACACCTTACTAATGGTATATCTGTTATTTGCAGATGACCTTGTCCTTTTTTCAGAATCTGCTGAGGGATTACAAAAACAGCTAACTGCTCTGTATTTATATGCTTCCCTTTGGCATATCATAGTAAACATTCCTAAAACAAAAGTTCTAATCTTTAATGAGCGTTACACAAAAGTACACGGAAGCTTCCACTATGGTGATAACATTATAGAAAAATCTGAACAATATAAATACCTGGGTGTGGTGTATAGCACCAAGTTTGCTAATAACGTGTTAAAATAAACTTTTTCTCATCTTGCTTCCCAAGCTGGGAAAGCAATTTTTTCTCTACGTAAACAGTCCCGTCCTGTGGTCGGTAAATTGTCACCCACTATTGCGTTCAAGGCATTTGACTGTCAAATATTGCCCATACTAGAATATGGAAGTGATATATGGTACACAGGCGATGATGTTAACGATCTGGAAAAAATCCATCTAAAATTTATTAAATCTACACTTGGAGTTAGAAAGCAAACACCTACACCTGCAATATATGGGGACACGGGACGATTTCCACTGATCATCCGACAACACATAAAAGCCGTAAAATATTGGTGTAGAATTCTAAAACTATCTCAGAGCCATCCAGTCAGAAATGCCTACAATATGCTTCTTGAGCTAGATGGCATTGGCTTCACGAATTGGTGTTCCCGTATCCGCTCTGTCCTCGAACGAGCCTAGCTTGATCAAATTTGGGAAGCACAGAATATCGGGGATACAAATAAATTCATGCTTTTATTTAAAGAATCAATTGTTAGAATATTTACACAGCAGTGGAGAAAAGATATTGAGAGTTCGAGTAAGCTGCGCACATATGCATTAGTAAAAAAATATTTCTGTGTTGAACCATATATCTTACACACAAGGGGTAACCATCTCATAACATCAATGGCGAGATACCGAATGAGCTCACATGATCTAAATATAGAAAGAGGACGATACAATAATCCAATCACTCCAATAAACCAGCGAATATGCACAAGGTGTGAATTAAACGAAATTGCATTCTCCACACATAGATGTCGCTCAGGTCAACCTCGCTCTCTCTCTGTAACCACACGCCATGTTTCGACAAAAACTGTTCATTTTGAGCAGTTTTGTTGATATAACAACTGTAGGCTTATAAACACGCTTGAGTGTCCTGAATATATATGGCAAATATAAAACACCACTACTCCGCCACATATGAGTTTATATTCACATAGAAATAGAAAACATTCAATGGATTACTTTTTCTGCCTACGCGCTGCTGTGAGAAGGTCCATGTTTACGTTTTTCTGTCAGAATTTACAATCGGCTTCGAAACACTGGCAAATATAAATTACTGAATGACATGCGAATTGTTCTGGTTCAATTTATCCACTACTAAACAGAATAAATAGCCCTTACCTGTAACAAACTCTAAAATCAAATTAAATATTGAAAAAAGGATAAGTAATGAGTTGAAGTGAACACCAAAATAGTTCCGTGGTTATAGGAATGGTTATAAAATCACGTGGTAACGCTCACTAACGGCCGATAAATTTGGTCAATCGCCATGCGTGCATACGGCGAAATGAGCGTGTGGTATCAGAGATATAATCTCTGAGGTCAGAATGACGAAATTGACGACGAAATACATCTTCTTCTCCACTGTAACGCAATGAATAATGAACGCAAAATCTTGTTTAACTCGGTAACCGCAACTATCAATATACAGCCGACAAATGAAATGTTTCTACAAATTATGACATCTAGAGACATAACAGTGGTGAAGTCACTAGCGCAATTTATCTATGGCTGTTTTAAACAAATTAATTGTTAAAAACACCGAGTATAATAAATCAAAGTCACCTATCGCTATATTATCCATATTATCATGCCTTCATGATCTGACTTGGGTATTACCACATATCAAGACGGCTGTTGCTCTCGGATTTATTATTTGGCTTTTTAGGGCCGGTTAGGGACGTTTCCGTCGCCTTTGTTATCAGACGAGGTGGGGCCTTATGGAGGATTTCAGAGCTGACAAGTCAACTGATTTTATCTATGAGGTCGGGAATGTTTTTCTTCGATTGTAACTCCGAGTATGTGGTACTAACTAGGTCGTGAGTGAAATGGTATGAAATAAACAATATAGTGAATTAAAATAAGCTGTAATGTTTTTTTTTTGTGCGAGGGCCATATAGGTAATAAATCACTAGTTAATTAAATAAACTGTAATGTTATTGTGTGAGTGCCATGTCCTGCGTGAATGGCACACATAATTATTATCCGTAATTGTCATTGTTATTACATCACTAAGTCTGCAACACTCGATAATATGGATGGTTCTGATGCTATACTTTGTTGGTAGTCGACGAACCACAATGTCCGACTTTTATTAGTATGTATATATTGTGTTACGGTAGTAGTACTGTTATTACCTTGTTAAGTTTACACCACTAGTCATTATCAGGGAATCTCCGAGTTCATAGCGACTGTGCTTGCATGGTCACATGGCTCGGAACTACCTGTTTCGCGGATTGCCACATTAATTGTACTGCTTTATATTATATATATATATATATTTTTTTTAAATAACATATAATTTTTACCATTGTCTTATTTCATACTCCAGTTACTGTAGCATAATTATGCACCTGTATATATTTTTGGTTTCTACGCTTTCCAGAGTGTCTTTTTTGCTACTATATATAATTAGTATATTAAACATAGTAGCTATTTTATCTCTGGTTTTGGTGCGGGAAGCAAAATGATAGACCCCCATGTTATCTTGGCTATGCCTTTTAATTTTATTTTAAGAAGTACCCATTTGTATTACCGAAATACCCAGCTTTTATTATGGCAATGCCACCTAACATGATTTTAGTTGTTTATCATACCATGTATTTTGTCTTATATGATTTTAACAAACTAACATTCTTGTACATACATGTACATATATCTCTCTTATTACTATGACAAATAGGTCTGTAATGACTTTTATTTCTGTCAATAAAATATCTGTCTGTCTGTCTGTCAATATCGTTATTATTCAAGGTCATATTTTGAGTCAAATACTAATTTCAAGGTCAAGTAAGCCAAAATATGATTTTAACAAATACAAATTGGAACAAGCCGAATACGTCTTATTGGTATGACTTCAACTCGAAAAAAACAATTTATGATAGTATTTTGCTGATTCAATGCAACCTTCAGTCTCAAGTTAAACATATTAAATGTAACAAATATGAGAATATATTTTTTTCATGTACAAATAGGAAAACGTTTTTGTTTTATTTTGAATGGAGAATGCATTTATGTGATCTTTTAACAAACACAGATAAGAATTACCAGTATAACACGCTGTACCTCCGATAAACAAATTGAAAGTGCTTGGAATTCCTTTCTCAGTATTTAGTGCATTCAAATTCGACAACGTAGAGTTTAATATAGTACATTAAAAAATGACAATGCCTATTGAAATACCAATAGGATGCGTGTTATAAGAGCATAATAAATGTATTGTGTGCTTATTAGATTTCAGAATAACATAATTATTCAATACCACCCTTCAGAAACTGGACTATCTTTTGCGGAATGGATGGTTCCCACAATGTTGTTTGTCGACCAGAGATGTAGCATTTTGCGCATTTTTTAATCCAGAACAGATCATGAAATCACTCATGGAATCACTGTTTCTAGAAAATGAATGTCAAGATAGTCGTCGCCTGTCATTTTGCAGTCAGTGAGACATAACTGGGCGTGTCATAGCCGAACACTGTTCTTTCAATTACATGTCTTAGCAGTAGATGTCAAATTATTGATTTATTTTTATCGTTATTCAATTAACAGTATGCTCAAATGAAAGCAACTTTCTACTTCTACCACCACGCATTGACCATCGTCAATATACTGTCATATTTGGTGTGCACCTGTGAAACAAAAACTTTCAGGGCTTAGGTGAAAACACACAGCTATGTCAAATGTCCCATAAATCAATCAAATCAAGTAACAGAATAGTGCAATACTTCTAGTCGCTTATGCCTGTTAATTTTTTTCCTGGATAAAAGTATGTAGGCCTATTACTTGTCATGGTGTTTTTTTACTTTCTGTCTGGTGATGTCAGTGTAAGTACTGTATTGTTCTGTATTGTTCTGCATCAGTTGTTCTATCATGTAACAGTCATAGGATCTGTTTCTGTGTAGGTTATTAACCTACATATCAAGCAGATATACGTCATATTTAAATCTTCAAAGTACTATCAGAAAGTTTATCCAGTCAAAATAACCTCAAAACGAGGTATTAGACTGGCTCCTATATTGTTTTTGAATCATATTTTCGCATTTTTAAATCTTGGAATTGACCTTTGACATTAAATATCATTATATTTTATTGTTTTCCCCTGAAATTGACCTTTAGACATTGCAGATGACCTTGAATTACCACACTAATACCAGAAAAATATTCTCCAGCAAAAAAATAATTACACATTTGCGCATAAATTTGACCATTATATTGACATTTTGACCTTGAATATAACCTTGAATCATCATAATATTCGTGAAATGGATTCTACTCTCAAAACCCATCAATAATATATATTAGACTTGCTCCTAGCTATATTTGATGTAAAATCATATATATTATAACACTGTGGTCCGCAAATGGAGTGTCGGACATCTTGGATTTATTTAAAGTAGGTATCCTTTGACCGATTGGATTTTAGCCGATTTTCTATTGATGAGTCTTAGCTGATTAGTGAAAAAAACTTACGCAATTTCTGGTGGGTCTTTTCAATTTCTTATTGGACTAGGATGGTCAGCTGGCGTCTACAGTTGAATTGGTTAATTAACTGCAACGCTCTCAGTAAAGTGGTCTAGATATTGGACATGGCGATATAGACTTATATAGCGATGTGGGCTTGCATTATAGAAATAGACAATTTGATAAACATAGAAAAAACTAATTTTACAGCTAAGCAGAAAATTCTCACTAAAATCAATATGTGCTTAATGGGAGGTCGACTTCAAAGGGTGTTTTGAAATTTTCCCCATACTCATATCTTTGTGGACTTTTTTTTTAATCCCCGAATGCTTTCTGAATACTTTGCCATGAAAATTAATTATGTTGCAATTTGTTCTAGGTTGGATCATTTTTTTATCATACATTGACTGGACTATACCAGGATGGCATATATATAAATGTGAAATTTCTCCGAAAGAAATATAAAAGGATAAATAATGCAACATAGAAAAAAGTAGAGAAGCGATCGACTCACAAAAGGTTGTGATAACGTTGTGTTTATTTATTGAATGAATGAATGAATTAATTAATTAGTTAATTAATCAATGGAATATTGAATGCATGAATGAATGAGCTTTTATGCCACCTTTGTGCACATATAGGCTTAATTGGGCCAGGGGAACCTCTTGAAGATGGTGAGATAAATGAGATGACGCTGTCCCCCAGACACCGGATTTGAAATTCGAACCCTTGCGGTCTGAGGCCGAGCTCCCTACCTCTTAGTCACGGAGGATCTTCATAATATTAAATATTTACGAGTGAGCAGGGAAGAAACATTTTGTTGCCAGAGAGCGGCAAGAAGCGGCGATCTCCGACTTCCCAAGCAGGCATCTTTAACCACTGCACCAGGAAAGAAACATTTTGTTTCTTTGAAACTTTGAACTTGCGATCTCCAAGCTTTAACCAGTAGATCAGTGCCCACGCCCTAACGTGTTTAGTAGGCACAGACGGTACGATTATTAGCCTTAGGTTAAGTATTAAACAGGTACGGGTCCAGTCGTTTATTAACGGTCGCCGCTAACTTGATAACTGTGGGGTATAATTTTCTGTTCATTGTAGTTTTACAATGTGTACAGTCTGTCAGATTGTTGCTTTAAATATATAACTGTTCTACAAGGGTCTTAGTTTTCCATTTACTTTTAACTTCCTATTAGCATTGATGCATCACATCTTTTGAATAAAGTTCATGACTATTTACTAACAATTGGTCAGTGTTCACATGACATTAATAATAGGTCGCCGCGGTTCACTCCCAGCGAGTACTTATAAACTCCCGTGCGTTTATAAATGGGCGGGCAATATATCTATATTAATCAATATATATATAAACAGATAATAATCTGCAGTTTTTCCTTTTTGTAAGGTACATTATGGTGTAACTCACCTAGGAAGTAAGATCAATGACCGAAATCTGTGAGCCTAGCTCTTGTTTTGTGCACTAAATCGTGTATACAAAAAAGATGCCACATAGAAAATACAAACAATTTGACCATCACTATATCCACCATCTCATGGTATTAGCAGAATGTACACCCAGCGTATACATTTTTTTAGCAATGACACTTTAAGGAGGTAGGGGTCAGTGGTCAGGAAATCTTTTTTTGGCAATTTTTTACCATTTAAAAAATCGAATTTCACAGATTCTGTTTCTCAAGTTCATTACTAAGTGGTGATGTGTTGTGTCAATTTATACATTATACCAAATCTGGTATAATTAAGAGAAAATACCTGATATTATCGAATAAAATGTACAGTTAACCAGTCATATCGGCCGACCGTTTATAAATACCTGGGTGTTTATAAATACTCGCCGGAAGTGCGTTGCGAGTGTTTTTAAACGCACGGTGGTTTTTAATTGGGCAGCCATTTAAAAACGGCTGGACCCGGACCTGTTAACATATATTCAATTGAGCGATAAGCTGATAAGCTTACAGGTGTGTCACGTGGACTTTGGCCATCTGTATTATATCGTCTCATATCATATTGTCAACGATGATAAATATGTGGATAAAAATTAACATTTTCAGAAGTGTGTGTGCGCGGAGGTAGGCCGCTATTAGAACCGTTGCATGTTCCAAAATACCGATCTAATGATTAATACTTGGGGAGGGGGAGGGAGGAATCCTAAAAATACACAACTAGCTATAATGCCAGGCGATGGCCGTCACTCGCTTTTTAAACAGCCTATATAGGTGTCAACATCAAGACTAAATAGGAAAGTGTTTATATGGGCCCATTCAAAGAGGGGTGTTAACAGTCGCGGTTGGCCTGGTCGTGCTTCAAAAATGTTTACCAACTTCAGACTGCCGGACTTGGGGCTACTTAGGCTAACTTTGAAATGTGCAATAGTATAGATTTAGTAGCTGTCAATGACACTGCATTTAAAACGTTTAAAAAGGAATGGTCTGCAAAAATAAATAGAATCCAAGCTCGGTCTGGTCGCGGCAGTAACAAATTACGTACTGAGTAGGCCCCCTATGTTGTGGAGCCGTACGTCCTGTTTGTAAGGGCACGTGGTCACAGATCTGCCCTGGCCCGTCCTAGAGCAGGTAACCCCTATTAATATTGAAATTGGTAGATGTACGAACATTCCAGTAAATAATCGTGAATGTCCCTTCTGTCCAGGTACAGTGGAAGACAAGAAGCACGTACTAATGTCATGCCCTAAGTATAATACAGTAAGAGATGGTCTTTTTTAACATGCTGTATATTGTCATCCAGTTTTTTTTTAGCCTAAACATTACAGATACATTTATCTTTTTAATGTCATCCAGTAATATAACTAATCTATGTGCTAAAGCCTGCAGTGATATTTTAGACATCAGATCAATGCTTTTAAACTCCTAATACTAGCTTATTGCAAAACCTTCCATCATCTGTATAGAAACATTACCACGTATTTTTGCAACTGTTAACTATACTGTGTGAATATAAAAATGTTTTAAACTTACAACTAGCCTCTTAATTTATCCATTGTATAACCTGTATTATATGTATATAAGATTTTTTCATGCATCGTACATTGAAACTTACTTTTACATTTACCGCGTTAAATTCATATTGATTGTAACTTATTACAGTGCAACCTGTACATACCGGACCCTGTACAAACCGGAATCCTGTCTATACCGTAATAATGATTTGGTCCCGGATTAATTGCACTCAAAACAATACTAATTGACCCTCTCCAAACCGGAACCTGTCTACTCCGAATACCGGACTCATTATTTTCCCCAAATGCATGAATTGTATTGTATTTCACCTGTCTAAACCGGAATCGATTTTTTTTAGAATTTTTTAAAATCGCATGCGGTGCACTAAGGGTTAAACAGGGGCTATTATAGCGCCTTTACTTTGAGATAAGTAAGGTATTTTAACAACATAATGGATAATTAAAATAATTGGTTAGTAAATTATTGTAACAAAATATTTGACTAGTAAAATATTAAAAGGTCGTATCAATTCATAAACATATCAGTGCATTAAACAATAATTTTCACATACAATATACTAGCTGTGTTTTGGGATAAATTTATTTTGTTTGTAATATTTAATGGCACAATAAATAAATAGCTAACGGGAGGTATAATATAAAAATATTTTATTTATTCTTTTATCGCTCGATTATTCCCATATTATTTTTTACCCTTAGTCAAGGCATTAATTATATTGAATGACATAAGTATACAGTATCGGAGCATTTAGTCCAGCGTCATACATTCCAGAAAATATATAAAAGTTACCAAACAAACGAGTGTTAACGTCATGAAACAGTTTAAAAAATGCAATATGATTAACTCCGTAGAGAAAGCACAACTTCTCCTACTACCGCTTTGATATTTAAACGGACGGATGTCGGTGTTAACAAATATGCTCCGTGTTTGAAATGTGTGACGGACGATTACAAGAATATAATGTTATTTTAGATTAGGCGCTAAAAAATCAATGTTTATAAAATTACAAATGCGCTCCGTGTGTGAAATATGTGCCACACACAATTACAAAAAATTATAAATTATCACGGACACAATTTGCATACCCGGTACTAGATTTACTAATCTATGTATACTAGCTGCATTATGTGTTTTATATATGAATATTGCTTGAAAAAATAATGTTTGAATTGATTATTATATTAATTTATTTACATACATCCACCTATCATTTGTAGACCTAACGACGACACATCTTGAATTATAACCCTCATGTCAATTGTAAAAGTTATCATTGTTTTTTCCTCTCCGAAAGCAAAAACCCTCTCCAAACCGGAACCTGTCCAAACCGGAATAAAAGTTTGTCCCCAAGGTATTCCGGTATGGACAGGTTTTACTGTACTTGTTTCCTAATTAATTTATTGCATGATTCAGCATCAACAATTTCAAATTTCCATATGTTAAGTGTATAGGCTTCCTAATATCTGTGCATGAACATATTCCTTTGTTTTTTGTATATTGCTAATCATTATGTTAACGTTTTTATGGTAATTAAAATTTATTAGTTTAAATGTTATTAACTTATAACTTAATTATTACATAATTTATTACAATAATTTATTACATAATTTTGCATCATCTTTCACATGAACTTTTAGTGTATTGTATACTAGTTATCAATTATTAAACATATTGTGATAATTTGGATATGATTGTTAGCTCATAACTAGCTTTTTAGGAATACATATGCCATAGACCTAGTGTCTCTCATAACTCCACTGAGGGAGTGACCGGTGCCAAATGGTTTTTACATACGTTTTTATTTGAATTTGTAACTGTATAATTCATGTATACCAGGTGAGACAATAATAAACAAATATATATATAATATATATAATAAATGATATACAGAGGCGGGTCTACCTTTTCATTGAGGGTGGGGTTTTTTTTAAGTAAAGAAGAAACGCTCCACGCTAAGGGGTCCCCAGAGAAATTCTAATTCCAAAGGCTTTCTCTTGTAATCTAAGGCATATTGGGCACTTCCTGTCACCAGTTCATAATATAAGATGTATTGTTTTTTGCTGGACAGTTTAAGAGGGGGGATTAAACCCCTATCTCCCCTTTGAATCGCAGAGATATAATTGCAAGCTTACCTATTTGTATCTTCATTTAGCATTTAGGCTATCAACCTATGACACCTATGTGGCATCAGTAATAGCACGATATTTGGTAGAACAACATGTCTTTATTGTCTTGCATTGAATGGTCCTTTTCACTCACACTCTGTAGCCTGCTAGACTGTCGCCATTTTCTAATTGTGATGCGATGTCATGTGGGCCCACCTTGACAATGTGTGACCCACCTTGTCCAATCCATGCTATCACCGCATATTTAAGATGATATCAGCGTATATTATGTAGGCCTACTCCTTTTCTCTCATGTTAGTCTTCGTTTCACCTTACGTTCCATATACGGGTTATCAAGCTGACTGAGGTAGCCTATGTGTGTTTCATACACAATGTCTGTGTGTTAGTAGTAGCCTTATCAAAGGTCAGTGTCTGAGATAATCATCCTGACAACGCCAACTCACTCCGGGGCCGACATCCCATCGAACACGGGGCTCATGTCCTATGTTGGCTCAACATTAGACCAATGCCGCAGACGTTGGGCAAACATTGAGCCGACATTAGGTCGATGCGCGTGCTTGCTGGGGTAGCCTACTTTGGGGTTGACCTAGATAATAAACATCTCATTGGTCGATATGTAGATCTCAAGTCTCTGGAGCCGATGTGTTCGAATATGACATAACAACACTTAAAAGAGGCATTTCACTGTCTGAATGTTAGAAGGGCAACATGGCGCACATGAAATGCAACATGGCGCTCACAAAAGGCAACATGGCGCTGCGCCATGTTAGAAATATATGGCTAGATGAAACACTGCAGATGCCGTGTGGTCACATTGAGGCCAAGCATCATTATGCATATGTTTTACGTCCAGCTTAGACATGCGTGATTTAAAAGCCAAAAATAGCAGTGGCAAACCCTGAAACGGAGTGCAAATTAAAATTTTTGGCATCTCGCAATTTGTATTTTAATTTCGATGCAAAACAATAATTTTAAGGTATTAATAACATACGGGGATTGGGGCACCACCCGAAAATCCTGGTGTCCAATGACAATTTTAGAGCAATTTGTTTTACAATTCAGGTTTCAAAAGGGTGGGGGTGGTCTACCGCCGTCTGGATTCGCCACTGAAGATTATTCAATTTATAAGATTATTTTGATTATTTTGTTCGGATTGCCGACACATTTTACCTTCAAAAAGGCTCATGTCAAGTGCTAAATGTAAAGGGAAAGTATGTCAAGTAGGCCTGTCAAGTAGGCCATGTATATTATCATATGATTTTAACAAACTAACAATCTTGTATATACATGTACATATATCTCTTTCATTTCTATGACAAATAAGTCTGTAATGACTTTTCTTTTCTGTCAATAAAATATCTGTCTGTCTGTCTGCCCTACCTAATGTGAAGGTAAAGTGGGTATATTTCATAAAATGCGACTATTAACCCTTTCAGGCCTGAATTTACCATTGTCATCTTCATCCACTACAAGCCGCGAATTGCTGCCGCAATTCTCGACTTGTAGTGGATGAAGTGACTTGGGGTGGATGAAAAATTAAAGAAAATTGCCACATATTGGAAAAACAGTTTCATAGAAATTTTCACTCTAAAACCATTAGTTGTAGGAGAATTAAGTCTGTTTTTAGGGATGTAAAATGATGCTTTAATGCATCGTGAGGGCTTAAAGGGTTAAATCGCGAAATTGAAGCCTTTAAATTTTAACCCACATGACGTTGTGTCTCGCTACCGCGACCCACAACTTCATGTGGGTAATAATTATTCATATTTGTCTAATTTGAGACCAAGCAATAGCAAATCTTGATGTTTAAGCACCCATTTTATTCACAAAAAAACAGTGATTTGCTCGGCTTATGAAATGGACTAAACCGTTTATAATCGTACTTAGCAGATAAGGGTTAACACGAAGTGACATCATTGGGTCACAGTGTACACCTGCCACAGTATACACATGTCACAGCGTACACGTGCCACAGTATACGTTGTGAGATTAATAAAGCCAAATCTAGCAAATGTTTTCAGTATTGAATAATGTATATACAGGATGTCTTTATAATGTAGATTTTTTTTTTGAATAATTGATATATATATATATTGCTATGAAAGATGTCAAAATATTATTTAAAGCTGGGTCAAACATGTTACGGTTCTGGCATCTGATGTATGCAATTTCTCTGATATTAGTGTCAGACATATCCATTTAAAGCTCTAACGATGGGCATTACAAAAAAAACTATTAGTAAAGAAAAATACGCGTAAGCACAAACGACTTCCTTTGTGCAGAAGGGCTCATAGGCCTACTCTGAATAAAGCATTTTAAACAATGTAGAAATATAGTGGAAATGAAGTTAAAATGTTTAGATACAACGTTGAAACGGCTTTGAAACAAAGTTGAAATAATGTTGAAATGGCGTTGAAACAACGTTGAAATGACTTTACACAACGTTAAAACAATGTTGAAATCACGTTGAAATAAAATTATGTTGAAATCACGTTAAAATTATGACGCTGAAACCTGTTTTGAAAATTGTTTTAGCGACAGCAAATGATGTTGAATCAACATCATTGTGCTTTCTGGGAGGTGTTGTTTGCCAGGTTCGAGGCTGAGGATTGATCAAAACATATGAAAGAAGAACCGATCTTGAAAATCTACTATAGAAATAATCTGGCTAGAAATTAAATTTGCAAACTCCAAAACTCTTCTACAACCCTCCTAATTCAAACTCAGATTGGCTCAACAACCCATTTGATAAGGATATAGATTTTTTTCAAAGAAATTTCAATGAAATCATATTAATGGAGATATGAATTTTGACCTGGCAAGACACATGTAACCTACCTAGTAATGCGAGAAAGCTCTTGACTATTATAGACAGTTTAATTTACCACAAATATTTTGAATTTTACAAGAATTTCTTCCACAGGTAAAGCATTAATTGATCATGGATATGTTAATAATAGTAAAAAATTTGGCCACACCGCTGTGTCTATGGATTTAGTGATCATCATCTCAAATGTATTGCACGTACACGAAAAATAGGGGGAGAACAGACGGTAACCCAGCAAACACAAAATATTTTCTAATATTTTTTGAAAAGTCAGATGAAAATGTTTTACAACATTAAAACGTTGGGTCAACATAATATTATAAAACATTAACCAGAAATATAATGCAGATCATTTATTACAAAAATGTTTTAATCACATTTTTCAAAATGCCTTTTTTTAACATAAAATGTAAATATTATAAAAATGTTTTAAAACGTTTTTAAGTGATGTTTATTAATAATATTTTTATTTTATGGTTTATAACATTATGTTGACCCGACGTTTAAATATTTAAAAAACATTTAGTCTAGCATTTTCTAAATACATGTATCATTAAAATGTTTTCGTATTTTCATTTCGACACAAACTAGAACAACACGTTTTTTGTGCTTTTGAATAAAAAAGGTTGTTTACATTTGATGAAGGCCTATCCTTTCTTATTTATCGTATTTGCAGTACGATCTGATCAAAATATCCATAGCATCATAGTGAATTATATTCCAGCTCATGCTGATAAAAATATATTATGTACGTTGTCAATTAAATTAAAATAAATATATGTTGGAATTTTGTACACAAAGGGTTATTTTCTATTTTTATATATTTTCTATATAAGATCATCTGCATATCTTCTATGCGCATATTGCATATTATGCTTTAATTGTATTCCAGCCTATAAGAAAGCAGAATTTAATTGAGATGGCAAATGAGCCAAATATACTCTGCTCTGGTAGGCCTATACAAAGGGTCATTATTTTTACTTTCAGCTTAATTATTTCTATAACGAGAGATCATAAGTGAGCTCAGTCCCATTAAATTTACACCCATGCGATCAAAGTTAATCTTACTTTTTTCCCGAAGCATTGTTTATTTTGGTAATATAACGCATTTTCAGCCAATACGCTTAGTATAATTTCTGTTTCATTTTTTGTAAAGATTTCAGAAAAAATCCTTAGCGTATTTACTATTAGGATGTGACTTGATGTAAGTTGTTATCATATCACAATACACAATCTTACCTGATGCCAGTCAGATCCAAACTTTAGATAAGGTGATACTGAGTGTAGTGGTACCAAAAGTGTATGAATTGGTCCATTCATTGCAAATATATGGCAATTTGCTGAACTTAACCTCCACTCTGATGAACATAGCGAAAAACACCCCCTATGTTAAAAAATGGGCTGTACAAAAAAACTGATACCTCAATTTGTTTGTACATACTACCTGTGGTTGTTGCTGAAGGATCATTCCACCATTCTGTCAATTCAGATTGCAGATACTACGCCAGTTGAACGAACTTAATAAATAGAGCCCCTACATAAACTAGCTCCTGGACTAAAGAAACGAAATTGCCCCCATACTACAAATTTTCTTCCAAATTTCCCTTACAACTGGACAGGTACCGTACGACTGGAAAGAAGCTATAACGTGGCTCCAATATTTAAAAAGGGTGACAAGTACAAGCATAGTAACTATTTCCCCGTCTCAATCACATATATAGTATCAAAAATTTTGGAGCATATTGTAAGTTATTAAATGAAACATCTTGAAATTCAGAACATTCTCTTTCCTTTTCAGCATGGTTTTCGTCGAAATCATTCTTGCAAATCACAGCTTCTTTTATTCTTCCAGGACCTAGCTAGTAGAACAACTGAAACAGACATGCTTATTATGGAATTCAGCACAAAGCTTTTGACAAGGTTCCACTCAAAAGTTTAAATTACAAGCTTAACTGGTATGGCATCTGTAGGGATACACTTGAGTGAATTACAGGCTTTCTCTGTTCTAGATCCCAAAGGGTAGCCCTGGATGGTGCTCTGGTACTGTCGGGGGTACCCTAAGGAATTGTTCTGGGTCCCATACTCTTCTTGATCTACATCAATGACCTCCCTGATGGGGTCGCAAACAGTAGGGTTACAGTCCGCTTATGTGCTGATGACTGTATCATTTACCGCCCGATTAGAAGCAAAAAAGATACAGAACCTTTCCAGTCTGACCTTGATTTTGTCGGCTCTTGGGAAAAGACTTGGCTTATGGAGCTTAATGCAGACAAATAAAATACTACCATTAACCCTTTCAGGCCTGAATTTACCATTGTCATCTTCATCCACTACAAGCCGCGAATTGCTGTCGCAATTCTCGACTTGTAGTGGATGAAGTGACTTAGGGTGGATGAAAAAATTAAAGAAAATTGCCACATATTGGGAAAACAGTTTCATGGAAATTTTCACTCTGAAACCATTAGTTGTAAGAAAATCAAGTCTGTTTTCAGGGATGTAAAATGATGCTTTAATGCATCGTGAGGACTTAAAGAGTTAAATCGCGAAATTGAAGCCTTTAAATTTGAACCCACATGACGTTGTGTCTCGCTACCGCGACCCACAACCTCATGTGGGTAATAATTATTCATATTTGTCTAATTTGAGACCAAGCAATAGCAAATCTTGATGTTTAAGCACCCATTTTATTCACAAAAAGCAGTGATTTGCTCGGCTTATGAAATGGACTAAACCGTTTATAATCGTACTTAGCAGATAAGGGTTAACACGAAGTGACAGCATTGGGCCACAGTGTACACCTGCCACAGTATACACATGTCACAGCATACACCTGTCACAGTATACACATGTCACAGCGTACACCTGCCACAGTATACGTTGTGAGATTAATAAAGCCAAATCTAGCAAATGTTTTCAGTATTGAATAATGTATATACAGGATGTCTTTATAATGTAGATTTTTTTTTTGAATAATTGATATATATATATATATTGCTATGAAAGATGTCAAAATATTATTTAAAGCTGGGTCAAACATGTTACGGTTCTGGCATCTGATGTATGCAATTTCTCCGATATTAGTGTCAGACATATCCATTTAAAGCTCTAACGATGGGCATTACAAAAAAAAACTATTAGTAAAGAAAAATACGCGTAAGCACAAACGACTTCCTTTGTGCAGAAGGGCTCATAGGCCTACTCTGAATAAAGCATTTTAAACAATGTAGAAATATAGTGGAAATGAAGTTAAAATGTTTAGATACAACGTTGAAACAGCTTTGAAACAAAGTTGAAATAATGTTGAAATGGCGTTGAAACAAAGTTGAAATGACTTTACACAACGTTAAAACAATGTTGAAATCACGTTGAAATAAAATTATGTTGAAATCACGGTAAAATTATGACGCTGAAACCTGTTTTGAAAATTGTTTTAACGACAGCAAATGATGTTGAATCAACATCATTGTGCTTTCTGGGAGGTGTTGTTTGCCAGGTTCGAGGCTGAGGATTGATCAAAACATATGAAAGAAGAACCGATCTTGAAAATCTACTATAGAAATAATCTGGCTAGAAATTAAATTTGCAAACTCCAAAACTCTTCTACCACCCTCCTAATTCAAACTCAGATTGGCTCAACAACCCATTTGATAAGGATATAGATTTTTTTCAAAGAAATTTCAATGAAATCATATTAATGGAGATATGAATTTTGACCTGGCAAGACACATGTAACCTACCTAGTAATGCGAGAAAGCTCTTGACTATTATAGACAGTTTAATTTACCACAAATATTTTGAATTTTACAAGAATTTCTTCCACAGGTAAAACATTAATTGATCATGGATATGTTAATAATAGTAAAAAATTTGGCCACACCGCTGTGTCTATGGATTTAGTGATCATCATCTCAAATGTATTGCACGTACACGAAAAATAGGGGGAGAACAGACAGTAACCCAGCAAACACAAAATATTTTCTAATATTTTTTGAAAAGTCAGATGAAAATGTTTTACAACATTAAAACGTTGGGTCAACATAATATTATAAAACATTAACCAGAAATATAATGCAGATCATTTATTACAAAAATGTTTTAATCACATTTTTCAAAATGCCTTTTTTTAACATAAAATGTAAATATTATAAAAATGTTTTAAAACGTTTTTAAGTGATGTTTATTAATAATATTTTTTATTTTATGGTTTATAACATTATGTTGACCCGACGTTTAAATATTTAAAAAACATTTAGTCTAGCATTTTCTAAATACATGTATCATTAAAATGTTTTCGTATTTTCATTTCGACACAAACTAGAACAACACGTTTTTTGTGCTTTTGAATAAAAAAGGTTGTTTACATTTGATGACGGCCTATCCTTTCTTATTTATCGTATTTGCAGTACGATCTGATCAAAATATCCATAGCATCATAGTGAATTATATTCCAGCTCATGCTGATAAAAATATATTATGTACGTTGTCAATTAAATTAAAATAAATATATGTTGGAATTTTGTACACAAAGGGTTATTTTCTATTTTTATATATTTTCTATATAAGATCATCTGCATATCTTCTATGCGCATATTGCATATTATGCTTTAATTGTATTCCAGCCTATAAGAAAGCAGAATTTAATTGAGATGGCAAATGAGCTTAATATACTCTGCTCTGGTAGGCCTATACAAAGGGTCATTATTTTTACTTTCAGTTCAATTATTTCTATAACGAGAGATCATAAGTGAGCTCAGTCCCATTAAATTTACACCCATGCGATCAAAGTTAATCTTACTTTTTTCCCGAAGCAGTGTTTATTTTGGTAATATAATGCATTTTCAGCCAATACGCTTAATATAATTTCTATTTCATTTTTTGTTAAGATTTAAGAAAAATTCCTTAGCGTATTTACTATTAAGATGTGACTTGATGTAAGTTGTTATAATCTCACAATACACAATCTTACCTGATGCCAGTCAGATCCAAACTTTAGATAAGGTGATACTGAGTGTAGTGGTACCAAAAGTGTATGAATTGGTCCATTCATTGCAAATATATGGCAATTTGCAGAACTTAACCTCCACTCTGATGAACATAGCGAAAAACACCCCCTATGTTAAAAAATGGGCTGTACAAAAAAACTGATACCTCAATTTGTTTGTACATACTACCTGTGGTTGTTGCTGAAGGATCATTCCACCATTCTGTCAATTCAGATTGCAGATACTACGCCAGTTGAACGAACTTAATAAATAGAGCCCCTACATAAACTAGCTCCTGGACTAAAGAAACGAAATTGCCCCCATACTACAAATTTTCTTCCAAATTTCCCTTACAACTGGACAGGTACCGTACGACTGGAAAGAAGCTATAACGTGGCTCCAATATTTAAAACGGGTGACAAGTACAAGCATAGTAACTATTTCCCCGTCTTAATCACATATATAGTATCAAAAATTTTGGAGCATATTGTAAGTTATTAAATGAAACATCTTGAAATTCAGAACATTCTCTTTCCTTTTCAGCATGGTTTTCGTCGAAATCATTCTTGCAAATCACAGCTTCTTTTATTCTTCGAGGACCTAGCTAGTAGAACAGCTGAAACAGACATGCTTATTATGGAATTCAGCACAAAGCTTTTGACAAGGTTCCACACAAAAGTTTAAATTACAAGCTTAACTGGTATGGCATCCGTAGGGATACACTTGAGTGAATTACAGGCTTTCTCTGTTCTAGATCCCAAAGGGTAGCCCTGGATGGTGCTCTGGTACTGTCGGGGGTACCCTAAGGAATTGTTCTGGGTCCCATACTCTTCCTGATCTACATCAATGACCTCCCTGATGGGGTCGCAAACAGTAGGGTTACAGTCCGCTTATGTGCTGATGACTGTATCATTTACCGCCCGATTAGAAGCAAAAAAGACACAGAACCTTTCCAGTCTGACCTTGATTTTGTCGGCTCTTGGGAAAAGACTTGGCTTATGCAGCTTAATGCAGACAAGTATTTTACTACGATGGCCAGCAGAAACAAAACAATAATTAATAAACCATACAAACTACATGACCGCCCTCTCCAAAGTACTGGTTCCGTTAAATACCTTTGCCTTACTCTTAGGGGTCTTGTCAAGTTGAAAAAAATACGAAAAAAACTCGGATTGGCCAGACCACACCCACCAACCCCCATAACCATTTTTTTATATTTTTTGGTAACAGTTGTTCCTGTATCTGAAAAAAAGTTGGCGTCAGGCAATATGAAGATTCTACCTCTAAACCTGGTGTTTCAATCAGCACGCAGGCGCGGCTCCCGGCAAATGCCCGCCGAAGGCAATCGCATCTCTGGGGAGTTCGGGGGCATGCCCCCGTAAATTTTGTTTTTCAGAGAAGGCTTAAGGTTTCTTCTATTGATATCTAAATGTACATTTCAACCTTTGAAACAACTCATTTTTCAATATTTTTTTTCTTGGTAATTATCATTGTCGTCAGAATGGAATGTTTTTTCGTCAGAGGGGAAAGCTTGTCGTCAATTCTGACGACAAGACAGCAGAAACACTGAAAACAACACACAAAAAACACACAAAAAACACAAAATTAAATAAAAAAAATCCGAGTTTGGGCTTGACCCACCCACCCACTCGGGATTTTTGGATTTTTTTTAACTTGACAAAACCCCTTACCTCTGACCTTAAATTCAATACCCACAGCAACAATATTACAGCGACAGCAAACAGCATCCTTGGACTCCTTCGCAGAAATCTACAAAATCCTCCCAAGCGGTCAAAACACAAGCGTATCAGTCATTGGTTCGGCCCCACTTGGAGTATGCAGCCATAATAGCCCTCATAATTCCAATAACATCAAAATAGTGGAAATAGTGCAGAGACGTGCTGCAAGGTATGTGTGCAATCGCTGGCACAATACCAGCAGTGCTAGTGAGATGGTTGGTCACCTCGGCTGGGAGTCCCTCGCTATACGTCGCAATTAGATGAGACTACATATGATGTACAGGATTACACATATGTCTGCAGGGGATGCCTGGCAGAGGTGGCTGATGCCATCCACCAGACAAACACGTGGGTTTCATCTCTGGAGGTATATTCCACTGAGCCCGTCCAATGACCCATACAAATTCTCATTCCTACCCTCCACCAACCCCGTCTGTGACCACCTCCCAGGCCCGTCATTTGGGGGGGAGGGTTCGAGAGGGCCGTACGATCTCCCCCCCCCCCCTTGACCACAAAGCTGAAAATTTACCCCAGCAACATACTCCAGAATCCACCATACTGCACCAATTTGCAGCTAAAAAATCAAAAAAATCCGGGGGCTTGCCCCCACACCCCTCCCCCCTAACTTGTATTTTTCATTCAATCAGCGCCAAATGTCAATTCAAGAAGTATTTTACAGGGGTTCCAATTACCTTATTTCGAAAATACCCCAGGAATGTAAAATAAATTCCATCCGGGCCTGCCTCCCACCTCATTTTATCTCCTCCCCCCCATCCTGTATTTCTTCCGCCGACAACTCTCTAACATGTAAACCGCTAGGTTTTTCTACTTCACCTTTTATTTTCACTGCACCATTTTTTCGTTCATATAGCCTCCTGTTTTATTTTAGGAGCTATATTTAACCACATCCACACCAATCTTCGAATGCACCACCCACACACACACCACGGCATGCAATAGGCCCTGCTCTATTTGAAGAGTGATCGCTGTCACCACTAAGAAGAAGGGCTGTGGTGCATAAAGTGTCAAATTGTCAAATTCGTCGAAAATTTCACGCTAATTGTTACCCTCCTAGCCATATTGCTGAAGTTTAAAACTTTCCAACAGTAGGCCTCTATATAATACAAACTGTTTTTTTTCAGTATGGAAGGTTGTCTTTTTTTTGTAACTTCGCTGCTGCACTTAAACTAGGTGTGCAGTCAACTCATCCCCTGTACCAACTCATCCCCCGGTATATCAGGGGGTGAGTTGGTATGGGTAGTTATGGGTGTTGATGGGCAGGGGATGAGTTGTTCAATCAGCCCCAGCAAACACAAGACACTGACTCAATGTTGTTTTAATGTTGGGCCGGAGACGGCGGGCCAGCATTAAAACAACATTTGGTCGGTGTCTCGTGCTTCACGGGGCTGGCGCAGGGCTGGAGATAAGTTAGTCATGTGCGTTGCATGTTGCACGTTGCACGGCCCATTGCAAATTAGTACGATGTACTAAATGGTCTACCCTCTATAAATAAAATTTATTATTATTATTATTATTATTATTATTATTGTTATTGTTATTATTATTATTATTATTATTATTATTATTATTATTATTATTATTATTATTATTATTATTATTATTATTATTATTATTATTATTATTATTGTTGTTGTTGTTGTTGTTGTTGTTGTTGTTGTTGTTGTTGTTATTATTATTATTATTATTATTATTATTATTATTATTATTATTATTATTATTATTATTATTATTATTATTATTATTGTTATTATTATTATTATTATTATTATTATTATTATTATTATTATTATTATTATTATTATTATTGTTATTGTTATTATTATTATTACTATTATTATTATTATTATTATTATTATTATTATTATTATTATTATTATTATTATTATTATTGTTATTATTATTATTATTATTATTATTATTATTATTATTATTATTATTATTATTATTATTATTATTATTATTATTATTATTATTATTATTATTATTATTATTATTATTATTATTATTATTATTATTATTATTATTATTATTATTATTATTAATATTATTATTATTATTATTATTATTATTATTATTATAGTAAAAGTAGTGGTTCAATCTGGAATAAATTGTTAGCAAAGGTATTTTTGGTGTTTGTGACTCGGACGGGTCTGCTGAACAAATTCTGAGCAGCACCTGGCAACCATTTTGGTCATATGCTAACTAGCATAATTAACATAATTTGCATAAATTATTAGAAAAAACTTTAAAATGCTATAACTTTTGAAATAATTAACTCAGAAAGTTAATTTTTGTGTCTACACCCATGTTTTCTACCCAGTAAAATTCGAATAAGTCAGTTTTAAATATTCCAGACCTTTCTAATTAGCATAAATTAGCATCAATTGGCATAATTTATCATGAAATTGCTAACAAATGATAATTTATTAAATAGTTCACTTTAAATGTTGATGTTGTTCTCTGGACCTATTTTTCTCACCCTCTTGAGTTATTTGAATACCCTAGAACCGTTTGATTAGCATAAATTAGCATTTTGATCATTATGCTAATTAGCATAATTTGCATAATTAATCAGGAAATCTTGAAAATGCAATAACTATTGAAATAATTAGCTTAGAAAGTTACATTTTGTGGCTACACCCATGTTTTCCAGCCAGTAGAATTCGAATAAGTCGGTATTGAATACTCTAGACCTTTGTAATTAGCATAAATTAGCATCAATTTGCATAATTGATCATGAAAATGCTAAAAAAAAATGACAATTTATTAAAAAGTTCACTTCAAATATTGATTGATTTTGTTGTCTGAACCTATATATATATCCTCTTAAATTATGTAAAAGTTATTTTGAATACCCTGAAGCCGTCCGATTATTATAAATTAGCATTTTTAATCATATGCTAATTAGCATAATTAGGCTAATCTGCCTAATAAATTAGGAACAACCTGAAAATGCTATAACTTTTGAAATAATTAACGTAATAATTATTAATTAACGTTTATTTGTGTCTACGGCCATGTTTTCCACCCCGTAGAATTCGATTGAGTCTGTATTGAATACTCTAGACCATTCTAATTATCATAAATTTGCACAATTAATCATGAAATTGCTATAAAATTGACATTTATGAAATAGGTCACTTTATTTTATCCATGTTCACTTGGAAAGGTTTATAAATAAGCCGCGTATTCCATCTCGCTCAGTTCGTTTAAGCTCATGATGAACTATTCAAGGTACTTTTACCTTATATGGCTCATGCTGAGCAAATTCTGAGCCGTAGGCTCCTTGCATCATTATGACCATATGCTAATTAGCATAATTCGCCTAGTTTGCATAATTGTTCAAGAAAAACTTGTAAGTATTTCACTTTATAAATGGCGAGCAGCAGGTTCCTTGTATGTGGTTAATTTTTATAATTAATTAGGAACAACTTGAAAATGATTCAAGACATTGCTTATTTAATTAACTTGTCCACCCCGATTAATTCAATAACTTGATATTAATTACTTCAGATCTTTCTAATTAGCATACACATACGGTGATTTTATTTTGGCTCCCTAATATGAACATATGATGTAAACATGTCCATAGTTTAGAACTGCAAAAGTTTTTTAGTTTTTATGCAGCGCACTTACTAGTTAGGCTAGATATAGAGACGAAATTCCCGTATTTCCTATTTTTGACATGGTTGTCAATAATTGGAAATCAGGAATTTCGTCTCTAATTTAGCCTAACTGGTGAATGCGCAGCACAAAAATGAAAAAACTTTTGCAGTTATATTCTATGGACATGTTTATATCATATAGTCATATTATTGAACTAAAAAAAATCACAGATTTTTTATGATTTTAGACCTATAATATTTTAATCAGCTCACTTTAAATGTTGATTTTGATGTATTGGCTTATATTTATCACTTCAAAGTAATCTTGACTAGCTTAGCCGAAGTCGGAACAGTGCCCAATCAATCAAAATTCAATAAAACATCTATAGCGCCTATATTATCAGCGGACCGAGCTCAAAGGCGCACAAATCCTTAGCTTGATCATGTGTCATAATCGAGACCAAAGCAGGTTCGTCAACAGGGAGGCGGGCTGCTGATCGAAGAGCTGGGGTGGGAAAGACAGGTCAAATAGGTGAGATTTAAGTAATTTCCGGAATGTGAAAATTGTTTTGGCATCACGTATTGGCACAGGGCGTTCCATAAGGCTGGGCCAGATACAGAGAAAGCTCTTGACACAGTCTTCGATTTTATACGAGGAACAATAAATTTATTTGAATTTGTGGAGCGTATAGATATTCTGAGCGTTTCGGCCGAACAAGTAAGTCAGCCAGATATGCAGGCTGATTATCTTTTAGGGCTCGGAAAGTTATTGTGCATATATTAAAATGAATGAGAAACTTGATAGGAAGCCAATGGTAATCTTTTAGAATACGAACGGAACGACTAAAACGTGGGGCCTTGGCTGCCACTCTTACTAGGCAGTTCTGAACGCGTTGTAATCTGGTGATATACTTTTCTGACATATTGTGAAAAGTGAGTTACAATAATCTAAAGAACTATAAAAGTGAGTTACAATAATCTAAATTTCTACTGACCAGTACCACTGCAATTTGCATGGCAAGATATATTGACAGACTTCAGAATTCGATGCGGGTCACGGATATGATAGAAGCATGCCCTACATGTTTGGGATATGTGTTTTCGGAAATTCAGGCTACTGTCGAATACTACGCCAAGATTGTTCGCTGGTGCAGATGGATTTGTGTCTTGACCTAGAATTAGGGATCGGAAATTATTTAAGATTTTTTCCTGCTGAAGTTTGGTCACGCTAGGAAATTGAGCTTCAGCTTAGACTCTGTCGTTCAGGTCCGATACAGCCATTAAACAATGTTGCAACTTCTCAAGAGATTCCTTCGCGTTGGAAACGGATTGAGACATGTAAATTTCAGTATCATCGGCATAAAGATGGAGGTTTATGTCAAAAATGGAGATAATAGCGCTGAGTGGTGTAGTGTATGGCGTAAAAAGCACTGGTCCCAGCACAGAACCATGTGAAACTCAATAGGCCTATGAGAGTGTGACTTTATCAATTTTTACTTATTGGTGCCTATTTTTCAAACAAGCTGAAAACTACATTTGGGCCTGCCCAGATCTGAAAGTCTATCTGTTAATGTAGCATGGTCAATGGTGTCGAAAGCGGCCGATAAGTCAAGTAAGGCAGATCGAGCTGTAACATTACCTTTGTCCATACAGATAATGATATCGTTATGTACTTTCCATAGAGCTGATTCTGTAGAATGATATTTCATGTAGGCTGATTGTAATGAATTAGATATATGAGCTTGCAGCCGATTGGCCACTAACTTTTGTAAGAAATGAAACTCAAGTTGGATACAGGCCTGTAATTTTTCAGTTTGTTTTGGGAAGAGATGTTTTTTTATGGCTCAGGGATATGCCCCCATTAAACTGTCATTAGATGTTTTTTTTACGTAGTGGTCTCACATGAGTTTCTTTGAAATTTTGATGAAATGTACTAGTGTCCATTGAAATGTTAATTATATCAGTGATAAGAGCTATTAATATTTCAAGACAATATTTCAGCACGCTTGTAGGAATGAAATCCAGATCACACGATTTCGACGATGAGCTCAAAATAAAGTTGTTTAATTGCATCTTTTGTTGCACGTTTAAAAACGTTCATTTTAGATCTAATTTCTGTTCTTTGCACAGATGGAATATTCTGTGCTTCATCTGGAAATGTATGCCCTACTCTTTTCGAATAACTTCAAGGGTTTTTTTTATAATTCACAGTAGGCCTATTATTGACAGCACTGCACACTCCATTCCATTGAACAGTCTGGAGCACTGTATATATGGACAACATACTCGATGACAAACATCCGGCTGGGATTTTAACCCAATGGGCCTACCTCTGAGTTTCGAGCCACAACCGGATCGAATGAGCCATCGGTGCCGGCCGGGACATGGTGTGACAGATAGACTATATACCGGTCTTGATGATGGGCTAGCTTTGGCAAACAAGTATAAGTTGGAACAAAGTGCTACTGGCACTACATGTACCTAAAATATTCATACTTGGTAATTTCAATCCCCATAGTGACATTCCATCCACTAATACCAACACATTTAACAATATCGTTGACTGATTTGACTTGACGCAACATGAGAACGTTCTTACCAATGTTCATGTATATTGGATAGATTTACAAGTTCATTTTCAGTTGTAAACTATGATTTTATATTATCACATCTTATGTATGTATTTCCAGGTGATGGTCTGTCAGAGCATTGGGCCATAGTTTGAGATTTATATAAAGCGCTTTTAATACAGGGGATTTATTCAAATTCACTTTGAGGCCTTTAACAATGCCATTTTAAATTCTGATTTACTAAACAAGCCAAAGCATGATCTGTGTGGCTTATGTGAGTAATTTGAATTCGGGGTGTTTCTAGACATGCTCCTATTCAAACAAAAAGTGCAAAGACTTGAAATGGCCGAAAAGCTTGGACATGCTCTTGAAATAATCTGGCATAATCCTGCAACACGTGCACCATAAATAGATCACGATACTAGGGTACAATTGACTATTTTTAGATTATTTCGCCAGTCTATTGTTATGAACAGTTAATAATTCTTGATATATATTTTTATAGTTAACCCTTTAAGTCCTTAGCACGGCTATGTTATTAATAAGTCAGTTATTGGGAACGAGATTATAAGTATTTCTATGTGTTTCAATTATTCAGTTGATGAGTTGTTGAGCGAAAGCAATTGTGCATTGGAGAGGGCGAGGACAGTAATATTAATATAGACTCTTGTAGTGTTTTATAAACTGTCAATTAGAAAGTTGTGGTCGCTATAGTTATTTCACCGTTCGATCCACTGTTATACCTAATTGTACGTCATAGACGGCCCGATCCGCTATAATAGAATAGTGTTTTATAAACTGTGATTATGAGAACAATTGCTAGCACTAGGCCCTAAATACCTAAGTCCCAGCTATGTTCTTCTTCTTCTTCAAAATACAGTTCATTCCTCTGTATATAGAGTATTATCGAGCCGGGTAGTGGTGATGTGTGTGAGTCGTAGTGTGTAAATGTGTGAAAAGGTGCTTAGTTCAAAATAAATGTCTTGTGCAGTTGCCTCCTCGGATAAGCCTAGGAGCCTGTGCGGTGGTGCAGATTAAAAACAATCTGTTGCTCACAGGGTCAGCATCGTAGGATCAGCCTTGGATAGGGAGCTCTTGAAGCTCACCAAAGTTGGCTGGCTGGTCAGTGACTGTGGACAGCAGTTCGATAGGCGCACCGTTTCTGGAAAGAACGAGTGTTTGTAGGTCATGACACGCATGTGGACCTGGCGGAAGTGATGCGCACTGCCTCTCGTGGTAATTTTCACCGGTGTTAGATGGTCTTGAGGGATGTCAACAAGACCGTGAGAGACTCGGTAGAGCATGGTCACTCTGCTCATTGCACGACGGTGAGCCAGTGAGTGCCATCCTAGGGGTCTTAATCAGGGCGAAAACACTGTCCAGAGGTGCATCTATATTCCCAAGTTACAAAGTGGGCGGCACGTCGCTGGACCATCTCTACTGCAGAGATGTTTTTGGCAGTAGGTGGATCCCACACATAGGAGGCATACTCGACTAAAGGTCTGACAAATGTCTTGTAGCAGGTTTCCTTGATGTTAGCAGGACATATGTTAATGTTGCGCTGCAGAAAGGCTGGGTGTTGTTGGCCTTCTTGGTGACATTGGCTATGTGGGCGTTCCAGGTTAGCTTGCTATCGATGGTGACACCTAGGTATTTCGCCCTGCTAGCCTCTCTCAGGACAGTGCCGTGGATGGCGTATCACTGTCTATCCTCCTCCCCCTCCTGTTAGTAATTCGTATCACCTCACATTTATCCGGGTTAAACTGCATCAGCCAGGTACTCAGCTGAGGTACTCCTGATGTTTTCCCCTCTAGGACAACTTGTTCGAAGCATTCAGAGAGGAAACATTTGATCCACTGGAGGGTGTTTCCTCGCATGCCATAATAATTGAGCTTATATAGCTTCAAACCGCGCATGTGGCACTTTGTCGAAGGCCTTAGAAAAGTCGAGTAGCACAGCATCAATTTGTTCACCGTCATGGATTAATGTTTGATTAATGTTGATGCGTTACCAGTGAACCTAGCATCACAATCATCAAGAGCATCATCCCCTAACATCCCTGAAAATTTGGTGCAATTTTATTGTGTATTTTGTAAGTAAGACAATTTAATTGGCATGTAATAGAATTTGTGTTTCACGGTAATGGTTTTTCCTTTGATTTTTGAACAGCGCTAAAAAAATCTCCGCTCCGATACCGGGCGACGCATATATGATTAGGCCTATATAGATCTATAACACATCAATGCGAACACTCACGGCTTTCACAATTGAGTCTACGTTTTCAGAGATTATCACTTATACAAATATTTTATATTTGTAAAGACTATGGGTACTTATATTATTTAACATCAGATATTTCAAGAGATATAGGCCTACTATTACTGATAATAACGATTTAAAACTAGACTAAAAACTAGACTAAAGTAGGGCCTACTCTAAACCTACAGGCATACACTGCATATAGCTACAGCAATACGTTTAATCTAGGTTGGGAAGAACTAGACCTATATTGTGTTAACAATAATAATATACTTTTTTTTTATTGACAAAAAGAATCAGTATGATACAAATGTCAGTGTTATAGAAATAAAAGGTAGTCTATGGTATCAAATAATATTCATAATAAAAAATGCATAAAAGTATATGGTTATGAAAATATACCTTTTACACATTAGACAAAAAATATGTATAGATTTTATGTAGACCTAGGCCTATAATAAAAATACATCTCCTTTCATTTCAGTAGGAGCACGTATAAGCACATTTTGAAGTGATCAGTATTCCCCACAGGAATATTGAACGAAATTCTTTAACATCACAAATTTTTTTTTGGAGAAGTCTAGTTTAAACAGATGTATATTTTAAATTTGATTCAGGCTTGCACTTATGTCAGGAATGCAAACTTGTACTAAATGGAATATGTTAAAGAACAATATATATTACAGCATTTACATCTGTTTCATATCTAACTTTACACAATTAATATTTAACCCCATGCTTTAACAATAAATTTTGCTAATGAAAGCAATACATTCATATTTTGCGAGGTGAGGATTGAGATAAATTTTTCCTTATTTGCCTGAGTCAGGAAATTTGGTATATCTTTCGTAATTTCATCAAATAAAATGTTACGGTTTTCTGAATGAGACACACATTCTGTAAGAAAATGATAATTATCACCCACTTTTCCAGGACACGCAGCACAAAATCGCTGATTGGCTGGTGTTAAAGGCCGGGTATATCTACCGGTTTCAATTTCTAAGTGATGGGAACTAAGGCGTAGCCTTGAAATTGCATAGCGAAATTTTGGAATGTTAAAGAAAAGATAGGGTTCTGGCATGAATGTGTATTTAATTTCTTTATAAAGTCTAAGCTTAGAATTCTTAACAGAATCATTGATCTCATCTAGCCAATGCTGTCTTAATATAGATTCAAGATGATGACGTATATATTTAGAGAGAGTTTTTTTTTGGAGGAACATCTGTCCACAGTTCTGCAAGTTCAGCCTTTTTCATAATATCTTTTACTTGAGATACCCATGTTTTATGACCAATGTGATGCAGGCCCTCTAGGACGGTATACATTTGCTTAACAATATTATCTTTCGGTAGATTTACAATTCTTATCCAATATTTAATTGTTTTACATATTATTTTTTGATCTATTGGATATTCTCCTAAATCACCATAAACACACAAGTTTGCTGTTGACTGTTTAACTTTAAGAATGGATTTCATATTCTTCATTTGAAAGACATTTAGTTTGGTTCTAAGAGTTTGATTTATCAGTGGAAACCATATCTCACATCCATATAAGATAATGGGTAATACTAGAGAATTAAACAATTTCATTGCTACTATGGGTGGTACTTGACCTAAACATTTGCAAAATTTTTGTACTTTGAAAGAAGCTTTAAGAGCACTAGAGAGAGATCCATCCAAGTGTTTGTTAAAAAGACAAGATTCACTGCTAAAAATAGCACCTACATATTTGTATTGCTTGGTTACTTCAATAACCTGATGGTTAAAATGAAAAATATGTGGTTGATTTGAGGCTTTCTTAGATCCAAAAATCATCACTTTAGTCTTTAGAATATTAACAATCATTTGCCAGTCAGAACAATACTGTAACAGTTGATCCAATTGTGTCTGAAGACCCTCAGGTGTGTTTGACATTAGAATGAGGTCATCTGCCCACAAGAGGTGTAATAAAAGTAGTTCATTACTTATTACAATCCCACATTTCTTGTTTAAGTAATCACCAATGTCATCGAGAAAACCTTTAAACATGTCTGGACTATTTGGTCCACCCTGATTAACTCCGAGAGTGTCATGTAACAACTCAGATAGTAAACCGCCAGTACATATTTTAGACTTTGTTTTGTTATACATGTCATACAATAGCCTAATAAGATTCCCATCAATTTGCTTTTTTACTAATTTATAGAATAACATGTTTCGATTCACAGTATCAAAGGCCCTCTTAAAATCTACGAAAGCAACATACAATGGCTGCTTAAGAAACTCTGCTCTCTGAATTGCTCCTACTAATAAAAACATGTTATCTGAGGTGGAACTGTTTTTCTTGAAACCACCATTAAATTTGTCCTCCATGTTGAATACATCTTTCATGAATACAAGTCTATTATTAACCAGAGTGTCAAATAATTTGCCCATAGATGGTAGTACGGTTATACGTCTATAATTACTAGGGTCTTTCTTATCTCCACCTTTGTGAATAGGGAATATAAGACCGTCTATCCAACAGTCCGGAAAATTACCCATGTCAAGCATAAAGTTCAATGTCAACGTAATAACAGGCAAAATAACTTCTAATGATGAATGCAAGGCTTCAGATGGTATACCATCTGAACCACATGCCTTTTTACATTTCATTTGTTTGACTGCATGTATGATTTCACTTTCGGTAAAGTGTTTGTTCATAATATCAGAGATTATACTATTTTGTACATTACAATTATCAGAGATAAAGTGTCCTTTTCTGAATTTGTCAATTTTCTCTTCATTACAATCATTAAAATAATCACATTTGAAGTTACCACGGTTATTTTGAAACTTGTCAAACAATAAGTTTGAGTCAATGGGACAATTATGAGATTGGCTATTTGTATTACTTTGAAGAATTTTCCACATTTTGGTGGAGTCATTAGAATTCTGAATTTCAGAGAGCATCTCAACCTGATGATCTCTTTTCTTTTTTTGTGTTAATTTCTTATATTCTGAATATTTATGAAAATAATCATTTGATCCATCTACAAGTGCATCCATAGCATGTAACTCTCTTTTAATCTCTTTACATTCACTGTCAAACCAGTTATTTCTTGGAAATGAAGGTTTTGAATTACATGTTTTTAATTTCATTGACCTAGATAAAGCTTGTCTTATAAAAGCCTGGAGTGATTCTGCCACAGAATTAACAGATTCACACTCAGATAATTTCTTATATATATTTCCCAAGAAACCTGAGCCTATATGATCAGACAGACATTTAATATATTTATCTTTGTCAGGCTCTGACCATTTAAAGTATGTCCTTTTCATAATTGGTCTAGGAGCTGAAGATATTACAGGGTTATTAGAATTTTGGTTATTAATGGTATTACAGTTGATGTCAAATTCTAATGGTCTGTGGTCCGAATATAGCCATTGTTTACCTACTTTCATTTTTTCAACAAGATTGAAATTATCAGAAGGAGAAATAACATAATCTACAACACTTTTACCAGTTGTATGCATTCTGGTAAACATACCATTATTGTCATCAACACTTCGCCCATTTACAATTGACATTCCAGAACTTACACACAAATCAATCAGGTGTTTACCATATTCATTTACTTTCTTATCTGAATTAACTCTCGGTTGTAGGAAAACATCATCACATTCATCTTTTGGAATAAGTAATTCAACTTCACAATCAGTACCTTCGCATTTAACATGATGATCAGATAGGGCCCCAGTGCGTGCATTCAGATCTCCTACAATGAGCAGGTTTTGGTTTCTGTATTTGGCTGTCAGAACCAATAGCTGATCATAGTAGTCATTTGAACAGGAATGACAAACAAATGTTGTGTCTTTTGGGGGTATGTAAGAAGAAATAAGAGTTACTGTCTCTGAGGGAGTTTCCTTTCTAGAGACTTTCAGTACAAGAAAATGTTCACATATTGATTCTAGCATTGTAACATTAACATTAGAGTTGAACAATATTAACTGTCCTCCTGAGCCTCTTCTTGCATTAACATGAAGCACACTTCTTGTTACATTAATTACATTGTAACTACCAAAATATAAATCATTTATTAATATATCTTTTTCTGTTAACCATGTCTCTGAAAGTATTATGACATCAAAATTTATCAAATAGTGTTGTAAATCTAAAGCTTCTAGCTTGTCCCCCAGTCCACCTATATTCCAGGCTACACTTCTAATAGCACATAAGTTTGTATTGCTACACAATTTCAATACTTTGTTGTACTTTCTTGACTGGGTTTTCTTTAGTTTTCGAATTTGCGGTTATTTGATATTGTTCATGTGAATCTACTTTTTGTGCTTTAAACCATTTACATGAAAATTTACAGAAGCTGCTGTCACAGTGTCACACAATAACTGTTTTGCACCAGGTGTGAGGTGATTACCATCCTCAGATAGATGTTTGACGGTGTTTGCAGGATTAACAAAACACATTTTGCTGCTCTTCTCACAATGATGGTGAAAATAGTCATTTACCATGCCTCTCACTTTGTTTAGTTCCTGTCTTTCAATGGGGGTAGTCCACACAGAAAAACTGGGTGGTTCACCGACTGTTCAACAATATCCAAGGCCTTGCTGACGCGTAATAGAGCTTGCCCATCGGTGGGTGCATTCAATACATCATTTGTGCCAAGGTGTAACATCACAGCATCAGTATAACAGGATGTCATGTTGTTTATCTTTCTTGCCATGGTCTCAAATTGCGCCCCTCCACTTAGCCACACAACACTGGTAAGTTCCTCATTGTTTAAAAGCTTGTGGCATTCACGCATGTTAGAGTCGCCCACCACTGTGAGATTCAATTTCTTAGACTTTGACGGTGGGTCGTTTTCTAGTACGAGTTTCGGATTACAATGTTTTTCGGGAGATGTTGCCACAGACTTCTTTCTTGGCGCTGGGATTGGTTTGCACAAGTCACGTTGCATTAAAAGGGTATTCACTCTGGCAGTTAATGTTGTGCATTCTTCACGTGTCTCTTCGATCTCTGCTTTGAATTGTTTATTTTTATCTGAAAGCAGTTCACGTTCAGAAACTGCATCACCACGTTGCTTAATCAATGCCCTGATCTCTTTTTTATGATTATTGCTCTGTGTCTTGAGGACTTTAACGTCCTCTCTGAACTTTTCAATTATCTATTCTTGCTTCTTCAGTGCCTCTTTGCAATATGTTAATTCTGACAGGAGATCAGTAGCAGGGATATTTTGATCGAGGGATTGATTGTCTAACAATTGAATTATACTTGAAGTCTCGGCTGCTGGCTGTGTCTCAGGCACACTGTCCCTGTGCTCTCTGTTATCATGAGTATCAGCACTTTCACCGTTCAATACCAGGTCCTACCACTAAATGTTCTGCCAGTTCCTGCGTTTCTGGCACAAAAAAATTGTCATCGCTTGGTTCGGGAAGTAGGTCTGACAATAATATCTTTATTTCAAAAGGGTAAACCCAATGAGCATTCACCTATCTTCCTTGGGGCCCTCAAAACATTATATATAGGCCTACAAAATACATTATATACCGGTATACAAAATACATGAAATGAATATAAACAGAAAAAAAATCCTTTTGCTAAGCATTTATTTGCGTTTTCAGAGGGGGATTAATTAGACAGCCCTTTTCAGGCCTTTCCAGGGCTCCTATAGATATATTTCTTTTTCATTTAGATGGTACAGTAATCTTATGATTCCTAGTAAAAAATATGGAGAGGGTCTCACTTGTTTTGTTGATCCGAAGATTGTTCATATAAATATCCATCTGCAACGGAAGTCACCAACTTATTTTTTGTTCAATTTTGACAGCCGGAGTGAATATTTCCATTTTATGTCAATAAAACCTCTGAAATGATTCAATTATCATGACAGAACAAACATGATTTGTTAATGATACGTTCTTTTGTATCACACGATTTTGGATATGTTAAATCCCTTTGTTATTTGTGTAAAACAAGGTAACTTTCGCTTTCCAGGTTCACTCGTCGTCGGCGTTACTGCCGTTATCAGGTCCAGGGCCAGCGGTAGGTATGGAAAGCGAGGGAGACCTATAAAGCGAAAGAGGATCAATAAGAGGCTTCGTATGGCAGTGTAATGCATGTATATGATGTATTTATCGATGTCACAATAAAATATATGCTTGTATTGTCGTTATGCAATTATTATTTTTTATTTTTTTTATTTGGGAGACAATACAAGTCCAGTTTTGTGAAAAAAAGAGACTCCGCTTCGTTTGAAAGTCTCTTTCGCTTTGACAGGCGGCTGTGAGCGATACCTGGTGTGTACCCGGTAATCACTCAGCCGCTCGCGTTCCTGTTAAAACACGAACATCACCTATGTAGGCCTATGTATGTAACTTTACCACTGGCGCAAGAATCATTAGAAATCAGCCAAAATTTAAAAAAATTAAAATAAAGAGTTATAGGGTACCTTTTAATAATATATTAATATAATATATATATATATTTTATATATGTAAATGTAACGACATCACGTATGTAGGCCTATGTATCTAACGTTGGCCTATGTATCTAACGTTACCACTGGCGCACGAATCATTAGTAATCAGCCAAAATTTAAAAAAATTAAAATAAAGAGTCATAGGGTACCTTTTAATAATATATTAATATAATATATATATATATTTTATATATGTAAATGTAACGAAAATAATATTTAAATCTCCTTAGTCTCCACAAGTATTCCTACCTTTTCATCACAATTGAACAAATAGGCCTACATATTAGTAATATAAATCACACAGAATAACAAGAATAACAAAAAAAAAAGAAATAAAATGCAATTCACAACAACAGTAGATAAAACACCGTTCAAAATGCAATTGACGACAACAGTAGATAAAACACCGTCCAAAATGCAATTGACGACAACAGTGGGTAGAACACTTGCTGCATTTCACACCTCCGTTCGTGATCAACTGATAGGCCTAATCCCCCAAGACTTGTCACTGAAGGCGTTTGGATAATCGGTCGGTCGAAACTTTTAAAATACCGGTAAATTCATGGATTAATAAAACAAAAGAACAAAGAGACCGCCATCTACTTAAATTTCTCAAAACTTACAAACCCCAACAACGTCGTTCTGTTATTTCAAGTGACGCTGCATTAGCAATTCTACGCTCCACCGCCAATGGTACTAAGCCTGGCAAAAAGAAAAGCAAAAGAACGGCAAAGACCACAACTGTGAAATAACAGTAATTAAGAATGTGAATCATTAATGTATAATCGTATGATGTGACATTATATATATGTCATATATACACAGGACTAGCTACGGCTTTCAATTATGTATTTGTGTACATTACCTATCATGTTGAATGCTTGTTGTATGAATGTTGTATGTCAATAAAATATATATTATATTTACGAATAATGTGTTATTGTGTTTTTTTTTATATAAATAAAATAATATACTACGCTGCTATCAACGCTATCCTGATTGCTTCAGTCCTGTACACGGTCTGTCACTTGTGACAACCCGTTCTATTCACCAGATGGCCCCACTGTTGGCCGACTGGGCAATCTGACAAAATGGCGGCCGGCCGCCGGCAATCTTAATAATGTCTCCCTCGTTGTTGTTATCGTTCTTTTTGTCAACTGTTGCAATAATTATAGCCGGTTTCGATACAGTTATATGTATATTATGATGTTTATAACATATATTTGTATATTTAGTTATAAATTGCTATCTCATATACACACATTCGGCCTCTTATTGATCCTCTCTCGCTTTATAGGTCTCCCTCGCTATTCATACCAACCCAGGGCCAGGCGGACCGTCGATTGTAGTACCTCCAGTGGGTACTTTTCATGGGTGCCCCCTAAGTCCAAAAAATCTAATAAACAGTTTGTGTAAGGTTTCCCGATTGCCTGACACTGGTGATTCACTTCTTCTGATGTCACAGCTTCTGCTGGAAATATATATTAACGTCCCACAGTCAAGTTAATAAATTAGTAAACTTTTCCCAAAAAATGCCAATACTATCTGGAGGCTTTTCACACATGGTACACTAGTAAAATAAGCATGGGGGACACAAAATTCTGGGCAATAGCGAAAGGTGAATATAATAAGAACATTTTGAATATACATTATTGAACTTTCTATGGCATAATTATTAAATTAATAGAAATAAGATAAATTTGAGCACACCCCCTCTGCAATTTTCAGCCACATGTGTAGTACGTCCATTAAAGTACCATTGGGTACTTTGATTGACGTACCTTGCTGGACTACTTTGATTGTAGTACCATGTGGTACTTCCATTGAAGTACTGTGATTTGGTCTGAGCATTATCAGCTGAAAATACAGTTTTATCAATAATATGCCATAGATTCCAATGCAAATCAAGTCTGATACTTGCTTTAGACCTTACACTATATGTTGACAATGACTGATCTTACCCCCTAAACAAACCTGCGGCTTTATTCACTAAATAAGGCACTACCAAGTGTTGAGTTGTTCTGGGGAACACAAATGACGTTACCCACCTTCTAGAGAACAACACCTATGATTGGATGGGTTTAACCAATGGGAAAGCCTATTACAATCATACTGGAAGCTATTTAAATATCAGTGGAAGTACTTACATTGACGTACCAAGGTACTACGATCGAATAACAACGTCGATCGTAGTACCTGAAAGCGGGTACTACAATCGCCGGTCCGCCTTGACCTGGTTAGCCTATACAATATACCCATCAGATTAATTTGTATCGCATGTTTTTGGACGATTTCTCAGTCAATTCTCAAATTGTCTGTTTATATACTTTGTTTGTTATTCAGGTGATAAACTATCATCCAACTGTTCAAGTCTCGCCCATTACACACCATTACAACTTTTGTTAGAGCCACCTTTTTATGAGGAGTGTCAACATGCAGAAAACTCCACAGACCATCTGCTGATATATGAAGATGATGTTTCTTCTGGTGATTTATTTTTATCTTGTTTTTATTTAATTAAATTCAGTAGAGGTAATGTTTTCATGTGTGTTAGAAAACTGTTGAAATCAATGGAAATGATATTCAAGTTGTGGTATACATATTCTCAGTTAGCCACTAGAAGACCGTTGTTGACTGAATTACATTTGATTGTTTTCTTCGATGAAATATCTCTGATCTGTGTCACAGATATATTTTGTAACTCAAACTTGAAGTTGTGCTTTGCTGCGGCGATCCACAACTTCCAAGTGGCAGAAAATTACTGAGATTTGTAAAAGTAGCTCTTTTAGTTCTAGAAATGAGTCTGAATAGAACCATAGAAATAACTCTGCAGTGCTCTACTGCAGTGCTCTACTGCAGTGCTCTAGTGTTTAACTAGCGGGGATCGACTATAGTCGTCAGAATCTGCCGTCTGTAGACATCAGATTCTGACGGCTAGAATCATTAACCGCACTGTAATAGTAAAAATATTTATAAGAACCGTAGACCCATAACATAGATATTTAAGTGAATCAGAAACAGTTAACGAAGACATTAATGGTGATTTTAAATTGAAAAAACCCTTTAATTTCCATGGTTTATATAAAAATAATTCAGCTTTTTAAAGTTAGGTTAATATAGGTACATGCATATTTCTTCTAATGTGGTTTACATATATTATGTTTGTTGTTTTCTAGCTGCGAGTTCGCCTTATGTGGGATTTGCTGCCATCCCTTTGGCTGTGTTTGTGAGCTTCTGCTGCTACTACTGCTGCTGCCGACCAGATGGTGAGTCGTAATCGGGGTAATGAGGGACAAAACATAAAAAAATCAAAGGTGTTATAAAACAACAAATCTTGGTCAGGGGGGATCAAGGATTTGAAAAAGGAGGGGGCGCGGGGGGTTCGGGGGCTCGTCCCCAAGATTTTACTGGCCAATTTAGGTGATTTTTTAAAGAATTTGTCGCGAAAAGGGGAGGGTGTGCGCCCCCCCTATGGATCCACACCTGTGGCTGGGTGTATTCATGCTAGTTTTATATATGATAAACTGTTAAAGCCTTATACATATTGCGCACCTGATGTATATCAAGCGGCCAGTTAGCAACTGGAAAAAACTAGTGCGGTATAGTCCAGCAATTACAGTATACTCAAATAATTTTATGTATGTATTTATTGTTCTCATTTTTGGAAGGCTGAATAAAAATTATTATTATTATAACTATTTGAACCACTTTGCTTTAAGGTTAGAACTAAGGCTATGACCTTGGGATTACCTACTGTTTTTTCTCCAGGTACTCTACAAATCGATATTTTTTGCATGTTTTTGTGTTCATTTTTGAAAAGTTATGGTGCCATGGATAATATCTTGAAAACATGGCGGCCATTTTGGATTTAATCGAATCTCATCAATTAAAGACTAGAAAAGAATGACAACCAATTTTTTCTAATCATTACTATGTTTCAAGTAAGAATCAGCAAAAAATTCACTTTCAAGAAACATTTTGCAGTTAACCACATCAGTGCAGGACAGAAGTTTGAGTCAGATTTTGATGTCTGAAGACTGTCAAATAATAATAATAAAAATTAAAAGAGGGTAACCATTTAGCAAATTTAATTGCTAATTTGCAATGGGCTCTCTAAGACATATATACAAATTAAAAATACACTATGTACATTTCAAATTAAAAGTAAAATACAAATTAAAGTAACAATTATCCCGTAGGTACAATAAATATAGTATATATATATATATTATATGTATATATATAATTATTAAATAACTATTTGGTTCATAAAACATTCATAAGTCAATTAACAAGATTTTGTAAAAATAAAAGATATATCTTCTATTAATAATAGTCGAGTGCTGTACAATGTAGTAAAAACTAATTAAGAGTAAACAAGATATTTAACACATGTGTGATCATTAATTACCGAAATAATTTTTAGTATTTGAATTTTGAAAACTTGATAAGGAAGGTGCGGTTTTAATTCTTTTTGGAATTTTCTTCCAAGAATTTACACCAGTAAAAGTAAAAATTGTCTTGTGACATATTTGTGTGTCTAAATGGTTTGATTTAGATGATCCAGTACTATAGTTATGGATATTTTTATTGTATTGAAATAATTCATTTAGACCTTGATTGTTGTTGTTATTTAAGCATTTATACATCTGTATCGATCTATGGTGTCTGTCCTGCACTGGAAGAGTTCGAACTGATGCTATAACGTTGGGATGACTTTGTTTTTTTCTAGGTACCGATTCTTCCCAGAACAGAGATCAGACTACTGGCCAAACAAACGATTCCCAGAGCACCCGCCTACAACCTAGAGATGGCAGCACCATACCCACTCACCTTATACCTCCAGCGGGACCCTCGTTTGCTCAGCCGTTTGCCATGGCGGGCGCTTCTCCCGCAGTCTCAGAGCAGCAGCACCTACTAGTCCCTTCTCACACACCTGTGGGGCCTACCAGAAGTCTACCCATCATGCCTTCAGCGCCCGACCCATCAGAGTCAGGTCGGCCGCCATCGTACGATGAAGTCATGACATCAGGTCTATATCACCCATTGTGCCAAAGCCAACAGGTTTGTTTGATTCCATCACATTTTGTCATTACAGTAGAACCTGCTATGAGCAGCCACTCTTATGAGCAGCCACCTCCTTTGAGAGGCCATTTGACCATTCCCCAAAATGGAATTTCATATACAAATGAACCTCCTATGAGCACCACCTGTCTGGAAAAGCCACTTTTCCAGTAACACAAGGGTGGCTGCTCATAGTAGGGTTTACTGTACCACAACCTACTACCATTTGTGCATTTATTTTAAAATGAAACTGTTCAATAGAATAAAGTATTATACTGTACAAGATTTGTTTTATTTTGATATTACCATAACTTTCAACTTTTTATGAATCATAAAATCATTTGTGCATCATAATATTTTGATGAAAACATTATACTATCAAGAACATTTAAATTTTACATTTGATAAGTTATGATTAAAAAAATTAAATACGTATTTTTTATTCGCTGTTGGAAAAGTAGTAGTAAAAACAGTTAATAGAAATATACACAATTGAAATGTTCATTATGTTTTTTACCTTTAGGCATTTTGGTGACAGTTTTTTTATGTATTTTAATATAGACACACTATTTCGGTAATCTATTATGTAGATTTTGGTGCATGACTTTGTTTCCAAACAAGACGAATTTATGATCCATGTGGTACAAATAGTGGTCTTTTAATATAAATGACAAATGTTGACATCAGGGTGTCAACTGTATATAATACGGCCAAGCAGAACAAAGTTTATAAAAATCACAGTAAGCAAGAAAGTATTATGATATAATTTGCCTGTGCAACAGAGGCATTATCAGCTGAGTTATCTGTCCCTCATCAAATTCAGGTGATGGGGGGGGGGGGTTCTTATCATTCATTATTTGTTTATTTTCTAAGACTATAATAAGTCATATAACAGCTTAGATGCTTTGGGGATGTGCTGGTAATTATAGAGATAGTGTTGCAAATACCTCACAATTAAATTATTTGTAAAAAATAATTGGATATTTTTGCACCCTTGCCAGACAGGCGTAAAGATTTATTATTGATGTTTTAGAAAGTGGTGCCCCCACCAATTATAGGCCAACTTGGATGCTTAAATTTGCCTATTTGCTGATAATTGAGAGTTTAACCTTTACAGCGTGGGGATCGACTTTAGTCGTCAGAATCTGACGTCTGTAGATTATGACGTCTGAAGTCGATCCCCACACTGTAAGAGTGAAAATATTTTTAATGGCCGTAGACCCATTACATAGGTATTCAAATGAATCAGAAAATGCTAACTAAGACATTTATGATGATTTCTAATTGAAAAAAACCTTTGTTCGGGATGTTTTTTTACAAATCAATGCCGCGCTTTAAGGGTTGAATTGCCTCACAAGTCGAATTATTTGTGTACTGTAAAAACTAATTTGTTATTAATGTTTCAGGAAGTCGCTCCCCCACCGTACAGCTCAGTGAGACACGTGACAACAGACTCCAGACGTTCTGCCAGCATTGGTCATGTATCCTTCACTGACATGCAGCACTCGTCAGACACGTGATAGGCCCCAGCATTTGTCAGACACGTGATAGGCCGCAGCATACGTCAAACACATTATAGGCCGCAGCATTTGTCAAACACATGATATGCCGCAGCATTTGTGTAACACATCAGATAAAATTTACCGATTTATTTACAGTACATGTTGTAATTTTCATCCTCATTCACTCTAACTTGTCCATCACAGTAGTGAGATAAAATTTAATAAAAAAAATAGAATTTTCATTTCCATAGCTTGCAGTTTGCAATATCGCATCTATGGAAATTCTCATCCTTTTTATTTGTTCTTCCAGCAAAATGCGCATTAAAGTTGCTTTTAAATTGTCAATCCCAGCAAACAAGAGACGTGTACCCAATGTCTTTTTCATGTTGGGCCATACCTAAACATTCATTAATTACATTATTTATTGCTCAGAATCAGACTTATTTATTTGACATTGTACAAAAATGAGCATAGGCCTACAATTTAATATGAAGTATAAATTTGTCAGGAGAAACCTATTCGTCTTAATTGGGATCATTCAATCAGCCCATTTAGTGCGGGTACCAAAATCACCATAATGTCACTCCACTGAATGTAATGCAATATTTGTAATGTCATTTATTTATCACACCAAGCTTGATATATAGATGTGTTATATTTCTGTTATAGAATAAAGCCGCTAAATGGCATCATCAGAGTTCTGAGCTGGTGAACAGTAAACATGAGATATTATTAAAAATATGTTGGTTCAATGATTTTTTTCAAAATAATTTGAACATTATTGGGTTACGTGCAATGCATAACTTTGGCGGTGTTCCGAGATGATTTTAAAAGTTAAGGTGGTGGTTAAGACCATCTTAAGCAGTACATTCTTGTATAGAATTAACAGATTAGCTCTTTCCAGCAAACCAATGCTGGTTCAATATTGGTCTATTGTCTACGACGCTGGCCCAACATTGAACCAGCATTGGGTAGATGACTCGTGTTTCCTCTTAACTTTTATGATCATCTCTGCAGCTAAACTATGTGTGTAATATTTATAGTATACCGACCTCCTCAGCTCTAAGTCTTCTCATGCTGAACTGTCAACTGTATTTTTCACTCATTTGTAACTGAAAATGCTAACACAGCTTCAAATGAAGAAAACAAATTATCTTTGAGAAAATAAGGATCAGTAGTCAAAGGGCTAATATATTTCTAATTGCCGTTATCTGCTTGTTATTTTACCGATGTGAATGGAAATTATGCGTCCATTTTTTCTATGTGTCTTTTTACATTAAACTAATGTATTTCACAATGCAATGTTCATGTATGTACAATAGCATTAGGCCTATATACAATGCCTCGTGTAAAAAGATTGTATGCTTATTCTTTCGTTCACTTCCTGGGGTTTAAGTGTCCCAAGTACTGTTAACCCTAAAGCGCTAAGCATGGCACGGCTATCGTTTTTAATCTGTTTTATTATCCGAACAAATCACTGTTATTGGGAATGAAACACGTTTTTTAACCTTGACATTTGCATTTTTTTGTATCAAACAGATAATTAAACAGATAATTAATGAGTAATTTAAATTTTCACCCTTTTTGAAGTTGTGTTTCACTACAGTGACCCACAGCTTCGAATGAGTGAAAATTCAAATTAAATAACTGAGCGCTCTAAGGCTTAAAAGGTGAGACATTTTAGCTTTAAGGCACTTATTATAATAACTGAGCGCTCTAAGGTTTAAAAGGTGAGACATTTTAGCTTTGAGGCATTTATTATAATAACTGAGCGCTCTAAGGTTTAAAAGGTGAGACATTTTAGCTTTAAGACACTTATTATAATAACTAAGCGCTCTAAGTTTTAAAAGGTGAGACATTTTAGCTTTAAGGCACTTATTATAATAACTGAGCGCTCTAAGGTTTAAAAGGTGAGACATTTTAGCTTTAAGGCACTTATTATAATAACTAAGCGCTCTAAGGTTTAAAAGGTGAGACATTTTAGCTTTAAGGCACTTATTATAATAACTAGGCGCTCTAAGGTTTAAAAGGTGAGACATTTTAGCTTTAAGGCACTTATTATAATAACTAAGCGCTCTAAGGTTTTAAAAGGTGAGACATTTTAGCTTTAACGCACTTATTATAATAACTGAGCGCTCTAAGGTTTAAAAGGTGAGACATTTTAGCTTTGAGGCACTTATTATAATAACTAAGCGGTCTAAGGTTTAAAAGGTGAGACATTTTAGCTTTAAGGCACTTATTATAATAACTGAGCGCTCTAAGGTTTAAAAGGTGAGACATTTTAGCTTTAAGGCACTTATTATAATAACTAAGCGCTCTAAGGTTTAAAAGGTGAGACATTTTAGCTTTAAGGCACTTATTTTAATAACTAAGCACTCTTAAGGTTTAAAAGGTGAGACATTTTTGCTTTAAGGCACTTATTATAATAACTAAGCGCTCTAAGGTTTAAAAGGTGAGACATTTTAGCTTTAAGGCACTTATTATAATAACTGAGCGCTCTAAGGTTTAAAAGGTGAGACATTTTAGCTTTGAGGCATTTATTTATTTTCAATTTAAAAGGATACGTAGGCAATAATATGTGTTAAAGTGCTGTAGAGTATTATATACCACCCTCTTTTACATCACAATTATGGACTTTGAACGCCACCTTATATTATTTCTTACCAGTTGAAATTGGAGTAAAATTCATTGAATACAACATGGTATAATTCATCAAAATGCAACAATCTTTTAAGCGACTCTTGTCAGGCCAAAAATCATCATTTTCATTTTGGCTCCTTAAACCTATACATTCGCGTAAAAATTTTGAATTTAATATTTCACTTGAAGATATGATGTCATAATATTGGGAGCTAGATAAAACACTCTCATCACCTGTGATTTATACAAGATGATTTAAAAAGGTGTGTTAAACATCTTTCATAATTAAATGACGCCTCACGTTTTATTATTACACATTCTAGCTGACTGATTTTCTGTAAATTCACCTATTATCGTCCACTTTTTACCAATCTTCTTTATGGATTTACAGGCCTATGCACAGGACAGAATGATGCTGTATTGGAGGTGTTTCCAATCCTGAATTATTGGATTACCTGAGAATATTTTCCAGAATTTAGTGATATTTCTATTGATTGTAAACATTCTTGAAACCGTATATATATGCAGTTCTAGCAACATAAGGGTTAACTTTAAACCCTTACAGTGCGGTGAGTGACTTCGGATGTCAGAATCTAACGTCGATCCCCACACTGTAAGAGCAAAACTATTTATAATGGCCATAGACCCATAACATAGGTTCTCAAATGAAGCGGGAAGAGCTAACTAAGATATTTATAATATTTTCAAATTGAAAAAAAACCCACTTTGGTCTCCATGGTTTAAATAAAAATATTTCAGCGTTGAGGGGTTAAAGGGTTGTCTTATAAATATCATCTCACAACACTATTTTATCAATTACAGTAGCATTTCATCAGGGTTGAGAGCTGCTTGAAAATATATAAATACAGGCCTGGCAGCACAAGCCTCAAGGGTTCGCCTGCGGATCACACCAATAGTTGTTTTTAATCTGTTTCATTAGACAAATAAATCACTGTTATGGGGAATGAAATGACTTTAAATATCAAGATTTGTAAATATTTGGTCTCAAATATGAGTAATTTTCAACCATTCGAGGTTGAGGATCGCGGTAGCGAGACACAACCTCAAGTGGTTGAAAATTTTAGTAAATTATTTCAGCAGGATAAGAGTTAACATGCTTACAGTGGTGTTTGGAGCTCAATAAGTATTTAATTTTCATTATTTCTCGGTCTAGTCACTCTCTTAGTCATAGATTATGTAGTCTACTAAAAAGTAGCATATCCATTTTGTTCTTGTCTTCATATACAATGAAAAAGTGCCAAAATCTTTATTTTTAAATTATATATACTTTCTATATCTACTTTAACCAAATATGGTGTCACTGTATTATGTCCAGTTTGCATTTATTGACAATAAAAGGGTTTACCTTCCAATGCATGCATGTGTCCTTATTTGTATCACATTAGCTTGAACTCTATTGGAAACCTTATTATCTTAAAAGATAAAGCAGCATTCAATGTTTCATCAGATAAATTTTCAGGTGACTGGTGATAATTTAAAGGTTAAAAATATAGTCCTCAAGTAGGACAGCCTAGTGGTCAAATTAGCGTTCTGTCTGATTTTTAACACAATTATAAAATGGCTACTGCAGGTGAGATAACTATTTGGTGAACAACAATTCTATACAGAGTATTTCATGGTGAAGGACTTAGCGTACTAAATTTTATTTTTTATGTCACAATAGCACAACATTCACAATTATGTCACGATAGCAAGCAAGTATATGTCACGATAGCAAACAAACAAATGTCTCTGGACATTTCAAACCATACCCAGAACAATTGTTCATCACAGGACACCAATTATTTTTTTATAAACAATTTACGGACAAATCTATAGAGAAAAAATAATTTTATAAAAAGCATATATTAGCAGCAGAAATATAACAACAGAGCCTTTTTTATTAAATAGATTAAGCAATGATGGTCGAAACATTTCGTGTCCTATTGACAGCTACTACTAAATCATATAAGCTTTAACATCACTTCAGTCTTTATTTCCGTCGGGACGACGGAACACAAATAACTTGTTTAATTCATTTTCCAGTTCATTCTTGTTTATTTAGCCTGGACATTGTAGTAACTTTAGTGCACACATTCCCATGCAGAGCGCGACAACCTAGCCAGCGGCTTGGTGCTTGAGTCTAGCAAGACGTCTGCTCGTCTCGGCGGCCTGGGAGTAGGTGACGCGCATCTAGTGATGCGGCGCGATTCGAAAGTGAAGCTAGGCGGGCCACCGCCTTTCGTCAAAGGTCGGAGGCGCCCGAACAATGGGACGCAGGTTCCCACACAGATACAAATTAAAAAGAAGTGAAAGGGTTTAATTACTACTTTAACTAAACATACAATTTTCGTGTCCTACATGCATTTTCCTTCGATGTCATTTTCTTGAACAGTAGTCGCCATCTGGTGTTCAAATTGGTGTGTATACATCCAAGTGTAGGCTACACGTGTTGTATGTGTTTTCCAATATTGTACACAAAACAAAATCGAAGACAAAGAAAAAGGTATTTTTGTAGGCGATGAAAGTATGGTAAAATGTGCGACCCTTCGACTGATCATATATAGTGTTTTTATTTCACAATGACTGTACAAAATAGCAGAAGCAATGTTGGATCGTGTCTGTATCTATATTTATATAGCATTGTGAAAATTAGAGTTTAAACCCACAAATCAGTGAAAAGTTATGATCACAAAACATTGTGGGACACGAAAGTGGTAGTTACATAGGACACTATTGAAAATAAATACTAGAAAGTAAGGACATGAAAACAATTTGTGTCCACATGGTCGAACATGAGACACAAATGGTCGCACACAGGACACCAAGTAAATCATTCACTGCTGTCGCACATGGTAATATTGAAAGGACACTAAAAAACATTTGATGTCGTCTGTTCGACAGTTCTAAAAACACATATTTTCTACATTTATCCCCCATTTTCTGCTTCCAAATTTAATCATATGACTAATAATCAATAATTTAATCGATTTGTTAAGTAGGCCTAAGAAAGTTTGCTCTAAAAAAACGGGGCTAAATGTCCCACTTGTTCGACGCACCTATTGAAAATCGCCCATATAGTTTTCCGTCTACTGCCTTTATATTAGTTTGTTTAAAAAAATTCGCGTTTTTTTCAACGTGGCGTTTTGTTAGAGAGATCGCTACGCCACGTGTGCTAACATATAATAGATTGTGCTTTTCAAAAAAAAATTGTGACTGTTTTACAAACGCAAAATCTTTCTCATTCCTGGTAATTAACCTGCCAGCTAGTCAGAGGATATAACCAGTGGGGCGGTATAATAAAATAATTGTTTACTTTTAAGACGGTTGGTTAAATGCAAAAAAATAGAGGTCATTTCATTTTCCCAACTGAAAGGCCTGTTTTTTTTCACAAAAATAGTTTTATAATTGTTACATTAAAAAAAACGTACTATGAAAAATAGAATGATAAACAAACACTCCATAAATATAATACCGTAGACTCCCTCCATTGTGATCAAGTTGGGGCAAAAATTATTTGATTATTGGACCCCATTAGTGATCAAACAGAAAATGTTGTTTTACCTCCTGTAGGTAATTTCGTTATCAGACTCATTCTATGATCCAGTTATTCAAATCAACACTAGCACCATGCAGTTAGCGAAAGTGTTCATAAAACATTGATTTGTAGTATTAAAGGATAAATATTGAAGTTGTTTAGTGCTGTTTCTCATAGAATACACACTTTGTTATGAGGGTGGGGTTATTATAGGTTGGATTAACCGCTCGAATAACACCAATGCTGAATGAGCTGAACTGGGAGTCTCTTGCCAGACGGAGAGAAAGCTAAGAGCTAGAGGTTCTGCATGATGTATAAAATTGTGCATGGTCTTGTGGATATACCTTGGCCACAGAATAAGGTAGGCCATACTGACTCCTAACCCACAGTGCACTATTTTTTGCTAGGCCTAGAGTTAATTGCACCGAAAACAATATGAATTGTGAAGCTAAAATGCCGCAATAGTTGTGTCTACCGAAATGCAAATATTTTGGTTCAGTGCAGCAAAACGTCCTATTTATGAGCCATTCAATTTTCCAGCTGGGACCTTCGACGACACTGTAAGTATGATTCAGTCGGATGGCTACAATAGGGGCCTACTTTGATTTCCTGAGCCACAATACGTACACGGTGCGGTCGAGCATCATATAGGCTCTGGTAGGCACCAGTGATGAATGTTTGTAACTTTGTTGCTATTTTTAGATGAAAACAGGTTATCCCCGAATTCAAACATTTTTGAAAGGTCACTTCCCTGGATGTAGTGTACTCTGGTTCCCAGAGCCACACTACGCAGCGTGCCGAGCTTCATGTAGCTTCTGGTATGCCCCAGTATTCCCCGAATTCAGGTATTTTTTAGGTCACTTCCCTGGATGAAGAGCTTTTCACAGTATTGTATTTCCCCTCTGACGCAGTTCCTATGACTTGACCTAGAAAATCATTTACCGGCCTCAATAGCACAGGCATGAAAGTCACGTGACTAAGAACCTTGGCCTCGACCCGGCCGTAAATGAAATTGGCCGGGCTCGCCAGGCAAGATGTAGGCCTAGTGTTGTTTACAGTATTGTATTTCCCCTCTGACGCACCTCCCATGACTAGACCCAGAAAATTATTCGTTGGCCTAATTAACACAAGCAAGAGAGTCACGTGACTACTGACATAGGCCTCTTCCCGGTGAAGAGCCTAATTAGGAATGGGGTTATATCAGGCATGGGGTGTCAAGTCAGGGTCAGGTATATGCGCAGGGTGTGGTGCGCAGTGGTTGGGGAGGGGGTGGGTGGCAACGGGAAGTACTGTTAGTGTAGCAGTGGTGAATGATTATCATCTAGATTGTTTGTCAACCTGGATATTTAAGCTGAAACAAGTAAAACAACAAATCACATAACGTAAAACAAAATAATCAGACCAATAATACCATTCAAGGATGTTAGGCACATTTCAAAATACGCTGAGTATTCTGAAAGCTGTCTTAGACAATTTGGGAAGAGAACATCACTGAGAAAATATCACCAACACTACAGATACGACACTGGAGGTAAGATAATGCTTACTTTAATAATGTTAATTATAACTGAAGTGTTTTGCTCATGTTTTAAAATGCCATAGCTATAGCAGTTCCATTTTTATGACATTCACATGATTCTGGTAGGCCTAATTCATAATTTATCAACCAGGCGCATTCCTAATTTTGCCATTGACGAGTCATGATTATTTAACTCAGCAGGTACATTTTGAATTTCACCACTGTCATGTAATCTCTAATTTATTAACTAATGCTAATTTATTAACCAGGCGCATTCCTAATTTTACCACTATCAGGTCAGGCTTAATATATCAATCAGGTGCATTCCTAACTTCACAAGTGTCAATTCATGCTTAATATATCAATCAGGCGCATTCCTAATTTTGACACTGTCAAGTCATGCTTAGAATATCAATGAGGCGCATTCCTAGTTTTACCACTGTCAGGTCATGTTTAATTTATCAACCATGCGCATTCCTAATTTTGACACTGCCAAGTCATGATTCAATCAAGTGCATTCCTAATTTGATCACTGTCAAATCCACTATCAGGTCAGGCTTAATATATCAATCAGGTGCATTCCTAACTTTACAAGTGTCAAGTCATGCTTAATATATCAATCAGGCGCATTCCTAATTTTGACACTGTCAGGTCATGCTTAATTTATCAACCATGCGCATTCCTAATTTTGACACTGTCAAGTCATGCTTAGTGTATCAATGAGGCGCATTCCTAGTTTTACCACTGTCAGGTCATGTTTAATTTATCAACCATGCGCATTCCTAATTATGACACTGCCAAGTCATGATTCAATCAAGTGCATTCCTAATTTGATCACTGTCAAATCAAGTTTAATTTATCAACCTGGCGTATTCCTAATTTTGACACTATCAAGTCATGCTTAATTTATCAATCAGGCGCATTCCTAATTTTACCACTGTCTGGTCATGCTTAATTTATCAACCATGCGCATTCCTAATTTTACCACTGTCAGGTCATGCTTAGTGTATCAATGAGGTGCACTCCTAATTTTGACACTGTCAAGTCATGCGTCAATCAAGTGCATTCCTAATTGATCACTGTCAGGTCATGTTTAATTTATCAACTAGGCGCATTCCTAATTTTGACACCAGAGAAACAGTCTCTGTTGACACTGTCAAGTCATGCTTAATTTATCAATTAGATGCGTTCCTCATTTTACCACTGTTAGTTTTTATTATTATCGGCCTTTGCGATATGTACCCGCGCTTAGCGACATTGATGAACTCGTCACACTTAGGCGACAAAATCTTGAGGTCAAATAAAAAAAATTGTTTCTGACTTCAATTAAAGCATAATCTCTATTATGCTCTCAGTTCTCCGAAAAGCTTCTAATATGTTTTTGCAAAACTAATGATCTAATTTTGTGACAGCAATTCAGCTTTAACAAGTGAGAGATTATCTCTTCCGTTTCAATTAAAATTATACATTCTAGAGAAATTGACGATATTTTAACATTTAGAAATGCCACGGGGACGGGATCAATTTATATCGATAAGCAGGTAAATTGGCTATAATATATACATAATCAGTTAGTTACAATGGTAATATTGAATCAGTATTTACATTTCGAAAGTGAATAAAACATGATTTAATTTGAATACATGACAAAGTTGTATGTTTTAAATAATGACAATAAAATGGTTGACATATAATAAATAATTGTTGTTGTCATAAATTCTTCATTTGACTTGATACCTATTACACTAACAAGTCACTGATTTTATATGAAATATAATAATTAAACATTTCTCGTTAGCCAATGATTCAGATAATTGTGTATATAAGTAACCTCAATGAAGCATCCGTGGCAAGGAGCAGCGTAAAAAACTTTTCCCTTTAATCTTTAGACGGGCGATACATGATGTTGTTTTAGTGATTGGCCGCGACAAGTAGCCGTACAATCTATTGACCTGAAAGGGGGGTGGTGCAGCTATTAAGTCACACTATATAAGGTGTGATCGCATTGTCTACTGTCGCCCCTGAATGACCATCTAGTTCCAGAAGCGTTTATTCAAAATGTTAACGTCCCGTATATAATGATGCTAATAATCTATTTGTTACAATAAAATATAATCAATATTATTATTATTTTTTTTTTCTGATGAATAAGTTTTCTATTTCTCTTTTTTATTTCACGAGATGTACTCTTAGTTCCGACCGATCCCCGTCGCCACAAGAAAATACAAACACCTTGCATTTGCGCAAAGTGTTCATAACCTGAACACCTAAAGAGGTGTGACTATTATTTAGTCTCATTCCCCACTCTTTGCATCCAACTTAACTGACATGTTTATAATGTACGTTATTTTTTAAATCATCCATATATTTATTTTCCATATATTTATTTAAAAAAAAGATTTATAGTTGCCATCAAAATATATCTGCTGTTAAAGGTTTCATATAATATATATAATTGAATAAAATACTTGATACCATGATAATACTCACGCGGGAATAATACGTTTTTTTCAGCTTGACAGGAATTTAACTGATTTCCACGTCACACTGGTGGAAAGAGGGTTCAGCGTGAGATTACAAAGACATTCTATTGGGCCAGGCGCAGTAGTTCAACTAAGTCGTAAATCCGATTCATCTACTGTTTTAATAGTAGACTTAAATCACTATTTTTATTTTTAACTCTAGGTACACCTTGGCGCTAGATCAACCTTTGCAGCATATATTGGGTTATTTTTAAATATATTTTACAAATAACCTTAGATGATGTAGAGGTTAATTTTTTTCTATGCTAAATGCTTAAGAGGAGTGCTGAATGTTCATTGTCAGAAATTTCACTGCATTACAATGGATTTTTTGATGTTTTTTTTTCAATTTGACCCACAGAACTAGTCGAGTCTATTCATTATTATGATATGGCTTCATGTTGTTTTCTGCAAACGGTTCAGGTTTTAGTTTAATCTATTAAAGCTCTTACAGTTTTATGAAGGTGTTAACATAATGTTTTAATTAAGTTTTATCACATACTTTTCACTATGATTGTATCGTTTTGTGTTTTCCACATGTTATAAGTATAATGCCATAATTGTGAACTTGACAGTTGATAATCATGTTATATCTGAAATGTTTTATTTGAATAAAGCTGTGTTGTGTTACTTTTTCAATTTGCAGTTCTTTCTATAAATCGATAGATGTGATGTAATCAAATACTGATAAAAGTGCTACTGTTCCACTGTGTGTCAATACCGCCGACATCCACAAAATTAAGCATTAGCTTGCTGACACGTCACGGTCAATGCGTGGACAGTAGGCTGTCAGCAAGGTGATGCCTAATTTCGCAGGCCTCTGACCAGGAGTTGTCAAGCCACACAGTTGACCACAATAGTACATGTAATGCTAGCGTAATATCCTTTATGAAGCCAACTTAAAATTGTTATTAATCCTGATATCATTTAGGTTTACATATACATAAAAGTCTGTAATTATTAAAAAGTTTTTATTCATTTATACGAGTTCTGTATTTTATTTAATCATACAGGTTTTCTTATTATTACTGGTTTATAATATGACATCTTTAGTGAGATAGACTCCCCCAAAATAATATCATTTGACACACATTAATGGCTATTTAGTGATATACTGATATGATCAATAATTAGAAAATGTCGATCTCCATGGATTGCGTAATTATTATTAATTTGTCATCACTATTATTATTATTAGACTGCACAGTTTAATTACACATACTAAAACCCCTTGATCAGCATATCTCTAATATACAACATTAATAGATATTTGAGCTTACCGCATCTTCGACAACATAAAAAAATGGAAATATACAATTACATTAATATAAAAAATTCGCTGCATGATCATCCGTAGGCGTTACACACAGTCATGCGCAATGAGTAGGAATTGAGGCCATGTCTAATATCTACCCCATGCCTAATTTCGCTTGACACCGGCCATAAATGAAATTGGCCTGGCTTGCCAAGCAAATGGCTACCAGTGACTACGGCGCATGTTATCGTCCTGATTGTTTGCAGCATAGCATAAACAAGCATTTTCACCATCTACAAATGGCCAACGTAGGAAACGTAGAAGAGCAAGCGTTAAAAAGACGTGAACGTCTGAAAGCAATGCGAAATAAACAACGGGACCCCCAAGAAGGGGGAGAACCGCCAGACAAAAAAGTAGCAGCTTTAGACGACGGAGAAGCGCTACCGAAGTGAGTGTGTAACTGACTGAGCGATAATCGGTGATTTAAACAGATACGTTTCACAATGATCCACAATGTTTAGCCCTGGGCCTGCTTACAAGACTGTTAATAATCCCCTGGTGGCTCGATCTGCTTAGGCCACTATGTTTAATTTCTCTGTTTTAGATCAGAAAACTGTGGCAGCGTTTAAGAGTCAGTTGGTTGACTAAGTCTACCAGCCCTTTCCCCCCTCCAGCCTGATACTCCACAAAGGAGGTGCTGCTGGAGTACAAAATCAAAGTCAAAATCAAAGAAAAAAAATCAAAATCTAATGAGGGAGGGCTGTAAAAAAAAACATTTGAGAAAAAAAAACATTGAACATATAGATCTAGGGGCCTAGGCCTTTTTTTTGAAAAGTTAATGAGGGCGACCAAATAAAAAAAAACATTGGACATTTTTTTAAAAAAGTTTATGAGGGCGAAGAAATAAAAAAAAATTGAATCAATTTGAAAAAGGTAATGAGGGTGACAAAAAAAAACAGGTGGAAAAATGTTTTTTTTATCCCTTGAAATAAACTTTTTTTTTTGGAAAATAGGCAACAATCCTATGCACGCTCTGGGCAGAAAAAAGAACACATGTTTTTTTGGTAATGCACTGCCTGAATATAATGCGCGCGCTCATCTAAAACAGAGAAAAATATATACTTGGCCTTAAAGGTGTAGTCAACTGTCAAAATTCGCAGGACAAGGGTCCCCCAGAAGGCAATAGTGCCCGTGGGTAAGCCAATGCCCTATTCCATATTAATACTAAATATAAGTTTCATACCCAAAGCCTCATTAAGAGCAAGTTCTCAAATCACAGCAAGTTCATATATACTTGAGCGACATCTATGAGTTAATAATTCAAAGCCCTTGTCTTTTGCCCCTACTTGGTCGCCTACTTGCAAACAAACTGACTGTATTACTGCGGGGATTTAGAAACTGTTTGCCCCCCAATTTTTTATTGTCACCCAGTAAACACAAAACATTTGTATGACTTTATGCAATGTTGGACCAACGTCAAAGACGTTGGGTCGACATTGCATAAATGTCATACAATTGTCTTGCGTTTGCTGGGCAGGGGGACTTTCTCTCAAACAGTGTACATTTATCTAATGTTGGTTCAATGTTGGGCCAGCGTCGCAGACGTTGGCCTAACATTAAAACAGCATTGGATCAATGTCTCGTTTGAGTAGTATCTTGTAATCAGTTCAGTGGCTATATTAATGCCCTCAATCTGTACTCAATAGGCTACTGTTGGCCTACACTTGACCGTCCCAGGCATGCGCGTTTTGAAGCTGAATGATTCTTTAAACATTCGGAAAAAAGTTTATATTGTACCCTTTCGAGGCTCCGTCATTCAGTTATCGCATTTTATCGCCCATAGGTAGGTACGTCCGAAGACGTAATTTTGGTGTTTTTCCGTGTTTTTTCAGGCTTTATGTGAATTTGTGATACACTGCAATAAAAGACATATTTCTTTGTTTGTTTGTTCTGATTCAAAAGTCAACAATAATTTAATATAAAATATTTAGCCAACACAACTAATATTCCACAATATTTATAGATTTTTTCACTTTAAAATAATTATTTTTGGTAATGTTAATTTCAGTTGGCCGCTGTAGAACAGTTATATACACCTTGTTAGCGCTGATAAGACTGTATGAAATGTATGGAAATTTGAAGAATTGAAGCCAGGGTAGATGAAAAGTTTTAAAAAAATGTGTTTTATTGTAATTTTCAGACCAATATTTAGAAGTTACAAACCACACGATGAGAAACTTAAAGAAAACATGCTGGTGACGGCTAGACCTAAAGATGGTAATCCTTTATTTTTTAAACCAACCACATAAGTTGTAACAGCATTTGGGCTACTTTTTTTTGCAGGGGCAAGAGTTCCTGCTTCACCACCCCCTGGTCTTTTATCTTTGTTTTTTTGTATTTTTCATTCATTTGAAGCTGGAATTGCTAACGCAATTTCTAGGTTCAAATGATGAAAAATATATCTATTTATGAAAAATTAACATTTTCAAAATTAAAGGGTTTACCTCCAGCTCCTCCCTGGATTTTCCCCTGAGCCTGCCATGTCCTGGCACAGTCTGAATCCTTAAGGAATCACTACAAGTATCACATTCATCACATTTCTGGGATGTATGGTAATATGTGTCATTGTTATATCTGTATTATATAATTACGTCCCCGAGTTTGTTTTCCACGATAAGCATAGAAACTTGCCCTTATTTAAAAAAACGATTAACTTTACAGGTTAGTTTTTCGCTTTCCCATTTGTTACAGTGACAGATCAAGTTAAAGAGCATCTTGACGCAGCTAAGCCGCAGCCGGTCGTAGATGAAGTGGTGAGTACCCTGATAGGTTCATCACTATGATGCACATTTAGTGCTTCAATCCCTACAACGCTGAAATTTGATTGTATAAACCATGGAGGACAATCATCATATATGTCTTAATTAGCTTTTTCCGCTTCATTTGAATACATATGTTATGGATCCACAGCCATTCTAATTCTTTGTATACATGCGGGATCGAATTTAGATGTCAGAATCTGACGTCTATCCATCTATAGACAACACATTCTGACGTCTAAAGACGGTCCCGCGCTGCAAAGGCTTAACCATGTTAACTACAAAAATAAGTAAAATGAGTCATTAAATTTAAAGAAATTCAGGGCTGCAATATTTTATGTTTTACCAGTTGGCATAGTAAGTAGAAAGGACTGTTATACATGGACAGGAAATTATTCATACGTTACCTTTCTATTTTATCAACTTACTGTTTTATTGTAGGACTTGACGAGTCTGGCGCCCCGAAAACCAGACTGGGATTTAAAGCGTGACATTGCAAGCAAACTAGAAAAACTGGACAGACGAACGCAGCGAGCGATTGCTGAACTTATTAGTAAGTCATTTATGAAAATTTTCTTTCACTTTGAATCACTTACAAAAGCAATCCATATAATCACAAAGTCACAGGGGGGGGGGGGGGGTTGCTGAGGTGATACTGGAGTTGAAGACGATGATAATAAAATCATTAGTGTTTAACATTCAGGAAGTCAAAGCCCATTGAACCCTTTACCCTTCCCTTTCAAACCTGAATTTACCATTGTCATCTTTATCCGCTACAAGCTGCAAATTTCTCTTGCAATTCTTGATATTGTTAAATATGATGCAAAATGATGCTTTCATGCATCGTGAGGGTTTAGATTAATTGATGTCTACTAACACATATTCATAAAAAAGGCTGATACAGTTTGCGCCACCTTTGATAATATTCTCATTCCACTATAGCCCCTTGAAAATTTTGTACCTGGTATTTTCTCACATAATGCATTTTTTATCACAGCGGCCATTAGCATTGCTCTGTATTTCTAGTAGGTACAGAGGCAATGACAGGTATTATATATGTTGTATTATTGCCAGCAGCACGAGGCGGAGCCGATGCCGCTAGATGGAATATTCTATTTAATAGTAAAATAATACAGCATATCGCACGAAGAAATCATGTTATTACTATTATTATCACTTTACAACATGACAACGAATCTTTAAAACATATTTATTTTTTGTCTACAGTTACAACATAGGCCTACTGTGTGTTATCATGATGCAACCGTCTTGTTGGCGTCCCGCTGTCATGCAGGTGTCCACCCGCATAGATCACAAGTGTACCCATCCCTGGAGCTCGAGTACACTAATTGTACACCAGGCTAGCAGCCATTATGCAGGCAACTGCGTGTACACACAGAGAGTCTATCAGCCCTAGAGTAGGGCTGCTAGCCAAATATTAGGCCCGCATAAACGGCAATATCCCACTAGTAGCGCCCTGTCAAATGGTAATATTAGCTAATACTAATAGCTGCCATTGTCTCTGTATCTATTGGGCCGTATATATATTGTGTTGCGACCAAAAAGTGACTGCTCTAAAAATTTCACACGATCTGGTTAACTTTTGATCAAAACAAGTAATTTTGAAAAAAATTGCCACAGTTGTGGGTAGAGGTGAAATTATTTGAGTAGTCTGTCCCGGTGTTTGAAAGAATTTTGGGGATGGGGGTGGACAATTTGAAAAGGAAATTAAACTGATTAGAGTAGATGTGTTTGTGAATAAAATATTACATTTTTCTGTATAATGTTTTTTTTAGGGGAGAGGTTACAAGCGAGCGATGAAGGACTGGACTTTGTGGTGAACGCTCCTCCTGAAGACGTGGATGATGATGACTGACAAACACAGCTTAAAACACAGCGTCAATCCACTCACAGACAAACATTTACACATCGTTACAATGTGGGATAAACATCTTTGACGTTTGCAACATGTGTTCAGGAAATAATTTGTCTGGTATAGCGGTGCATTTTGCTACACAGTTAGGGGTAAATGCTACACAATAATATGTTTGTGTAGCCGTTTTTCGTATGGAGAATAGCAGCTTGGCACATGCCCTTATGCTAAACCGCTACAAAAATTTTCTGAAGCAAATTATTTCCTGTCTGTTTCTATGAACAGTATCTGATGAGAAGAGACAGGAGTTGAAGCATCTTCAATTTGAAATCTCGCAGCTATCATTGTCAGCTAGCATAGTGCCCCACACTGCACAGCCATGTACGGGTGATGGAAGCCAATCACAGACTGAGTTATTCACCAGGTGGTGCTGACTCTCACTCACCAGGTGGCACTCAGCAGTTGAATGCCGTTTCTAATGTATTTTTCCTTTATTTGAAGCTGGAATTGCTAACACAATTTCCAGCTTCAAATGACGAAAATTATATCTTTATATGAAAAATAGACATATCCCAAATTCAATTATTTGATTATCTGAACGTCTATCACAAACTATTTTATCATTTTCAGTGGCATTTTATTAGGTTTGAAACTAGCTTCATCCCGTGTATATATGGGCACAGCAGGTTAACTATGACTGCTGTGTAGTTTCGAGCTACATTAAATGAGCCATAACCTGCAACCAAAACCATTAACAGATTAAATACCTCTTAAGAATATCTGGGGCCGTATTTTTGTCACGATTTAGGATTTTCTGCATCCTATATTCTACGAATTTCCACAAGTGCTATTCTTATGATTTGTAATAAATAAATCTGCATATCATTCTATATTATATGGCAATAGGCCTTACATTAGTCCTGAGAGTGTGTCATCGATCAGGTAATACGGACCAATCACATTGCAGAAAGCCATGAATGGAACCTCAAGTTATTTGGCTATTGTTATAACTTTGAAATGATTAGTTCTGTAAATAAGATGCTCCTAAAATGGTTTGAGAATAAAGCTTTGCAAAATTACACATCTTGAAGTTGTGAAAAATTCCTGAAGTTACATGACTTTCACAAGAATTTGGTCCCGAAACTCATAATCTGTTTTGATGACGGTTAATCAGGTTAATACATTGCCTGCCACAGCATTTGTATTCTTTGACTGTAAATTAAATAATTCAAACTTTCCAACCTGCAAATTTAGACAACTTTTTGTATTTTTGTCACAGTTTATAGGAATGTATTTTAAAGCCCCCAGTACCCAGTGATTCTCATTCATCTTGAATGTGAATTTCTGAAGAGCAGCTTTTGTGATAATGCACCATTACGGGACCAGTAGTGGTGCATTATCATAAAAACAGCTTTTCAGCAATTCACACAGTTCTATCACAACATAGTATGATATGCAATACATAATAAATCCATTTCACATTACTATAATTGTGTTGTTGTTGTTGTCTTGATTATATTTAATTAACCCTTTAAGCCCTCACGATGCATTAAAGCATCATTTCACATCCCTGAAAAACAGACTTAATTTTCCTACAACTAAGGGCTTTAGAATAAAAAGATCCATAAAATTAGTTTACCCATACATGGCAATTTTCTTTAATTTTTCACCCACTTCAACTCATCTTCATCCACTACAAGTCGAGAATTGCGACAGCAATTCACGGCTTGTAGTGGATGAAGATGACAATGGTAAATTCAGGCTTGAAAGGGTTAAAATGTGTCTGTAATAAGCCCAGGAATAAGCTGCTGCTGGGCTCAGGTTTAACCCTTAAAGCGCGGGGACCGACTTTAGTCGTCAGTCTGCAGACGTCAGGTTCTGACGACTAAAGTCGAGAAAATTACCCCCATCGACTTTAGTCGTCAGAATCTGACGTCTGTAGACTAAGTCGATCCCCGCACTGTAAGAATCAACATATTTCTAATGGCCGTAGACCCATAACATAGGTATTCAAATGGATCGGAAAGAGCTAACTAAGACATTTATGATGATTTCAAGGTGAAAAAAACCTTTGGTTGCGATGGATTTTTTACAAATTAATTCAGCGCTTTAAGGGTAATTAATTTCTAAAAAACATCGCAACCAAAGTTTTTTTCAATTTCAAAACATCTTGCCTGTCTTATTCAGCTCTCTCTGATTCATTTGAATACCTATGTTATAGGTCTACGGCCATTATAAATATTTGTACTCTTACAGTACGGGGATCGACTTCAGACGTCAGAATCTGCGTCTACAGACGTCAGATTCTGACGACTAAAGTCGATCCCCGCGCTGTTAGGGTCAAGACCATTTATGATAAAACTTAAGATTATTTTTAATGGTGTGAGTTTATGAAGCCTCCAGTGAGATTGGCTATTAGCTTTATAGATGGGAGAGAAATCTGCTACCACGACTACGCAGAATCAGATGCCTGTCTGATGTATTATGTGACATATTGCAACAGCTGGTAGGCCTACAGATTAAGATGTTGTTAGCACACAATTACTTGATGGGCGGGGGCCCTAGGGTAGTGGTTAGCACCGCTGCCTTTCACGCCAGAGTCCGGGGTTCGGTTCCCGGTCTCGGCGGTTTGAAAGAAACAAAATTGTTTCTTCCCCATCCACGTGTGAAAGTTAGTATTGTGGGGAGCCTCCGTGACCGAGAGGTAGCGTGCTCGGCCTCAGACCGCCAGGGCTCGAATTTCGAATCCTGTGTCTGGAGGACAGTGTCATCTCAATCATCTCACCATCCTCAAGAGGTTCTCCTGGCCCAGTTTAGCCTATATGTGCACAAAGGTGGCCTAAAGCCCGATTCATTTCATTTCATTTACAATTACTTGATAACATCGTGCTCTGTTTAAAATATGTGCCTCTGTTGTTTTGTCTCTTTTTATTTTATTTTTTATCCTTTTATTTTCTCAATGAATCCTTGTATCATTTGCAGATGTGTATCGCTTCAATTTACAAATAAAATCATGTTTTCACTTAAAGATTGAGACACTGTGACCAATTACTTAAACATTTATATTGACCTTAGACCCCTAACATAGGTATTCAAATGAAGCGGAAAGAGCTAACTAAGACATTTATGATGATTTAAAAAAAATATTGCTTATACAAAAATGCCCCTACTCCACCCCCTGTATGGGGCCTACTTGTACTTCGGATTTTAACATGGATTATTACATGGTGGCCTGCTTAATACTCTTTGAGTCGTCAACAAAAACATATACTGTATATCTGGTCATTTTCACGATGTTTGGACTTTTTATGTAGTTTAGAATTGGCGAATTTTCTTTATTAACGCTATTATTAAAATAACTTTCGCGAGATTCTTGGATTCGCGAATTAGTCCAACTCGCGAAATTCGCGGAAATTAAAACATGTGTACAAATTGGGATAGATTTCATGTGTATCAAAGGTGAAATATATGGCTGCTCGTGAAATATCAGCACGAAAATGAACACTGGCCAACACTGGTATTGATTTTATTGAATTGATCTACCGCCTCAACAAATTATCTGAAAATACTTTATTTTCCAGTATATCAAATCCCTTTTCACTTTTTTACATAATTGGAGCTCATTCCAATAATGTTTTAAAGCTGCATAACTGTTTTGTTTATTTTATTCAGACGATTCATCCATGGAGAATGGTGTTTTATTTTTTTATTTAACTGCTCCGGTTACTGAGTTATTAAGGATTTAAGTTTGTTGATTTTTTAAATTGTTGCCCCACCAAAACAAGCCTGATCACAGCAGAGTAAGACATACTGTCTATACAATCGGGACATTAAAAGTACCAAGTGGAAGATAACGGTCATCATAGAAAAAAGAGAGGAAGACTTTTAAAATAATTGTTATTTTTTAAGTGATCATAGATACATTTCACAGTACAATGTGTATTGTCTCATATCAGTTAGACATATCTAGAAGTTATTACTTTGTGTGATATGTATGATATCTGCATGTAATGTCATGCTTAATATCGGTACCGGTATGGAGAATGTCACTCACTTGAAAAATATAACTCTATTTCGGTAAGGTGTTTTTGACCGTGAGAAAGTGTACTCCGAATTGACATCAAATTCAGTGATGTAAATAATCGTTTTCGCTCTTTGGATTTTCACGATTTTCTTGAAAAACATTTGCATTTTTAATTCAGGTATCTCATGGACATTTCAAAATATAGTCAAAATGCTACTAGACAATATCAGACTTTATTTTATTTTATCGTAAATCATCACATATAGTGATATACATCGCGCTATGTGGTAAAATAAAATAATATTTAAAAACATCAGACTTTACTGTAACCGATTTGACCCAGTATCCACTATCTAGATCTGCAGCTGGTTATGAGGGCTTTGTATCTCAGCTAACACGAGGCATTGATCCGATGGAAGAATAATGTCGGCCCATCGTCTGCGGTACTGGCCCAACATTATGCCGATTCAGTTCAACGTATGTGTTTGCTATTAAGGGGGTGGTTTCGTGCTGGCCAATGTAACATTATATTGGCCCATAACCTCACCGTTATTATATGAATACTGTACACACACCGAATCGCTACTTAATAATACTTGATGGTGTACCGCATGGTGAACTAATTCTGCTACATTTACCCAGTTTTAGTGCATTTTTAAGGCCTTTAAAACAATAGCAATGATTGTTTTGGGCATTTTAGGTTATTTTAATCGAAATAAACAAAACAGTTATGCAGCTTTAATATGGTTCACAAAACGGATTCTGAGCACTGTTATTTTTGTGTCCATATGATGTGTGTCCCAAATGACTATCACTCACATCTTCTCAAATACGGCAAAACGCATAGGTTCAGTTTTCTGTCATTCCATAGCCTACAGTAGGCAGACCAAACGTTGTTTCTGAATAAGCATAAATATCTGTATTTGCTGAGTTATTATGATTTCCGCTGTCAATTTTACGACAGTTAGTGGTCTCCAATTTTTGAGCTGTGGGTTGAGCCATCAGTTTATACCCTGTAGATGACCAATAGATTTTACTGAAAACATTGCTTACCTTGGGATCAAACTAGTCCAATATAATCTCAAGAAATTGCCACAATGAGAGTCTGAAACTGGGGGAAGCTAGCAGATGTTCTACTCTCCAAAGCAAATATTTTATGATATAGATGCAGTATTTTGCAATGATATATCTTGCCTTTGAAAATCTAACCCTTGGTCTTAATAGCATCCAGCGCCACAGCCAATATTGTGGAAAAAAAATTCTTAGTGCTGTTTATCTACATCTTAGGCAAACCATTGGACGAGATGGCCTTCTCTGACCATTCACACACAGAACATATAGGTCACTCACATCTCTGGATATTTCAACATGGACGACAGACACGTGACATTGATACAGTGCAATGTCAATGAGCCTGAACTAGATCTCAGGCTCATCATTGGTCGAGAAAGTCGTCTCGACCAATATCATGCACGATATCTGGGTCAGTCATTATACTGAAGGGCCATCACACTTTCCACTACTATAAACTCGAAAGGCAGTATCTGCTTACTTGTAATGTAAGCAGCTACTGTGTTTGTTAATTGTGGCTGTGTATGTTAGTGTATACACATGATACACACCCGGCTTCAGGCTAGCTGTGATTATGTAATACGTGGGACTCGTCACCCTCTCACTTCTGACTGTGAACAAAATCTATTTAAATTGTAAATATATCAGGATTAAGGATATATATTTGTTCTTTTCAGCTCAAACTATTCAAGATTGATATATTACAGACTTCCTTTGTGCCAATATTGATGAAATGATCATTTTTTAAGTCAGGATCGAACCAACTGTACAGAGTGGAAAGCCAGATGTGGTATGCCTTTGATCAGCTATCACCCGGCACGCACAACTCATTGCCCCAATGCTGGGCTAGTGTTGGCCCAGTGGTTAATTGTGAATCAATGCACGCGGTTATACAATAACACATAGCGATGCACGTTATATATAAGTTAACTTTTTCATTGCGACGATTCGACATGGAAAAAGGACAAATTATGGTGAAATATTAACCCTTACACTGCTGCATAAAATTTGCAGCATGTGTGGTTTCTCACTAAGTAATTTCTGGCACGTTTTTTCTTCAAAAAAACATCTGATGAAAAACTGATATTAAAAGCCATTATATTACAATATTATAATCAGTCAGTTAGCTATTTTTTAAGCGCAAATAGGAAGACACCACAAAACGAAAGTACAGTATTCCCCTCTGTAAATGTAAAATGGGCCGGATTTGATGATGATGACAGCACCCTTTAAACACCTCCATTTTCGTTGTGACAGTCTGATGAGCACAGTTGACAGCCTGTGTTAATTGCCGGTTTTAACGGTAACACACGTAATTTAAAAGTACTGGAAGTGGCTTGTGTTTTCATAAGAATTGAGGCAATGTTTTTTCCACATTTCAATATAGGCCTATGCTTTGCAGTACAAAACATGTGACACTGACTGTGACAGCAACTTTCAATTGATGTCGACGCGTGTATCAGGGTGTGGTCGACCCGTCAAAAGTTAAGACTAGGCTGTATACTGAGTCCTAGTTTTCCATTCTGGGCCAGCATGACAATGTACCTTATTATCCCTAAAAACGTGTCAGGTAGGGAGACGCAGTAGGGGCTGGTTTATTATATATGTGCACTGAGATCATTGGACGATACCACGCTACTTTTTTTTATCTTGGAGCGCGTGGGTGATATTTAACATAATAAACAGCTGGGGATATTTATGGCTGAAACGCTGATCAATCTGTCTGACTCAATGACCACTGAGTCAGTGCAATGACCATGCAGTCATCACTTATGCTGTAAGCAATGCTGATGAGCTGCCGTCATTTTGACACAACTCAACGTACAGTCTAGTAGAGCCTACTTAATCCAGGTGCCGACATCAGGTGTGAAAAAGAGCTGTTAGAGATCAAGGCTGACACTGTGCACGCTATGGTTCTGTTAATGTGTCACACACATTACACTCTAACTCAACCCAAAACTCTAGGATTGATCGATAATACATTGCTAGATAAAAAATTAAAAACACATGTTATGTATGTACACTGTATTCTGAATGCAATATTCAATGGCAAACAGACGAGGCGGGCGTCTTCAATGTTGACCAAGATTGGAGTTAAACAGACAATACAACAACGTGCGCACTAGCACAGATATTAACACTGTAATGCACGTGGCTGTGAATATGGTGGGCGCGAGACGTTGGTGCGGTGTTGTTCTAATTATGGGCCATCGTCATCAATGGCGCATCGGCTTGGCGTCTCGTGGCGGGGGCGGGGGCCCTAGGGTAGTGGTTAGCACCGCTGCCTTTCACGCCAGAGTTCGGGGTTCGGTTCCCGGTCTCGGCGGTTTGAAAGAAACAAAAGGTGTTTCTTCCCCATCCACGTGTGAAAGTCAGTATTGTGGGGAGCCTCCGTGACCGAGAGGTAGCGTGCTCGGCCTCAGACCGCCAGGGCTCGAATTTCGAATCCTGTGTCTGGAGGACAGTTTCATCTCAATCATCTCACCATCCTCAGGAGGTTCTCCTGGCCCAGTTTAGCCTATATGTGCACAAAGGTGGCCTAAAGCCCGATTCATTTCATTTTTTGTCTCGTGGCGGCGTACCCCGTTTACATTTTCTCAATGATGATAGACTGCCTAATTTTTCAAATCAATAACTTTGCGAGTTTAGGCGCTATCATTATCTAATTTATATCATTATTTTCAGCATTGAATACGTTTTCTGGTGATATTTATTACATGTCCGTACGACCATAATTGAAAAAGTTAGCTATTTGAAGTGGGATGTTTATCACAACTAGCAGACACACGGACACCGCTGACGTCCCCTGCTAATTAGTGGTGTAATGCACCTTGTAACGCCAAGGGTGCATTGGATGTTAACTGCAGCGCAAGTAAATAATGCGTCCCAACGATGTGGAAACATAAAAAGTCATATCTTGTCAGTGCAGGGCCGGCAGACATCTGCAGACGTGACACAGTCTGTGAACAGCTAATTTCAAAAAGTCGTATCTTTAGAAGAATATCGATATCTGGTACGGTGATTTGAAGCTACCAGTACACATCTGCACACAGTGTCAAGATTGTGTCAATGCTGGCCCACTTCATACGACACTGTACCAGCCTTGAGCCAACATTGGCTTAACATAGTATCTGCTTGGCGGAAAATATATTTGTTTTGATTACAATTTTACATGGCCCATTGCTTAATATAAATATCAACTTCAGTCTAATGCAAAAAAATACTGTCAATAATGTTCAGAACCGCAGGGTTCTTGTTAAATATTGTCATCCAAATGTTCCGAAAGTGTCCTGCTTTATAACAATTGACCACAATTTCATTTATAGGATGTCCTGCTTGATAAGGTGTTGATATGGGCAAATAAATATAAATTGGAGAGTATACATAAGATGGTGAGTCCAGTAGTATACACAGATCAATTTTCTTCTTGGTTGCAGAAGTTTGTAATCATGACAAAAATTCAATTCGTTTTTAACACTTAACGAGGTGATCATTGTGCTGTACATCTAACTGACATATGTTTTATTATTTTCATTGTAGTGACTCTTTATCAGTCTCACTCACAGCAATACAAATGTATTGCCTGGAATTTAGGAATTGTACAGAAACAAATAAGCACGAATTGTACATTTTCAGGTCTAGTTTGTAAACGTGAGGTATTTGTATTTATTCGAAGCTGGTAATTGCGTCAGCAATACTACCTTCCTAGCCCTAAGCCGCTGGTAAAGTTTTGTATAAGCCATGGAAAACAAAGGTCATAGGATACATAGAATATTTAAACAAAAGTGGAATAATTTTGCATAGCTAAAATTGGGGAAACTCATAAATTACATGGTCGTCATGTGCATTTGTTGACGGCTCAAAGAGTATCACGTAGGACACCATGTTATAAAAAGTATCCGCAGGACAGGTACCCAGCAAACACTAGGCGTTGGCCCAATGTTGGGCTGATGTTGGCCCATCGTCAGCGACGCTGTCCCAACATTAGCCCAACATTGGGCCAACGTATCGTGCTTGCTGGGTATAAACGGGGTGGAGTTAAGTGGCTGTGTGTACGGTGACTACCCTACTTGTGTAGGCCTACTGTGCACAATACGTCTAGGGTACCGCTCTAGGTGTTGTTGGCCTGTCACACCGTGCCTCAAGTGGCTGTGTGTACCCCACTTGTGTACTGTGCACAATACGTCTAGGGTACCGCTCTGGGTGTTGTTGGCCTGTCACACCGTGCCTCTAGTGGCTGTGTGTACCACACTTGTGTACTGTGCACAATACGTCTAGGGTACCGCTCTGGGTGTTGTTGGCCTGTCACACCGTGCCTTAAGTGGCTGTGTGTACCCCACTTGTGTACTGTGCACAATACGTCTAGGGTACCGCTCTGGGTGTTGTTGGCCTGTCACACTGTGCCTTAAGTGGCTGTGTGTACCCCACTTGTGTGCTGTGCACAATACGTCTAGGGTACCGCTCTGGGTGTTGTTGGTCTGTCACACCGTGCCTTAAGTGGCTGTGTGTACCCCACTTGTGTACTGTGCACAATACGTCTAGGGTACCGCTCTAGGTGTTGTTTGCCTGTCACACTGTGCCTCTAGTGGCTGTGTGTACCCCACTTGTGTACTGTGCACAATACGTCTAGGGTACCGCTCTGGGTGTTGTTGGCCTGTCACACCGTGCCTTAAGTGGCTGTGTGTACCCCACTTGTGTACTGTGCACAATATGTCAAGGGTACCGCTCTGGGTGTTGTTGGCCTGTCACACCGTGCCTTAAGTGGCTGTGTGTACCCCACTTGTGTACTGTGCACAATACGTCTAGGGTACCGCTCTGGGTGTTGTTGGCCTGTCACACCGTGCCTTAAGTGGCTGTGTGTACCCCACTTGTGTACTGTGCACAATACGTCTAGGGTACCGCTCTGGGTGTTGTTGGCCTGTCACACTGTGCCTCTAGTGGCTGTGTGTACCCTACTTGTGTACTGTGCACAGTACGTCTAGGGTACCGCTCTGGGTGTTGTTTGCCTTTCACACTGTGCCTCTAGTGGCTATGTGTACCCTACTTGTGTACTGTGCACAATACGTCTAGGGTACCGCTCTAGGTGTTGTTGGCCTGTCACACCGTGCCTCTAGTGGCTGTGTGTACCCTACTTGTGTACTGTGCACAATACGTCTAGGGTACCGCTCTGGGTGTTGTTGGCCTGTCACACTGTGCCTCTAGTGGCTGTGTGTACCCCACTTGTGTACTGTGCACAATACGTCCAGGGTACCGCTCTGGGTGTTGTTTGCCTTTCACACTGTGCCTCTAGTGGCTATGTGTACCCCACTTGTGTAATGTGCACAACACGTCTAGGGTACCGCTCTGGGTGTTGTTGGCCTGTCACACTGTGCCTTAAAGATTCATACAGCTTTGAAACGCGCATGTGTGGGGCGGTCAAGTGTAGGCCTACATTAGCCTATAGAGTACACTTTGACAGCATTAATATCAGCGACTGAACTGATTACAAGATACTACTCCAACAAGAAATTGGCCCAAGGTTGTTTTATTGTTAGACCAAAGTCTGCGACGTTGGCCGACATTAAACCAACATTTGGTGAGTGTGACGTGTTGGCTGGGAAAGCTCTTACTGTCAATATGCTGGAGGTGAACTGTTTCTAAACCCCCATGGTAACATAACCTTTTGTGTCACAACACAGAGCCCACATAAAAGAAATGGTGAATTATTTCTTCATAGATGTCGCTCAAGTATATAGAGTTTATATGATTTGGGAACTTGCTCCTAATGCGGCGATGTGTATGAAACGCATATAGTATTATTATCTTGGCTGATAACTGTGGATGTGGGGTGATATGTCATTGTGGAATGCCCGGGGGCCACTGTTGCATTCTGGGGACCACATTGTCCCGCATATTTTGACAGTTGACTACACCTTGAGGTGGCTGTGTGTACCCCACTTGTGTACTGTGCACAATACGTCTAGGGTACCGCTCTGGGTGTTGTTGTCCTGTCACACTGTGCCTCTAGTGGCTGTGTGTACCCCACTTGTGTACTGTGCACAGCACGTCTAGGGTACCGCTCTGGGTGTTGTTGGCCTGTCACACCGTGCCTCTAGTGGCTGTGTGTACCCCACTTGTGTACTATGCACAATACGTCCAGGGTACCGCTCTGGGTGGTGTTGGCCTGTCACACCGTGCCTCAAGTGGCTGTGTGTACCCCACTTGTGTACTGCGCACAATACGTCTAGGGTACCGCTCTGGGTGTTGTTGGCCTATCACACCGTGCCTTAAGTGGCTGTGTGTACCCCACTTGTGTACTATGCACAATACGTCTAGGGTACCGCTCTGGGTGGTGTTGGCCTGTCACACCGTGCCTCTAGTGGCTGTGTGTACCCCACTTGTGTATTGTGCACAATACGTCTAGGGTACCGCTCTGGGTGTTGTTGGTCTGTCACACTGTGCCTTAAGTGGCTGTGTGTACCCCACTTGTGTACTGCGCACAATACGTCTAGGGTACCGCTCTGGGTGTTGTTGGCCTGTCACACCGTGCCTTAAGTGGCTGTGTGTACCCCACTTGTGTACTGTGCACAATACGTCTAGGGTACCGCTCTGGGTGTTGTTGGCCTATCACACCGTGCCTTAAGTGGCTGTGTGTACCCCACTTGTGTACTGTGCACAATACGTCTAGGGTACCGCTCTGGGTGTTGTTGGCCTGTCACACTGTGCCTTAAGTGGCTGTGTGTACCCCACTTGTGTACTGTGCACAATACGTCTAGGGTACCGCTCTGGGTGTTGTTGGCCTTTCACACCGTGCCTCACCCCTTACAACGCTGAATTATTTTTGTATAAACCTTGAAAAACAAAGTTTTTTTTATTTGAAATCATCATAAATGTCTTAGTTAGTTCTTTCCGGTTCATTTAAATACCTATGTTATATGTCCACGACCATTATTAATATGTTTACTCTTGCAGCGCGGGGATCGACTTTAGACGTCAGAATCTTACTATACGTCTAAAGCCGATCTCCTCTCTGTAGGGGTTAACAAGATTGGAAACGTAATGAATAATACCGCATTTAACGAGTTAACCCTTTAACCGCCGGTGCCGCATACATTCGGGTTTTCATTTTTTATTAGCACATTAAATACCACCTTTTAAATATGTTAAAGATAAAATGTGACATCAATCAGCAATATTTGAAAACAGTTGATCTACATTTTGTAAAATCTGAATAATTTTCACTCACTTGAAGTTGTGGATCGCGTCAGCGAGACACAACTTCAAGTGGATGAAAATTCAAATTAAATAATTTGGCGGTTAAAGGGTTAAGAGCCACATCAATATAAATCAATCAATATGTCGGAATTAATCTAGATGATGAATGGTTAGATTTTGAATTATATTAACAATCTAAGTGGTTTTGTCAGGACAGATCGATGTAATGAATGAACGCTACTATCATTATATCATATACAGAAAAAGGCTCCATGAAGTTGAAAGGATGTATGTTGAGATGGTTTGTAACTCGCATCACACATGGAATACGTGGGCATTACATCTAATAAGAGCCATGTAATGTATTAGATAATCCTCACACATAGATAATTATAATCCACCCTATTCTGATCCATATATAATCGAGGTATTCGCTGTGTTAGTTCGTGAAGAGAAGTCAGAAGAACACAGAGAAGATAAAGATAACGAGACCGAGCTCAGACAAGAGTAAAGACGCATTATGTCACGCTCTACTTACACCTCTGAGCTCGGTCAGAAGAGAAGAGAAGAATGAAGGAAAGAGAAAACAAAAATCAACAACAGAACAAAACAACAAATAGGACCAGGGTGAAGGTGCACTATACTAAACCCTGGTGCCTGACGCTTCTGAGCTCGTGCCTCCTCGACCCCCTTGCTGCCTCCTGCTTGCCACGGTGAAATAACAGAACACATGAATGAATATGAACACCCAGTTGGCTGAATGTTATCCCCTCATTGCGGGTGGTACTACCCAGTCATAAAATACTCTCAGCGCATACGGCGCTAGGGTCCCACTTACTATTATGTTAGTCCGCGTGGCTCTGTGAGTGAGTGAGTGAGTGAGTGAGTGAGTGAGTGCGTGAGTGAGCGAGTGAGTGAGTGAGTGAGTGAGTGAGTGAGTGAGTGAGTGAGTGAGTGAGTGAGTGAGTGAGTGAGTGAGTGAGTGAGTGAGTGAGTGAGTGAGTGAGTGAGTGAGTGAGTGAGTGCTCGGGCAATTATTTCTTGAACTGCTCCTGGCACAATATGAGATCCAGTCACCCTAAAACAAAAAGCATCATTCCAACGTTGGGTCAATGTTGGACCACCGTCTGCGATGCTGAACCAACATTGTCCAGCATTGGGTGAACGTCTAGTGTTTGTCAGCGTAACCTTAGTCAATGTCACCTTCAACAGTGTCACCTTTTGACTCAGCGTCTTTCAAGCTGATAATAACCCTTGAAGTGCTGAGCACGACTAGAGGCGTTTTAACACTTTAAGCCCTCACGATGCATAAAAGCATCATTTTGAATTTCTGAAGAATGGCTTCCTAAAATCTAGGGGTTTTAGAACGAGCATTCTCATAGAACTGTTTAATAATAACAATATATTGTTTTCATTTACAACTCACATCAAGTCATCTTCATCCACTACAAGTTGAGAGTTGCGACATTAATTCGCGGCTTGTAGTGGATGAAGATGACAATGGTAAACTCAGGCTTGAAAGGGTTAATCTGTTTTATTAGCCGATTGAATCACTGTTTATCGGGGGTGAGATGAGTGTTTAAACATCAAGATGTGCGAAATTGGTCTGATAATAAACAAAACTGAGTAATTGTCACTCACTTAAAGTTGTAGGTCGCGGTACACAACACATAAGGGACGCACCATTTGATATCTGGGGGGAGGGGGCCTACAGTTTTTGTTGCTTGCAAACTTTTTTTTTACCTCCTGTGGAAAACAAGCTTTTTTTTGGCGATCAACGTCCGACAATTTTTTTTTTATGTTATGTCGAAGAATTTTTTTGTCGTATGCTTTCCCTATTATGTACGCTACCATTTGGCGTTTTTCCTGGTCAACATATTTTTCATCAATTTCGACAACAAACTTTTTGTTTCTGCTCACATTTTCAACAAACTTTTTTTTTCTGACTTTTGTGGCGACAAACTATTTTTTTCAATTTTAATCTAGCCCCCCTCCCCCCCCCAGATATCAAATGGTGCGTCCCTAACTCCAAGTAGGTGGGAATTAAAATTTATGAGGTAGGGCTTTAGGCGTTAGTGTAGTAGTGATAGTTGTAGTTAAATCAAACCACCCCCCCCCCCTAGATATCACGATGAGGTGATCATTCAGGATATGTAGACACGGTAGGGGGGGGGGGGGGAAGGACGGGGCGACCCCAGTCTGGTAGTTTTCCACGGCAGCGTGCGTGATCACTTCATCACTTGTGGGGAAAGATAAATCTTAGCGCTGCGCACTAACTCAGTCAGTCGCCCACACACGGCACACTTCATGGACACAGCTCTATGTGGTCTACATAACACAGGTAAGAGGCCAGTAACATCAAGTAATAAACATATCCCAGCTAACACAACACGTTGAATCAATGATGCTTTGATGTTGGGCCAGCGTCGCAGACGTTGGGCCAACATTAAAACATTATTGTTTCAACGTGTAGTGTGTGTTTGGTTTATTGCATCAACATTGGTTCAACGTGTCGTGTTTGTTGGGTTTATTGAATCAGCATATCAACACTGGTTCAAGATCTCGTGTTTGTTGGATGGCATCAAATTAGACACATTTCTTATTAAATTAGGGAAGATTTAAAGGGACTGGCCCACGCTAAAATCATCAAAAAATCGGTGATTTTATTTTGGCTTCTCAATATGACCATATGATGTAAACATGTCCATAGACTAGAACTGCAATTTTTTTATTTTTTTGTGCTGCGCATTCACCAGTTAGGCTAGATATAGAGACGAAATTCCCGCATTTCCTATTTTTGACATGGTTGTCAATATTTAGAAATCAGGAATTCTGTCTCTATATCTAGCCTAACTGGTGAATGCGCAGCACAAAAATTATAAAAATTTGCAGTTCTAGTCTATGTACATGTTTACATCATATGGTCATATTAAGAACCCGAAATAAAATCACCGATTTTTTGATGATTTTAGCCTGGGCCAGTCCCCTTAACTCTGCACTTTTGATAGACAACTATCGCATCCATGCAAACACAAGGAATTGAACCAATGTTGTTTAAGTGTTGGGCCAGTGTTACAAACAGTGAACCAACATTGATCCAACATTGTCAAGTTTTCTGGGATTTTTAAGTCTCTTTCTCGATAAACATGACGAGTTGACCCAATGTTGTTTCAAAGTCTGGCCAGCATCGCACTGTGTAATAATTTGTTTATGCTTCATCGATCACACCTGTCCGTCATCTGTGTTCCGTCCGTCATCCGTCCTCCGTCATCAGTCGTCCGCTTCAGTCACCACCATACACACCTATCCGTCTTTTCAGAGCTGTGGACACAGATTTCTGTGTACCGGCAGTTTTAAATAGGTACAGTCCTGGACAGTGGTTGACAGAGACATTATTTGTGGGGAATTCCCTATCACAGCTCATTACCATGATTTATGGTCCGCATCCGTCGTCCGGTAAAATCGCTCCCGGACCGATTTTGACTGACGATGGATGACGGATGACGGACTAGGTGTGAATGGTCTTTCATATTTTCTATCAGAGCGATTTTGACTGAAGCGGACGACGGATGACTGAAGCGGACGACGGATGGTATGACGGACAGGTCTGAATGGGGCATAATGGGTATTGCAAGCATAAACCCTTACAACTCTGAAATATATTGTATAAACCATGAAGACCAAACGTGTTTTTTTTAATTTGAAATCATCATAAATGTCTTAAGTTAGCTCTTTCCGCTCCATTTCAATACCTATGTTTTTGCTTCATTTGACTACTTATGTTTTATTTATTCATTTATTAGGCTTTATATACACAAATATATACAATAATCGTACAAATATGCAATTGCAAATAAAATTGTGTACATCAGGATGTTGAATACAGGTGACCAGCACCCTATCTAAGTTCGATATCCAGGATAAAATTTATATACATGGTAATTACATTTATAATTATACTAAAAATTATATTATACATATTTTTTTCCGTGCTAAATTATGGGTCCACAGCCATTATAAATACATCTTTAATTCTTTCAGTGCGGGGATCGATTAGAATCTGACGTCTGAAGTTCCCGCGCTGAAAAGGTTAAATTATAGGCCTGTGTAAACTCATTAACCCTTTAACCGCCAAATTATTCAATTGGAATTTTCACCCACTTGAAGTTGTGTCTCGCTGACGCGATCCACAACTTCAAGAGAGTGAAAATTATTCAGATTTGACAAAATGGAGGTCAACTGTTTTTAAATATTGCCGATTGATGTCACATTTTATCTTTAACACGTTTAAAAGATGGTACTTCATGTGCTAATAAAAAAATGAAAACCCGAATTTATGCGGCACCGGCGGTTAAAGGGTTAACATCACCTCACTTATTACATTACATGTCAAATGGTCTGATATACATGATAGAGCATAGGCCTACAAATACTAAGTGAAAATTTCATGGTGTATAGTCGCCGCATGTTTAGAAAATAGTACTTGCAAAATTGTATGAAAATTGTTTCAGAATTGAACTCGGAAATCATTCAGCACTGTTAATGTGAATCTGGTATGTTTCCACGTGCTCAACCTTGAATCTTAAAGGTGATCTATAACCCCTTATATGGTATGAATAATTATGTCTTTATATGGAGTGATTTGCTATCATGTGACCCCCTCAGAGGGGTCACATGATAGCCAATCACCCCATACAAGGAAACACTTGTGCCCCATTTTGTGGCAACTTTGATTTATTTGTCACAAATTTATTCATACTATATAAGGAGTGATAGATCACCTTTAATAACACGTGTGAATAGGCTATGTTTGTCATTCAGGATGTGAAATAGTGTCCGCATCCTCACAATGCGGGGATCGACTTTAGTCGTCAGAATCTGACGTCTGTAGACGCCAGATTCTGACGCCTAAAGTCGATCCCCGCACTGTAAGAGCAAACAATATTTATAATGGCCGTAGACCCATAACATAGGTATTCAAATGAATCAGAAAGAGCTAACTAAGACATTTATGATGATTTCAAATCTGTTCCCTTGGTTTTTATAAAAAATATTTCAGCGCTTTAAGGGTTAACCCTTTAAGTGCTAATCACGTTTTCAGTCAACTCGTTTGTCCTTCAAACAAGCTAATGTCAAGGAAAAATATACATTAAGTTTTGTATATTACCAATGTTTTAAAATGATACAAAAAATTGTACAAATGTGAATAATTTTCACCCACTTGAAGTTGTGGATCGCGGTAGCGAGACACAACTTCAAGTGGGTGTAAGTTTAAATTGTATGACATAAAGCTTTAGGGGTTAACCCTTTAAGCCCTCACAATGCAATAAAGCATCATTTTACATCCCTGAAAACAGACTTAATTTTCCTACAACTGACGGTTTCAGAAGGAAAATTTCCATGAAACTCTTTTACCAATACATGGTAATTTTCTTTAATTTTTAAACCACATCAAATCATCTTCATCCACTACAAGTCGAGAATTGCGACAGCAATTCGCGGCTTGTAGTGGATGATGATGACAATGATAAATGCAGGCTTGAAAGGGTTATTATCAGCAGGATGTAATGTCGAACCCCAATACCCTGATTGCTAGAGTCTATAATTACTCTAGTTCACAGTACATAACGAAGGTATAAATATAGACTGTGGGGTACAGCTAGCCCCAGTGGCTGAAACAGTTTTCAGCCATAGATTGACCGCGTACAAATTTGTGGGACATTTCTTTGGACTGTCATAACGGAAAATATCGGGGCATAATCAGGTCAAAAAAAGTTTTCTTAGAATCAGTAGCATTTTAGTTCCATGCCTGCACGCTCAGCTCAGAGGTCGCACAGTCATTAAACAGTTATGGGCATTTTTCGGACCTTGGGGTCGGGATCGCTCTCAGTCACCGCCATGTTGAATTTTTCGGGTAAAGTAAATACATCAATCCACGGCCTCGGAGAGGACGACACGACTAGGGTACAGCATACAAATGACGTTGACTGGCAATCAATTTGACGTTTCTGCTAAATCACTGCGGTTGACGCTGTACCCTGGCCAACTTCTCAACTACACACTGTATATGACTTGTGGTAAAAATCGCAGAACATGTTTTTCCCTGATTTTTGAATCGATTATCAACTGATTTTGATGACATTTTGCAAGCGTTTTTTGCATGTCTGGCGAATAAACCCTAAACAGACGGGTCACCCCCCTCTCTTTTTGCCAAATTATTAAAAAAGTCCCCTAAGTTGGCGTAAATATGCAAAAAAATTGAGGCAGCCCTCCTCCTTTTTTCACATCCTTGATCTGCCCCTGAATTGTTGTTTTTAAATGCAATTGCCAGCACCAAATGACTGTAAACTAACACTACACTCTAAACAATATAGGTTCTTTAGAAGGAACCCTTCAGTACAATCACCATGCAACCCCAGGAGAACCCTTGGTTCTCCTGGGGTTGCATGGTAATAGTACTGAAGGTTTTTTTTATATGACCTATATTGTTTAGAGAAACATGGCAATTATTCAAATTGAAAAATTGACGGTATCCCTGGAATACATGTATATCCGTCTTAAAATCAGCGTAATGAAGCGGGGGTGTAAAGGTGGGGTTCCATACCATTTGTATTAATAATTTATTTCGGACGCAAATTATTCAAATTTTGATAACTAAGTTAGTTTATGATGATTATTTTCATATCCCAACGAAATAATAAAATATTTATTTAATATTTATTGAAATTAAAAATACTTTTATATTAAAAAATACAGATTGTTAGATTGTATCATACATGTACATGTATATAACATTTTTTTGCATTTGCAAAAACAACTTAAAATCTATATCACATTAATTTATTTTGATATTCCGTATTTGGGATAAACTGGATTCGGTCGAAGTGAGACCAATGTACCATGATATTGTGCACTGTCCCAATTCACCCTTGATACCCTCTTGTTGAGCATAAACATTGTTTATCAACCGCATCTCAACATAATTATAAACTAACCAACGAACCGTTACCTT
>OZ024918.1:63838309-63998465 GCA_964017125.1 Flabesymbios commensalis
AAACTGAAAAGCAAGTGTTATTTAAATATTCTAGCCTCCCCCCTCCCCTCGCTACCACTCGCTATAGGTGACGTCAGATTCTGACGATTAAAGTCGATCCCCGCACTGTAAAAAAGTAAAAATATTTATATTGGTCATAAACTCAAACATTCAAATGAACAGGAAAGAGCTAAGTAAGACATTTATGGCGATTTCGATTTGAAGAAAAACCCTTTAGTCTTCATAGTTTATACAAAAATATTTCCGCGCTTTGGTTGTAATCCTTTACCCGTCAAATCATTCAATTGGAATTCTCACCCATTTGAAGTGAGTGAAAATTATTCAGATCTGACAAAATGGAGGGCAAAATTTTTTAAATCTTGCTGAATAATGTCATTTTTTATCTTTAACAGGTTTAAAAGCTAATATGTAATGTGCTAATATAAAATGTAAAAAACGAATATGGACGGCACCAGAGGTCAAAGGGTCAGAGGTTGATCATCGATATGTGTATCTTATAATTCAGTAAGGTGGTGGAGTTTCTGCATCCTGTGGATCTAATGAAAAAGCTGGATCTAACATTGACACAGACCGGAGAGAATGACGAGAAACTACTGCAATTGTGCAGTGATACCATCAAATACAGCGTCAAAACAGGTAAGGGAGACCTTTGACTTTTAGAACTCTCATGATGCATCAAAGCCTTATTTTGCGCAGGTATATTTGACATTCCCGAAAACTAAATAAATCATATATTTGATTTTCATCAAACTCCTTTTGACAAATATCGTAATTTTATTTACACTTCAACACCTTTAAATCGTCTTCCTCGATTACAAATCGAGAATTGCGACAGCATGTACGGTCATAGCAGGATAAGTGTTGAACCGTATATATACGGTCCCAAGACGACTAGGGTTAAGTTGTATATATAGGCCTACGGTCCTAGCAAACAAGTAACAAGTAACAAGTATTTATTGCTGATGGTTCTTGTGTGAGGAACATGACAGAAGAGCCAGGAAAGCGCTGGCGCCATATAATACAATACAGTGCATATTATAATACTATTTACAATTGTAATGATCTATACAAGAATCAGTGGATTAGCTGTTATTATTCATGATAAGAACACTTTAAAACTTTGCGATTATCACAGGACAAGGGTTAAGGCGTATATATTCGGGCCTAGCAGGACAAGGGTTAAACCGTATATATACGGTCCTAAGGGTTAAACCGTATATATACGGTCCTAGCAGGACAAGGGTTAGGCCGTATATATACAGGTCTAGCAGGACAAAGGGTTATGTAGGTGATAATAGTAATTACTTAACCTGGTGCACAAAGGGTCAATGATGTTTAGAATTGATCATCACAATAAGAGACAGCGATAAACAACCAATTATCGATTTCTGATTGATCACCAGTACTCGCTATAGACAATATATCAACCGCCATGCTGCTGGGACAAGTAAAGTTAAATGTGCGAGACGTTGGGCCAACGTCGTAGACGGTGGGCCAACAGTGAACCAACGTTGGGCCAACGTCCCATGTTTGCTGTGTTATTGTCTGATATCAAGTCTGAAGACCTATCGTCCGACTTTACATATCACCCCCTATCACCGAAACTGTTCATTCTTGTGTCATTTCAACTCCACAGAGAACATACAGACCTGCAGCCATTTAGGCGCATTTAACTTACCTTACACATTGCCATCTCTGTCCTACCAGGTGGGCCCCACTCACCTCCACAAGTGAAGCATTTGAATGTGAAGTGCTTTGACCAAAGACACAACATCGAAATAATTTTTCAAGAGAGGGGACAAACACGATATTTCTCTAAAATATCCAGAACCAAAGCTCCACGCTCTATCCATTGCGCCAGGGCCCTCGCATACGTTCTCGCACTCATAATGTTGGCTTTCACTACGAGACGTGTGGTGAGATTAGCCCACCATCTCGTACTCTCTCCACAACGCTTCACTGCTCAGTTTGATACGAGCAAATACATACTGCATCGTTGGGTATACAGTGAGATGGGCTCAGCACAAGTCACCACATCAAGCCCGAGCCTTTAGGCGAGGGCTTGATGTGGTGACGCCTTCCCAACTATGCCGTATGCATATATTTCCACGCTCTATCCATTGTACAACGTCCCGCGCATACGTCTCCACGCTTGATTGATTGATTGATTGATTGATTGATTGATTGATTGATTGATTGATTGATTGATTGATTGATTGATTGATTGATTGATTGATTGATTGATTGATAGATTGATTGATTGATTGATTGATTGATTGATTGATTGATTGATTGATTGATTGATTGATTGATTGATTGATTGATTGATTGATTGATTGATTGATTGATTGATTAATTGATTGATTGATTGATTGATTGATCGATTGTTTGTTTGATTGATTGATTGATTGATTGGTTGATTGGTTGATTGATTGATTGATTGATTGATTGATTGATTGATTGATTGATTGATTGATTGATTGATTGATCGATCGATCGATCGATCGATCGATCGATCGATCGATCGATCGATCGATTGATTGATTGATTGATTGATTGATTGATTGATTGATTGATTGATTGATTGATTGATTGATTGATTGATTGATTGATTGATCTATTGATTGATTGATTGATTGATGCATGTGGTCATAATATATAAAGAATTAGGCGTTGTGTGATAACAATTGATGAAATGACCCATTTGTTTGTGCCGTGATGGCCCGCCCCAATGGCTCATTCGGCTGTGGCGCGGATATTTGTCATCGAGGTTGTGCATATACAGTGCTCCAAACTGTACAAAAGCCAGGAGTTGAAAAGTGTTGTCTATGGTACTGTTCACTTTAACCCTTTCAGGCCTGAATTTATTATTGTCATATTCATCCACTACAAGCCGCGAATTGCTGTCGCAATTCTCGACTTGTAGTGGATGAAGATGATTCGATGTGGTTTAAAAATTACGGAAAATTACCATGTATTGGTAAACCAGTTTCATGGAAATATTCAGTCTAAAATCCTTGGTTGTAGAAAAATTAAGTCTGTTTTCAGGGATGTAAAATGATGCTTCAATGCATCGTGAGGGCTTAAAGGGTAAGAAAGCCCTTGAATTTATTTGATGAGAGTGGTCCTTCGAGCGTCCTTCTGCCGTGACAGCCGCAGAATGCGCTACACAAATCCTCAACGAGTGTCACGCATGACTGACCACGTATAGAGGTATGTTTCTCAGAAATGATCATTTATGTGATTAAAATGAAGTACCAGGTGCTGCTATATGTCGTCCTCGGAGTGGTCATGGTTGGTGCCAGTACCACTATTTCCCTGCTGCTTTATGTAGGCCCTACATTATGTATAAGATAAAGCCCGGGGAGCTCTACATTCTTAGCTGTGGAAAAGGCCGAGGCCGAAGATGGTTTAGATCAAAGATATATCAAACCTTTTAACGCAACAACATATTATTCTGATCAATTTAAAATATCTGTCTTATCATCTTCACAAGTGACTGCTTCGCGGTTGGCTACAACACGATCAGGACGATCAGCCAACATCTAATGTGTTGTTGTGTTGAAAGTGCTGATATTTATTTGATCGAAACCAACGTTTTGTATAGGATGAAGCTCTACATTCTTAGCTGTGAAAAAGGTCGAGGCCAAAGGCCGAGGCCTTTTCCACAGCTAAGAATGTAGAGCTTCTCGACTTAAAACACATCTGACCATAATGACGATCCCTCATAATCAACAGCTCGCTCGCTCCTGATTGATTATAGCATCATCGCCTTACCATGGTAGTTGGTCTGTACTTGATCAACAATAAGTCTCTATTCCCGGCTCAGAATGTAGTGGTCGGACAAAGAAAATGTAGTGGTGTGTTTTAATTACCTGATACATCTGATGCAATGTATTACATGCCGACTTGTGACAATTACTATCAAAGTTATGTACAATTCAAAAATAAATGATATTTAGAAGATGTTCTGAGTTTGACTTTGAAAAGCTAAAATAACATCTCAATTGGATGCCTTGTGGCCTAAGACACTAAAAAGAAGTATTACATGATACTTTTTGACAATTATTATAAACAAAGTTATATAATTCAATGATAAATTACTTTGACCTTTACATTATCTTCGGATATTGACATTGAAAAAAAAATGACATCTTATTTAGATTTCTTAATCAAGAATCCTTGGAAACTTTATAATTGAGTTATTTCATGATAATTTGTTGGTTTGTTAACACAATCTTGAATACTGGGTTTCGCCCAGCTGTACTTCACCGACACTCATTGGTTGTTCAAAGTACGCTATCTGAGGACGAATAAAAATCAACCAAAATATTATTGAGTCATGCTTTGGAGCATATTAACGCTCACAGTGTGGGGATCGACTTTAGTCGTCAGAATCTGACGTCTGTAGAGGCAGATTCTGACGTCTAAAGTTGATTCCCACACTGTAAGAGTAAAAATATTTCTAATGATTCAGAAAGAGCTAACTAAGACATTTATGATGATTTCAAATTGAAAAAACCCTTTGGTTTCCATGATTTATATTAAATTAATTCAGCGTTGTAAGGCTTAAAGGTATATTGTTCCACTACTAATCAGGGACCAATAGTTGTATTTATTATATTTTTGTAAATTTCAACCCTTTGAGTCCAACTAGGCCCCTATATCTAATTGAACTTGTTACGCACTTGAGTGAATAAATTGTGCAATTAAAAAAGAATTATTTTAAAGTATTTTAAAATCGCGTCTATCAAATCCACGCTGCATCTGAAATTGCATATTTAAAATGCTTATAATACAATCGGAAAATATTTCTGGATTTAATCAGATTATTTTGTGTGTTTCAGGGCACCCTCACTTATGATTATTTTGTGTGTTTCAGGTCACCGTCACTTATGATTATTTTGTGTGTTCCAGGGCACCCTCACTTCTGATTATTTTGTGTGTTTCAGGTCACCCTCACTTCTTTAACCAGCTGTTCGCGGGCCTGGATCATTATGGTTTGGCCGGGGCCTGGCTCACAGAGACTGTCAACACAAGCCAGTGAGTAGCTATGACGACGGCGGCGGCCATTTCAAAATTTAATACCGCGTTATTTCTGCTCCTTCAAAAAGGTAGATCATTAAAATCTTTATCGTTGGATTTCTATGTTCCGTGTTTTTTTTAGTAAACTCTATGTTTGACGACTGACGTTTACCTTCAATTAACCCTCTCAAGCCTGAATTTACCATTGTCATCTTCATCTACTACCTTCTCGACTTGTAGTGGATGAGTATGATTTGATGTGGGTGAAAAATTAGCGAAAATTGTCATGTATTGGTAAACCAATGTATTCTAAAACCCTTTGTTGTAGGAAAATTAAGTCTGTTTTCAGGGATGTGAAATGATGCTTAATGCATCGTGAGGGCTCAAAGAGTTAAGCCGTAATGTAGACTAGAGTCGTTTTTTAGCCATATAATCAGCCGATTGAATCACAGTATTTCGGCTGTTGCTCGGGTCTCAAAACTTGGTTCTACTGGGTTCGAGTCCCCTATTCGTTTGATCTACTGATGGATGGCTGTAATTATCTACACCTTTTTGAGCTAGAAAGCTGTTGATTTATTTTAAACACAATCTCAGTTTACAGTTGACGTGGACTAGGCTATATATAGTCCCCTTGGATGTGAAAGGGTTTTTTATCTACCACTTTGTAAAGTGGCAGATGCACCCTTTCATATCCAAGGAGACGAAATACTCGGCACAAAAAGACACTCAACAATTTCGTTATTCGTATTTTTGTGTTAATTTTATTTCGAATTGTTTGGATGGATTTCAATAATGTTTTTCTTTTTGACCTCAAAAACGGACAAATGACCTTGACATTGAAAAAAACCCAGTGACCAGTCAATCATGCATATATGCATACGCCGTTTTGGTAGTGCAACAAGCAAAAGTGGGTCATACGCGTTACTATAAGTGGCCCTTGACAAAACAAATGGCAAATATACCCATCTTCAATTATCATTATTTTCAGGTACACCTATGAGGTGGCTCCAGTCTTCACCTTGATGGAGCAGGTTGTATTACAGCAGATGGCAGACTGTGTGGGATACCAGACTTCAGATGGCCTCTTCTGTCCAGGTAAACACACCTGACCTTATAATAGGGTGGTGGATAATTGTCAGCCATATGAAGTTGTGGGTCGCGACAGCGAGACACAACTTCATGTGGCTGAAAATGAATGCTATAGCTTTTCGCTGATTAATCTTGTCAATTCTGAAGCGATTTTCATGCAATTTAGCAAACATTTTTTTCGAGTCATTCGGCAACTATTTGTCAAAAAAATAAATATTTTGTATAATTTAAAAGCTCAACCATTTGACATGTAGTAAATTGCTAATTATTAGGCCCCTCTATAACCCCTTTAAGTTATTTCGGGTCAACTAATTTTTTTTATGTTTTAATATGGGATACTCCCGATATACGCCTACATTTTGCAGTAAAAAAGATGTTGCAGAATGTGAGAATATGGTCTATAACTTTTAAAAACGTATTTAGCGTAACGTCTATAGCCTATGAACGTGATGAAGCATCTTTTACTACGTGTTGTAGGCTCAGTGCATTTTCTTTTATAAATTATCACTTAAAAACTATTCTTCCTTAGTTGACATAGCGATCAAATGGTTATATATAGACTAAAATTTAAACAATAAAATATCCAATGATAATAGCGAGCGGACGTGGTCCAACATGCCTCTGATCATGTTCATGGGCGCTGACATCTTGTTTGTTTATTTTCTGTTCAGATGTCAAAGGTCAGCTTCTGTTGGCCCATACTAAGACAGATATTTTCATCGTCCTTTTCCCGTTTTATCGCCCATGTGATTGTGGTACCACCTGGTGGTGTGACAGCTGATGTGTATCACTACTAGCCGCATGAACATTTCCCCCTACGACTCATCAAATTGTGGGTAGACCTATTGGCAGAGTAGTCTATTTTTCGGCATTCGTATTTTCATCAGATTCATTTTCTTCTTTTTAAACATTTATCGATTTAGATAACAATACATTTCTGTAAATAGTAGTGTAAATAACTAATCTAACTGAACTCAGTGTCCCAGGGCCCTATGTTTCTTCTTTGTTTGGTATAGACTTTAGCTAGCTAGCAAGTGGGCGGCTTGGCCCTTCCGACAATATATGAATCGCTCAACACCCTGCGGCAGGGCCCGCCATTTGTAGCCTACACGTTATCTTCACGTTACATTGACTAATACTTATTGTAGGCCTATAGACTATCTCATTACATGAACCCCTACTTTAGTTCAGAATAATTTCCGCTCGCTTTCTAGGCATGCCTATTCATATTATAAAGTAAGGTATCATTGTAAGCTCTACGATAAAATTGAGGGGAGGGGGGGATAATTTGAAACTAGGGGTTAACTTGAAACCAGTTTCGGATCACCCACGGTTGGATCTGAAACAGTTATATTACACCGGTATATAAATGTATATCAGTTGTGTTGGTTATTCACCAGGTGGCTCTCTGTTTAACAAGTAATCTGACACTGACACCTGTAAATAAATGTATGTGATGTGTTGTTGATTCACCAGGTGGCTCTCTGTCTAACATGTACGGTATGAATCTGGCCCGTTACCACAAGTTTCCCCAGGTGAAATCTGAAGGGATGCAGGATCTGCCCCGGATATGTCTGTTCCAATCCGATCAGGTGAGACTCCCAATGCTGGTTTAACGCTGGGCCAGCGTCGCAGACGGTGGCCCAACGTTAAACCAGCATTGGATAATAGCGTGCCAAAGGTATCTCGGTGGATGAGTGTGATAAAATGTACCCTTTGGCTTTCATTTTTATTTTGTATTTTTACTACTGTAGATCTGGTAATTTTCGCGTGTTTTAATTTTCGCGAATTTCTGATTCTGAGACTTCTCACGAAGGTTAGAATTCGCGAATTTTTATTTTTCTTTAGTAGCGCTATTAGAATAATAATTTTCGCGAGATTTTTGAATTCGCGAATTTGTCTTCCTATCGAAATTCGCGAAAATTAAAACCTCGCGAATATTACCAAATCTACAGTATTTTTCATTGTCCAATCCACTCGAAGGGGAATAATAGCGGTAGCTCAATGGACAAGTGGCTGGCTTAATGTTGGGCCAGATTTGCATATTTTTGCTTCTCAAGTTAATCCATTGTGAGTAATTTTAACCGACTTTTGTTGTGGGTCGCGGTAGCGTGACACAGTTTACCCTTACAGAGCGGTGATCTACTTTAGACGTCAGAATCTGACGTCTGGAGACGTCAGATTAAAGTCGGTGAACATCTAAATTATTTAATTTAGCGCTTCAAGGGTTAAAGAAAAATGGGATTTCCACTTCTATCTGGTATTCCTCCTTTAGCAATAGAGACGGGCAGGTATCGCAATGTACCTGCAGATGAACGGTTGTGTGAAATATGTAATTTGAATCTAGTAGAAGATGAAATTCACTTCCTATGTTTTTGCCCTAGGTATCAGGAATTGAGAACTGAACTATATCAGAATGTTTTATCTTTAGACTGCCTTTTCCCTCAATATACGGATACTGAGAAACTTAGAATTTTGATGGACGACAGATTTGTAAAACTGACAATAAATTTTATATATGGAGCTTGGCAAGTTAGACAGAACATTATGTCTAATTAAAAGACATATTTCTTTTTTTTATTAATATTTCTATTTTTATATTACTTATTTTTCATCTACTAGTAGGGTTGTTCATCCATGTTTCAAATATATATACATATATATGTATTGTCAAAGTTGATATAAATAAGTTGTTATAAATGTTATAAGACAGTGACTAATAAGCCCTAGAGGGCTGGGTATTTATTTTCGTGTATTATTATACTATGTGAAATATATGTATGTACTGGTCACTTTAATAAACAATTACTTACTTACTTACTTACTCCACACCTGCCATAAATGCTATATTTGTGTATTTGTTCTGTAGCAATAGTAAACGTATCTTGCCTTCACCAGACGTTGGTCCAATGTTGGCTCGATGTTGGCATTCTGTCTGCGACGCTAGCCCAACAATAACACAACATTAATTCAACATCTCGTGTATTATGTTGAGGTGGGTGCAAGCTGAAGAGAACAAATTCATATGAAACATATTTTAGTTTTTTTGACAGCAGTATTGACTGGAATTGATCAGGTATATATCGCTAACAACGGATTTATTGTAAATGCTGGCATGTCTTTTAGCGCAGAGGTATTTTTTGTAGCTGTCAAGTGCGTTCAGAATGTCAGGTGCAAATATATCAATATAGCCTAAACAATGAAAACGTTCATAATAACCGATTTTTGGGTATTTGTTTTATTTCGTTGATAATATTGCTGGTTAAGTAATAAGTCCACTGCCTTTTATCTCAGGGTCATTACTCGATCAAGAAGAGCGCGGCGCTGCTGGGGATTGGTATGAGTTACATTCGCCAGGTGGCGTGTGACGCACGTGGCAGGATGGATGTTGATGACCTTGAGAGACAGGTCAAACAGGCTAAGGTCGAGGTGAGACTGAATCAGACTGATGCCACTATTTATATCTCATTTTGAGACGTTGTTAGCGTATTGTGAGAGTAGTACGGCGTTTTTCTGTATGTGCGCCGTTTATTTAATTAATGGCAATATTCCGAGGAAAATACAATATCTTAACTGAAATGAGAGAAATCTTAAGATATTTAGGCCTACTGGAAAGGGCCCCTGGACTATGTCTTACTCTTTTTAAATGAATGAAGTTGTTTTCATTACTAGTAGGCCTATAATTCAATTCAATGCATTTTATTGACATTACAATTCAGACCAAAATATCACATTCTAAAAAAATATAAAATAGTATACAGGAAATTGTAAAAATGTTATAGATTAATAAATAGGTAAAATATAGTTATGCATTGTAAATACAATTTAAAAAATGTTTAACAAGCATTGTATGTACAAGTAAAAAGCAAAAATCCTATTATTCATTCATTCACAGGGTTTGACACCATTCCTTGTGAACGCTACATCCGGGACTACAGTAGCAGGGGCGTATGACCCTTTGGAGTCCATAGCTGACGTATGTGAGGCACACGGCATGTGGCTACACGTAGACGCCTGCTGGGGAGGGGGTGCTCTGTTGTCAACGAAACATAAAACCCTCTTAAATGGGGTACACAGGTAAGAAACACATATACCCAGCAAACACGAGACATTGAACCAATGTTGTTTTGCCTTCTGAATATGAAATAAACGTATCTGACACATTACAATACCATTGGGAATTAAAGGGTCGTATCCGCCATTTTTTAAAGTAGATGAAACCCCTTAGTCCTTATAGTGCGGGGATCGACTTTAGTCGTCATAATCTGACGTCTGTAGACGTCAGATTCTGACGAATAATGTTGATCCCCACGCTGTAAGATTACAAATATTTCTAATTTCAAATGAATCAGAAAGAGCTAACTAAGACATTTATGATGATTTCAAGGTGGTGTCAACCTTTGACCTTCAGGATTTATACAAAATTAATTCAGCGCTCCAAAGGTTAATTAGATGAGACCCCTTAATCCCCAGAGCTCAGTAGGGCAGACTGTTAACCTTTTCAGTGCGGGGACCGACTTTAGACGTCAGAATCAGATCATGTACCATTTATGTATCGTTCCGGAAGTCACTTTTTGATGAAACGATATGATGTAATGATGAGTTCCAATCATGTTCTAATACAAATAAATTAATTTGGCTAATTAATAACAAACCGTTAACTTCTTGACACCTGCATTGCAAACAAGAAGCAGTGTACTTTTTTCTGTGAATTAATATTATATTATCATGATTGTAGATGCATTTCTCTCATTATTGATTTGTAAAGACGCATGTGATCTTATCTGGTCTGATTGGAATTATGTTTAGTTCAACATTTGAGTGCGATATGGGAAAATACAGCACTCGTCCGATGAATAAGGTGTGAGCCTTTAGGCGAACACCTTATTCATTGGACATGTGCTGTATTTTACCATATCGCACGAAAAAGGAGCAACCTTGGTCTTTTCTCACACAATCAAGTCACAAATACCATAACTGCCACAGATTGCACTTCAACCACAGCTAGAGTGCGATATGGGCTGATACCGATTTACGTCTCATAGTGAAAACAACTGCGCAGAGTGTGAGATTTGATTATATTATTCTTGTTATTTACATATTCAACCTTGGTCTGACTTGATTTGATCTGATTTGATTTCTTTATTTCCAGATCTGATTCTATAGCATGGAATGCTCACAAGATGATGGGGACGCCTTTACAATGCTGTGCCTTCATCACCAAACACCAGGTAGGAAATACAACACCCTTATGTATAATATATACCAAACACCAGGTGAGAACTACTACACCCCTATATATAATACTGTAGATCTGGTAATATTCGCGAGGTTTTAATTTTCGCGAATTTCACCAGGAGGACAAATTCGCTAGTTCAAGAATCTCGCGAAAATTATTTTTATAATCGCGCTTCTAAAGAAAAATGAAAATTCGCGAATTCTAAACTTCGTGACATTTCCCAAAATCAGAAATTCGTGAAAATTTAAACACGCGAAAATTACCAGATATACAGTATATACATGAGGTAAGAATTCAGGTAGGTGAAAACGCATGCGCAGCATGGTCAACGTCCACAGGACTGGGGTCCGCCGCAATGTACATATTATTGTTCAGTGAAGCAAAACGACCCTGCAGGGGCTTGAAATGAACGCCGTTTTCATATCTTATTCTACCTATTAATAATTATGACCATTATTTACTACTATCACCAAAAACCTGACTTATCAAGGTGAAAATAGTATGCCAGGTGTACATATACCGCTACTTATTGTTTGTTACAGAACATACTCAAGGCGTGTCACAGTGCTAACGTCACATATTGTTTATCACAGAACATACTCAAGGCGTGTCACAGTGCTAACGTCACATATTGTTTATTACAGAACATACTCAAGGCGTGTCACAGTGCTAACGTCACATATTGTTTATTACAGAACATACTCAAGGAGTGTCACAGTGCTAACGCCACATATTGTTTATTACAGAACATACTCAAGGCGTGTCACAGTGCTAACGCCACATCTTGTTTAGTACAGAACATACTCAAGGCGTGTCACAGTGCTAACGTCACATATAGTTCATTACAGAACATACTCAAGGCGTATCACAGTGCTAACGCCACATCTTGTTTAGTACAGAACATACGCAAGGCGTGTCACAGTGCTAACGCGACATATTGTTTATTTCAGAACATACTCAAGGCGTGTCACAGTGCTAACGCTACATATTGTTTATTTCAGAACATACTCAAGGCGTGTCACAGTGCTAACGCCACATCTTGTTTAGTACAGAACATACGCAAGGCGTGTCACAGTGCTAACGTCACATATTGTTTATCACAGAACATACTCAAGGAGTGTCACAGTGCTAATGCCACATATTGTTTGTTACAGAACATACTCAAGGCGTGTCACAGTGCTAATGCCACATATTGTTTATTTCAGAACATACTCAAGGCGTGTCACAGTGCTAACGTCACATATTGTTTATTACAGAACATACTCAAGGAGTGTCACAGTGCTAACGCCACATATTGTTTATTACAGAACATACTCAAGGCGTGTCACAGTGCTAACGCCACATATTGTTTATTACAGAAACTACGCTAGGCGTGTCACAGTGCTAACGCCACACATTGTTTGTTACAGAAACTACTCAAGGCGTGTCACAGTGCTAACGCCACATATTGTTTATTACAGAACATACGCAAGGCGTGTCACAGTGCTAACGCCACATCTTGTTTAGTACAGAACATACTCAAGGCGTGTCACAGTGCTAACGTCACATATAGTTCATTACAGAACATACTCAAGGCGTGTCACAGTGCTAACGCGACATATTGTTTATTTCAGAACATACTCAAGGCGTGTCACAGTGCTAACGCTACATATTGTTTATTTCAGAACATACTCAAGGCGTGTCACAGTGCTAACGCCACATCTTGTTTAGTACAGAACATACGCAAGGCGTGTCACAGTGCTAACGTCACATATAGTTCATTACAGAACATACTCAAGGAGTGTCACAGTGCTAACGCTACATATTGTTTATTTCAGAACATACTCAAGGCGTGTCACAGTGCTAACGCCACATCTTGTTTATTACAGAACATACGCAAGGAGTGTCACAGTGCTAATGCCACATATTGTTTGTTACAGAACATACTCAAGGCGTGTCACGGTGCTAACGCCACATCTTGTTTATTACAGAACATACGCAAGGCGTGTCACAGTGCTAATGCCACATATTGTTTATTTCAGAACATACTCAAGGCGTGTCACAGTGCTAACGCCACATATTGTTTGTTACAGAACATACTCAAGGCGTGTCACAGTGCTAATGCCACATATTGTTTATTTCAGAACATACTCAAGGCGTGTCACAGTGCTAACGCCACATATTGTTTATACAGAACATACTCAAGGCGTGTCACAGTGCTAACGCTACATATTGTTTATTACAGAACATACTCAAGGCGCGTCACAGTGCTAACGCCACATATTGTTTATTTCAGAACATACTCAAGGCGTGTCACAGTGCTAACGCCACATATCGTTTATTACAGAACATACTCAAGGAGTGTCACAGGGCTAACGCCACATATCGTTTGTTGCAGAACATACTCAAATCGTGTCACAGTGCTAGCGCCACATATTGTTTAATACAGAAACTACGCTAGGCGTGTCACAGTGCTAACGCCATATATTGTTTATTACAGAACATACTCAAGGCGTGTCACAGTGCTAACGCCACATATTGTTTGTTACAGAACATACTCAAGGCGTGTCACAGTGCTAATGTCACATATTGTTTATTACAGAACATACTCAAGGAGTGTCACAGTGCTAACGCCACATATTGTTTATTACAGAACATACTCAAGGCGTGTCACAGTGCTAACGGCACATATTGTTTATTACAGAACATACTCAAGGCTTGTCACAGTGCTAACGCCACATATTATTTGTTACAGAACATACTCAAGGCGTGTCACAGTGCTAACGCCACATATTGTTTATTACAGAACATACTCACGGCGTGTCACAGTGCTAACGCCACATATTGTTTATTACAGAACATACTCAAGGCTTGTCACAGTGCTAACGCCACATATTGTTTGTTACAGAACATACTCAAGGCGTGTCACAGTGCTAAGGCCACATATTGTTTGTTACAGAACATACTCAAGGCGTGTCACAGTGCTAACGTCACATCTTGTTTATTACAGAACATACTCAAGGCGTGTCACAGTGCTAACGTCACATATTGTTTATTACAGAACATACTCAAGGAGTGTCACAGTGCTAACGCCACATATTGTTTATTACAGAACATACTCAATCAGTGTCGCAGTGCTAACGCCACATAATGTTTATTACAGAACATATTCAAGGCGTGTCACAGTGCTAACGCCACATATTGTTTATTACAGAGCATACTTAAGGCGTATCACAGTGCTAACGCCACATCTTGTTTGTTACAGAACATGCTCAAGGCGTGTCACAGTGCTAACGCCACATATTGTTTATTACATACCATACTCAAGGAGTGTCACAGTGCTAACGCCACATATTGTTTATTACAGAACATACTCAAGGAGTGTCACAGTGCTAACGCTGCATATTGTTTATTACAGAACATACTCAAGGAGTGTCACAGTGCTAACGCCACATATTGTTTGTTACAGAACATACTCAAGGAGTGTCACAGTGCTAACGCCACATATTGTTTATTACAGAACATACTCAAGGAGTGTCACAGTGCTTACGCCACATATTGTTTATTACAGAACATACTCAAGGCGTGTCACAGTGCTAATTCCACATATTGTTTATTACAGAGCATACTCAAGGCGTGTCACAGTGCTAACGCCACATATTGTTTATTTCAGAACATACTTAAGGAGTGTCACAGTGCTAACGCCACATATCTGTTTCAAAAAGACAAATTTTACGACGTCTCTTATGACACTGGCGACAAATCAGTTCAGTGCGGCCGGAAAGTGGATGTGTTCAAACTGTGGCTCATGTGGAAGGCAAAAGGTCACCTTGGGTTCGAACTCGCGATTGACAACGCCTTTGCGTGTTCAGCGTAAGTTCCATGGGTCTCACACCAATTTTCCACACCTATCCTTCCCCCTCAACTTACAATGTCGAGGGGTATGGGGTAGGTGTGGGATGGGGGTGCCTATGGATTAGATTATTTTGTCATACATATTTGTGGTATAATCCTTTCTGAAGAAACATGATAAGTTAATCACTGACCATTTTTTGGTAGTTTCGTAAAACATGGTTAATTAACGAACTATTTTCTGGTAGTGTCGTAAAATATGGTTAATAAACTAACCATTTTCTAAAAGTGTCGTAAAACATGGTTAATAAACTAGCCCGTTTTTGGTAGTGTCATAAAATATGGTTATTAAACAAGCCAGTTTCTGGTAGTGTCGTAAAACATGGTTAGTAAACTGACCATTTTCTGGTAGTATCAACATGTTCCAATAACTGTTGTGTGTTTCAAGAGACACTCTGACATTTTGTTTACTGTTGCTGGTTCCTTGTATTCCTCAGATACATCACAGAGCAGATCAGACACAGACCCGACTTCCGCCTGGTGTTTGAACAGGTGACTTTGTTTACTATATATGATTTTTACAGTTCCACGAGACCAGAAATGCATGATATGTATTTCTGATGAGACCCAATAGTAATTTTAAAATGTTAGGCGAATACGAACAAAAAGCAGTCTACAAACGATATAATGTAGTTGGTAATGATCCTGACAGTGTACTTGAAACTTCTTGTTGGATTTACGTGTTAATTAGCAAATACAACGGTTGGGTTTTCTGTGGCCGTGATGAGCCATATTTTGCTTGTACACACTCGGCTAGTGCCGATGATCGCCACTGTAATCAAGCATATTTACCTGGTACAGGGGACACCGTGATGACGTAGGTGGTTCCTCCAGAGTGAAGCCTTCCCATTGCACTTTGGTTTGGCTGACCATTTTCAATATCATACATCATTCATCTCATCAATTGACTACAACGTTTTTATCTTATTACAATGTAAATTAACCTTTTCAAGCCTGAATTTACCATTGCAATTCTCGACTTGTACTGGATGAAGATGATTTGATGTGGATGAATAAGTGAAGAAAAGTGTCATGTTTTGGTAAACCAGTTTCATGGTTATTTTCATTCTAAAACCCACGGTTGTAGGAAAATTAATTCTGTTTTCAGGGATGTAAAATGATGCTTTAATGCATCGTGAGGACTTGAAGGGTTGAAAGACCATTTGTGCCGAAAAGTGACGTAAAGCAATGATTTACTAATTCATACTATTTTCATACTATTTCAATATCATACACTGCTGTCGTGGACTCACATGTTCCACAGAACATCCTTTTCTAGTTTTTATCCCCTGCCCTTAGGGGGATTTTAGTCGCGCCAGGATTCTGTCAGGTGTCAAGTGTCAGGCGTCAGGTGTCACTTTTTTTTTGTGAACGCAAACTCAAAAACTAGTTGTTACATTTTTTTGAAATTTAAAAATCAAATTCCCAGCAACTCGGGGGGTGTGCAAGTGTTTTTAGCTTTGCCAACGGCACAGCTAATGTTATCAGGTCAATCTGTTGTCGCTGTGATTTTGACATCTTCATCTTCTTGTCTCAAACGAGTGAGCTCAGGCACTCTACATTAAGTGATTAATGTCCACCTACCTGGTCTGAACATTAATTGTTCATGAGAAGTGCGAGACTCCCATAGTTTGCAGAAAAAATGACTGTTAAGACATTTCTTGTCCCCAGAGTGGTTTGTACACTACTATAACATTTCACGGGTTGTGTGTATAGAAACGTACACAATAGAGACTGGCTGTTCCGTCGTTAGAACGCCCCCCTGCCCCCATTGCATGACTGAGTGCCACAGGGAGGAGGTGTGGCAAACAATAGATATAGGCCCTTTTCTCACATGATTCCGCTCTAGCAGATATTATATGGCAGCATTTTCTTGCTTTACATGTAAGCACATACTGTTTTTTACACTTACAAAATAGTAGACTACGGCGGCGTGCGTATATTGAACAGACACCTGTCTGGTTAATCCGAAAAGTTCGTGCTATTCTGGTGCAATGTTGGGCCAATACATGGCTGTGATCGGACCAACATCTTCAACGTCGGCCCAGCACTAATCCAACACGTGCTTACTGTAATGTATTGCGTTTGCTGGGCTCACAATCATCTCGGCCTTGAACAAAGGCAATAACCAGTGTTGGCCTAATATGGGACCAGTGTCACAGAAGTTGTGTCAACATTAGAAAAACATCGTGTCGGGACATAACTAATCTCTGGTCACTGTACCCTGCCTCCCAGAAAACACGAGATATTGTCCCAATGCTGGTTCAATGCTGGTTCACCGTCTAGGAGGCTGGCCCAACATTGAACCAACAATGGGACAATGTATCGTGTTTGCTGGGCTTAATGAACCTTCCACGCCTGTTTGTTTCACACATGAGGGAGTTTAAAATTACAAAACCAGTTATGCAAAGCACAGAACCACAGGGTTCTCGTTTTCAAATGCTACTAAAAATCTAAAATGGCCGCCAGAGGTCAACTCCAAATTTTTTTGTGAACGCAAAAGTAGAGTCAGGAATTATTCAAATTTTTCTATCACACTCCCCACAATATGGAGATGTGCAGGTTTACTGAAATTCGAAATGGCCGCTAAGGATCAACTTAAATTTTTTTGTGGGCGCGAAAACTCTAAAAATTAATTTGTTCATTTTTTTTATTTTTAACATCAAATTCTTAGGTTTCTACACTTTTCAGATTGTCTTTTTGCTACTATATATTTTTGGCATGTTATACATAATATCTATTTTATCTCTGGTTTTGGTGCGGGAAACAATATGATAGACACTATGTTATCTGGGAAATGCCTTTCAATTTTATCTCAAGGAGTAATTTGTCATTTGTATTATCGAATTATCCAGTGTTTATTATGGCAATGCCACTTAACATGATTTTAGTTATGTATGTCATACCATGTATATTGTCACATTATTTTTTAACAAGTTAACAATCTTGTATATACATGTACATATATCTCTCTCATTTCTATGACAAATAAGTCTGTAATGACTTCCTTTCTGCCAATGAAATATCTGTCTGTCTGTCTGTCTGTCTGCTTAGCAACATGGGGATGTGCAAGTGATTTTTTAAAGATGCTACAAAAATTCAAAATGGCCGCCAGAGGTCCACTTCAAATTTGTTTGTGGGGGCAAAAACTCTAAAATTCTAAAAAGTCTGAAATTATCTAAATTTACTATCACACTCCCCACCATATGGAGATGTGCAGGTGATATTTAAGTTGTTACTGAAATTCAAAATGGCCGCCACAAATAAACTTTAATATTTTTGTATGCGCAAAAATTAAACTTAAAAGTCAGAATTTTACTATCACATTCCCCACGATATGGAAATGTGCAGGGTTTTTTCTAAGGTTTTACTAAAATTTAAAATGGCCGCCGTGGATGAACTCCACAAGTCGACTTTTAAAATATTTGTGACCGCAAAAACTCTAGCCTAATTTATGCCGGGGGATGATATTGGACTTGAGGCCTCTTGTTGAGATAAGTTCAATCAGGAGCACATTGACCTACATTTATACACATAGTGAGGTTAATGACTTGACCTAGTTCTCTGCTGTGATTGACCCCCTCTTGACCTGACATATCTACGTTTCAGCCCCAGTGCACTAACGTGTGCTTCTGGTACATCCCTCCATGCCTGCAGGGATTACCTGAGACAGAGGAGTGGTGGCAGAAAATGAGCAAGGTCGGTAAATAGTGTGTTTGTGAGTGGGAGGGGGGGTATCAATATGGTACATCCCTCCATGAGCTAAGTTATTTTATTTATATTTTCACTCACTTAAAGCTGTGCCTCGCTGCCACGATCTACAACTTCCAGTGGGTGAGAATTATTCCAGATGTTTTGTTTAATTTAAGGCCAAACATTGGCAAATCTTGATGTTTATGCACACATTTCATTCTCAATAACTGTGATTTAGCCTGCTAATAGAACAGATTTAAAACGACTCTGATCGTGTGGCTGACCGTATGTGATGCTTTATAATGACGTAACTCTCTGTGCAGCCTCGTTGACAGAATGTCTCTCGGTAACTATTATAACTCAGTCGTAAGGATAGATATACCCTTCAAAAATAGTTTTTTATGTATACCCCCTGTGGATGGCCTATATATTTTTCAAATTAAAAAAATGCATATTTTCCAAATTTCACAAATGTATTATTGCCCTGTAGTGTATATGTGTCACATTATATTTATGTATATTTATAACTAAATGCTCTGTACAGATTTATTCAGTGATTGATGTATTCACCAGGTGGCTCCCACAATCAAGGAGAGGATGGTGAAGGCGGGAAGCATGCTGATTGGCTACCAACCACTTGGCGACAAAGTCAACTTCTTCCGCCTGGTGATAGCGAACCTATCCCTGGAACTGACAGACATGGATTTCATTGTGAATGAAATAGACACACTGGGGAAAGATATCTGCTTTTGAAAAATAAAATTAATTTGCACTTTGACATATATATACTACATTTAACCTTTACAGTGCGGGGATCGACTTTAGTCGTCAAAATCTTACGTCTGTAGACGTCAGAAGAATCTGATGTCTGTAGAATTCGGATTCTGACGTCTAAAGTCGATCCCCGCACTGGAAGAGTAGAAATATTTCTAATGGCCTTAGACTTATAAAATAGGTATTCAAATGAATCGGAAAGAGCTAACTAAGACATTTATGATGATTTTAAGGTGAAAAAACCTTTGGATGCGATATTTTTTTTTACAAATTACTTCAGCGCTTTAAGGGTCAAGCAGCAGACCAAGGTACAATACTCATTAAAAAAGTAGCATATTTAACTCGTATCCCAACATGTTATCTTATCTAATTTTTCAACCACTTGAAGTTGTGTCTCGCTACCGCGACCCACAACTTCAAGTGGGTGAAAATTACTCTGTTTAATTTGAGACCAATATTGGAAAATCTTGATATTCAACACACATTTTATTCTCAATAACAGTGATTATAACAGATTGAAACATTATAGTTGTGCCTGGCACTTAAAGGGTCAACACATAGTCTACAGATTTTAACCCTTTCAACCCCTTAATAACTCTTATCCTGCTGAATTAAATAATTTAAATTTTCAGCCTCTTGAAGTGGCTGAAAATTAATGATATTTGTCTAATTTGCCACCAAACATTTGCAAATAATAATGTTTAAGCACTCGTTTCATTCCCAATAACAGTAATTTAAAACTGATAAAACGAAACAGATTAAAACGACAATAGTCGTGATCAGCATTACAAGGGTTAATCAGGTTTTAACCTTTTCAAGCCTAAATTTACCATTGTCATTTTTGTCCACTACAAGCCGCGAATTGCTGTCGCAATTCTCGACTTGTAGTGGATGGAGATGATTTGAAGTGAGTAGCTAATGAAAAAAAGAACAGAAAATTAAGACATTCTCCAGAGATTCAAAATGATGCTTTGATGCATCGTGAGTGTTTAACCCTTTAAGTCCTCACGATGCATTAGAGCACCATATTACTTCCCTGAAAACAGACTTAATTTTAAAGTAAGGTCTTTAGAATGAAAATTTCCATAAAACTGGCTTACCAATACCTTGCAATTTCTTTAATTTTTCACCCACTTCAAATCATCTTCATCCGCTACAAGTCGAGAATTGCGAGAGCAATTCGCGGTTTGTAGTGGGTGAAGATGACAATTGTTAATCCAGGCCTGAAAGGGTTAGAGGGATAATTGAATGAACATCTTGTCTGTAGGGCAACTGTGTACCCGTCAGAGGGGGGGGGGGGGGTCGGAAGGTTTGGCATCTTATATGTGTGAGAAACAATTGCTGTATAAACCATGGAGACCAAAGGCTTGTTTTCCGTGAATTCATATTATGTACAGCTGTTCTTAAGAAATGCATTTAACATTTATATATATTATTGTATAATTTGTATGTATAGATGTCATGTACAGTCGTTAAAACCAAACATTTTACTCTTTCAGTACGAGGATCGACTATAGACGACGTCAGATTCTGACGTCTAAAGACGGTCTCAGTACTGAAAGGGTTAAGAGAATTATTATTATTATTATTATTATTATCATTATTATTATTATTATTATTATTATTATTATTATTATTATTATTATTATTATTATTATTATTATTATTATTATTATTATTATTATTATTATTATTATTATTATTATTATTATTATTATTATTATTATTATTATTATTATTATTATTATTATTATTATTATTATTATTATTATTATTATTATTATTATTATTATTATACTGCATTTTTAATGCGCCATAAATTTAATCTTGCTGATTATTCAGAGGCGCAGTACAAAAAAGAGCGGTTCATTTAAAAATGTATATGAATACAACAGTAAAATGGAAATTTTTTTAGTAGACAATAAAATATTTGTGTATTTAAAGTGTGGGATTGTATGAGACACATATCACCGCCCACCTCTTTATATTTCATCAGATTGATGAGTCATGTATATTGTGTTTTTTAAATACTACTAACATTCCATGAATATAAAATCTACTTAGTAGGTGACTAACGTACGTATGAGTACTGTGTACATGTTAACCGTTAAACTGATGTCGACTGCAGTAGACATTCTGTTGTTTTATTAACAACTGCATGTATAGCCCCTGGGAACCAGTTGTTAAAAATTAAATATGCTTTCAATCTTGAAACACTGATATATGTTGGTACTTAAATTTCACAAATAACACAAATTTTAAGTCACTTGAAGTTGTGGATCGCGGTAGCGAGACACAACTTCTAGCCATTGAGGCAACTTCAACCCCCCTCTGGATCCACAGCAATAACAACACATGCACCAGGTGACGCTTTCACGCCATCAATACGTCAGCAAATCCAGTATAACTTGACATGTTTGTTTTGCGTACTCTTTCGTAAACCTTGACATATAAAACTACCATTTTCTGATAGGATATGAAGCGGTATCGTTGGCCGTGTTCCCAGGTGTTGGCATAATGTTGAACCAGTGTAGCAGACGATGGGTCAACATTGTGCCAACATTTGTGTGACTTTTTTTTGTTTGACGTCTTGTGCTTACTGTGTTAGTGGGCGTGGGTTCGAATCCCACTTCTGACACAATTTAGTTAAGAAACAGCAACAATCATGGCGTGCCAGTCTAGCACGTGTTGACAAGGCGTAGGCAATACATCACTCATGTGCGATTAACAATGATCAATAATCACTAAATAATATGGCTCACATACAATGCTCTGTGCGCTTCACACATATCACCACTGGTCACTGGACCTGTCCATTCATGTACCATTTCAACTTCCTTTTTTGGAGCATACAGCATAGGAACTAATCGCACACATTGCCATCTCTGTCCTACCATGTACACATTTACACCTGAGTCAAGTGAAGAATTTGAGGGATAGGTGCCTTGCACAAAAACACAACATCGAAATAATGTCCCAATATTGAGAGGAGGGAAACATGATATTTCTCTGAAAATCCTGCACCAAGCGGGATTCGAAAACGCACGGCAGGCAGTGACATTGGCAAAGCGCCACGCTCTAACCATTGAGGCACGTCCCTCTCTAGAAGATATTAACATTATATATTAACATAGTTCTACAACTAGCAGCCACAGCTTGTATGAGCTGTACGGGACACATCAAAGATGTAAGACAGATCTCACTCCTAAAGATTGATTACTTTTGTGATAGTAACAACACATAATTCATTTATTAGGCTTTATATACACGAATATATACGAGAATTGTGCAAATATGCAATTGTAAATACAATTGTGTACATTAGGATGTCAAATAAAGTTGACCAGCACTCTTACTTCCTTTGACATCCAGGATAAAATTTATATACAGGATAATTACACTTAGGGATGCTGCAAATTAAAAAAATTCCAAACATCCAAGTAAAAATTGGAAGTGGGTGGGTGGTCCAAGGCCGTTTTGGATGCAAAATAGATAATTGGAAACCCAGTGAAATCTACAAAAATCGTGTAGAAGATTGGCTTCCAAAAAAAAATGGATAGGGGGGTGTGTGGGTCTATTGAGCTCTATCCAAATTATTTTTGGATGTCTGGATTTTTTTAACTCCGCAAGGCTCCTTAAATTAAGTTAATGTGTAAAAGACAATAAACATATATGTTACCCGCGCCAAACCAGATATTAAATGACTTCATATTTTTTAAAAATAGGAGCAAAACACTATTCTGGGAAGGGTACACATTTTAATAAAATAAATACAAATAGAACGCGGTTATGGATGACATCAGATGTGAGTGAATGGCTAACCCTTTAGCCCTTTAGCCCTTTAGACCCTCACGATGCTTCAAAGCATCATTTTGTATTTCTCTAAAAATGGCTTAATTTCCTACACCCAGAGTAGTGGTTAGCACCGCTGCCTTTCACGCCAGAGTTCGGGGCTCGGTTCCCGGTCTCGGCGGTTTGACAGAAACAAAAAAATGTTTCTTCCCCATCCACGTGTGAAAGTCAGTATTGTGGGGAGCCTCCGTGACCGAGAGGTAGCGTGCTCGGCCTCAGACCGCCAGGGCTCGAATTTCGAATCCTGTGTCTGGAGGACAGTGTCATCTCAATCATCTCACCATCCTCAGGAGGTTCTCCTGGCCCAGTTTAGCCTATTTGTGCACAAAGGTGGCCTAAAGCCCGATTCATTTCATTTCCTACACCCAGAGGTTTTGAAACGCATAATTTCATTGAACTGTTTTAATAATAACACTACATATTTTTTATTTGCCACCCACATCAAATCATCTTCATCCACTACAAGTCGAGAATTGCGACAGCAATTCTCGACTTGTAGTGGATGAAGATGACAATGGTAAATTCAGGCCTGAAAGGGTTAAATCGCTGAATTGTGTGTATACAAACCAAGAAACCAAAGGGTTTTATTCAATTTGAAATCATCATAAAAATCTTAGTTAGCTCTTTCTGCTTCATTTGCATACCTATGTTATGGGTCTACGGTCATTAGGAATAGTTTTACTCTTGCAGTACGGGGATCGACTTAGACGTCAGAATCTAACGTCCACAGACGTCAGTCTAACGTCTAAAGTCGATCCCCGTGCTGTAAGGGCTAAACCAACATGCTGCACCAAAATATGTCATTGAAATTAGACTGAGTTTTCTGCAAGGGGTTATTACGAACATTTTCATTTTTTTTATTTAGCTTTTGATAATCACATAAATGTGATACAGAAATGAAATGAAATGAATCGGGCTTTAGGCTACCTTTGTGCACATATAGGCTAAACTGGGCCAGGAGAACCTCCTGAGGATGGTGAGATGATTGAGATGACACTCTACTCCAGACACAGGATTCGAAATTTGAGGCCTGGCGGTCTGAGGCCGCGCACGCTACCTCTCGGTCACGGAGGCTCCCCACAATACTGACTTTCACACGTGGATGGGGAAGAAATATTTTTTGCTTCTTTCAAACCGCCGAGACCGGGAACCGAACCCCGAACTCTGGCGTGAAAGGCAGCGGTGCTAACCACTACCCTAGGGCCCCCGCCCAAATGTAATACAGATAAAATAACATAGAACACTATATCAGTATAATATTATATAGAAAATAGTAGATTAGTCGTGCTGCGGTAAGGACAGGCTTATAGAAACTTCTGCCAGTTAGGTAGCAATTACCATATACATATTATAAAGCTGTACACAATAAAAGTATAAAACATAATATGCATAATAGGTGTATGGTTGACTTCATTAACCTGTTTTAACAATTGTCTCCTACAACGGTGAAATGTTTTGCATAAACCATGAAGACCAAATATGGTTTCAATTTGAAATCTTCATAAATATCTTTGTTATAGCTCTTTCTGCTTCATTTGAATACCATGTTTTCCCTGCACAATGACGTTGATTCAACGTCGTAGCAACGTGAAATTCCCAGGGGGATGGGTGTACGGTCATTATATGCTTTTTTTTAATTCTCTCATTGTGGGTCTATAGACGTCAGATTCTGACGTCTACAGTCATGCAATGAAAGGGTTAATGTGTCGCCCACTTCAAGTCATCTTCGTCCTATAAGTTTAAAATTGCGACAGCATTTCGCGTCTTGTGGTGGATGAAGATGATAAAGGTGGATTCTGAGTTGAAAGCATTCAGCCAGCATTTAGCAAGCATTGAACCAGCAGTGTGCCAGCATTGGGACAGCATTGAGCCAGTATTGAACCAGCATTGGGCCAGCGTTACACCTGCATTGGGCAAGCATTATGCCACCATTGTGCCAGCGTTGGGCCAGCATTGCACCAGCATTGTGTCAGCATTGTGCCAGCATCTCGTATCCACTGAGATCAGATACCATTGTAAGTAGCAGCGAATATCTCGATCAATCGGCTTCCTGTCCCTAAGCATTTCCACATCACTTCCGGTCACATCGCCATTTCCTGTGGAGAGATAAGCCCAGATCAATATACACATCAGGATAGGTCATTAGCGTGGCTTTCAAATCAGGTTTGTGATTGGCCGAGAGCATCGTCTCCACTAATGAGAGACCTCGTATATAGATCGAATTGTTGACGCATATTTGAACTGGTTTTTTTTTTTATCTTGTGTTCAAGCTAATAGTCATATAAGGAGAGGGCCTAAAAAAAAAAAAAAATTATATGATTTGCTGATATTATTAAGTGATCTATCACTAGGCCTATAGATTTCTTGCTGATATATTTTTTGATGGTCAAAGTCATGGTCTCACTTGATTTATAGGATATGCGAACGGTGTTTATTTGAGTGCGATATGGGAAAATACAGCACTTGGCTTTATTCATCGGCCATGTGCTGTATTTTCCCATATCGCACGAAAAATTAACAACGTTTGTATTTTCTCACAGGATCAAGTCACACATCACAGAGCTGTCATACATTGTAGTTCAAACTATAGCTAGAGTGCGATACGGGCTGATATCACTATACGTCTCATAGTGAAAACCACTGATCAGAGGATGTTGTTTTAATGTTGGTCACACGGGATTATCTCTCCAGTGTTGTTTTAATACTGGACCAACGTCTGCGATGCCGGCCCAACATTAAATCAGCGCTGGTGTGATGTCCCTTAGTCCTTTTAAGTCTGACTTTTTCCATTGTCATCTTCATCCACTACAAGCCGCGAATTGCTGTCGCAATTCTCGGCTTGTAGTAGATGAAGATGATTTGAAGTTGGTGGCAAATGAAAAAATATCGTTATCATTAAAACAGTTCCACAAAAGCTTCCGTTCAAACATCCCTAGGTTTCAGGAAATTAGGTGATTCTTCAGAGATGAAAAATGTTGGTTTGATGCATCGTGAGGTTTGAAAAGGGTAAATACAGCATTCAGACAGCATTCAGACAGCATACAGACAGCATACAGACAGCATTCAGACATCATTCAGACAGCATTCAGACAGCATTCAGACAGCATTCAGACAGCATACAGACAGCATACAGACAGCATTCAGACAGCATACAGACAGCATTCAGACAGCATTCAGACATCATTCAGACAGCATTCAGACAGCATTCAGACAGCATTCAGACAGCATTCAGACATCAATCAGACAGCATACAGACAGCAGTCAGACAGCATTCAGACAACATTCAGACAGCATTCGGACAGCATTCAGATATTCAGACCGCATACAGACAACATTCAGACAGCATTCAGACAGCATTCAAACAGCATTCAGACAGCATTCAGACAGCATTCAGACAGCATTCAGACAGCGTTCAAACAGCATTCAGACAGCATTCAGACAGCGTTCAAACAGCATTCAGACAGCATTCAGACAGCATTCAAACAGCATTCAGGCAGCATTCGGACAGCATTCAGACAGCATTCAGACAGCATGCAGCCAGCATTCAGACAGCATTCAGACAGCATCCAGACAGCGTTCAGACAGCATACAGACAGCATTCAAACAGCATTCAGACAGCACTCAGACAGCATTCAGACAGCATACAGACAGCATACAGACAACATTCAGACAGCATTCAGACAGCGTTCAAACAGCATTCAGACAGCATTCAAACAGCATACAAACAGCATTCAGACTACATACAGACAGCATTCAGACAGCATTCAGACAGCATTCAGACAGCATTCAGACAACATACAGACAGCATTCAGACAGCATTCAGACAGCATTCAGACAGCATACAGACAGCATTCAGACAGCATTCAAACAGCATTCAGACAGCATACAGACAGCAATCAGACAGCATTCAGACAGCATTCGGACAGCATTCAGACAGCATACAGACAGCATTCAGACAGCATACAGACAGCATTCAGACAGCATTCAAACAGCATACAGACAGCATTCAGACAGCCTTCAGACAGCATTCAGACAACATTCAGACAGCATACAGCCAGCATTCAGACAGCATCCAGACAGCATTCAGACAGCATTCAGACAGCATCCATACAGCATTCAGACAGCATTCAGACAGCATTCAGACAGCATACAGACATCATTCAGACAGCATACAGACAGCATACAGACAGCATACAGACAGCATACAGACATCATTCAGTCAGCATACAGACAGCATTCAGACAGCATACAGACAGCATACAGACAGCATACAGACAGCATACAGACAGCGTTCAGACAGCATTCAGACAGCATTCAGACAGCGTTCAAACAGCATTCAGACAGCATTCAAACAGCATACAAACAGCATTCAGACAACATACAGACAGCATTCAGACAGCATTCAGACATCATTCAGACAGCATTCAGACAACATACAGACATCATTCAGACAGCATTCAGACAGCATACAGACAGCATTCAGACAGCATTCAGACAGCATTCAGACAGCATTCAGACAGCATTCAGACAGCATTCAGACAGCATACAGACAACATTCAGACAGCATTCAGACATTCAGACCGCATACAGACAACATACAGACAGCGTTCAGAAAGCATTCAGACAGCATACAGACAGCATTCAGACAGCATACAGACAGCATACAGACAACATTCAGACAGCATACAGACAGCATACAGACAGCATTCAGACAGCATTCAGACTGCATTCAGCCAGCATTCAGACAGCATACAGACAGCATTCAGACAGCATTCAGACAGCATTTAGACAGCATTCAGACAGCATTCAGACAGCATTCAGACAGCATTCAGACAGCATTCAGACAACATTCAGACAGCATTCAGACAACATTCAAACAGCATTCAGACAGCATACAGACAGCATTCAGACAGCATACAGACAGCATTCAGACAGCCTTCAGACAGCATTCAGACAACATTCAGACAGCATTCAGACAGCTTTCAGACAGCATTCAGACAGCATACAGACAGCGTTCAAACAGCATTCAGACAGCATTCAGACAGCATTCAGACAGCATACAGACAGCGTTCAAACAGCATTCAGACAGCATTCAGACAGCACTGCAGACAGCGTTCAGACAGCATTCAGACAGCGTTCAAACAGCATTCAGACAGCATTCAGACAGCATTCGGACAGCATTCAAACAGCATTCAGACAGCATTCAGACAGCATATGGACAGCATACAGACAGCATTCAGACAGCATTCAGACAGCATTCAGACAGCATTCAGACAGCATACAGACAGCATTCAGACAGCATTCAGACAGCATTCAGACAGCATTCAGACAGCATTCAGACAGCATTCAGACAGCATTCAGACAGCATTCAGACAGCATTCAGACAGCATACGGACAGCATACAGACAGCATTCAGACAGCATTCAGACAGCATTCAGACAGCATTCAGACAGCATACAGACAGCATTCAGACAGCATTCAGACAGCATTCAGACAGCATTCAGACAGCATACAGACAGCATTCAGACAGCATTCAGACCGCATTCAGACAGCACCCAGACAGCATTCAGACAGCATTCAGACAGCATTCAGACAGCATTCAGACAGCATACAGACAGCACCCAGACAGCATTCAGAAAGCATTCAGACAGCATTCAGACAGCATTCAGACAGCATTCAGACAGCATACAGACAGTATTCAGACAGCATTCAGACAGCCTTCAGACAGCACTGCAGACAGCACTGCAGACAGCGTTCAGACAGCATTCAGACAGCATTCAGACAGCATACAGACAGCAATCAGACAGCATACAGACAGCATTCAGAAAGCATCCAGACAGCATTCAGACAGCATTCAGACAGCATTCGGACAGCATTCGGACAGCATTCAGACAGCATACAGACAGCATTCAGACAGCATACAGACAGCATTCAGACAGCATTCAAACAGCATACAGACAGCATTCAGACAGCACCCAGACAGCATTCAGACAGCATTCAGACAGCATTCAGACAGCATTCAGACAGCATACAGACAGCAATCAGACAGCATTCAGACAGCATTCAGACAGCATACAGACAGCATTCAGACAGAATACAGACAGCATACAGACAGCATTCAAACAGCATTCAGACAGCATTCAGACAGCATTCAGACAGAATACAGACAGCATTCAGACAGCATTCAGACAGCGACAGCATTCAGACAGCATTCAGACAGCATTCAGACAGCATTCAGACAGCATTCAGACAGCATTCAGACAGCATACAGCCAGCATTCAGACAGCATTCAGACAGCATTCAGACAGCATTCAAACAGCATTCAGACAACATTCAGACAGCATTCAGACAGCATACAGACAGCAATCTGACAGCATTCAGACAGCATTCGGACAGCATTCAGACAGCATACAGACAGCATTCAGACAGCATACAGACAGCATTCAGACAGCATTCAGACAGCATTCAGACAGCATACAGACAGCATACAGACAGCATACAGACAGCATTCAGACAGCATTCAGACAGCATTCAGACAGTATTCAAACAGCATACAGACAGCATTCAGACAGCCTTCAGCCAGCATTCAGACAACATTCAGACAGCATTCAGACAACATTCAGACAGCATTCAGACAACATTCAAACAGCATTCAGACAGCATTCAGACAGCATTCAGACAGCATTCAGACAGCATTCAGACTGCATTCAGACAGCATTCAGACAGCATTCGGACAGCATTCAGACAGCATTCAGACAGAATACAGACAGCATTCAGACAGCATTCAGACAGAATACAGACAGCATACAGACAGCATTCAAACAGCATTCAGACAGCATACAGACAGCATTCAGACAGAATACAGACAGCATACAGACAGCATTCAAACAGCATTCAGACAGCATTCAGACAGCATTCAGACAGAATACAGACAGCATTCAGACAGCATTCAGACAGCGACAGCATTCAGACAGCATTCAAACAGCATTCAGACAGCATTCAGACAGCATTCAGAAAGCATTCAGACAACATTCAGACAACATTCAGACAGCATACAGACAGCATACAGACAGCATTCAGACAGCATACAGACAGCATACAGACAGCATACAAACAGCATTCAGACAGCATTCAGACAGCATTTAGATAGCACTGCAGACAGCATTCAGACAGCATACAGACAGCATACAGGCCGCATTCAGAAAAGCATTTCGCCAGCATTCAGACAGCATTCAGACAGCATTCAGACAGCATTCAGACAGCATTCAGACAGCACTGCAAACAGCGTTCAGACAGCATCCAGACAGCATTCAGACAGCGACAGCATTCAAACAGCATTCAGACAGCATACAGACAGCATTCAGACAGCATACAGACAGCATACAGACAGCATTCAGACAGCATTCAGACAGCGACAGCATTCAGACAGCATTCAGACAGCATTCAGACAGCATTCAGACAGCATTCAGAAAGCATTCAGACAACATTCAGACAACATTCAGACAGCATACAGACAGCATACAGACAGCATTCAGACAGCATACAGACAGCATACAGACAGCATACAAACAGCATTCAGACAGCATTCAGACAGCATTTAGATAGCACTGCAGACAGCATTCAGACAGCATACAGACAGCATACAGGCCGCATTCAGAAAGCATTTCGCCAGCATTCAGACAGCATTCAGACAGCATTCAGACAGCATTCAGACAGCATTCAGACAGCACTGCAAACAGCGTTCAGACAGCATCCAGACAGCATTCAGACAGCGACAGCATTCAAACAGCATTCAGACAGCATACAGACAGCATACAAACAGCATTCAGACAGCATTCAGACAGCATTTAGACCGCACTGCAGTCAGTGTCCGTGTTGGTTTCACGTGTGACTGAGTGCATCGTCTTACGTATATCCGCTCGGTGGTATTTATATCCATACCTCAGGTTAATCTATTTCGCACTTAAAGGTGTGTCGTTTTGTCTGAGGAGCTCGCAGTGCGTGGCCTTGCGCGAAATTAACGTCGATACATTGGTTTCAACCATAAATCGACGAGGTCGACAGTACCGTGATCGCGTAGTCGCATTGAGAAGGGAGAAACAAGGACATTTCTCCGAAATACCCAAATCAGTGGGCTTGAACCCGGGACGCATGCATGACTGGCGAGGCAGTCAGGCGCTCTACCTATGCGCCACGCCCTGTTCTCTCAGGTTAATCTATTTCGCACTTAACCATCAAAGCGCTGAAATAATTTGTAAAAAAAACATCGCAACCAAATGGGGTTATTCAATTTGAAATTATCATAAATAAATGCCTATGTTATGGGTTTCCGGCCCTTAGAAATATTTTTACTTTTACAGTTCGAGGTTCGACTTTAGACGTCAGAATCTGACGTCTACAGACGTCAGATTCTGACGACTAAAGTCGATCCCCGTACTGTAAGAGTAAGAGCAGGTGTGTCCTACTGATTCACTGAACCATAATATATATGCTACGCAGACCCCCCCCCCCCACTACTGTGGACGTTGACCCTGACGCGCATGCGTGGGCGCTCATGTTTACTCAGCGAATCATAACGATTCAGCTACTTTACTCTATATTTTTTCACTGAATCCGTCCATCTTAATACATCGCTTCACTTCAGCAAGAAGTCAAACTTAGGCATATGTAAACAAATTATTTTCTCATAATCGTTACTGAAAAAAACTTTTTTTTATTCAATCAAAACTGTATGTTTAAAAAATTATCAAGTCCAATTTAAATTTTGCCATAACTTTCCGTGTCTTGTGTGCAGTGTCACCTGATTCATCTGACCATGCTCAGGAGGTGATCCTGACCCAGTTTAGCCTATACTAGTTTATTATCGTGTCAACCTCTCGTGTTTGCTAGAAGCAAGTTGCTAGATGGTATTATAAGTGGGGGGCCTAATATTAAGCCCAACTGAGAGACACCTATAATCATATAAAAATAAAACGTAATCTTAATAGGAAGTATCCAATCATGATTTTTGAAGCCAATGACATGAGTGCGAGAAGTTATAGTCTGGTATCGAGACTGTGAGACTCTGCAGCCTACTTGCACATTTAGATCAGGGTACCTGCTCATTCGTGTGCCATTTCCCCTGGAGCATAGCCTACAGCCCTGTAACCATTTCGGTGCGAGAAACTTATCGTGCACATTGCCATCTCTGTCCTACTACTCATTCACACTTGGGTGAAGTGAAGCACATGGGGTGAAGTACCTTGCACAAGGGCACAACATGAAAAGTGCGATGTTCCAACGCGTAGGGGGGGGGGGAGAAATAATATATTTCTCTGAAAATCTGCACAAAGTGGGGATTGAACCCACATGTCAGACAGCAGCTCTTGCAAGGCACCATTGTAACCACATTGCACCACACTTTCAAGACCTGTTAGCCCATACAACGCTTAAATATTGTTGTATAAACCATAGGGACCAAAGTTTCTTTTCAATTTGAAATCATCATAAATGTCTTAGTTAGCTTTTTCGGCTTCCTTTGAATACCTATGTTAAGGGCTTACGGCCTTCACGAACTTGTTTATTCTTTTAGTGCGAGGATTGACATTTAGACGTTAGAATCTGACGTTTCCAGTTCGTTGGTCTGCCATTGTTTTGTACCAATTATACCCTGTCAACACGCGCCATCTCATCAAACAATTACCCAATGCTGTTTAGATATTGGGCCATCATCGTAGAAGGTGAAACAACATTAACCCTTTAACCGCCAAATTATTCAATGTGAATTTTCACCCACTTGAAGTTGTGTCTCGCTGACGCGATCCACAACTTCAAGTGAGTAAAAATTATTAAGATTTGACTAAATGGAGGTCAACTCTTTTCAAATCTTGTTGGTTGATGTCGCATTTTATCTTAATGTGCTAATAAAAAATAAAAACCCTAATATATGCGGCACCGACGGCTAAAGGGTTGAAACATAATTAAGTCCATGTCTCATGTCAGATTATGACGTCTAAAGTTGATACCCACGCTGAAAGGGTTACACGGGATATGGCGTGATAGAATGATACAGTGAAAAATACAAGCGACATAGAAACAACATAATAGAAAAACAACACCATATTCTTGTCTATTTGGACGGGGTTAACCAGTCTGCAGTGGTCTGCAAAGGCAAGAAGTAATATTCGCTTACTTGGAAAGTAAGCAGATACAACACTTTATCTTTGCATGGCAGTATGGTAAGATCAATAGGTCTTCAGACCACTCACGAATTAATGCAAATTAACAGTCGCAGAATAAAAAAAAACTGGTCATATCCTATCCCTGTAAACATGATAAAACGACCCGATGCTGCCTCAATGTTGGCCCAGCGTCGTAGACCATGGTACAACAATAAACCGACATTGGGTGAGTGTATGGTGTTGACAGGGTTGATAAGCCTGTTTTTGTATAGATTCACCATTACCTGATGACATAATCAATGACGCTCTGCTCTCTGTTGATTGGCTTCACAGCGACCATGGGAAGAAAACACAATGTCGGTTTATTGTTGGGCCAGCGTCGCAGACGGTGGGGCAACATTAACCCTTTAGGCCCTCACGATGCATTAAAGCATCATTTTACATCTCTGAAAAACTGACTTAATTTTTCTACAGCTAGGGGTTTCAGAATGAAAATTTCCATGAAACTGGTTTACTAATACATGGCAATTTTTTCTTTAATTTTTCACCCACTTCAAATTATCTTCATCCACTATAAGTCGAGAATTGCGACAGCAATTCGCGACTAGTAGTGGATGGAGATGACAATGGTTAATTCAGGCTTGAAACGGTAAGCCCGACATCAAGTCAACGTCCCGTGTTGGTTGGTATAATCCTTTGGTCGCGTTTTTGTCATATTTGCAGTAAAAATAATTGTACGAGAATCCACCACAAAAGGACACAACAAGCACGGGACGTTGACACAAAGTTGGGCCAGCATCCAGACTGTGAGCCAACATTAAACCGGCATTGGGTCAACGCCTGGAGCTTGCTGGAATAACCCTTTGGTGACCCGTCTCGCGTTTATGCCATAATTCTGCATACATTTATTTGAATACAGAATGCTGTTAGTGAGTGAAGCATGAGTATCACCCGGCCCCATCAGGTCTGACAGTCTGACCTTGACAACAGGTGTGCCTTACAGTTGTACGAACGGGAGGGTTGCGAACAACATGAATATTCATTATGACGTCATCGGTTTACTGACTGTAGTGTGGCGGTCAAACTCAGGTCAGATTATCTGGTTTCTGTACTCATAGCACATATGCGTTATATCCAGGGCAGATAACTGAATAGATGAAGATGGGGTACTATATGCATCCGGCATCGTTACCAAGGCGAGAAGGTCACCACCACATCAAGAACGAGCCTTTAGGCGAGGGCTCAATGTGGTGATGAGTGCTGGCATCTCGTTGTACCCGAAGATGCAGTATGCATTTTCTCGTACGAATTTGTATCTGAAACAATTCAAACTGAGCAGTGAAGCGTTTTGGAGAGAGTGCGAGATTACAGGATATCTGTAATTTCTACGTTCCTGTGCGTATCAAAGCCACACCTTGACCATGTCCATTACAGATCAAAAGTTGTCATTATAGGAGGAACATGAAGTGTGAGTTCCTAGGCTGGAAAACATGAGACACATAGATGTGGCTTTTTTTCTAAAAGATTGCTATAGGGTGTCAAATGATTTTAAGTGAGAGTACTCTTATAATTATGTACACATTACGTCAAAACATAGATGCCCGTCCAGCAATTTTAGCCCTTATCGTGCTGAATTTAAAAAAAATCAGCCACTTGAAGTTGTGTCGCAATGCCATGACCCACAGTTTCAAGTGGCTGAAAATTGCTGATATGTATTTATTTGACACCAAACATTTGCAAAGTTTCATGGTTAAACACTCATTTCATTCCCAATAACTGTGATTTAATCGGCTAAAAAGAAACGACTCTAGTCGTGCTCAACCGGCAAAGGTAAATATACATTTCTTCTTCAAATATTTTCAAGAACAAACAAAGGGTTTAAAATGGTTTGAAACACAATTGAGTAATGTTAGCCAGGATGCCTGTCTGGCACTTTGTTTTTAAAATGGTTTGAAACACAGTTAGACGGGATGCCTGTCTGGCACTTTGTTTGCAGACAGGGAGCTGAATGTTTTCCATAAATGCGAAAAATTCAAACAAAATGGCAGCCGTTTATACTGTTCATACCAGCACGATTCGAATTTTTAACTGTTTATATTTTTTTAACGTGATGCTGAAATCTTCAAGAAGTTGGGTGCACAAGTTTTTTCGTCGTATCAAATTGACTGAATATGACTAGGAAGTTAAATGTCGGCGGACAAACATCGAACTGATCCCTCTAGTGTTTTTTTTCAATAGGTAAAACACACCACATTTTTTGCTTTGTCCGACCACTACATTATAAACCGGTTATGGAGAGCTATTGTTGATCAAGTACAGTCCAATTGTCATGGTAGGCCTATGGTGCTATAATCACTCATGTCCGAGAGTTTGATTATGAGGGATCCTTATTATGGTCGGATGTGTTTTAAGTCAGTTAAAACCCTCGGGGCTCTCTATTCCTAGCTGTAAAAAAGGACTCGGCCTTTTTCACAGCTAGGAATGTAGAAATCCTCGATCTTTATCCTAGACGGAAACGTTTTTTTTTTTTGCATAATAAGCTGATTGTAGACCACGAAAAAGTCCAATATCGGCGGCCAACATCGAGCTGTACCTCTATATTTTTTTCAACAGGTCAGCCGTGTCTGTAACCGGCGACCCCGCCAACTAGAGTAATGTGAGCTGTATGGATGTATTTTTGTAATTTAATATATTTGTTCAGCATCCCCGATGGTGACATAACCACGCCCTCCTCCTGATGTATTGATCACTTAAGTGCTGCTCTTTTCCATGACATCCAGTGCTATATTTATCCCATGGGCCACATTCATTTTGGTAATTCTGTAGCGCATGCTTTTCGCCGATTTCTCCGTCAGTTATGAACCAATTTCCTTGAAATTTAGCATAAGCAATTTTTCAAGTCATATCCTAACGTCGGTGAAAATTATTGCAAAAGTTAGACCGTTTGACATGTAATGAAATTGTAGAATTAGGTTAATGGGTTTAAAGAGGGACGTAACGTCATAATTTTAATCTACTACATGTCAAATGGTCTAGCTTTCGAAATACTGAATATAATTTTACGAAATTTTCAGGGATATTAGGATTCCGTTAAAAATGATTTTTACAAAATTTCGTGAAAATCTGTTGATAATTTACGGTTTAATCATCGAAAAACATGCGCTACTGGTTAGTTGTGGCCAAAGGTATAGCTCGATATAAAATCATTATGTGGCCACAAGAAGCTCTTATAGTGTATCATGACATAATAGTGATTAAGATAAATCATTATATGCCAACAATACCTTCTTACAGCATTGTCACATCATAATGATTTAATGCCGTGCAAACTAGTCAACTGCGAAACGTAATGTCATATTTCCATTATGCTTATTGGCTCACCAGATTTTTTTTGCAATTAGTTGTTTGCGTCGTCATCAGATTCCACGTCCATTATTTCCTCGGGTAGGCATACGCATTGACCAGTACTTGAAACATCATTAACTGTGCCTCGATACCGCGACCCACAACTTCAAGTGGGTGAAAAATATGCATAATTGTTTAATTCGGAACAAAAAATTGCTAATCATGACACCCCTTTCTATCCCAATAACAAAAACTGCAAATAAGACTAAAACGATTGAAGGGCCAAATATATACAATTGCTTGAAATATATGTATATTATTTATTGTATTTATAAGCAGAATGGTATATATGTATAAATAGAGGAATATACTAATATTAAAAGCTTACACAATATTTATACTAGATAACATGTCGCTCACCAAATGGTCACTGTAATTAAAAACATAATTGTATCACATCATTATGTGTATAAGTCATTGGTAGTCTATGGTATAAGTGGATTTAATAAACATAACAATCTTATACTATATATAAACTAATTTGTGTATTCTATTTGCGTATTATTAAAAAAGAAAATCGTATGGAGCAGTGTATATCTCCCACACCATGATTGAAAATTTTTAAACATCCATAGATTTAAACAAAACATTTTTTATTAATATTTATAATAATCCAGTGAAAACCCAAACATACTATTCTTACACCTAAAGACTGGTTAATGTAAGCACAGCATTGGGCCATATGTTCATGCCGTCGGTCTAGCTTTGGGCAGACAATCAGTGCTGCAGTTGTGTCCCCAATGTCCTGATTTTATGACAACAATTAGCGGTGACTGCTCTCATGAGTAGGCTTTGATCCCACCGTCTGAGCCGTGGGAATTTGTGATATCAAGTGCTGTATATAATCGACTGTTTTGTTTACATGGTAATATACGACCTGGAAATAAAAATAGTTTATTCTTTTTTGATGCTCTCAAATTGTTTTTTGATTGTTTTGTATTTTTAGTTAAGATCAGTAGGATATAGCTACATATAAATTATTTTTTCAAAATTGGCAAAATTAAAAAAAAATCATCCCAAGTGGTCTCTTTAAAATAATAATAATAATAATAATAATAATAATAATAATAATAATAATAATAATAATAATAATAATAATAATAATAATAATAATAATAATAATAATAATAATAATAATAATAATAATAATAATAATAATAATAATAATAATAATAATAATAATAATAATAATAATAATAATGTAAAATGTGTATCTTATATGAGAATGATTGTGTTTATTATGGAACGTATGCTCACTTGCCACAGAAAGACTAAGATCTCACATACATGAAGCATTTCATTTGTTTATTTATTTAAGAAAGTAGCAGTCCTAAGAATTTTGATATTGACCTGCTTCCCTGCTCACCCCCCCCCCCCCCCGCCGAAAACACATATACATACACTTATCAGGCGCAGTTAGTGAGCGTCATTCGGTGTGGCAACAGTTGGCGCTGCCTGGCGAGCTTGACTTGTTGCAGAGTGGCTGCATTGATCTGATTGTCACTGAGGAGAACACAGGAGAGATCATGTCAGCATCCCAACCAGTGATAGGTGGTCATACAAAATCCATCATTCAGTGACAGACATGTCATAAGACATAGAGTTTACACGGAATAATTTTTATTTGGGATTACAGCCACTACTGAAGCTAAATACATGAGGCAGCTGTTCAAATTTTCCATTAAGCATGGCTGAACCAAGTATGTGAGCTACTTTTTACATAATCTTATCACAATTAATATAGCCTTAGTAGCCTGGAAGACTTACATGTGGAAATTTAAAGAGGTTAAGTCCGAAGTCTAGACAGTTAAAATGTATGATGTTGCTCCAACAACTGCTTGTTCGCCCGTTCGTTTGTTCCTTTGCTAATTAGTTAATTCTTTCGCTTATATTCGTTTTTATTGCTTAGTTTATTTGCTTGTTTATTTTTGTTCGTTTATTTATTTGTTTGTTTTGTCTGTGTGTTTGTTTGTTTGTTGTTTTTGTGTTTGTTTGTTTGTTTGTTTGTTTGTTTGTTTGTTTGTTTGTTTGTTTGTTTGTTTGTTTGTTTGTTTGTTTGTTTGTTTGTTTGTTTGTTTGTTGTCTGTTAGTTAGTTTGTTGGTTGTTTTTTTATTTGTTTGTTTGTTTGTTTGTTTGTTTGTTTGTTTGTTTGTTTGTTTGTTTGTCTGCCGTATTTCTTTGTCTGTTTGTTTGTTGTGTTTGTCTGTTTGTTTGTTTGTTTGTTTGTTTTCTGTGTTTGTTTGCTTGTTTTTTTTATTTGCTTACTTGTTTGTTTGTTTGTGTGTTTGTTGTGTGTGTTGTGTTTGTTTGTTTGTTGTTTATTTGTTTTTTTGTTTGTTTGCTTGTTGGTTGGTTTGTTTGATGTGTTTGTTTGTTTCTTTGTTTGTTTGTTTCTTTGTGTGTTTTGTTGTTGTTGTGTGTTTTTGTATGTTTGTTTATTTGTTTGTTTGTTGTGTGTGTTTGTTTGTTTGTTTTTTTCGTTTGTTTGTTTGTTTGTTTGTTTGTTTGTTTGTTTGTTTGCTTGTTTGTTTGTTTGTTTGTTTGTTTGTTTGTATGTTTGTTTGTTTGTTTGTTTGTTTGTTTGTTTGTTTGTTTGTTTGTTTGTTTGTTTGTTTGTTTGTTTGTTTGTTTGTTTGTTTGTTTGTTTGTTTGTTTGTTTGTTTGTTTGTTTGTTTGTTTGTTTTTCGTTTATTTGTTTGTTTGTGTTTTTTTTTTGTTTGTTTGTTTGTTAGTTTGTTGTTTATTTGTTTAGTTGTTTGTTTGATTATTCAAGTACCAGATCAGGAAAATGCCGACCTGAACAAAACATCAATAAATCAATTTGCCGTAGGTTCATGAGAAAGTATTAATTAAAACAGTGAATTTGAATCTGCCCTGATAATCGTCATTTTAGTTTTAACAATGTCAATGTACAAACGAAATGATTATGTCCACATAATGTTTGATATCTTTTACAGCTCTGTAGCTGCTACCACCAAGACTCTGGAGAATCACATGGTCATTATGCTTTTAAAGCTCAACCACCATGAATGATGATGTGACAAGAGCCACGGATTTTAATATAATAGCTGAACATGATAACAGTTTGCAAAATGACGTCACAAATTAGTCCAGGGAATGATGTCACATATTGGGAAGCTCTATAAATAGCAACCAGTAATCCAGGAAATAATGTCACATATTGGGAAGCTCTATAAACAGCAACCAGTAGTCCAGAAAATGATGTCACATATTGGGAAGCTCTATAAATAGCAACCAGTAATCCAGGAAATGATGTCACATATTGGGCATCTCTATAAATAGCAACCAGTGGTCCAGGAAATGATGTCACATATTGGGCATCTCTATAACTAGCAACCAGTGGTCCAGGAAATAATGTCACATATTGGGAAGCTCTATAAATAGCAACCAGTAATCCAGGAAATAATGTCACATATTGGGCATCTCTATAACTAGCAACCAGTGGTCCAGGAAATAATGTCACATATTGGGAAGCTCTATAAATAGCAACCAGTGGTCCAGGAAATGATGTCACATGCTGGGCAGCTCTATAAATAGCAACCAGTAGTCCAGGAAATGATGTCACATATTGGGCATTTCTATAAATAGCAACCAGTAGTCCAGGACATGATGTCACATATTGGGCTGCTCTATAAATAGCAACCAGTGGTCCAGGACATGATGTCACATATTGGGAAGCTCTATAAATAGCAACCAGTAGTCCAGGAAAGATGTCACATATTGGACAGCTCTATAAATAGCAACCAGTAGTCCAGAAAATGATGTCACATAATGGGCAGTTCTATAAATAGCAACCAGTGGTCCAGGACATGATGTCACATATGTGGCTGCTTTATAAATAGCAAACAGTAGTCCAGGAAATGGTGTCACATATTGGGAAGCTCTATAAATAGCAACCAGTGGTCCAGGAAATAATGTCACATATTGGGCATCTCTATAAATAGCAACCAGTGGTCCAGGAAATGATGTCACATCTTGGGCATCTCTATAAATAGCAACCAGTAGTCCAGGGAACATGTGGGGAAAAACAATCAGCCTCGTTTTCACAGTAACCTTCACAATCAACAGACAAGGTCAGTGAAAAATGTATCAATGAATGTCAGGATGTAAAATTATATTACAGAAATGAATTGCTTGACTCTAAAGCCCAAACTGTGAATTTTTAAATACAATATTCTCATAAGCCACATTTTTTTATAAGTCTCATTATTAGTGTTGGCAGCGTCATTTTTAAAACAAAGAGGATATTTCCTTATTTAACCCCTAAAAATGACAAAACCACAAAAAAATAGTTCTGAACTCACAGGACCTATTGATATGACCCAAATATATAGTATGTTGTCTTAAATATAACATTATTCATTTCAATCCATCTAATTTTGTGAATCGCGCCAGCGAGACACACATACAAGTACATATACTTTCTGATTGCTGAATGAATGAATGAATGAATACACTATTGAATAAATGCATTAACGAATCAATGGGTGGACCAAGAGATGATTGTTTGAATGAATTAATGAATGGATAAATAAATAAATGCATGAATGAATAAATAAATAAATAAATGTATGAACGAATGAGTGGATGAATGAATGAATGAATCAATGAATGAATCAATGAATGAATGAATGAATGAATGAATGAATGAATGAATGAATGAATGAATGAATGAATGAAGGAATGAAGGAATGAAGGAATTAATGAATGAATGAATGAATGAATGAATGAATGAATGAATGAATGAATGAATGAATGAATGAATGAATGATTCTGACGTCTAAAGTCGATCCCCTCACTGAAAGAATTAAAATATTTATAATGGTCGTAGACCCGTGACATGGGTATTCAAATGAAGCGGAAATAGCTAACAAAGACATTTATGATGATTTCTCATTGAATAAACCTTTATTTTCCGTGGCTTAAACAAAAATAATTCAGCGTTGTAAGGGTTTATACATGCATCCCAAGTTTGTTGTTGTTGAGGAGGCAGGACTCACCTTAGATCCGGCTTACAATGTCATCCAGGTCAATGCCCTAATGACCTTAGCTCGATCCTGAATGAAGCTACAATGTCATAAACTCATCATTCATCGATCATGGTCATACCTGCTGTCAGTGGGCCAACAGTGTAGGCCTACATTAGGCAACTGTCATAATAGATACTGTTTGGTGCACGAGACGTGGATTCTATTCTGGTTCAATGCTGGCTCATCGCCTGCAATGTTGGCTCAAATTCTCGTTTTTACTTGATGGGCCAACTAGGCCTAATAACCGTCACTTGGTATTGAATGAAACCATCCATCAATATCATCAAGTCATATCTATACAATGTCTGGTCATTGAGCCCTGGGAACGTACATCAATATCATCAAGTCATCACTATACAATGGTTGTTCATTAAACCCTGGGAACGTACATATTAATCATTAAAATTGACAAAGGGATACTGGAGATAATGGTATTAGTGTTTTCAATATGGCCGTTTGCCAAGATGGCATCCCAGAGCTACTCGCCCCGGCTTTGATAGTTATTTTATTCGATTCAGAATACAAGAAATATATAGTCAGGCATATTATTCATTAAAATAGACGAGATGGTTCTGGAGATATTTGTATTAGTGGTTTTAATATGGCCTTTGGCGGCCATTGTCAAAATGACTTCCCAGACCTACTCGCCTCGGTATTGAAATGTCTACCCTCGTCATTTTTATTGGGAAGGTATTATTTTATCCAAATCAGATGAGAGATGCCGTTTATGAGAGTTGTAAGTAGGTATTTATGTCAGAGACATGACTTAGCATTAAATCAATGCGTACAATGTCTGTTTAACCCTAGGAACGTATATATACGATAAACCTATACATATATGAACACCAACCCTTGTGTAGTACTGTCTGGTTTTAGAATAAATCCCACCAAATGATTGGGTCCTAGTACATTCATAAAATCATTTTAACATTTTTGTTAAAATACGTAAATTCAATAATAATAAAAAAATACATTTTTTCACCAACTGTTAAGCCTTAAAGCGTTAAATTGTGAAATTAGTTTTCACGCACTTGGAGCTGTGTCTCGCTGCCGCCACCCACAACTTGAAGTGGTTGAAAATTACTCATATTTGGTACATTCATAAAAGTGGTTGAAAATTACTCAAATTCAGTACATTCATAAAATCATTTTAACATTTTTGTTAAAATACGTAAATTCAATAATATTAAAAAAATACATTTTTTCACCAACTGTTAAGCCTTAAAGCGTTAAATTGTAAAATTAGTTTTCACGCACTTGGAATTGTGTCTCGCTGCCGCCACCCACAACTTGAAGTGGTTGAAAATTACTCATATTTGATAATAAATAATAGATTAAAATTGACTATAGTGCTCTAAGTTTACTGGGTAACGTCATCTTATTTCAGTCGATGTACCATTTCAGTAAAGATGAACCCATGTATATTTCAGTTCTTTCTACACGTGTTCTATTTCAATAAAGATGTACTCATCTTGTTTTAGCTGGTTTCACTTGTTCTATTTCATAAATTATGTACCCGTTTTTATTTCAGTTTGTGTTCTTTGCTCCATTGTATTAGGATGTACCGATGTTCTTTCATTTGGTGTTCTTTGCTCCATTGTATTAAGGATGTACCGATGTTTTTTTCAGTTTGTGTTCTTTGTTCCATTGTATTAAGGATGTACCGATGTTCTTTCAGTTTGTGTTCTTTGCTCCATTGTATTAAGATGTACCGATGTTCTTTCAGTTGGTGTTCCTTGCTCCATTGTATTAAGATGTACCGGTGTTCTTTCAGTTGTTGTTCTTTGCTTCATTGTATTAAGGATGTACCGATGTTCTTTCAGTTGGTGTTCTTTGTTCCATTGTATTAAGGATGTACCGATGTTCTTTCAGTTTGTGCTATTTGCTCCATTGTATTAAGGATGTATCGATGTTCTTTCAGTTCGTGTTCTTTGTTCCATTGTATTAAGGATGTACCGATGTTCTTTCAGTTGGTGTTCTTTGCTTCATTGTATTAAGGATGTACCGATGTTCTTTCAGTTTGTGCTATTTGCTCCATTGTATTAAGGATGTACCGATGTTCTTTCAGTTTGTGTTCTTTGCTCCATTGTATTAAGGATGTATCGATGTTCTTTCAGTTCGTGTTCTTTGTTTCATTGTATTAAGGATGTACCGATGTTCTTTCAGTTGGTGTTCTTTGCTTCATTGTATTAAGGATGTACCGATGTTCTTTCAGTTGGTGTTCTTTGTTCCATTGTATTAAGGATGTACCGATGTTCTTTCAGTTTGTGCTATTTGCTCCATTGTATTAAGGATGTATCGATGTTCTTTCAGTTCGTGTTCTTTGTTCCATTGTATTAAGGATGTACCGATGTTCTTTCAGTTTGTGTTCTTTGTTCCATTGTATTAAGGATGTACCGATGTTTTTTGAGTTTGTGTTCTCTGCTCCATTGTATTAAGGATGTACCGATGTTCTTTCAGTTTGTGTTCTTTGTTCCATTGTATTAAGGATGTACCGATGTTCTTCCAGTTGGTGCTCTTTGCTCCATTGTATTAAGATGTACCGATGTTCTTTCAGTTTTTGTTCTTTGTTCCATTGTATTAAGGATGTACCCATGTTCTTTCAGTTTTTGTTCTTTGTTCCATTGTATTAAGGATGTACCGATGTTCTTTCAGTTGGTTTTCTTTGTTCCATTATATTAATGATATACCGATGTTCTTTCAGTTGGTGTTCTTTGTTCCATTGTATTAAGGATGTACCCATTATTATTGCAGTTTGTGTTCTTTGTTCCATTGTATTAAGGATGTACCGATGTTCTTTCAGTTTGTGTTCTTTGTTCCATTGTATTAAGGATGTACCGATGTTCTTTCAGTTGGTGTTCTTTGTTCCATTGTATTAAGGATGTACCCATGTTCTTTCAGTTGGTGTTCTTTGCTCCATTGTATTAAGGATGTACCGATGTTCTTTCAGTTGGTGTTCTTTGCTCCATTGTATTAAGGATGTACCCATTATTATTGCAGTTTGTGTTCTTTGCTCCATTGTATTAAGGATGTACCGATGTTCTTTCAGTTTGTGTTCTTTGCTCCATTGATTGATGTTCTTTCCACCTGTGACACTGATTTTAAACCTTTCAAGCCTGAATTTACCATTGTCATCTTCATCCACCACAAGCCGCGAATTGCTGTCGCAATTCTCGGCTTGTAGTGGATGAAGATGACTTGATTTGGTTTAAAAATTAAAGAAAATTACCATGTATTGGTAAAACAGTTTCATAGAAATTTTAATTCTAAAATCCTTGGTTGTAGGAAAGTGGAGTCTGTTTTCAGGGATGTAAAATGATGCTTTAATGCATCGTGAGGGCTTAAAGGGTTCACCCATATAACGTTGCATATTGCTGGGTCAGTAGTAAGTTCTATATTTCATTTTATTACGCCTGTATCCATCCCATTTTCAGCTGGTATCGTTTGTTCTATTCCATTAACGATGTGACCATCTTGCTTTCATCACTTTCCACCCTTACTGGATCAGTTAATCCTATTTTAGATTGCGTTTTTTGTAATGGCTGTACCTATCTTGCTTTCAGTTGGGGTTCTTTACTGGGTCAGTTTTTTTAATGACTGTACCTATCTTGTTTTCAATTGGGGTTCTTTACTGGGTCAGTTTTTTGTAATGGCTGTACCTATCTTGCTTTCAGTTGGGGTTCTTTACTGGGTCAGTTTTTTGTAATGGCTGAACCTATCTTTCTTTCAGTTGGGGTTCTTTACTGGGTCAGTTTTTTGTAATGGCTGAACCTATCTTTCTTTCAGTTGGGGTTCTTTACTGGGTCAGGTTTTTGTAATGGCTGTACCTATTTTCGTTCAGTTGTGATTCTTTACTGGGTTAGTTTTTTGTGAAGGCTGTACCTATTTTTCTTTCAGTCGGTTTTTTTTGTAATCTCTCTACCTATCTTTCTTTCAATTGGGGTTCTTTGTGGTGACTGTATCCATCTTTCTTTCAGTTGTGGTTCTTTGTGGTGACTGTACCTATCTTTCTTTAGTTGGGGTTCTTTGTGGTGACTGTATCTATCTTTCTTTCAGTCGGGTTTTTTTGTAATCTCCCTATCTATCTTTCTTTCAGTTGGGGTTCTCTGTGGTGACTGTATCTATCTTTCTTTCAGTTGGGGTTCTTTCCACGTGTGACACCGACATTAACCCATATAACGGGGCATGTTACTGGGTCAGTTCATCCACAGCAGACGCCAGGTCGGCCTACATCACGTGTCTGGAGCAGAATGCAACGCTAGCCCTGATTGACTCCTCAGCCACTCAGACATTCATAGAAGACAACCTGATTCTGACGTGAGTATACAACACTAGCTCTGATTGATTCTTCAACCACTCAGACATTTATAGAGGACGACCTGATAATGACGTGAGTATACAACGCTAGCTCTGATTGAATCCTCAACCACTCAGACATTCATAGAGGACAACCTGATTCTGACGTGAGTATACAACACTAGCTCTGATTGATTCTTCAACCACTCAGACATTCATAGAGGACAACCTGATAATGACGTGAGTATACAACACTAGCCCTGATTGATTCCTCAACCACCCAGACATTTATAGAGGACAACCTGATAATGACGTGAGTATACAACGCTAGCTCCGATTGATTCCTCAACCAATCGGGCATTCATAGAGGACAACCTGATTCTGACGTGAGTATACAACACTAGCTCTGATTGATTCCTCAACCACTCAGACATTCATAGAGGACAACCTGATTCTGACGTGAGTATACAACACTAGCTCTGATTGATTCCTCAACCACTCAGACATTCATAGAGGACAACCTGATTCTGACGTGAGTATACAACGCTAGCTCCGATTCATTCCTCAACCACTCAGACATTCATAGAGGACAACCTGATTCTGACGTGAGTATACAACACTAGCTCTGATTGGTTCCTCAGCCACTCAGACATTTATAGAAGAAAAACTGATTTTGACGTGAGTATACAACACTAGCTCCGATTCATTCCTCAACCAGTCAGACATTCATAGAGGACAACCTGATTCTGACGTGAGTATACAACACTAGCTCTGATTGATTCCTCAACCAATCAGACATTCATAGAGGACAACCTGATAATGACGTGAGTATACAACACTAGCTCCGATTGATTCCTCAACCACTCAGACATTTATAGAGGACAACCTGATAATGACGTGAGTATACAACACTAGCCCTGATTGATTCCTCAACCACTCAGACATTCATAGAGGACGACCTGATAATGACGTGAGTATACAACGCTAGCTCCGATTGATTCCTCAACCACCCAGAGATTTATAGAGGACAACCTGATAATGACGTGAGCATACAACACTAGCCCTGATTGATTCATCAGCCACTCGGGCATTCATAGAGGACAACCTGATTCTGCCGTGAGTATACAACACTAGCTCTGATTGATTCCTCAACCACTCAGACATTCATAGAGGACAACCTGATTCCGACGTGAGTATACAACGCTAGCTCCGATTGATTCCTCAACCACTCGGGCATTCATAGAGGACAACCTGATTCTGACGTGAGTATCCAACGCTAGCTCCGATTCATTCCTCAACCACTCAGACATTCATAGAGGACAACCTGATAATGACGTGAGTATACAACACTAGCTCTGATTGATTCCTTAACCACTCAGACATTCATAGAGGACAACCTGATTCTGACGTGAGTATACAACACTAGCTCTGATTGGTTCCTCAGCCACTCAGACATTCATAGAGGACAACCTGATTCTGACGTGAGTATACAACGCTAGCTCCGATTGATTCCTCAACCACTCAGACATTCATAGAGGACAACCTGATTCTGACGTGAGTATACAACACTATCTCTGATTGATTCCTCAACCAATCAGACATTCATAGAGGACAACCTGATAATGACGTGAGTATACAACGCTAGCTCCGATTCATTCCTCAACCACTCAGACATTCATAGAGGACAACCTGATTCTAACGTGAGTATACAACACTAGCTCTGATTGATTCCTCAACCACTCAGACATTCATAGAAGACAACCTGATAATGACGTGAGTATACAACGCTAGCTCCGATTCATTCCTCAACCACTCAGACATTCATAGAGGACAACCTGATTCTAACGTGAGTATACAACACTAGCTCTGATTGATTCCTCAACCACTCAGACATTCATAGAAGACAACCTGATAATGACGTGAGTATACAACGCTAGCTCTGATTGATTCCTCAACCGCTCAGACATTCATAGAAGACAAACTGATTCTGACGTGAGTATACAACACTAGCCCTGATTGGTTCCTCAACCACTCAGACATTCATAGAGGACAACCTGATTCTGACGTGAGTATACAACACTAGCTCTGATTGATTCCTCAACCACTCAGACATTCATAGAGGACAACCTGATTCTGACGTGAGTATACTGTGTGATATGTAGTTAACTTCATGGGCCATATTCCAGTGTAAATTGTGATATATCGTAGGATTCAGATTAGTTTTTTTTTTTTTAAATATTTTTGGCGAACCCAGCCGGGGTTCATTCTCTTTATTATATGCAGTGCAAGCGCTGTGCAAAGTGCAATCTGTATGATGGTTGACACAGCAGGTCCGTCTTTGGTTTGGGACTACATGACAGGGCAGTGAGACCACTTCCTGTCATATGGTACGGTATATGTTAGTCTGACCTAAATCTGACCAACCACAGAACCTATCCCAGAGTTACCTGGGCCCGGCCATCACAAGCACCTGCGGGCCCTTGGTAGCTAATCATCCCCAATGGGTCATAGCTCCGAGACGCCCCCCAAAGTCGCATCCGTAAGTGGATGAATCTCGGTCAGTGGCTTGACCTACCCATTGAGCCTGTGCCGAACTCACCCAGGGTTGGGGCCGGTCGCAGAAAAAATCCCCATCATGTCCGATGTGGAATCCGAACCCACGAGCTCCCGACTTTGTGCCCGCAGCTCTAACCACTAGACTACGGCGGTCGGTAGGATTCAGATTAGATGGCCATCTCGACCAATCCGAAGCCTACGATATATCATAACTTGTACGAGAATACGGGCCCTGAGAAATTCAATTGAATTTTGTGTCACTCGAAGTTGTGCCTCGCTAACGCGATCCACAACTCCAAGTGACAGAAAATTACTTGGATTTGTAAAATTAACTCATAACGTACCGGTAGATCAGTTTTTTTTCAATTTTATTTTTGTATCTTTGAGTTGCCACTCTGTGAGCGAGTCTATAGATTTAGTTTGCCCAAAACGGTTAACCGTTTTTAAACCTTTTTAAAAGCCCTCACGATGCATTAAAGCATCATTTACATCCCTGGAAACAGATTTAATTTTCCTACAAGTGGGGGTTTTTGAATGAAAATTTCCATTAAACTGGTTTACTAATATATGGTAATTTTCTTTAATTTTTACACCACATCAAATCATCTTAATCCACCACAAGTCGAGAATTGCGCCAGCAATTCGCGGCTTGTAGTGGATGAAGATGATAATAGTAAATTCAGGTTTGAAAGGGCTAACCGATCAAGCTGACATTTTTTGGTAGCTTTGCACAACCGTCGTCACATATTTACCTCTGTCCCAGGGCCTATATATGGATCGGATTGACAAACGGTATAGCAGATGGTGTATTTAATTGGTTGTATTGTTATCCCCTATGCTGTCCGCTCGTCCTCCGCCGCCGCCGCATAATTCCCTATATTTCAGGAGCTATGTCTGGCTGGGCCTGACAGATGGTATAGCAGAGGGAGTATTCAGATGGCTATATTGTTATCCCCTATGCTGTCCGTCCGTCCGCCGCCGTTGTCATATAACTAACTATATTTCAGGAGCGATGCCTGGCTGGGCCTGACAGATGGTATAGCAGAGGGTATTCAGATGGCTATATTGCTATCCCCTATGCTGTCCGTTCGTCCTCCGCCGTCGCCGTAACATAATTACCTATATTTCAGAAGCGATGTCTGGCTGGGCCTTACAGATGGTATAGCAAAGGGAGTATTCAGATAGATTTATTGCTATCCCCTATGCTGTCCGTTCGTCCTCCGCCGCCGTTGTTATATAACTAACTATACTTCAGGAGTGATGCCTGGCTGGGTCTCACAGATGGTATAGCAGAGGGAGTATTCAGATGGCTATATTGCTATCCCCTATGTCGTCCGTTCGTCCTCCGCCGCCGTTGTCATATAACTAACTATATTTCAGGAGCGATGCCTGGCTGGGTCTCACAGATGGTATAGCAGAGGGAGTATTCAGATGGCTATACACCGGCCAGGCGGCCAACTGGACCAACTGGTGTTCTACTTGCCCTGGAGGAGCAGCGGCCAAAAACTGTGTGGTAATGAACTCAGCAGGGATGTGGACGGACAGAGCCTGTGATGATAACTACAAGTACATCTGCCAGACTCTACCAGGTGGGAGTGAGTGAGTGAGTGAGTGAGTGAGTGAGTGAGTGAGTGAGTGAGTGAGTGAGTGAGTGAGTGAGTGAGTGAGTGAGTGAGTGAGTGAGTGAGTGAGTGAGTGAGTGAGTGAGTGAGTGAGTGAGTGAGTGACTGAGTGAGTGAGTGGGTGAGTGGGTGAGTGGGTGGGTGGGTTTTGGGTGGGTGGGTGAGTGAGTGAGTGAGTGAGTGAGTGAGTGAGTGAGTGAGTGGATGAGTGAGTGAGTGAGTGAGTGAGTTAGTGAGTGAGTGAGTGAGTGAGTGAGTGAGTGAGTGAGTGAGTGAGTGAGTGAGTGAGTGAGTGAGTGAGTGAGTGAGTGAGTGAGTGAGTGAGTGAGTGAGTGAGTGAGTGAGTGAGTGAGTGAGTGAGTGAGTGAGTGACAGACTGACTGACTGACTGACTGACGGTATTGCTCAGTCCAGGCCTTTGAACAGTTTGGAGCACTGTATATACAAAACCATGATGACAAACATTCGACCCGACCGGGATTCGAACCAATACATTTGAGTTTCGAGCCACATCTGGATCGAATGAGCCATTGAGACCGCCTGCTGGGGGATACGTGCACTGGTCCAGCCATAATAGTTGTTCAATCTTTAAAAAAAAAGATAAAGATAATTTTGAAGATAATATTATTTACACAGATTTATTTTAATTATCACACCAATACATTTTTTATATATAAGCCCAATATCCATAAATTGTTGTGCACTTCATATAAATTGTAGAATTCTTCACGTTGCCTTTTGATACAAATGTATACTTTTTTCCGAGAGAGGTTATTTAATTAGACATTTTCTGTTTTATAGATTTGCCTAGTTCATCTTGCAGTCTTGAGCAGGGTTGTATGCCTCAAGGTAAGAAATTATTATACTAACCCTTTCAAATCTGAATTTACCATTGTCATCTTCATCCATTGCAAGCAGCGAATTGCTGTCGCAATTCTCGAGCTGTAATGGATGAAGATGACTTGAAGTGGGCGAAAAATTAAAGAAAATTGCCATATATTGTTAAACTAGTTTCATGGAAATTTTCGTTCTAAAACCCCTAGTTGTAGGAAAATTACGTCTATTTTCAGGGATGTAAAATGATGCTTTGATGCATCGTGAAGGTTGAAAGGGTTAACAGGCTTTTCTGTGAAACCCAATAGCCTTTATCTGTATTGTTCACACCCAACAATCTAATAACATTTTTTTTGTAGTTTTTAGGAATGTTGAGGCAATCGTTTTGAAAAGGGGGTTATATCCCCCTGACCCCTCCCCCCCACCCTCGTCTGAATCGACCACTGGTATTCAGGCCGTAGCTGAGTCAACATGTCCTAAGCTGCAGACTGTGTTGTCGGCTGAGAATATCAGAAATATAGAAGGGTTTTTTCCTGTGGATAAACTCGACACCAGCTCTCTCACTCACTTTGGAGACTGGAATGTTTAAAGCCGTCTGGGGGATAATGGCGTTGACAGATTGTTATGTCCACTCAGCGATCAGCTTTGAGAATATCTGCCAAATTCTGAAACTTTTGGTGTTGGTGGGCGGGGATTTCCCACTGTTTCTGAAACTCTTGGTTTTGGTGGGAGGGGATTTCCCACTGTTTCTGACACTCTTGGTTTTGGTGGGAGGGGTTTTCCCACTCTTTCTGACACTCTTGTTTTTGGTGGGAGGGGATTTCCCACTGCTTCAGACACTATTGGTTTTGGTGGGAGGGGTTTCCCACTGAACTGGAATCCTGGCAAACACAAGCCTAATGTTGGTCCAGCGTCGTAGACAGTGGGCCAACATTAGTCCAGCATCGGGTCAATGTCTTGTGTTTGCTGGGATTAGACTACCACACTATTATCTATGCAGACTACATCTATCAGTGTCAAAGCGGCCCACCCAGATCTTAGGCTTGTGATTGTTCGAGATATCCATCTCGACCAATCACAAGCCTAATATCTGGGTCGGCCGCTTTGGGTACACAGGAACAGGTGGTATTACTGAAGAAGTGTGTATCCCACTGATTCTGAGATATATATATGAATATATCAATATTGCTTTACGTCGCTTTCTGCACAATCATGGCAATATCGCGACAGAAGGAAGCCCGAAGCCCGGACTATGCCCTACTCTTATTTCGAATGTCTTCAAGGGTTCTTTATAGTGCACAGTACCATAGGCAGCACTGTACACTCCATGCCTTTAAACAGTTTGGAGCACTGTATATGCATAACCACGATAACAAATATCTGTCCGACCGGGATTCGAACCTGGTACCCCCAGGTTACAAGCCCCAGTCGATACAGATGAGCCATCGGGGCTTCTGATATATAATACGTGTCCTACAAGGAATTAAAGTAACTCAGTGTTTGGTTGTTTTGATGCTACTAGTACTTACCGTGAATTCATTTATTCATTCATTCATTTGTTTATTCATTTGTTCATTCATTCATTCATTCATTAATTCATTCATTTATTCATTCATTCATTCATTCATTCATTCATCCATTCATTCATTCATTTATTCATTCATTCATTCATTCATTCATTCTTTCTTTCATTCATGCATTTATTCATTCATTCAGCCATTCATTCATTCATTCATTTATTTATTCCTTCGTTCGTTCTTTTGATACAGGGAATTGGAGTGCCTCAGAGCTTGGTTGTTTTGCTGATAACTCGGCACTTCCAGTCATCTCGGGTATCACTGAAGATTTCTGCCGAAGTCTCTGCGAAAACGAGGCCAACTTCCTGTGCAAGTAAGATTTGCATGGAGCGTAGGAGATGTAGCAATTGGGAAGCAAGTGAGGGAGCAAATGAATGAGTGAGCAAGATAAACGTTGGTGAATCGAGTTATTGTGTGAGTGAGTGAGCAAGCAAGCGAGCGGCTGTGTGACTGAGACAGTGGGTGAGCGAGCGAGCGACTGGGTACATGAGTGAGCGAGTGAGTGAATCAGAGAGTGGGGGTGATTGCATGAGTAAGTGAGTAGGTGAATGAACGAGTGAGCGTCAATGTGAGTGAGTCGTTATTTGGATAGATTAGATTATTTTGTCTTGAATTATTTGTATTCAGAATAGGCCATGTTGAGCGTAGATATGACATGGGTTGTTATAGGTGTTATTTATATTCAGAATAGGCCATGTCGTGCATAGATATGACATGGGTTCTTATAGGTGTTATTTGTATTCAGAATAGGCCATATCTTGCATAGATATGAGATGGGTTCTTATAGGTGTTATTTGTATTCAGAATAGGCCATGTCGTGCATAGATATGACTTGATTTCTTATAGGTGTTATTTGTATTCAGAATAGGCCATGTCATGCATAGATATGCCATGGGTTCTTATAGGTGTTATTTGTATTCAGAATAGGCCATGTCGTGCATAGAAATGACATGGGTTCTTATAGGTGTTATTTGTATTCAAAATAGGCCATGTCATGCATAGATATGACATGGGTTCTTATAGGTGTTATTTGTATTCAGAATAGGCCATGTCGTGCATAGATATGACATGGGTGCTTATAGGTGTTATTTGTATTCAGAATAGGCCATGTCGAGCATAGATATGACATGGGTTCTTATATGTGTTATTTGTATTCAGAATAGGCCATGTCGTGCATAGATATGACATGGGTTCTTATAGGTGGTATTTGTATTCAGAATAGGCCATGTCATGCATAGATATGACATGGGTTGTTATAGGTGTTATTTGTATTCAGAATAGGCCATGTCGTGCATAGATATGACATGGGTTCTTATAGGTGTTATTTGTATTCAGAATAGGCCATATCATGCATAGATATGACATGTGTTCTTATAGGTGTTATTTGTATTCAGAATAGGCCATGTCATGCATAGATATGACATGGGTTCTTATAGGTGTTATTTGTATTCAGAATAGGCCATATCATGCATAGATATGACATGTGTTCTTATAGGTGTTATTTGTATTCAGAATAGGCCATGTCATGCATAGATATGACATGGGTTCTTATAGGTGTTATTTGTATTCAGAATAGGCCATGTCGTGCATAGATATGACATGGGTTCTTATAGGTGTTATTTGTATTCAGAATAGGCCATGTCGTGCATAGATATGACATGGGTTCTTATAGGTGTTATTTGTATTCAGAATAGGCCATGCCGTGCATAGATATGACATGGGTTGTTATAGGTGTTATTTGTATTCAGAATAGGCCATGTCATGCATAGATATGACATGGGCTCTTATAGGTGTTATTTGTATTCATAATAGGCCATGTCGTGCATAGATATGACTTGGGTTATAATAGGTGTTATTTGTATTCAGAATAGGCCATGTCATGCATAGATATGACATGGGTTCTTATAGGTGTTATTTGTATTCAGAATAGGCTATGTCGTGCATAGATATGACATGGGTTCTTATAGGTGTTGTGTTATTAACCCTTTAAGTGCGAGGACCGTCTTCAGAAGTCAGATTCTGACGTCTACAGACGTCAGATTCTGACGTCCAAAGACGGTCCTCGCACTGAAAGAGTAAAACATTTTGTAATGACTGTAGACCCATAACATAGGTATTCAAATGAAGCAGAAAGAGCTAACCAAGACATTGATGATGCTTTCAAATTGAAAAAACCCCTTCGGTCTCCAAGGTTTATATAAAAATATTTCGGTGTTTTAAGGGTTATGATAACATAGTGTCAATACCTCATGACTGGTGTGTTAACGTTGTTGTTGCTATTATTGTTTCAGATCTATTGAGTATGACCTCTTACTCACTATGTGCACACTGAGTGGATCTGATGACGTCACTAATCTACAGACTCCGTGCTCGTCAGCTCCTCCAAAAACATACAGAACACGTACTGTACAGAGTAAGTAGGTCAAACATATAAGGCGCGTACTGTACAAAGTAAATAGGTCAAACATACAGGACACGTACTGTACAGAGTAAGTAGGTCAAACATACAGGAGACGTACTGTACAGAGTAAGTAGGTCAAACATACAGGACACGTACTGTACAGAGTAAGTAGGTCAAACATACAGGAGACGTACTGTACAGAGTAAGTAGGTCAAACATACAGGACACGTACTGTACAGAGTAAGTAGGTCAGACATATAGGACACATACTGTACAGATTAAGTAGGTCAAACATACAGGACACGTACTGTACAGAGTAAGTAGGTCGAACATACAGGACACGTACTGTACAGAGTGAGTAGGTCAGACATATAGGACACATACTGTACAAAACAAGTGGGTCAGACATATAGAGCGCTTACTGTACAAAGTAAGTAGGTCGAACATATAGGGCACTAGTGTACAGAGTAGGTAGGTCAAACATACAAGACACGTACTGCACAAGGTAATAAGGACTAGATGGTCTCTCTCAACACTATCCATATTGACTCTGCTATACATGACATCCCCAACATGCACCGTTTACTATTTGTAAACATTTAAATACATTGTAAAATTGTTCACTGTAGATAACTATTAACTAACTAACTATCAATAGGAAAAGATACATATTATGACTGCCACTGTGGACATTGCCCCAATATCCTCAAAGCAACATACACAGCGTGCCCAGAAAAGAATGATTGAGAATGATATTTTAAATATCTATTCCAGTGACTTACCCTTGTGATTGTTTCAGTCAGAAGTTGACACTCTGTGCATGTTGCTTTGAGAATATTGGGGCAATGTCCGCGGCGGCAGTAACAATAGGTACATTTTCATATTGATAGTTACTGTGTCATTGTTTCAGTAAGTAGTCGCCAGGTGGCAAATCTGTGCCTAACCAGTCACATGTTCAGTTACGTCAAGTGGCAGGAAGCTGTGGACGCATGCGCAAATGATAATGCCAAGGTGTTTTCAATACAAAGTGAGGAGGAAGATGATATCTTCGCCGACATTGTGTAAGTGAAGATGTCTGTTAGTCTGTCTGTCTGTCTGTCTGCCTGTCTTGGTGTTTGTTTGTTTGTTTGTTTGTTTGTTTGTTTGTTTGTTTGTTTGTTTGTTTGTTTGTTTATTGACAATAACTACCTTTGAATTGAATTGAATTGTTTGTCTGTTAGTTTGTGTGTGTGTGTATATTTGTTTGTTTGTTCGTTTGTTTGTTTGTTTGTTTGTTTGTTTGTTTGTTTGTAGATTTTTTTGTAGATTTTTTTTTTTTGTGTGTTTGTGTGTGTGTAGATTTGTTTGTTTGTTTGTTTGTTTGTTTGTAAATTTGTTTTTTTTGTTTGCTTGTGTGTTTGTGTGTTTGTGTGTGTATAGATTTGTTTGTTTGTTTGTTTGTTTGTTTGTTTGTTTGTTTGTTTGTTTGTTTGTTTGTTTGTTTGTTTGTTTGTTTGTTTGTTTGTTTGTTGTGTTCGTTGTGTTTGTTTGTTTTTTGTTTGTTTTTTGTTTGTTTGTTTGTTTGTTTGTTTGTTTGTAGATTTGTTTTTTTTATTTTTTGGTTGTTTGTGTGTTTGTGTGTGTGTAGATTTGTTTGTTTGTGTGTTTGTTTGTTTGTTTGTTTTTTTGTTTGTTTTTTTTTGTTTGATTGTGTGTCTGTGTGTGTGTAGATTTGTTTGTTTGTTTGTTTGTTTGTTTGTTTGTCTGTTTGTTTGTTTGTTTGTTTGTTTGTTTGTTTGTTTGTTTGTTTGTTTGTTTGTTTGTTCGTTCGTTCGTTCGTTTGTTTGTTTGTTTGTTTGTTTGTTTGTTTGTTTGTTTGTTTGTTTGTTTGTTTGTTTGTTTGTTTGTTTGTTTGTTTGTTTGTTTGTTTGTTTGTTTGTTTGTTTGTTTGTTTGTTTGTTTGTTTGTTTGTTTGTTTGTTTGTTTGTTTGTTTGTTTGTTTGTAGCTCTGACTGAATGTTTTCTCTACTTACAGTGACTTCTACACGCCCTGGGTTGGAATGACTGACATTGATACAGAAGGGGTGGCACGTCACACTGATCTGACTTACCCACTGTGGACCAGAATGGACTCGTCTGAACCTAATGGTGGGTCGTCAGAGAACTGCTTTGTCAGGCAATATGGTGGAGCTATGAGTGACGTCTCCTGCGACTCATATCATAACTACATCTGCGAAAAAACAAATGGCAAGTGGCAATCATTTATTGTTTCAACGATCATGTCGTGGTAATCTAATGATTGACAAATGTGATTACCGCGCCTTCAGGCTTCTTAACAACCTATGTTATTCTGGCCTGTCTACCACTGTACCAGGGCCAAAGGGTAGATGATGGCAGTTGGGAATCACAACCTTTAATTGTATACCAATATATTATTAGTCGGGGATACACATGACGTCACCTGCTATAGTTTTTATTTGTCTTTTTTATGTTTCGTTATACCTTTGGGAATCACAACGTTCAATTGTATACCAATATATTATATAATGTATAGCAACATGAAGCATCGTCATGTCTTTACAGTATGTGCAGAGACATAACTGGTAAAGGGTTTTACCAAATATCATATAGTTTTTATTATTGGTTTTGTCATACTCTAAAACTAATATAATATTATTGTGTTATCATCTTTTATTAAACATATGTGTTGTTACTGGTCATGCAAATATCACTTATTTTGAACGTAGCCAGAGTGTTATCAAGCTTAGGGCAGCTTATCATCGTGCAATTATTGGTTTGATCACGTGACCATGTATAATAAACATTAAGCGAGTCGCGTCGTTTTATAAAACGATTGTGGCGTAGGGTGACTGGTGAGGCTGGTGATTCTTCTAATCATCCACTCATGAAATCATCCATGCTGTCGGAGGATCACCATTGTGGTATCAGCGACTGGTGCGGCTGGTGATTCCTCTAATCATCCACTCATGAAATCATTCATGCTGTCGTGGGATCACCACTGTGGTATCAGCGAGTGCGGCTGGTGATTCCTCTAATCATCCAATCATGAAATCATTCATGCTGTCGGGGGAACACCACTGTGGTATCAGCGACTGGTGCGGCTGGTGATTCCTCTAATCATCCACTCATGAAATCATTCATGCTGTCGTGGGATCACCACTGTGGTATCAGCGAGTGCGGCTGGTGATTCCTCTAATCATCCAATCATGAAATCATCCATGCTGTCGGGGGAACACCACTGTGGTATCAGCGACTGGTGCGGCTGGTGATTCCTCTAATCATTTTGGTGTTTCGAGCTGACGTCAGTCAATGCATTTTTTAGCTTGTTTTTTTAACATGTTCAATGTAACTAATATTATTATTTTCTTCTTTATACATACTCTCACTCATTATGTAATTACTCGGTTTCAACGCTTTCCAGAGGTTTTTTTTGCTATATGCAGGAGCTATTTTATCTCTGGTTTTGGTGCGGGAAACTTAAAAATATCATGCCAATGCTGTTTAACTGTAGGTTATTTTGAATATGCTCATGCATATTTTATTTAACCTGTGTTTGTTTTAGTATATAATATCGTTTGATTTTAACATGTTTAAGTTACCTTAGCATGCATATTTTACCGAACTAATGCTGTTGTATATAGTCTTGTACATATGTTCATTCTAAAGACGCATAAGTCAGCATAGACTTACTGTCGTCAATAAATATATGTCTATAATTAATTAATAATACGCGGCTAGGCCTAACCTTACAAAAACTCCATAGCACATGGAATCCTTCCCCTCTAAATTTATTCATGCTATACTTTCGGGATTACTAAAACAATTTGCTCACGGTTTATGTAATCTTGTTTCGTGTGACATCATCACTGTTTAACAACACATTTTGACGACAGATTTTATCATAAGTGCCTTAAACCACGTTTCAAATGGAGATCAAGTGTAGTGTTGTTGATGGATAGTCTATCTGGATGGTGCCGTCCCCGTGGCGGTAATGCTACGTTCGTCACTTGTAGGCATGGTGTGCAGGTGTGCACTTCATGACCTACATGTGTGTACAGGTGTAGGCCTATATTGTCTAGACAGAAATTGACATGGTCCTACAGATCAACTTCTAAACTTTCGCGCCCAGACTGACTCCGTTTCTAGACTATAGGCATAGACCGCAACTGCGCTGGGTTAGCCTATATATCTGCTGCGAATCTTAGAAGCCTGTAGGCCTATACAGATCATTAGAAATAGCACGACAATCATGAATAGGGGCCACAAGATAATTTGTCATGTTTTGGGGACGATGAAGAATTGAGAGGTAAAGTAGCCTATCTGTCATGGCTGTTCATATGTTTATTAAACAGAATAAGACATTGTTGTCTGAATATTGGAACTCGTAACGGTCAGGGCTGTAACAAAACTCGACTTCGTCTCGTTCCGTTACAGCCCTGACCGTTACGATACTCGTTCTAATATTCAGACAACGATGTATTATTAGATAGTATTATTTGTTATTTTTAGTAGTGTTGTGAATAATGAACTGTAGGGGAGGCCCAGGAGGATTTGGACACAAGGTGCATTGGACAGTAGGTATAGGCTATAAATAGATGACGTCACTAAGGCATCACCACCCTCAGAGAATGCCTTCAGGGAACCTTTTAACCAATATCAAGTCAGTGGACGCCATTTTTCAATTAAAAAATATTAGGTCGCATTTTTTATTATTTTTAACTGTCGAAGTAGCTTGTCACAGGTAAGTTCAATGTTTTTTTTATTTATTAATGGCTAGTCCTGGATTTCACTTTGAATATTACAATACTAGGGCTGGCTGTTTTACTCATTTTGTGTAATTCAATTTAATGGCAAATGTCTTTGCTGTTCGATAATTGGGCTATTTCTAAATTTTCATGCTGTTGGGTACATTTGGACAGAAACTTTAGAGAGGATTTGGAACTTTTTAGAGGGGAGTTGGACATTGTAGGGGATTTGGAAAGTGTTCATATCCTCCCCAAATCACTTGTCCAAATCCTCCCCAGGGCATAAAATCCATTAATCCAATAAATAAAGCCATACACTGGCTCATATAATATGATAATATGACTCTCAATGAATAAAAACGTTTATTTTCAGGATTCTTGTTATTGATTTTATTTATGTCCAAATGCTCCCGAGCCATGTCCGAATCCACCCACAAATGGGGGAGGATTTGGACAAATTTGATTTTTTTTCTATCCCTATCCATGGTATTATTCTGCATAGAATGTTAAAAACACATATGGCTATCCATAGGCAAATGAAGTTTCTTTCTTTGGGCAAAACATTAGTTTGATGACATGAACATAGTGGGAGACAAATTTAAAAAAGCAAGCAATGTTCAAATCCTCCTGGGTCTTTCCTACTTTTTTGGCAGCTCAGGGTACCCTGGTCACCTATTCTATGCTCCGCCGTTATGTTTATATGACGGAGCAGTTATGTACAACATTGAAATGGTGAAGATTACACAAAAATGAACTGAATATCAAAATAATAACACTATTATACATGTTATAAGTTGTGATCTACTTGTGATTATTGCAAAGGTTCCTACGCTTTAAAATGCACCGGTGACGTCAGTCTATTGTTAAAACAATAGATTCAGATCTACGAATCTACTGTTATTTTTCATACTGGCCCAGTGATTATTATGCAGGTTTCACCATGCCTAATGTTTGTTGTTTAACCACTCTGACTATTTTATCTATCAATTCTTGGAGCACATGTTCCTATTTTGTGTATTTTAAGTCGAAGAAAGAACTCAATTACGATAGATTCGTAGATCTGAATATACTCGGCGCTACGAATCTATCGAATTTCGTTCTTTCTCTTTGACTTCCAGAGTGTCTTTTTGGTACTATTTATACTATGTCTGGCTATTTTTCTCTGATTTTGGTGCCGGGAACATATATATATATATAGTATGTATGCTTAAAGTACCTTTTACACTTTAACCCTTAAATCCTTCCCCCTTAATTTTTTATAAAAAACCTTGGAGATCGAAGGGTTTATTTCAATTTGAAATCATCATAAATGTCTTATTCAGCTCTTTCCGATTCATTTGAATACCTATGTTATGGGTTTACGACCATTATAAATATTTTTACTCTTACTGTTCTGACTGTGTTGCAACCACCTTTATGGTTAGATATTTCACTAACGTCAACGTAAATGTGAGAGGTTCATCGGCATGGGGGGCCAAATGAAAACAGACAATCGAAGTGAAGTGATGGTGCAAATCTTTAATACAGCTGAATGGTTACATCAAGGTTTGAAAACACGCAGGTTTTCTTTCATCGTGAACCGTGGTTTGTCAACCTTATTTTGAATTTCTTGTGGTTCTTGAGTTACCTTGTAAATAGCCTAAATTGATGAAATTAACGTAAAACTTTATTGCTGGAACGACCATGTTATTTCGGTCAAAAAATTTCGTGTGTAAAATCAATCTCAGTAAACATAAAATAAACTGGGCAATCTAACAATAAACAGGGCAAGTGTTTCAGAGCGAGATTAATAATAATGAAGTTCTAAAGCATTCACCAGATGTCGCTCGCACCAGTGTGCACCCTGGAGCTAGCGGCAACTGGTGAGTAATTAATCACTCACATGGCACGTAGCCATTACACTTACAGTGCAGGGGTCGACTTTAGACGTCAGAATCTGACGTCCACAGACGTAAGATTCTGACGACTAAAGTCCATCCCCTCCCTGTAAGGGTTAACTTAAATATAAATATAATGTAATATGATGTAATATAATGTAATATAATGTAATATAATGTAATATAAATTTTATCCTGGATGTCAAACATAATAATTAAGGGTGCCGTTCACCTCTATTTGACATCCTTATTGACATACTTTTTATTTACAATTGCATGTTTGCCGCACTACAGCACCTGGTGAGACCATATTGTTTATTATACATCATATTACAGGTTATTTGTATAGCACCTGGTGGCAATGTGAGACAATTATTGTATAATATATCATATTGTAGGTTATGTGTGCAAGGCAGCCCCCGATCACACCGGCACAGTGAGACCATATTATATATCATTTATCATATTGCAGGTTATGTGTGCGAGGCAGCTCCCGATCACACCGGCACTGTGAAGACCATATCAGGAGACACCGTCACCTACACGTGTGTCGAGGGAACTATATTCCCAGATGGAGAGATTTCTGTCACCTTTGCCTGTACCTGCTCCACCAAATGGAGCTCTATCTCCATCTCGACATGTCAAGGTAACTATGGGGTAGGGGAAGTTTGACAAATAAGTTCTTATCTATGTACATCACATGTCTATAGGTATGTATTTTCTTATTCTTACACTGCTGACATGTACCTGTGACTGATGTTGTATGCGAGTTAAAGAAAAGAAAGTAATATTGCCCGATCAGTTCTTGATGGTGAATACTAAATATTCTACTGGAAAAGAAGGTGGATCTTCTATGATACAATAATAGCCAATGATACGTCTCTGCTAAATGGGTACACAGGTACCTTGACCACCCCATGATATGTCTCTGTTAAAAGGGTGTGTGAGTGCAATTAAGCACCCCATGATATGTCTCTGTTAAAGGGGAGCGTGAGTGCCTTGATAACACAATGATATTTCTCTGTTAAAAAGTGTACACGGATGCCTTGACCACCCCATGATATATCTCTGTTATTAAAGGGGTACACAGGTGCCTTGAGCATAACACTATATATCTCTGTTGTATGATTAACACTCTGACATGTGGATTGTTTCAGATATAGACTGTGGAACCCCAGCAACGAAGGATAATTCTATGAAGCTCTACACAGATACCAGCTATCAGTCCTTAGTGAGATACCAGTGTGTGTCAGGGTATACATTCTCCCCCGCTATCAATAAAACCCTGCTTGAGGTGGAGTGTGCAGCAGACGGGGCATGGGCAGATCCAGGGACATTATGTACAGGTGAGTAGGTTATACATTCTCCCCTGCTATCAATAAACCCCTGCTATAGGTTGAGTGTGTGGTAGAAAGGGGATGGGCAGATTCAGGCACTGTATGCACTGGTGAGTGGGTTATACAATCTTCCCCGCTGTCAGTCAGAGTCTGCTAGAGGTGGAGTGTGCGTTAGACGGGGTATGGGCAGATCCAGGCACTGTATGCACTGGTGAGTGTGTTATACATTCTCCCCTGCTATCAATAAGACTCTACTTGAGGTGGAGTGTGCGGCAGACGGGACATGGGCTGATCCAGGGACTTTATGTACAGGTGAGTGGGTTATACATTCTCCCCCGCTGTCAGTAAAACCCTGCTAGAGGTGGAGTGTGCGGCAGAAGGGGCGTGGGCAGATTCAGGCACTGTATGCACTGGTGAGTGAGTTATACATTCTCCCCCGCTGTCAAAAAGACTGCTGGAGGTGTACGGCAGACGGGACGTGGGAAGATCCAGGCACTGTATGTACAGGTGAGTAGGTTATACATTCTCCCCTGCTATCAATAAAACCCTGCTATAGGTTGAGCGTGTGGTAGACGGGGCATGGGCAGATTCAGGCACTGTATGCACTGGTGAGTTGGATATACAATCTCCCCCGCTGTCAGTCAGAGTCTTCTAGAGGTGGAGTGTGCGATAGACGGGGCATGGGCAGATCCAGGCACTGTAGGCACAGGTGAGTGGGTTATACATTCTCCCCTGCTATCAATAAGACTCTGCTTGAGGTGGAGTGTGCGGCAGACGGGACGTGGGCAGATCCAGGTACTGTATGCACAGGTGAGTGGGTTATACAAGCTCCCCCGCTGCCAAGAAGACTCTGCTTGAGGTGGAGTGTGCGGCAGACGGGACGTGGGCAGATCCAGGCACTGTATGCACAGATGAGTGGGTTATACAAGCTCCCCCGCTGTCAATAAGACTCTGCTTGAGGTGGAGTGTGCGGCAGACGGGACGTGGGCAGATCCAGGTACTGTATGCACAGGTGAGTGGGTTATACAAGCTCCCCCGCTGCCAATAAGACTCTGCTTGAGGTGGAATGTGCGGCAGACAGGGCGTGGGCAGATTCAGGCACTGTATGCACTGGTGAGTGGGTTATACATTCTCCCTCGCTGTCAGTCAGACTCTGCTAGCTGTGGAGTGTGCGGCAGACGGGGTATTGGCAGATCCAGGTACTGTATGTACAGGTGAATGAGTTATACATCCTCCCTCACTGTCAGTCAGACTCTGCTTGAGGTGGAGTGTGCGGCAGACGGGACATGGGCAGATCCAGGTACTGTATGCACAGGCGCGTGGGTGATACATTCTCCCCCTGCTGCCAATAAGACTCTGCTGTTGTGCAGCAGAAGGTCCCGACAAGGTGCGTTTGCATTTATGACATATGTGACTTGATGGTGTGAAAAAATACAAATGCTGTTCATTTTTTTGTGTGATATTGGGAAATACAGCATGCGTCCAATGAATGAGGTGTTCACCTGAAGGCTCACACCTTATTCATTGGGAGAGTGCTGTATTTTTCTCCAAATTACACTTATTTACTTCATAAGTTTACATCCCGAACGTTGACTGGTGAACTAAACCAGTGTTCTAAACAAGTCATGTAAACCATCTAAACCATAATGTCCACATTTTTAGCAGCGCAAGTAGTGGGGCGATGACAATTGGTCACCAGGCGGTGTTAAATGGTCTCCTTAAAAGATATCTTTTTTATATATCAGCCTTCCTTCTCTTGTATAGAAAATATGACATGAAACTAGTGATACCCCATCTTCCTCTGTATTTTTTCATTTTGTGTTTTACAGATGTGGTCTGCGATGCCTCATATTCCCCTGACTGTATCCCCCCATTTTGAGTTCTGCATAGGTGGTCCGTGGTGTGCCATATTCCCCTGTATTTTCACAGTTCACCTTATACAAATGTCGTCTGCGATGCCCCCCATCTTTCTCTGTATTTCCCCATTTTGTGTTTTACAGAGTCAGTATGTGATGCCCTATCCTCCCCTGTATTTTCATACTTTATCTTTTTTAAATGTGGTCTGTAATAACCCCATGTTTCCCTGCCAGTATCCCCCATTTTATGTTTGACAGAGGTGGCCTGTGATGTCGCATATTCCCCCGCATTTTCATATTTTATCTTTTACACAGAGGTGGTCTACGATGCCCTATCTTCCCCTGTATTTTCCCATTTTGTGTTTTAGAGAGGTGGTCTACGATGCCCTATCCTCTCCTCTATTTTTACATTTTACCTTTCACAGAGTTGGTCTGTGATGCCCTTTCCCCTGTATTTTCATACTTCAGATGTGTTCTGTAATGCCCCATCTTTCCCTGTATTTTCATACTTTACATTTTTCAGAGGTGGTCTGCGATGCCCCACCTCCCTCTGTACACAGTAACGTCACAGTGACCGGTACAGCACCAAGCAGTACAGCTTTGTACACATGTGAGAAAGGGTACACATTGCCTGATGGCTCCTCTTCAGTCACAGCTTCCTGTAGCAACACGGGGGAATGGATGCCTGCCATCATCTCACCGTGTACAGGTAAATAGAAAGCGCATATATATTCACTGGGCATTCACCGTGCTGGTTTAATGTTGGGTCAATGTCGCAGACGGTGGCCCAAAAATAAACCACTATGGACTCCATCATGGCTCTTGCCACCCACAGCACTTTATTATTATTTCTTAGCTTCACTTCCCAGTAATGCCATAACAATCACCAGGTGGTCACATTTGTACTGTCAGGGTATTCACCAGGTGGCCACACTTTATATCTCTCCTTATATCTCTCCTCTTATAATCTGAAATAACCACATGGTATGATAATACGTTAAAACTTAACAGTTATTTAAAATTAACCACATCAATACAATATGTTGCAACTTTTTAATTATGCCTTGTCTGTTAAACACAAAATTATAGTCTTCTTAGATGTTCATAAAAATATGTATTATGTGATATTTCATCAAGAAAAGTCTTATCCTTATTGGGCATATTTTAGTTATGTGTCCCCTCTGAAGAGGTGGGGACATGTTGGTTTACCTTTCTCCCCTAAGTTTGTCTACTCAGTTTGTGTCTGTGCGTTCTCTCCATCTGTATGTCCCATTCATTTCAGGCGGTCAAACACGAGACGTTAACCCAATTCTGGGCTATTATTGGCCCACCGTCTACGATGCTGACCAAACATTAGCCCAGTATTGGGTTACCGAGTCGTGTTTAGCACCACGCTGAATGTGGGCCAGCGTCACAGACGGTGGGCCAACATTAACCAAGCTTTGGGTCAAAGCATCGTGCTGGTACCGCAAGCATGAAGTACTGACTTAAGCTGAATGAATACTGCCCAGCACCGGCGACGCTTGCCCAACAATTAACAGATATTGGATCGGTGTCAGCTTGTACTCTGTGGACACACCTTTAGGCTGCTGGATGGGAGACAAAAAAAATAGACCCTTCTAGTTGTCTGTGTATTATTGATGTAATATAATGCATCAAACTGTATTTTACTTTTAACTATTATTCACCATATTTGGTATTGGTTGTATATTTTCAATCACCAGTTGGCGACATTATTACTGTCAGGAGGCACACCTTATAGCAGTGCTATTTTTTCTGGATTTTACTGGTATTAATTATCCTGACATTTCCCGCCTTACAGCTGCAGAGACAACAGAGCTATACACATCAACTGATGTCATGACGACTGTTGCTATGACAACTGCTGCCATGACGACTAATGCCATGACGACTGATGCTATGACGACTGCTGCCATGACAACTGATGCCATGACGACTGATGCCATGTCGACTGATGCCATGACGACTGATGCCATGTCGACTGATGCTATGACAAGTGATGCCATGGCGGCTGATGCCATGACGACTGATACAATGACAACTCTTGCCATGATGACTGCCGCCATGACGACTGATGCCATGACGACTGATGCCATGACGACTAATGCCATGACAACTGATGCCATGGCGATCGATGCAATGACAACTGAGGCCATAACGACTGCTCCCATGGCGACTGGAGGTGCTGGTGTCATGGTAACTACCACTGAACAAAGCATGACCACCGTGAATATGAGGCTGACCACACATGATAAAGGTAACTGTGACATTAGACTGTAGTTTTTAAAGTGATAGTTGATAAAAATTGTTGAAAATTTAAATAACGGCAAAAATATATAGCTGTCATACTATCATTGTTGTCACCGATATATTCTCACCATAGTTACTATATTATATTTTGTATATTGTATGTAATGTGTATACAGAAGAATAATGGTTTGTAATCCTGAGAAAAAAGGGTAAATATCATTGCTCCAGTTGATTCAGAGGCATTAATTTAATTTATGCAAATATGAAAAGAAATATAATCAATTTGACAATTTCTTAGTTTAATTGTAGTTTGTTTCAATTTAATAATACTTGAATATGTATTTGCCTAATTATATTTGAACCTCTAATTTACAAATTGCCAACGTTCGCTGACCCAGATGTTCACACAACTACAGTTGTCATCATGACTGGTGATGTTACCATAGAAACTACATGCAGTCAATGCATATTGTTTCCAGAGATACCATTATAATTCTAAGCTCTAGATTGGTTATCCATGCGTCCTGAACAACTATATTTAAATACATATGATCACATGTACACAAAAATTAAAAATGTTTATTTGCACATATTAGAAATGTTCAACAGCATGGTAGTTTTAAAAATAAGCAAAAAACATGTTACAATTATTTCAAAATATTATATTTCTAGTACTAGTACAGAGGTATTGCATGTACACTTTTTTAAATTGAAATATACAACTTCAATTGGCTGTACATTGTCCATATTGTTTTTTCAGACCAAACATTTAAAGTCGATGCTTTAGCACTCAATTAATGCTCAATAACAGCTATTTGAACAGCTAATGAAACAGATTACAAGCGTGACTAGTGGGGAAAGTACATAAATAGGTCAATTTTATTTTTCACAGGCAGTAGTGATGGACATAGTGGAGGTTCCACGAGTCAAACCACTGGAGGTTTACCCAATGATAACACTCACATATTTTCTGAGACATCATCAGCAGCTATGCTTTCTACTTCTCAGCAGATGATAGAAACGGCTTCCTCAGTAAGTTTCACGCTATGCATTTTACATCACATTACTTTTCTGCTTCATTTTAATACCTATGTTATGCGTTCACTGCCGTTATAAATGTTTTACTCTTTCAAAATGATGAAAATATGTCGCAAAAATATATCTCTCTATACAAATTTATATATTTAGTTGATATGATATAGCTGAAGTTCAATGTATTTCAGCATAAAACTGCAGGTCCTGCTGAAGGTGCCACATTACCGTGGACAAATAGGGACATTTCTGCTTTACTTTTTCACGACACGGAATTTAATAGTAAGTAGAATTAATACTAATATAATTTATATGATAGTCAATAAGCTATGGCTGTATGTAATACACACAAGCTCCACTATTTAATCTGTACCAAAATGTCACGCTTAAAAAATCGATTTTGTTAACAGGTCAATGAATAAATTTAGTAACCTATGAACTTGATTTTTATATTTCCACAGATCTCTGTGCTTTCCCACATGCAGCTGATCACGCGACCTTGACCCTGACCATGACCTTGACCGTGGCGGTATACACGTGTCACTATGGTTACGTGTTCACTGGAGGAGGCAGAGTAAGGTCACGTGTTTGCCTCCCTGGAGGGGTTTGGAGTGGTGGTCCACTCGCCTGTCATCGTGAGTATACAGATTCTATAATATTAAATGTAGGCTATAATGGGGGTAGATCTAGAAGGGGTGGGGTGGTCCACTGGCTGTTATCTGAGTATACAGATTCTACAACATCAGTGGGCTATAATAATATATTTATTTCGTACTCGGGGTACATGTACATGCAATAGAACAATAACATTTTAAGTGTAATTATGTGAAAATATAGAAAAATTACTCTGTGCACAGAAGATCGATCCCCGATATTATGTCCTCTCGTGTTATGTTACCTATATGTACATTGTTTCTTAGTGTCAATGATTGATTAACACAGGCTGATTCAGCAACAACATCGTCAGCAGGCGTGTCAAATTGTAATGAATGTTTGGACGTAGGTACATTATGGCGTGATATATTATACATATTTTAAACGGCGGAGCTGCTGCCTTGCATTGTAAGATTATGACATATTTTTATTATTTCATTTTCAGTCTTAGCATTCTTATTTACAAAATTTACAAAACTTTTATGAAGTTGAACATGTATGGGTTTAACATCCACAATACAGGTAATATAATTTTATGAGTTTTATCAGGTAATCCATCAATGCGCCTGAGACATTTCCTCCATGCAATATAAAATGCCTCAGGAGCATTGGTGGAGTAGTCCCAAAGTTGGGAGCCGTACACTGCCATACAAAATGAATTAAAAAGTTTTCTTTTAACATTACCTTTTATAAAACCAAAGCTTGATAACAACTGATTCGTTCTCATATACAAATCATCAGTTGAGCGTTTTATACGTGAATTCATTATGTTAGGTCCTATAATATTTCCTAGGTGACATTCTATACTAGTGTTCGTTAATGTTTTTCCATCGAAACATATTTGTAACTTTTCAGATTTAGATAAACTGCAGGGAAAATGTATAAATTTACTTTTATCAGCATTGAAAATCAAATCAAAAGTTTTTGAAAACTCGGAGCATATTTTCAGCATCAGCGACATAGCGTGTTTAGTGGGGGCCAACAAAACAACGTCATTGGCGTAGGCTAGAGTACCTGTAAAAATGTTTCCTATGTGGCATCCAATTCCTGACTTTTTAAGCTTAAGTAGTAGCTCATCTAAGTATATTCCAAATAGTATTGGTGATAATACACCCCCTGTTTCACACCTTTAGATATATTAAAAGCTTCAGAATGACAATGCTGCCATTTCGTACGGATACGCTGATTCAAATAGGATTTTTGGGCGGGGGCCCTAGGGTAGTAGTTAGCACCGCTGCCTTTCACGCCAGAGTCCGGGGTTCGGTTCCCGGTCTCGGCGGTTTGAAAGAAACAAAATTGTTTCTCCCCCATCCACGTGTGAAAGTTAGTATTGTGGGGAGCCTCCGTGACCGAGAGGTAGCGTGCTCAGCCTCAGACCGCCAGGGCTCGAATTTCGAATCCTGTGTCTGGAGGACAGTGTCATCTCAATCATCGCACCATCCTCAGGAGGTTCTCCTGGCCCAGTTTAGCCTATATGTGCACAAAGGTAGCCTAAAGCCCGATTCATTTCATTTTCATTTCATTTCAAATAGGATTTCAGAATAAATTTAGTGTAATTAGGGCACACACTTTTTTTCATCAGTATTTTAAAGAGATTAATATGGTTAACTCTATCAAAGGCTTTACTTGCGTCTAAGAGAACTACATAAACGTCTGATTGTTTTTTTGTTATAGTGATTAATAATTTCTTCACAGACATATGTACATTGAGAGGTAGAATGGTCCGCCTTGAAACCAAATTGCATATCCGTAGTTTTGAATTGATCTCCGTTGGTGTTCAAAATAATCCAATCAAAAATCTTACCCAGTATACTACTTAATGCTATTCCTCTATAATTAGTTGATGTCGTTAATGATTTTGTGAATAAATGTGAATAAATCTGCGATTAGCTCATAGCATACATGGGGAGCCGATTTAAAGTGATCAGTGTAGAGCCCCGTATTCCCGTCATGTTTGTGTCTTATGAGTTTTTTGACGGCCTTGATCACTTGCTGAGTGTTGTCTATCTGACATTTATTACAGTTACCAAAGTTGGAATGCGACTCAGCTTCCTTCTTTAAGACGTTCCAAGTCCTAGTTATCGTATGAGACTGAATTGAATAAGGTGTGTTATACTTTTCAGTGAACAAATTATTGATATCTTTGTCACCTTTAACTCCATCTATTTGATCGGGAAGAGATACATTATTACTTTTAGACCTTTTAATCTGTTTCCAGAAATCTGTAACATTATTATTTAATAAACTAGAAATCTATGACCTCGTACATAGATATCCCAGCTGGTGACATGCTTTTTATTTTTACTTTTAGGTTGACATAATGTATGTCTGCTGGAGGCTAAACATGCATTTATAATTTGATCGTGAAATAATTCAATGTCACACGTGTGGCTGTCACATTTACTATTTGTGCACTCAATAGCCTCCGTGGGAACCTGACTGTCATTTAACAATTCATTGAGTATGTCAGTGTATCAAGCATGCTGCTCAGCACTAACATGCTTCCAATTAGGACGACTTAAAGGCGGATCAGCTGTATCAGCTGACCCGGTATCACCTGTACATGTGGTATTTTTCATATCGAGATTCAAAACAGTATATATAACAGAATGATCGGACATGTTGTCTCCAGCATGACGTACATCATACGTTTGCATAAAATCAAATAAATTCGGAGTCATTAAGATATGGTCTACAATAGATCTAGCTCCGGTAGCTTTACTTTCAAATGAGTAATCTATTTCAAAATCATCCTGTAAAGATGGAATAACCAGTGATTCTTCATCAGTAAATTTGCATAATATCTGTGTATGTAAAGAATTGTGACGAGACATATCAGTATTAAAATCACCTGCGCATATCACATGATCATTATTCAGTTTTAGACTAAGTGTAGATACTTCAGTGAGAACATCCCTGAATAAATCAGCATTTCCATGATCATATTCAGTATCACATGGCATATAAACATTAAAAAGTAGCAATGATATATTATTAAATTCAACATTAACGGCACATAGTCTATTGGACGATGTTTCAACAGGAGTGACTTTTCCATTAAAATTAGAGTGCCACAATATTACACAGCCACCAGATGGTCTACCAGTTCTTAATTGTTTATTATTCATATCGGAACAACCATGAAATGAAATACCATCAATATTATTAGAATAAATATTCAAATCATGTTCAAATAACCAGTGTTCCTGGACACAGAGTAACGTGTAATCATTCATAAGTTCTTTTATATATTCAATGCGACCAGTGCCGCTACCATGCGAATTATGCGAAGCAATTGATAATAAAGAAGCCATTGTGTTGATTAGAAGTGAAAGAATAAATATACTAAGTAAAACTATAATAAAAAGTCAGTATGACTACCAATCGTCAGCATCATTCTGCTCTCGTCTTCTGCGATTTGTGAATCTACGCACACACATGCCCTCTGGCCAGGGAAAAGTATCTGTCAACACATAATCTAGCTGTGATGCTGGCACAGAAATTTTGAATGATTTATACTTAGCACTAGGGTTAGATATACAGTTTACTTCGCGTACCCGATAACCGTCACTTTTAATCAGGTCACTTATATCACTTACAACAGTATTTGAATGTGTTCTATACACAAAAATATTACGGCTTGGTTCTGGAGCGCCACGAAACCGACCGATTCCTGGCTTAGTATTGCCGGTTATAACTTTTATCCGTCGTCGTTCCTCTTGTCTATGTTTCTTCTGAAAATGGCGAGGCGTCTCAAAATCATCGTTGCGATATAGACCTAGCGAGGTAGACCCTACAGAATCGTATGAGTTGAGAGATAGATTGCTGATCGCCCTGACCAGGTTGCTCTGTAATAAGTCGGACTGATCACCTCTATGACGTCTTCCTCTTTGACCACCACGGCCTCGGAAACCTGCCAATGTTCCTCGGCCAGGTGCAGCTAGTGGCCTGTGTGTGGGTTCTTCATATCTCCTGTCAGTGGCATTTCTCTGCTCACCGTTATTGTCTTTTTCATCTATTTGAACATTATTGTGACCAGCGTTCTCTGTACCTCGTCCTGTTTGTGGGTGGCGTGGAGAGGGTTGATCACGTACCTGTTGTGACGGGGACCCTTCTGGCGTGACCTGATGGGGTGGATCCTCGTCAGATGAGCTAGAGCGTGACACCCGATCAGCTGTTAACACTGCAGCCACAGGACTGTTTACTTTCTGCCTGTCAACTGGCTCCCCTCGCTTTAATATGCTTGCATATGATGTGATATTATCTAGTCTGTCTTTCATGTTAATATTCTCAGCTACTGTTTTATCCAGAAATTCTTGTACTGACCCCAGTTTAGCTTCAAATCTGTTCAATCGGTCGACAAGAGAAATGTTTGTCAACTCCTCTGGATGCGACCTGTGACCTGGGGATCATGCTTAAGTCCTTGTGATCAATTAAGATGTTAGGCAGTTTACTAGACCTGTCAAGTTTCTGAAGTGCAGATAATATGTCCGTTACATTGGCCTCATTCTCAGTGCGTATCGTGGATCCTTTGCGCTTTATTTTCTCTCTAATTAGGAGTAGATCTTGAGGGGGTGGTGTGGTCCACTGGCTGTTATCTGAGTATACAGATTCTACAACATCAGTGGGCTATAATGGGGTAGATTTTGAGGGGGTGGGGTGGTCCACTGGCTGTTATCTGAGTATACAGATTCTACAACATCAGTGGGCTATAATGGGGTAGATTTGGAGGGGTGGGGTGGTCCACCGGCTGTTATCTGAGTATACAGATTCTACAACATCAGTGGGCTATAGTGGGGTAGATCTGGAAGGGTGGGTGGTCCACTGGCTGTTATTTGAGTACGCAGATTAAATGACATCAGTAAGCTATAATGGGGGTAGATCTGGTGGGGGCGGGGTGGTCCACTGGCTGTTATTTGAGTACGCAGATTAAATGACATCAGTAAGCTATAATGGGGGTAGATCTGGTGGGGGCGGGGTGGTCCTCTGGCTGTTATTTGAGTACGCAGATTAAATGACATCAGTAAGCTATAATGGGGGTAGATCTGGTGGGGGCGGGGTACTGACAACTTGGCTAAGAAAACGGATTGAAAACGATTATAGTTCAGATTAGCATCATAATCACCAATACTGCATTCTCACTGTGCGGCTCTTACAGCTTAGCATCATAATCACCAATACTGCATTCTCACTGTGCGGCTCTTACAGCTTAGCATTATCACCAATACTGCATTCTCACTGTGCGGCTCTTACAGCTTAGCATTATCACCAATACTGCATTCTCACTGTGCGGCTCTTACAGCTTAGCATTATCACCAATACTGCATTCTCACTGTGCGGCTCTTACAGCTTAGCATTATCACCAATACTGCATTCTCACTGTGCGGCTCTTACAGCTTAGCATTATCACCAATACTGCATTCTCACTGTCCGGCTCTTACAGCTTAGCAGTATGAAACATGGTGAAATATGCTACATAATTGTGATTATCAATAAAAAACAGTGCATTCTTTGTTTCAGCCAATGAATGTGTCTTGACATCTGAAGGTATGACGTCAACTTTTGCTCCTGGGGATTATTTTACCCGTGGTTGCTCTGAAGAAAAGCGACTGCCTGACGGGAAGGACACACTGAAGGCCACGTGCTCAGGTAGCGGAACGTGGAACAACGAGCTTACAACTTGTGACGACAGGTGGTACTATATAAAGAATAAACAGACTTTTAACACTTATTGTCTAAAGTAAATAAATTTACACTCACCCCTATGTTGGCCTATATAGTGGTATTGGCAGTTCGTGTATACTAGACTCATCCCTATGATTGACTAAATAGTGACTACCTATTCAATGTGATGAATGCCTACTATGTAACCTGAGCTGTCATTGTGTACCTATTCAATGTGATGAATGCCTACTATGTAACCTGAGCTGTCATTGTGTACCTATTCAATGTGATGAATGCCTACTGTGTAACCTGAGCTCTTATTGTGTACCTATTCAATGTGATGAATGCCTACTATGTAACCTGAGCTGTCATTGTGTACCTATTCAATGTGATAAATGCCTACTGTGTAACCTGAGCTGTCATTGTGTACCTATTCAATGTGATGAATGCCTACTATGTAACCTGAGCTATCATTGTGTACCTATTCAATGTGATAAATGCCTAATGTGTAATCTGAGCTGTCATTGTGTACCTATTCAATGTGATGAATGCCTACTATGTAACCTGAGCTATCATTGTGTACCTATTCAATGTGATAAATGCCTAATGTGTAATCTGAGCTGTCATTGTGTACCTATTCAATGTGATGAATGCCTACTATGTAACCTGAGCTCTCATCGTGTATCTGTTCAATGTGATGAATGCCTACTATGTAACCTGAGCTGTCATTGTGTACCTATTCAATGTGATGAATGCCTACTATGTAACCTGAGCTGTCATTGTGTACCTGTTCAATGTGATGAATGCCTACTATGTAACCTGAGCTGTCATTGTGTACCTATTCAATGTGATGAATGCCTACTATGTAACCTGAGCTGTCATTGTGTACCTATTCAATGTGATGAATGCCTACTATGTTACCTGAGCTGTCATTGTGTACCTATTCAATGTGATGAATGCCTACTATGTAACCTGAGCTGTCATCGTGTACCTGTTCAATGTGATGAATACCTACTGTGTAACCTGAGCTGTCATTGTGTACCTATTCAATGTGATGAATGCCTACTGTGTAGCCTGAGCTGTTATTGTGTACCTATTCAATGTGATGAATGCCTGCTATGTAACCTGAGCTGTCATTGTGTACCTATTCAATGTGATGAATGCCTACTATGTAACCTGAGCTGTCATTGTGTACCTATTCAATGTGATAAATGCCTAATGTGTAATCTGAGCTGTCATTGTGTACCTATTCAATGTGATGAATGCCTACTATGTAACCTGAGCTGTCATTGTGTACCTATTCAATGTGATGAATGCCTACTATGTAACCTGAGCTGTCATTGTGTACCTATTCAATGTGATGAATGCCTACTATGTAACCTGAGCTGTCATTGTGTACCTATTCAATGTGATGAATGCCTACTATGTAACCTGAGCTGTCATTGTGTACCTATCCAATGTGATGAATGCCTACTATGTAACCTGAGCTGTCATTGTGTACCTATTCAATGTGATGAATGCCTACTATGTAACCTGAGCTGTCATTGTGTACCTATTCAATGTGATGAATGCCTACTATGTAACCTGAGCTGTCATTGTGTACCTATTCAATGTGATGAATGCCTACTATGTATGTTTGCAGGAGATGCCCACCATTACCTTATATTCAGGATGCGCAGTTTGACCTTGACAAAGTACAGGAAGGTAGCAATGTGACCTTTCAATGTGATAGAGGTCACAGGTTCAAGGACAACACTCTACAGAGGACGAGTCAATGTCTGAGTAGTCTGACATGGGAAGACCTGGGAAGATGTGGAGGTGAGATGGACAGCAAAACAACATATTTAAACATCGGTCGACACAGTTCTAATCACCTTGACATATTGTTTGAAGTCTCTACAAATGTATTTTTTGCTCGAAATGACATTGAGCTATTTTAGCAAGTCTTGACGTATGATTATTTTTGCTTGTAGTGACGTTGACATATGTTAGCAAGTCTTGACACATAACTATTTGTTCGGTTCTAATCAGTTTGATATATTTTAGCAATACTTGACGTATGATCATTTTTGCCTGCAATGACGTTGACATATTTTACCAAGTCTTGACGTATGATAATGTTTTGCCTCAAATGACCTTGGCATATTTTAGCAAGTCTTGGCAAATGACAATTTGTTTTAGCTCAGATAAATTTGCCATTTCTATCGGGTCTTGACGTATGATTACTGTTGTTCCAGCTGATCAGTGCTCTCCTTTGACGTCATCACACGGTCATCTCAGTACGTCATCCAGTACGTACGGTACAATTGTTATCGTCACGTGTGACGTGGGTTACGTCATGTCTAATAATAACTTGATGACGTCAGTCATGTGCCTGGGAAATGGCACTTGGAATGAAACCGTGGAGCCATGTGAAGGTAGGAAAACCAACAATGATCCTGGACAATATTTAACTTATTTTCTTACTAATTTATCAGTTTATATGCATGATTGCATGCAAAAGAATGCTAACTCACCAGGTGGCGCTCAACTAGCTCATCTTGCTAAAAAAAAGTGTATATAAATATTCTTCTAATAATGTGTTAAAATAAAAACAAAATAGCTGCATTGGCATACCATTAGTTTGTGTAAAATATCTATACACATTACTGTTTTTTATCAACTGGTATTGGCAAAGGGAATGGCAAAGTCCTTATTATTATGTGTTTTTTTAATGAGAAGTTCTATGTGTAGGCCCCCTATATCAATATTCGTCTAACAAAAACAAAATAAATTTCATTGGCATGTTATGAGTTTGTTTATATTATTTATATACATTTCTGTTTTTATCAACTAGAATTGGCAAAATGAATGGCTAAGTGACTATGATTATGTTTTATTTAATCAGATGTTCTATGTCCCCCGTACCCCTACACGTATGGCATGACGTCACAGGGTACGGGCAGAGGGTATCAGGACACTGTGACGGTACGCTGTGAGGGAAACATGGCGTTCAGGGACGGATACCAAGAGAAACATGTCACGTGCGGAGCTGACGCAACCTGGGATTTTCCGGAGCCTAGATGTTACGGTGAGATATAATAGTGACTTTACCGGGGACTAAATGTTATGTAAGATATCCACTCAGTCAATAGTGACTTTACCGGAGCCTAAATGTTACAGTGAGATATCCAGTTATAATAGTGACTTTACCTGAACCTAATTTCACGGTAGGATATTCACTCAGTCAATAGTGACTTAACTGGAACCTAAATGTTACATGAGATATCCTCTCAGCCAATAGTGACTTTACCAGAGCCTAATTGTTATGGTGAAATATAATGATGACTTTACTGGGGCCTAAATGTTACATTGAGATATCCACTCTGTCAATAGTGACTTTACCGGATCTTAAATTTCACGTGAGATATCCACTCTTAATAGTGACTTTACCAGAGCCTAAATGGTATATGAGTTATCCACTCTTAAGAGTGACTTTACCGGAGCCTAAATGTTATATGAGATATCCACTCAGTCAATGGTGACTTCACCAAAGCCTAAATGGTACAATGAGATATCCAGTTATAATACTGACTTTACTAGGTCTTAAATGTTACGTGAGATATCCACTCTTAATGGTGACTTTACAGGAGCCTAAATGTTATGTGAGATATCCACTCAGTCAATAGTGACTTTACCGGATCTTAAATGGTACAGAGATATCCACGCAGTCAATAGTGACTTTACCAAAGCCTAAATGTTACGTGAGATATTCACTCTTAATAGTGACTTTACCAGAACCTAAATGTTATGTGAGATATCCACTCAGTCAATAGTGACTTTACCGGATCTTAAATGGTACAGAGATATCCACGCAGTCAATAGTGACTTTACCAAAGCCTAAATGTTACGTGAGATATTCACTCTTAATAGTGACTTTACCAGAGCCTAAATGTTACAGAGATATCCACTCTTAATGGTGACTTTACAGGAGCCTAAATGTTATGTGAGATATCCACTCAGTCAATAGTGACTTTACCGGATCTTAAATGGTACAGAGATATCCACGCAGTCAATAGTGACTTTACCAAAGCCTAAATGTTACGTGAGATATTCACTCTTAATAGTGACTTTACCAGAACCTAAATGTTATGTGAGATATCCACTCAGTCAATAGTGACTTTACCGGATCTTAAATGGTACAGAGATATCCACGCAGTCAATAGTGACTTTACCAAAGCCTAAATGTTACGTGAGATATCCACTCTTAATAGTGACTTTACCAGAACCTAAATGTTATGTGAGATATCCACTCAGTCAATAGTGACTTTACCGGATCTTAAATGGTACAGAGATATCCACGCAGTCAATAGTGACTTTACCAAAGCCTAAATGTTACGTGAGATATCCACTCCTAATAGTGACTTTACCGGAGCCTAAATGTTATGTGAGATATAATAGTGACTTTACCGGAGTCTAAATGTTACAGAGATATCCACTCAGTCAATAGTGACTTTACCGGGGCCTAATTGTTACAGAGATATCCACTCAGTCAATAGTGACATTACAGGAGCACAAATGTTACAGAGAGATATCCACTCAATCAATAGTGACTTTACAGGAGCACAAATGTTACAGAGAGATATCCACTCGATCAATAGTGACTTTACAGGAACCTTAATGTCACCATGTACTGCCTGTTGTGTTTGTTTCTGACAATATATGCTCCCTGTACCGCATGTTGTATATGTTTCAAACAAAACATCCTGCCCATTACCGCCTGTTGTTTCAAACAATACATGCTCCCCTGTATCAACTGTTGTATATGTTTCAAACAATACATGCCCTTGTATCGCATGTTGTTTCAGACAATACCTGCTCCCCTGTACCGTATATTGTATGTGTTTCAGACAATACATACTCCCATGTACCGCCTGTTGTTTCAGATAATACATGCTCCCCTGTACCATCTGTTGTTTCAGATAATACATGCTCCCCTGTACCATCTGCTGCGCATGCTTCACCAGGCACCAGCGACGCTATTTCCGGTAGCCTGGTCACACTACATTGTGATGTGGGTTATCGGCTACCATCACAGACAACCATCTCAACATTGCTGTGTGACGAGGGAGTGTGGAACTGGACAAACTACACTGTCTGTCAAGGTCAAAGTGATTTTTTATTTTCTTCTTTCCTGGCCGGCCCCGATGGCTCATCGGTATCGACTGGGGCTTGTAACCTGGAGATACCAAGTTCGAATCCCGGTCGGGACAGATGTTTGTCATCGTTGTTGTGCATATACAATGCTCCAAACTGTTCAAAGGCCTGGAGTGTACAGTGCTGCCTATGGTACTGTGCACTATAGAGAGCCCGCGACGTCATTAAAAATAAGAGTAGGGCAAAGTCCCGACTTCGGGCTTCCTACTGTCGCGATATTGCCATGATTGTGCAGGAAGCGACGTAAAGCAATATTCACTCACCCTTCCTTTCTTTTCTCTCATTCCCTTGGATATTAAAAGGTGTATCCGCAACTTCAAAGTGGCAGATATCGAAAGGCATGATTATTTCATCCACTCCAAGTATCCAACCTATTATATGAAGAGAACAATTTATTCATCTGCTCCATTGCACAAACATCTATTATGCGAAATGTGAACAATAATGAACATTTAACCCTCAAACTAATAATCACGTTTTCCATGTTTTATTATCTGATTGAATCACACGAAATGTGTGTTTAACCCTTTGAGTGCGGGCGACGCTTTTAAGCGCATTCATACTGTTTTTCCACAACTAAAATTTGACAGAAATTGAACAAATATGCATGTATAAATCTTGAGTAAAGCCCCCATTGTGAAATTTAGCAGGTTTAATTTTTAAGTGAGGAGGTATTTTCCTTTCATTTGAAGTTGGCAATTGCGTGAGCAATGCCAACTTCAAATGAAAGGAAAATGTTAAGTAGTAATGAAGCACTTAAAGAGTTAAACATCAACATTTGCAAATGTTTTGTCCCAAATTAAGCAAATATGAGTAATTTTCACCCACTTGAAGTTGTGGGTGGACGCAACTTCAAGTCGGTGAAAATCTAAATTATTTAATTCAACGCTTTAATGATTAATGTATAGTTCTTTCATAAATCCTATTCAATCATCTTAAACAACATCAGAATATGATTTTGATATAATAGCGTAACGGTTTAAGTGCAATAAACATATACTAATATAACGTACCTGTCATCGATTTCCATCTGAATGATATGGGTCGAAGCCGCTGTAATCTCACAGTGATCCAAGGATACCACATCATATTAAATGTTGTGTTAGCATGGTTACAGATGTGTTTTGTCTGGTGTTGTCACTGGGACCTAAGTATAACACATCATATTGGGCCTGTATGATGTGTTACCATGGTTACAGATGTGGTTTGTCCGTGCTGTCACTGGAACCAAAGTATGACATATCATGTATGCTGTGTTACCATGGTTACAGATGTGCTTTGTCCCGTGCTGTCGCTGGAACCCAAATATAACATATCAAATACCATGGTTACAGATGTGTTTTTTTTTGTGCTTTCACCGGGACCCCAGATAATGGTGTTACCATGGTTACAAATAGGTTTTGTCTGGTAATGTCACCAGGACCCCAGTCTAACATATCATATAGCATGTGTTACCATGATTACAGATGTGGTCTGTCCGGTGCTGTTACTGGGACCCCAGTATAACATATCATCCCTGGTCAGACATTACGGTGCTCAGGTGAATATTACATGTAGTGAGGGGTACAGACTCGACCAGGAGAGAGCCGTGTCCACCAGGTGTCAGCAGGATGGAACCTGGTCTGATCTCACTGAGCATTGCGGGGGTAAGTGAGAATTGCCTTTATCAGCTCATTTCATCTTTGGCTGTGGCATAGCCAGAGCCAGAGATGAAATGACGTCTAAATAACTACTGTGTAATAATAAACTTTATTCTATTAGATATGGCATATATACTATAGTATATATTCACCCTTACAGCGCGGGGATCGACTTTAGTCGTCAGAATCTGACGTCTGTAGACGTCAGATTCTGACAACTGAAGTTGATTACAGCAGGATGGAACCTGGTCTGATCTCACTGAGCACTGCAGGGGTAAGTAAGACTCTGTCATCACCTCAGCTCTGGCCGTAATAGCCTGAATTGAGCTGAGCTGATATGAATGTGCTCCGAGATGGACAGACCATTTTCGTAACAGCTCAGTTCTGGCCGTAATAACGTAATCATGGTAACGACGCTGGCATATTTAAAAAATACGCTGGACGAAATTCCTCATGTTTTCCGTGTTTCAGTTGTGGACTGCAAACTGCCGCCCCCTCTGGTGAATGGAATGGTGGCAAGCGCCTACAACACAACATATTTGTCTGAGGTGACTTTGACCTGTATTACAGGTTATCATTTCACGGCAGGGTCACGGACTGCAAGGTCACAATGTGAGGAGGATGGGGTGTGGCGACCTCACCATACACACTGTAAAGGTAGGTCACAACAAGATCATGGCGAGGTCACGGAGGGGTCACGATGTGAGGAGGATGGGATGTGGCGACCTCATCATTCACACTGTAAAGGTAGGTCACGACAAGGTCACGGCGAGGTCACGGAGGGGTCACGATATGAAGAGGATAGGGTGTGGCGACCTTATCATTTACACTGTAAAGGTAGGCCACGGCAAGGTCACGGCGAGGTCATGATGTGAGGACGACTGGGTGTGGTGACCTTATCACTCACATTGTAAAGATAGGTCACGGGGCTGATTATATTTGTTACAAATCTAGGTATAGTTAGATGGGTTCACAGTCAACTCTACAGATCGTGTGTATATAATATGTATATTTGTTACAGTGATATTGTATACGTCTGTACCCACATGGTTGGATGTCGTCTGTACATAATATATCTACTTGTTACAGTGATATCGTGTACGTCTGTACCCACATGGTTAGATATCGTCTGTATATAATATGTCTACTTGTTACAGTGATATTGTGTACTTCTGTACCCACATGGTTGGATGTCGTCTGTATATAATATGTCTACTTGTTACAGTGATATTGTGTACGTCTGTACCCACATGATTAGATGTCGTATGTATATAATATGTGAATTTGTTACAGTGATATTGTGTACGTCTGTACCCACATAGTTAGATGTTGTCTGTATTAATATGTCTACTTGTTACAGTGATATCGTGTACGTCTGTACCCACATGGTTAGATGTCGTATGTATATAATATGTGAATTTGTTAAAGTGGTATTGTGTACGTCTGTACCCACATGGTTGGATGTCGTCTGTATATAATATGTCTACTTGTTACAGTGATATTGTGTACGTCTGTACCCACATGGTTAGATGTCGTCTGTATATAATATGTGAATTTGTTACAGTGATATTGTGTACATCTGTACCCACATGGTTAGATGTCGTATGTATATAATATGTGAATTTGTTACAGTGATAATGTGTACATCTGTACCCACATGGTTAGATTTTGTGTGTATATAATATGTGTATTTGTTACAGTGGTATTGTGTACATCTGGCACAACATGGTTAGATGTTGTGTGTATATAATATGTGTATTTGTTACAGTGATATTGTGTACATATGTGCCCACATGGTTAGATGGGTTCATAGCTGACTCTACAGATCGTGTGTATATAATATGTGTATTTGTTGCAGTGATATTGTGTACATATGTACCTACATGTATTTGTTACAGTGATATTGTGTTCATCTGTACCCACATGGTTAGATGGGTTCTCAGCTAACTCTACAGATCGTCTGTATATAATATGTGTATTTGTTACAGTGATATTGTGTACATCTGTACCTACATGTATTTGTTACAGTGATATTGTGTACATCTGTACCCACATGGTTAGATGGGTTCTCAGCTAACTCTACAGATCGTGTATTTGATACCATAGTAAACTACACATGTATGGAAGGTTATAGGTTCACAAGCGACAGAGAGACACACTGGCACCTGGCGAAGTGTAACCAATCAGCGCTATGGGAACCATCGCTGGATACCTGCAGATGTAAGAAACATGTAGTGACACTCAAGCCAATAACTTTACTTGAAGTGCTAAGTTCTTTAGAATTTTGTTTACGCATTTAAAGTTATGTCTCGCTACCTCTACCTTGAATTGGTAGAAATTACTTACATAATATGTAGAATTTGAATCAAACTGGAAATCAAACTAGAAATTTTAAGCTGATTTCTCCTTAAAATTTCTTGTTTAAGGAGAAATGAAAACTTGGTTCTAGACGTGGATATGTGCTAGGTAACTCTTTACTCGCTAGTGATTAATACAAATAATATCGTTTATCGTTTGACAAAACGAAAAAGTAGCTTTCATATTGGACCATCCTCCACCATCAGACAGACCATATAAACCAGTCATAGCGACTGAAAGATGTTATTTTTGTTATAACTCATTATTTTATAACCCATTATTTTGTTTTGTTCTTAGCTGTAAATCCCTCTGACGTCTTCACGGTGATTCCCACAGAGGGTTCCAAATCGAGGCTGATAGGAGCGGCCATCGGAGCTACCGTCCTAATAATAGCTTTACTGATTCTCCTCACAGATTTCTCATCTTTTGGAGCTGGGATAACACTAATGAGGAAAAATATATCATAGGATCTAATGTTAGGCTTTAACAGATAAAGTATAATATAATCAAAGTTTGACTGACGCAGACATGCAAAGCAAAGCTAGTAATATGTATACAGCTTCATGAGTATACATCTTATGGGTGTAGAAATTCAGGTGTTTACAGCTTCATGTGTGTACAGCAATTCAAGGGTGTACAGCTACATGGGTATACATCGTCAGGGGTGTACATCTTCAGGACTTCAGGCTTTTGGATTGTACAGCTTCATATGTGCGCAGAAGCACGGGTGTACAGATTAAAGGGTGTACTGCTTCTGGGGTGTACAGCTTCAGATGTGTACATATGTAGAGTTGTAGGCCCTACGGCTTCACGTGTATAGAGCTTAAGGGGTGTACAACTTCTAGAATGTAAAGCTTCAGGGGTGTACATATTGATGGGGTGTACAACTTCAGGGATATACATCTTACTGACTCTACAGCTACTGATGTGTACAGCTTTATGAATGTAGGCCTACAGCTTCGTGGATGTATAGCTTAATAGGTGTACAGCTTCATTGATGTACATCTTCAAGGGTGAACAGCTTCAAGACTTGTACCCGTTCATGAGTGTATAGCTTCTATGATGTATAGCTTCAGGGGTGTACAGCTTTAGGGTGTACAATTTCATGAGTGTGCAACTTTGTGGGTGTATGGATTCATGGGAATACAGCTTCATGTGTGTACATCTTCCCGGGTTACAGCTTCATGGGTGTACAGCTTCTTCGGTTACAGCTTCATAGGTGTACAGCTTCATGGGTGTATAACTTCATTGGTGTACAGCCTAATAGATGTACATCTTCAAGAGTGAACAGCTTAAAAGACTTGTACACTTTCATGAGTGTATAGTTTCTATGATGTGCAACTTCATGGGTGTTCATCTTCGAGGTGAACAGCTTCATGGGTGTACACCTCCATGGGTGAATAACTTTAGGGTGTACAGCTTCATGGGTGTACAGCTCCATAGGTGTACAGCTTCATGGGTGTACAGCTCCAGGGTGTACATCTTCATGGATGTACAGCCCAATAGATGTACATCTTCAGGGGTGAACATCTTCAAGACGTGTACACCTTCATGAGTGTATAGCTTCTATGATGTATAGCTTCATGGGTGTACGTCTTCATGGGTGTACAACTTCAGGAGTGTACATCTTCAGGCTGTACTGTGTACAGTATTAGAATTTACAGACAGACAGACATGTTTTATTTGCATAATTAAAAGTCATTACTGACCTATTTGTTACAAAAAATATATATACACATGTTTATACAAGATGATTAACTGTGAAATCACAATAAAATACACATGATATCACATTTAAATCAAACTTGCCATGATATATAAAATAACTGGACTACCTAAAATAAAATTAAACACCTTCAGCGTGTACAGGAGAACGTGTGTAGGCATCCAGCTTCAGGGTTGTACAGTTTTAGGGATATACAGTTTCAGAAGATGCACTCTATATTTTTCTGTGCTGTTTTAGCCAGCGTTAAAATAGTTTTTACCAAAGATAAGCACGGTTTGTATTCCAATAAACAAAGTTATTTGTAAACGACTTTACTGTTTTTATTTTGTCTTGTGTTATGTATCATATTTAAGAGGTGTATATTTATAACTTTAAACTTATTATTCTTGGCACGTTTTTGTAAGACGCTATTTCTCCCTGAGTTTCTATCTAATCAACTTGAAATTTTGACACAACATTCCCAGTTTAGTCAGGAGGGGTTCTATGACTTTTTTAAGACACCCATCTTGTTTTTCCGGATTAATCCAGGATTTTCTGGATCACTATACTCTTGAATGGCAAAAGACAGTTTCTGCTTACTTGTAAAGTGAGCAGATACCGCACTATGCTGTTCTTCAAATGCAAAAGGCAGTATCTGCTTACTTGTAAAGTGAGCAGATACTGCCTTTTGGCTTGCGCGACAGTAGGCCTATAATTGGGTCCAATGCTGTTTCATAGTGGACATGTCGGATGATTTTCCATTCATTGTCAGGAGGGTGAACAGGGTGCCCCTATATCCGGACCTACTCCACCCTTTAGTCTCTAGAGTTGATAATAAAAATACATGTATCCAATGTTTGAATTCCGGGCCAGCGTCGCAGCCAGTGGCCCAGTATTGAACCAATATTGTGTCTTTGGTATGGACAGTTGAAACCTTTCAAATGCTACAATTAAAATAACAGTTGCAATTTTTTTCAAACACGAAACGTTGAATCAATGTTGTTTTAATGTTTGGCTAGCGTCGCGGATAGTGATACAACATTAAATCAACAGAGAGACATGTCAATGTGTGTACTGTGCACCCTGAATGCGATTCCATTTTACAAACAAATATATATCTATTGAAATCTGCAACAGCTCAGTGGGGACTTCTGAAATTTGAAGCCTGAAGTCCGAAGTCTAAAATTACAGTTCAGAATGGCTGCCAGATAACTCATACGCGAAATTCCAATCAATCTGTCATAATAAAAATAATCCAACCAAATTCAAAATGGCCACCACAAAAACTATTAAAACCTAGCCCAAATATTATTGTTACTTGAAAAGTCACAATTCATGTCTAGTTCCTAATTACTGCTTAAATATCAAATCAAATATATTAGACCATATCGCATAATTCAAAAACCACCAAACAGGATTAGTTGTTGGTTTAACGTTGGTCCCCCCGTCGTGGCAGCAAAGTTTTTAAAATGAGGGATGTTCAAGGGTACCCTCGAACCACAAAGACTGTACATTTTTAACTCCAGGTTATAAAAAACCAACATTCGGGTCAGCGTCTTGTGTTTGCTGTGTACTACTGTGGTCAGTGAATGTTAATTGATGACCCTATATCAGCACGTGCACGTAACATTGAGGAATATTATATGAATGAATGAATGAATGAATGAATGAATGAATGAATGAATGAATGAATGAATGAATGAATGAATGAATGAATGAATGAATGAAATCTTATATAGCGCATGTATCCAGCCGGCAGCTGTTCGGAGCGCTGAACATCGAGATTAACTTAGCAAGGCCTGTTATCATTCAAATTCCAACTCAGTCTCCTGGGAGATATACAGCTGAGCTGCCATTGAGGCGCATCAAGCTATTTTCATTCCAAGCAAATTCGCCTTATGTGCCAAGTACTCACACATTGTGGATTTTCTGGGGTCTCGCTGGATGGAAACTGCGCCTACGTCCATTGAGGTTCTTTTACGTCCAACTCTAGGTCAGTCAGACGAGCCATCTGATTTACGTGGTTCTCTGAGCCCCAAGAGTGTATACAGCACCTGGCAGTCACCAGGCGGTCACCCATCCAATTATGAACCGGGCGCGACGTTGCTTAACTGCAGTGATAAAGCCAATCACGATGGGCGAACGCCGTATTCAGTATAAATTATATACGTTTTTGTAGTAACTGGTCGTGAATCTAATGCATGTGAAACAAGTCAATTGATTTGGTTTTTTTTTGTTAGGCAAAATTTTAAAGAATTATTCTTCAATGAATATGAGATATAATATATAAAATAATGCGAATATGGTAAAATAACAACATATGGAACAAGCTCCAGCTATCTATTCATAGTAATTCAGCAGGTACAGTAGAACCTGCTATGCGCAGCCACCCTTGTGGTACAAGGAAAGTGACCTTTGAAGACAGGTGGCTGCTCATAGGAGATTCATTTGTATACAAAATGTCATTTTGGGGAATGACCAAGTGGCCTCCCATGGGAGGTTGGCTGCTCAAAGGAGTGGCTGCTCATAGCAGGTTACACTGTAATACGTTGCCATTCACCAGGTGGTGCTCGCAGGCTGTCATTCACTAGGTGGTGCTCGTAGTCTGTTTGCTGTTCTTATTGATTTTTCCACCGTATTTGAAGTCTGTATTAAACAATACAGCTTACAATATAATGCACGGTAACAAAATGTGTAAATATACAATATTATAAATTAACAATATCTGAATAATGTGACGTGCTACAAAAATATTTTGACTCATTCTTTATCAGTTTATCATATCATTAAAACATGAATAAACACCGGCCATAGATTTACAACATTCTCTATTATTACCTGCCATGTGAAAAAGACACAGTTAAATATTCGACATGGATTGTGAATAGTTATCTAAAATAAAGACAGAGAGACAAGGTCGCTGGTCACAGCCCGGCTGACCAGCTGCCTATTGAAAAAACACTCGAGGCACCATGTTGATGTTTGGTCGCCCTCATCTGACTGTCTAGTGGACTGGTGTACAATCAATTTGTAACGCCGAAAAAGTGGCTGCCCGCCACTTTGATAAGTTTTAAAGGTCACGTTAGGAAAATATAAACAATCGAACATTCGCATCGAGCTGGTATGAACAGTATAAACGGCGGCCATTTTGTTTGAATTTCTAGAGTCTATAAACAACGTCCAGCTCCCCGTTTGGAAACGAAGTGCCAGACAGGTGCCTCGTCCACGTTCCACATGGATTCGGAGACAGGTGCCCCGTCCACGTTCCACTTGGATTCGGAGACAGGTGCCCCGTCCACGTTCCACATGGATTCGGAGACAGGTGCCCCGTCCACGTTCCACATGGATTCGGAGACAGGTGCCCCGTCCACGTTCCACATGGATTCGGAGACAGGTGCCCCGTCCACGTTCCCCATGGATTCGGAGACAGGTGCCTCGTCCACGTTCCACATGGATTCGGAGACAGGTGCCCCGTCTACGTTCCACATGGATTCGGAGACAGGTGCCCCGTCCACTTTCCACTTGGATTCGGAGACAGGTGCCCCGTCTATGTTCCACATGGATTCGGAGACAGGTGCCCTGTCCACGTTCCACATGGATTCGGAGACAGGTGCCCTGTCCACGTTCCACATGGATTCGGAGACAGGTGCCCCGTCCACGTTCCACATGGATTCGGAGACAGGTGCCCCGTCCACGTTCCACATGGATTCGGAGACAGGTGCCCCGTCCACGTTCCACATGGATTCGGAGACAGGTGCCCCGTCCACGTTCCACATGGATTCGGAGACAGGTGCCCTGTCCACGTTCCACATGGATTCGGAATCGTTCTTTATTTTACCCCAAAGAGAAGAAACCCTATCAGGCTTCTAGGCTTGTAGTCCGCCGTCAAAAGACAACGCATTAAAGAGGATATTTCTAACGTTTGAAAAACACTACACTAAGAACATGAAAGTAATTTGTACCCGTCGAAACAAAAACAGCAGCCTGAATATTTTTGAGACGCCCTTTTATGGACGTTTATGAAGCATATCGCGGCTAAATTATCGGAGAGCTTGCGAACTTGCACAATACCAAGTTATTTCTATATGTGCCTTTACCTGATGTATTTCGGTACCAGTATATTTGCAATGGATAATCCATACTTAACAATCTTTTGAAATTAAAAAGAGGTAGGTTTTTAATTTACATTGACGCGGTCGCTTGCGCCAAGCGGCAAGCCACATGGAGGGAGGGGGTTCAGGGGGCATGACCCCTGGGAAAAAAACAAGTGTTAAATGTTGTTCATTTTCTACCTTCTAACAACAATTTTGTAATAACCTGGAAATGTGTAGGATCTGCTAATATAATCTGTAAGTGATGGAATGAGCCTGAATTGGTAGGGTTGGCAAGTATGATAAATTTAATTCACGCAGTGTGGCAATTCACAACTGAAAGTGAATTAAATATGGCATGATGGATACATTGTCGGCCATGTATATATATTAAAGGGGTAAATAATATGTATGTATATTAAAGGGGTAAATAATATGTATATATATTAAAGGGGTGAATAATATGTATATATATATACAAGGGGTTATTAATATGTACATATATTAAAGGGATTAATAATGGGTATATATATTAAAGGGGTGAATAATATGTATATATATTAAAGGGGTAAATAATGGGTATATATATTAAAGGGGTTAATATTATGTATATATATTAAAGGGGTTAATAATATGTATATATCAAAGGGGTTAATAATATGTATATATATTAAAGGGGTAAATAATATGTATATATATTAAAGGGGTTAATAATATGTATATATATTAAAGGGGTTAATAATATGTATATATATTAAAGGGGTGAATAATATGTATATATATTAAAGGGGTAAATAATGGGTATATATATTAAAGGGGTGAATAATATGTACATATATTAAAGGGGTGAATAATATGCATATATATTAAAGGGGTAAATAATGGGTATATATATTAAAGGGGTTAATATTATGTATATATATTGAAGGGGTGAATAATATGTATATATATTAAAGGGGTTAATAATATGTACATATATTAAAGGGGTTAATAATATGTATATATATTTAAGGGGTTAATAATATGTATATATATTAAAGGGGTGAATAATATGTATATATATTAAAGGGGTAAATAATGGGTATATATATTAAAGGGGTGAATAATATGTACATATATTAAAAGGGTAAATAATATGTATATATATTAAAGGGGTTAAGAATATGTATATATATTAAAGGGGTTAATAATATGTATATATATTAAAGGGGTAAATAATATGTATATATATTAAAGGGGTTATTAATATGTATATATATTAAAGGGGTAAATAATATGTATATATATATATTGTCCATGTTCTGTTCCTGACATAGCTTGGCCTCTTGTTTTCTCTCGTGTATTATGTTCCTGCCATAGGTTGGTCTCTTGTTGTCTCTCGGCTGTTCTGTTCCTGCCATAGGTTGGTCTCTTGTTGTCTCTCGGCTGTTCTGTTCCTGCCATAGGTTGGTCTCTTGTTGTCTCTCGGCTGTTCTGTTCCTGCCATAGGTTGGTCTCTTGTTGTCTCTCGGCTGTTCTGTTCCTGCCATAGGTTGGTCTCTTGTTGTCTCTCGGCTGTTCTGTTCCTGCCATAGGTTGGTCTCTTGTTGTCTCTCGGCTGTTCTGTTCCTGCCATAGGTTGGTCTCTTGTTGTCTCTCGGCTGTTCTGTTCCTGCCATAGGTTGGTCTCTTGTTGTCTCTCGGCTGTTCTGTTCCTGCCATAGGTTGGTCTCTTGTTGTCTCTCGGCTGTTCTGTTCCTGCCATAGGTTGGTCTCTTGTTGTCTCTCGGCTGTTCTGTTCCTGCCATAGGTTGGTCTCTTGTTGTTTCTCGTCTGTCCTGTTCATCACATAGATTGGTCTCTTGTTGTATCTGTGTGTTCTGTTCCTGACATAGCCTGGTCTCTTGTTGTCTCTCGTGTGTATCGTTTACATACGTTATCCAGAGTAGGTCCTGCTGGCTATACTTGATCCCACCTGTCCGTACCTCCTGTTACTTACCATTTCCCACTCTTGCCCATGTCTCCTGTTGGCGTACCATAGCTCCACCTATTTTGCCCGTGCCCCTGTTGGCGTACCATAGCTTCACCCCTCTTTCCCGTAACCCCTGTTCACATCACATAGCTCCACCCCTCTGTCTTGTAACCCCTGTTTACATACCATAGCTCCACCCCTCTTGCCCGCGTTCCCTGTTGGCGTACCATAGCTTCACTCCTCTTGCCCGTGTCCCCTGTTGGCATACCATAGCTTCACCACTTTTGTCCATGTCCCCTGTTGGCGTACCATAGCTTCACCCCTTTTGTCCATGTCCCCTGTTGGCATACCATAGCTCCACCCCTCTTGCCCTCCTGTTGCCGTACCATAGCTTCACCCCTTTTGTCAATGTCCCCTGTTGGCATACCATAACTTCACCCCTCTTGCCCGTGTCCCCTTTTGGCGTACCATAGCTCCACCCCTCTTGCCCGCGCTCCCTGTTGGCGTACCATAGCTTCACCCCTCTTGCCCGTGTCCCCTGTTGGCGTACCATCGCTTCACCCCTTTTGCCTGTGTCCCTGTTGGCGTACCATAGCTTCACCTCTTTTGCCCGTGTCCCTGTTGGCGTACCATAGCTTCACCCCTTTTACCCGTACCCTGTTGCCGTACCATAGATTCACCCTTCTAGATCTCCCATCAGACACGAGATGTTAAATCAATGTTGGTTTAACGTAGGGCCAGCGTCGTAGATGGTGGGACAACGGTAAACCAACATTGATTCAACGTGTTGTGTATGCTGGGAGCTGTCTCTCACTTAGAAAAAAGAAGAAAAAATATTGTGTTCTTATCCCTACTATGTTCCAAATAGGAATAAGCAAAAAATCACTTAACAAAACATTTTGCACGAAAATACATATTTGTTCCCGACATAGCTTGGTCTCTTGTTGTTTCTCGTCTGTTCTGTTCCTGACATAGCTTGGTCTCTTGTTTTCTCTCGTGTGTTCCTGACATAGCTTGGTCTATTGTTGTCTCTGTGTGTTCTGTTCCTGACATAGCTTGGTCTCTTGTTTTCTCTCGTGTGTTCCTGACATTGCCTGGTCTTTTGTTGTCTCTGTGTGTTCTGTTCCTGACATAGCTTGGTCTCTTGCTGCCTCTCGTGTGTTCTGTTCCTTACATAGCTTGGTCTCTTGTCATCTCTCGTGTCTTCTGTTCCAGACATAGCTTAGTCTCTTGTTGTCTCTCGTATGTTCCTTACATAGCTTGGTCTCTTGTCATCTCTCGTGTCTTCTGTTCCTGACATAGCTTGGTCTCTTGTTTTCTCTCGTGTGTTCCTGACATAGCTTGGTCTATTGTTGTCTCTGTGTGGTCTGTTCCTGACATAGCTTGATCTCTTGTTTTCTCTCGTGTGTTCCTGACATAGCTTGGTCTCTTGTTGTTTCTCGTCTGTTCTGGTCCTGACATAGCTTGGTCTCTTGTTTTTTCTCGTGTGTTCCTGACATAGCTTGGTCTATTGTTGTCTCTGTGTGTTCTGTTCCTGACATAGCTTGGTCTCTTGTTTTCTCTCGTGTGTTCCTGACATAGCCTGGTCTCTTGTTGTCTCTGTGTGTTCTGTTCCTGACATAGCTTGGTCCCTTGTTGCCTCTCGTGTGTTCTGTTCCTTACATAGCTTGGTCTCTTGTCATCTCTCGTGTCTTCTGTTCCAGACATAGCTTAGTCTCTTGTTGTCTTTCGTCTGTTCTGTTCCTGACATAGCTTGGTCTCTTGTTGTCTTCCGTCTGTTCTGTTCCTGACATAGCTTGGTCTCTTGTTGCCTCTCGTCTGTTCTGTTCCTGACATAGATTGGTCTCTTGTTGTCTCTCGTCTGTTCCTGACATAGCTTGGTCTCTTGTTGTCTCTCGTCGGTTCCGTTCCTGGCATAGCTTGGTCTCTTGTTCCCTCTCGTGTGTTCTGTTCCTGACACAGCTTGGTCTCTTGGTCTCTCGTCTGTTCTGTTCCTGACATAGCTTGGGCTCTTGTTGTCTCTCGTCTGTTCCTGACATAGCTTAGTCTCTTGTTGTCTCTCGTCGGTTCCGTTCCTGGCATAGCTTGGTCTCTTGTTCCCTCTCGTGTGTTCTGTTCCTGACACAGCTTGGTCTCTTGGTCTCTCGTCTGTTCTGTTCCTGACATAGCTTGGTCTCTTGTTGTCTCTCGTCTGTTCCTGACATAGCTTGGTCTCTTGTTGTCTCTCGTCGGTTCCGTTCCTGGCATAGCTTGGTCTCTTGTTGCCTCTCGTGTGCTCTGTTCCTGACACAGCTTGGTCTTTTAGTCTCTCGTCTATTCTGTTCCTGACATAGCTTGGTCTCTTGTTGTCTCTCGTCTGTTCCTGACATAGATTGGTCTCTTGATGTCTCTCGTCTGTTCTGTTCCTGACATAGTTTGGTCTCTTGATGTCTCTCGTCTGTTCTGCTCCTTGTTGTGTGTCCTGCAGCTCGTGTTTTCCAAAGTGATGCCACTCAGCCATATCTGTTGACATCGCTTCGTGTCCCTCCTGCACATGTGCTCTTCTGTTGTCCATGGTGTCACCTGCTCTGCTCTGCAAAGCCAAAAGGCAGTATCTGCAGATACTGCCTGTTCTGTTCCTTGTTGTGTGTTCTGTTCCTGGCATAGCTTGGTCTCTTGTTTTCTCTCGTCTGTTCCTGACATAGCTTGGTCTCTTCGTCTCTCGTCTGTTCTGTTCCTGACATAGCTTGGTCTCTTGATGTCCGCCCTGCTCGTGTGTTTTGTTCCTGACATAGCTTGGTCTCTTCGTCTCTCGTCTGTTCTGTTCATCATATAGCTTGGTCTCTTGTTGTCTCTGTGTGTTCTGTTCCTGACATAGCCTGGTCTCTTGTTGCCTCTCGTGTGTTCCTGACATAGCTTGGTCTCTTGTTGTCTCTCGTCTGTTCCTGACATAGCTTGGTCTCTTCGTCTCTCGTCTGTTCTATTCCTGACATAGCTTGGTCTCTTGATGTCCGCCCTGCTCGTGTGTTTTGTTCCTGACTTAGCTTGGTCTCTTCGTCTCTCGACTGTTCCTGACATAGCTTGGTCTCTTCGTCTCTCGACTGTTCTGTTCCTGACATAGCTTAGTCTCTTGATGTCCGCCCTGCTCGTGTGTTCTGTTCCTGACATAGCTTGGTCTTTTCGTCTCTCGTGTGTTCTGTTCCTGACATAGCTTGGTCTCTTGATGTCCGTCCTGCTCGTCTGTTCTGTTCCTGACATAGCTTGGTCTCTTGATGTCCGTCCTGCTCGTGTGTTCTGTTTGCTCTCCCGACTCCTCTACGCTCGCTGGTGTCCTTTATGCTCGTGTCATCTGCTGCTGACTCTGCTACTGCTCCTGCAGCTCGTGTTTTCTAAAGTGATGCCACTCATCCATATCTGTTGACATCGCTTCGTGTCCCTCCTGCCCATGTGCTCTTGGTGTCCATGGTGTCACCTGCTCTGCTCTGCAAAGCCAAAAGGCAGTATCTGCAGATACTGCCTTTTGACTTTGCAGAGCACTGCTGTGGGCATTGGCTCTCTTGCTGTTGCATTTGCTCGCTTCTCCTGTCCGTGTGTCCGGCTGTTGGCTTGTTCCCTTGCAGTGCTGCCATTCATCTGTGATCTTCACAGCTTGCTGTGCTCTGCTGTTGCCCCTCCTGTCCCTATGCTCTGCTGTCGCTATCCCGCCCATGCTGGCAACTGCTGGCTTGGCATAGCTGGTCCCTTGCATTGCTCGCTCACCCTGTCCGTGTCTGCTGTTGACCTCCTGTCCATGTTCTCCGCTGCTGGCTTTGCATAGCTGGTTCCTTGCATTGCACGCCCCTCCTGCTCGTGTCTTCTGTAGCGCTGCCATTCAGTCGTGACCCACCCCGATGACAGGACAATAGTCTACACCACGCACCTCTCACAGAGCTCCCCTGAGAGCAATCAGACCAGGACTCCACAGCGCAAGTGTAAGGATTCTACACAACTACAGTAAACTACAGTAAATCAGACCTTTAATCGTCAAAATAACCACACCAATGGAGTCAGTGTATTTAAATTAGTCAAAAGTGAGGTATTAAACTGCGGTGAATTAGCGCCAGAGAGCAATAAAACAAGGACTCCACAGTGTGAGTGTAAGGATGCTACACAACTACAGTAAACTACAGTAAATCAGACCTTGAATCGTCAAAATAACCACACCAATGGAATCAGTGTATTTAAATTAGTCAAAAGTGAGGTATTAAACTGCGGTGAATCAGCGCCAGAGAGCAATAAAACAAGGACTCCACTGTGTGAGTATAAGGATGCTACACAACTACAGTAAACTACGGTGAACCAGACCTTGAATCGTCAAATTCACCACACCAATGGGATCAGTGTATTTAAATTAGTCAAAAGTGAGGTATTAAACTGCGGTAAATCAGCCACAGAGAGCAATAAAACCAGGACTCCACAGTGTGAGTATAAGGATGCTACACAACTACAGTAAACTACAGTAAATCAGACCAGAGAGCGATCAAGGACTCCACAGTGTAAGGATTCACCCAGAAATCACTAAACACAGATACAGTAAATTTGTTACAAAACAAGGACACCATAAGGATCCATACGAGTGTAAGGAATATACTAACACTTCAGAGACACACAGTAAATTAGCTAATTGAAGGTAAATAAAAAAAATATATTGTTTATTTCCATCTATGTCACAAATTGAGAGCACATTAAACTTAGGTTTAACTATTTAACAATTAAAACGCTAAATTACATAATTTAAATTTTAACCACTTCAAGTTGTGTCTCGCTACCGCGACCCACAACTTCACTTGGCTGAAAATTACACATATTTGTTTAGTTTGAGACCAAACATTTTCACATCTTGATGTTCAAACACTGATTTCATTCTCAATAACTGGGATTTAACCCTTTCAAGCCTGAATTTACATTGTCATCTTCATCCACTACAAGCCGCGAATTGCTGTCGCAATTCTCGACTTGTAGTGGATGGAGATGATTTGATGTTGTTTAAAAATTAAAGAAAATGACCATGTATTTGTAAACCAGTTTCATGGAAATTTCCGTTCTAAAAACCTTGGTTGCAGGAAAATTCAGTCTGTTTTCAAGGATGTAAGATGATGCTTTGTGAGGGCTTAAAGTGTTCACCGCTAACAACCCTTACAGCGCGGGGATCAACTCTAGCCATTTAGACTTTAGAGTCTGAAGTCTAAAGACGTCAGGCTCTGACGTCTAAAGTCGATCCCGGTACTTAGCTTAATTAAAATACTATTTAAACAATCAAATGAGTTTACTTGTCAGTTTAATAATGCGCAAAGGAACATTCTGCTTTAACTTCTACTAAACAGTTGCGATATAAATATTTATATTGGTCGTATACCCATAATATAGATATTCAAATGAAGCGGAAAGAACTAACTAAGACATTTATGATGATTTCAAATTGAAAAAAACACTTAGGTATCCATGGTTTATTAAATATTTCTGATGCATGTTTTATTTAACCTGTGCTCGTTTTAGTGAAATGTCGTTTGATTTTAAGTTAACTTAGCATGCTTATATCAATTTTCATGTGATGTTACGGAAACTAATCCTGTTGTATATAATCATGTACATATGCTCATTTTAATGACGCATAAGTCTGCATAGACTTACCGTCGTCAATAAATATCTATCTATATATTTATCTACAAAAATATTTCCGCGCTTTAAGGCTTAATGGTTAATCACAGAATGCACTTGCAGATATTTTTTCACAAACACCACACAACTCCATTATAAACCTTAAAGCACTAGCCTTTTCGTTCGTCCTTTAACCCTTTAAGCGCTGAATTATTTTTAAATACACCATGGAGACCAAGGGGTTTAATCAATTTGAAATCTTCATAAACGTCTTAGTTAGCTCTTTCCGCTTCATTTGAATACCTATATTATGGGTCTACGGCCATTAGAAATATTTTTACTCTTACAGTGCGGAGATCGACTTTAGTCGTCAGGATCTGACGTCTATAGACGTCAGATTCTGACGACTAAAGTCAATCCCCGCGCCGTAAGTGTTAAAGCACAAGCCTTTTCGTTTGTCATTAAAAAAAAACATCGGAATGAAACATGACCATTAAATTCGCTACATTGGAAAATGTTTAGATTCAGATCGTGTGTTGTGAGTAATTTTCATTCACTTGAAGTTGTGGATCGCGGTGGTGGATAAACGTTTCAATTACGTAACGTAGCGCCCAAAGGGTTAATTTAACCAATTTGTTGATTCTGTAGTTGAAGGGTTCGCTTTTTAACCCTTTAAGCCCTCACGATGCACTAAGGCATCATTTTACATCTTTGAAAACAGACTTAATTTTTCTACAACTATGGGTTTTTGAATGAAATACTTTTTCTCCACTTCATTTATTTATTAGGCTTTATATACACAAATATATACAATAATCGTACAAATATGCAATTGTAAATAAAATTGTGTACATCAGAATGTCGAATACAGGTGACCAGCACCCTGACTAAGTTCGACATCCAGGATAAAATTTATATTCATGGTAATTACATTTAAAATTACACTTAAAAGTAAAATTAAATATAAATATATTATACAAACTTTTTGTTTCCCGCGCTAAAACCAGAGATAAAATAACCACATATTAGTATAAAAGTAGCAAAAAAACCCTTTGGAAAGCGTAGAAACTAATAAATCATCCTCATCCACTACAATTCGAGAATTGGGACAGCAATTTATGACTTGTAGTGCATGAAGATGACAATGATAAATTCAGGCTTGAAAGGGTTAAGTTCACGCAGCACTTGTAAGGATTCTACATCACTTCACAGTCGTACAGTAAACTGAGACAGCTTCAATACCTATAGTCAGATTCACATTAAATTCACCAACCAGAATTTTCGCGGATTTCTCAGTCAGTACTGAACCAATTTTTATTAAATTGTACACACACTATTTTGCATTTATTGCGTGACTCACCTGGAAGTTTTGATAAGTATTGTAGAAGTTAGACCATTTGACATGTAATAAAATACGAAGACGAAGCTAATGGGTTTGTAGAGGGCAACATTTTTTTTTCTACATGTCAAATGGTCTAACTTCTCAAATGCTTATTAAAAATTCGCGAAACTTTTAGGGTAGTCACGACATGAATAGAAAATAGTGTGTAGAATTTCATGAAATTGGTTGAGAATTGACTGAGAAATCGGCGAAATTCTTAAGCAATGCGTAAGCCTAAAGACGAGTTTCTGTTATTTTCATCCACTGTGGGCTGTGGAATCATCATAAAAGTCTCAGTTAGCTTCATTTGAATACTTTTGGTATGGGTCTATGGCCATTATAAACATGGTTGGGTCTACTCTTCCAGTGTTACAAGCCGTTTCATTCCTGATATAGGACTATTCTATGTTTTCTAGTTGACGATGTTTTTGTCATCAAAAGCATCTCTCGTTGCAGTTACGAACGGTTTTATTCCCAACAATTTCTAGGTTTTCTGGGAAAAAATCGGATATTTCGCGGCATCAATGTACGTTTTTATGTTTTCAGGATTACCGTGATATATCTGGTTCTGAATGCGTCTATAGAAGGAGGAGTGTCAAAAGAGACACCACCAAGCGTTTAGAGGGATTCTCCTGCCGCACTACAAAGATACTGTGTCCACAAAAGTCGGGATTTACCGAGCTTATCTGGGGATTCTTTACAAAAGAGTCCTGGGCGAGTCTAGAGAGCTGAGGCGGGGAGCGTATTAAATCACAGGAGCCACACGGTACAGCAGAGACCAGATCTAACGTGTAAATCACGGCATCTGATCTAACAAGGCTTGTGGTTCTCATTGTCATAGCATCCCACCAGAGAAAGGTGTGGTTCTCTTGGATTGTAAACGTGTATAAAAGATAGTTCAAGAAGAACATAAGGATAAGGTATATATGCTAATCATATGCAAATCTTATATTCACCAAGCCACTAACCCTTAGAGCACTGGTGTCGACTACAGTTGACTATAGTATTATTTTCTCATGTTTTAATTGTCTTGTATAACCAGGTTTTAAAAATTAAATATGTCTCAAATCTGTGATAATCATATACATTTCAACCTAAATTTTGCAAATTAAACTAATTTTTTGTCACTTGAAGTTGTGGATCGCGGTAGCGAGACACAACTTCAAGTGGCTGAATTTTTTTTTTTTGGCTCAGTGCTCTAAGGGTTACACTGATTAAGGTGTAGTTTTTAAGACTGTAATACTGAATAAAACCAAGAAGGAGATAAAACATAGTTCAGAATAAACACATAAGGATAAGGTGAATGCAAATAACAATATTAGGGTGTGTTTTTTAGCTGAACACCAAACAAGATATGATAAAGCAACACGTGGTACAGCTTTCAGTGAAACATATTCTGGTAGCAATCTGAAGCGCAAGTCAGAAGAAAGAGAAGGATATGATACATACAAATCAGAAGGTGTGTTGGAAGTGAACATAATAACAGTGTAGGACATGCTTGAGTGACCTCACCAGGTGGACAGGATAATAACAAGCCGATGTCATAATAGGCAAGCCGATGTCATGATAAGTCAGCTGGTGTCATAATAAACAAGCTGGTGGCAACGACAGACGAGCTGTTATCATAAAGAACAATCTGACGGCATAATAAGAAACTGATGTCATAATAAGACAGTTGACGTTATAATAAGAAAGCTGCCGTTATAATTTAGGCATTCTCACTTTACAGTAATTCACCTGATACAAAATAATGATCACCTGCTTGGTTCTCATACTGCTGGTTGCTATGGCAACGGACGTACGCTGTCAAAGACAAGAAGATGGTCTAGGTAAGTGTAAAACTGTTAACATTTCCCTTCCGAGCTGATAGCCAGAAGTGAGTGAGTGAGTGAGTGAGTGAGTGAGTGAGTGAGTGAGTGAGTGAGTGAGTGAGTGAGTGAGTGAGTGAGTGAGTGAGTGAGTGAGTGAGTGAGTGAGTGAGTGAGTGAGTGAGTGAGTGAGTGAGTGAGTGAGTGAGTGAGTGAGTGAGTGAGTGAGTGAGTGAGTGAGTGAAAATTGCTTCACGTCGCTTTCTTCACAGTGAGGCAATATCGCGACAGAAGGAAGCCCGAAGCCGGGACTATGCCCTACTCTTACTTCAAATGACTTCACTGGTTCTTTACAGTGCATAGTACCATAGACAGCACTGTACACTCCATGCCTTTGAAAAGCTTGGATCACTGTATATGCACAGCTAAGATAACAAATATCCGGCCCGACCGGGATTGGAACCTGGTACCTCCAGGTTACAAGCCCCAGTCGATGCGAATTAGCCATCGGGACCGGCCCTGGGTTATGTGGAATCCCACCGTCTTTTAAAAGCTGTTTCTCTTTGAAACGTCAGTATATTATTATCACAAAACTGACTTTTTAGCGTCAAACAGCAGTTACCCGACGTTTGCACGGCACTATCATACTGTGTTGATGTCACAGCAGATCACAGTATTCCGCGAAAAATCAAATGGCAGTAAGTGTTTACTTTTCAAGTAGGGATTATACCTCTACGTCCCAGCGAACACGATACGATATCCTAATGCTGGTTTAATGTTGGGCCAACAGTGGAGACGGTGGCTCAACATTGGTTCAACATAGGGGAAAATTGTGGTGTTTTTTTACCGAGAACTAGGTATTCCACATAAACAGGCCGACCCCGGCTCATTTGATCCGGCTGTGGCTCGAGACTCAGAGGTACTGAGTTCGAATACCGGCCGGTTCAGATGTTTTTCATCGGGGTGGTGCATATACAGTGCTCCAAACTGTTCAAATTCTTGGACTGTGCAGTGTTGTCTATGGTACTGTGCACTATAAAATACCGTTGAAATCATTCGAGAAGAGTAGGGCATAGTCTCGACTTCGCGCTTCCTTCTGTCACGATATTGCCATGATTGTGCAGAAAGCGACGTAAACCAATATTCACTCACTATTCAAGCAAACACAAAACTCTCGTATAACATTTGTACAGCATGGGACCAACGTCGAGTACAAAAGTTGTACAAATGTGTGTTGTGTTTGCTGATAATAACCCAGCGAGCACAACACATTTGTATAACATTTATACAACGTCGGCCCAACGTCTTCGACGTTGGGCCAACATTGTATAAATGTTATACAAATGTGCCTGCTAGGAAGCTCCATATGAGCAGTGCCTGGTCACTGTCAATGAATAATTACTCCTCTCTCCCCCTCGCTCTCGGTGTACCCCTCTCTCCCCCTCGCTCTCAGTGTACCCCTCTCTCCCCCTCTCTCTCTGTGTCTGTGTGACGACCCATGGTACTCCATGGCCATCCTGTTGATTGCCCACACACAGACCCCGCCCTGAGCCATGGACTCAAACCTTTTACATTCCTAATATAGCTCTACTCAGGCGCGGATCCAGAGGGGGGGGGGGGGGCGCAGGGGGCGCACGCCTACCCGTTTTTGCGCTAATTTTTTTAAAAGTCCCCTGAATTGGCCTAAATATGCCTAAAAACTCGCCTCCGAGCCACCTGCGCCCCTCCTTTTTCAAATCCTGGATCCGCCCCTGCTACTTGCAGGTGGAATGCTACGATATGAGCCTTGCCATGCGCTAGCACACGATGCGACGGGATGTTATAATACGGGATGTTATAATACGATACAATAGGATACTATATCGTCGCCTCGGAGCTAAATGATCCTATCTGACACTCGTCAGAGTGGCAGATAGGATCATTTAGCTCCGAGGCGACGATATAGCGTGTACGATACGACGCATATAATACAATACGGTACGATATACATTATGCTGCATAAGAAAAAAAAACGTTTGTAAGTAAACGGTTACTATTTATAAATAAAAGGTAAAGTGGCTGCTTTATAGTTTTTTTACAAAATGTGCCACGTGGTGTATTAGAATAATGACAATCATAGAAATGACTATAAGAATAATAGTGATGACAATCATAGAAATGGCTGGTATTATTCAGGTGTTGAATGTCAACTAATTTGTGAGAGATGTTTCTGATTATGAGTGATTTTCTAATGGTGGCTGCGGCCCATTAGTAACCGCCTTGTCATAGTGCAGCCATTAAACATATTGTCTACAACACTACAGTCTGGGACAGAATTATCTGGAGCGCATGCTTTTTGTCGATTTCTCCGTCAATTCTGAACCGATTTCCTTGAAATTTTGCACAGGACATTTTCTTGTCATGTCCTAACATCGGTAAAAATGCAAAAGTTAGACCATTTGACATGTAGTAAATTGAAAATATGACGTTCCTCTATAAACCCATTACACTAATTCTGGAATTTTATTACATGTCAAATGGTCTACTTTTTGAAATATTGTATATAATTTCGCGAAATTTTTACCGATACACATATTCTATCATTTTTATGACAAATAAGTCTGTAATGACTTTTCTTTATGTCAATAAAATATCTGTCTGTCTGTCTGTCTGTATAGCGACCACAGTCATCCTCAAGCCAATTTAGCACGTCATAATTATCAAGATTCTCGGTGCGCCATTGAGAGACATATGTTTACGAAATATCTATCCGATAAAACACTAAAGCTTGATGGTATTATATGTAAAGATTATAAGGATAGATTTAATGCAAAATTAATACGTCTTCGAATTTGACCAAAAATATGTGGCTTCATGCTGCTTTGAAAAAATAAAATATTTCGTTTTCATATCTAACAATTATCGCAATAAAATAATTATTGACAGTATAAAAAAAATGATTTCTAACAAACACATCTTTCACACACCCCCCCCCCCCCCCACAAAGGGTAAATGGTCACTCCCTTTGTCATTTCATGTTTGACACTGTGTGTTGTCGGCTCTGGAGACACAATTTCAATCAGATTGGATAACTTAGCACTTTAACCCTTTCAAGCCTGAATTTACTATTGTCATCTTCATCCACTACAAGTCGAGAATTGCTGCAGCAATTCTCGACTTGTAGTGGATGAAGATGATTTGATGTGCTTTTAAAATTAAACAAAATTCCCATGTATTGGTAAACCAATTTCATGGAAATTTTTGTTCTAAAACCCTTTGTTGTAGGGAAATCAAGTCTGTTTTCATGGATGTAAAATGGTGCTTTAGTGCATCGTGAGGGCTTAAAGGGTTAATTGGTTTAGCTCCGAGTGGAATACTATATCATTTGTTAATCAAAGAGATAGATTTGTATCTCATACTATCTGCAGTGCTTTTCACTGTGAGACGTATATCGGTATCAACCTATATCGCATACTGTGCTGTGGTTTTCACTGTGAGACGTATATCGGTATCTGCCCATATCACACTCTGTGCAGTGGTTTTCAATATGAGATGTATATATCGGTATCAGCCTATATCACACTCTGTAAAGTGGTTTTCACTATGAAACATAATAGGTATCAGCCTATTTCACACTCTGTGCAGTGGTTTTCACTATGAAACATAATCAGTTCAGCCTATATCACACTCTGTGCAGTGGTTTTCAATATGAGACGTATATCGGTATCAGCCTATATCACACTCTGTGCAGTGGTTTCACTATGAGACGTATATCGGTATCAGCCTATATCACACTCTGTGCTGTGGTTTCACTATGAGACGTATATCGGTATCAGCCCATATCACACTCTGGGCCTATGACAATTGATGAGAGTTGTGTTATAGCTTATGATGTGATATGTAAAATACAGCACTCGTCCAATGAATAAGGTGTTCGCCTGAAGGCTCACACCATATTCATTGAACGAGTGCTGTATTTTCACACAGCGCACTGAAATGAAGACCGTCTCATCAAAATGACAAACTAACAGAGCTTGAAAAGAAGTAAATAATACATCCCTATAATGTCATGGCGGTCCAGTTTCTAAAGAGGGATGACTTTTCTAGATTGACCAGGTGTCAGACAAACCTTGCGTTTCATAGGTGACATTTCATTGTGATGTATCGAATTTATTAGTCCTTCAGCCTGTAACCTTACAAAAGAAAGTGCCCGAAATGTCAACTGCGCACGATTGTTTCTACTACGGACTAATACACCCGAGTACACAGGCGCAGTAAACCCGCATAGAAAAAATGCTCAACTTACATATTTTTTCCTACCCTGATGACATCGCAAGGCTGTGACACAGTGACCTCCATTTGTAAATGTAATAGTTTTTCTAATACGATCAAAAGTTTACGCCTGCTGAAGATGGCCTAGTCGTAGGCACTTGAACTATTCGTCTCAATTTCATGACATCCGAGTTTTTTGGTAAACAGCGCGAGTGTCGTTTTTACACAGCTGGCTGTGGAAACAAAATGGCGGTCAGTGTGACTGGGCCTCGCCCAGTAAATGAGTTAGGCGGCCCAGTCATACCGGGTAATTTTTTCCATAAATTGTAAGTAAAAAAAGACAGATTTATCCTATCTTATTCTTACTAGAACTACATCCAGTATTGATGAAATAGTACAAGAGGATTGGGGAATTTAGGCAATACATACAACATGCTTAGATGGCCGACGGTGCATGTGCCGTCTGTATCTGTGCATGTGCCGACGGGGCTTGTGCCGACGGTGTTTGTGCCGACCGTGCATGTGCCGACAGTGCTTGTGCCGACAGTGCTTGTGCCGACAGTGCTTGTGCCGACAGTGTTTGTGCCGACCGTGGATATGCCGACAGTGCTTGTGCCGACGGTGCTTGTGCCGACGGTGCTTGTGCCGACGGTGCTTGTGCCGACGGTGATTGTGCCGACAGTGGTTGTGCCGACAGTGCTTGTGCCGACGGTGCTCAGATTTAGTGGGTATTTGGGGAATACAGCACTCTATGAATTAGGTGTGAGCACCTTACTCATTTAATATGATACTGTAGATCTGGTAATTTTCGCGTGTTTAAATTTTCGCGAATTTCTGATTTTGAGACTTTTCAAGAAGTTTAGAATTCGCAAATTTTGATTTTTCACTTGTAGCGCTATTATGATGATAAATTTCGCGAGATTCTTGAATTCGCGAATGTGTCCTCGTCGCGAAATTCGCGAAAATTAAAACCTCGCGAATATTACCAGATCTACAGTATATGTATTTTCCGACACTCCACGACAAATGAGCAGCCAATCAGAGAGGAGCCCCAGCAAGCCTATCCTCTGAATCCCTCCCTCTCTGGTATTTTTTTGTACCAGCCATAACTCGTAGCTATGTTCTGTATATCATTGAGATAGGGAGTGATAGAGCTGTCAACCCTCTACCTACCCACTGGGCACACGACGTTGTTGCGACGTTGAATCAACGTCAATGACGTTGATTCAACGTCGCAACAACGTCGTTTGGCCAGTGGGTAGAGCCGTCACATGAGAGCAGTCCCAGCAAAACGAGGCATTCCCTCAATGCCGTTTCAATGTTGGCCCACCGTCTTCGACATTGGAGCAGCATTGGGTGAATGCCTCGTGTTTCCTGGGGCGGGCCTGCTAGCCATATATTAGCTATGTCATGGCTTCCTACTTGCATGGATGGTCAGATATGTTGTAAGCCTACCAGCCATTTTATTAGCCAGTTTATGGGCATATGCCGCATATTCTACCAGCCATATATTAACCAGTTTATGGGCATGTTCTACTAGCCATATATCAGGCAGGTTTATGGGCATGTTGTACTAGCCATATATAAGGCAGGTTTATAAGTGGGCGCCCGTGGGGTGGACATCTAGTTTACTGTTTCAGATATCACACCAGTTATATCAACCACTACGTACAGCGCTGATGTATTTTGTATAAACCATGGCGACCAAATTTTCAATTTCAAATCATCATAAATGTCTTAGTTAGCTCTTTCCGCTTGATTTGAATACCTGAATACCTATTTGAATATGTGATGGGTCTACCGCCATTAGAAATATTTTTACTCTTACAGTGCTGGGATCCACTTTAAACGTCAGAATCTGACGTCTACAGACGTCAGATTATGACGTCTAAAGTCGATCCCCGCACTATAAGGGTCAAGTGCTAAACGAGAGTGTTTCCACTATGAGACGTATTGCGGGATCAGCCGATACCGCACTCCGCTGTACTACTTGTAGTCCTATAATGTTGTATGCATGCATGCTGTACAGCAGGTGAGCGGCGGGTCTTATGGTCGTTTGTCATGTTAATATGATATATGTACCTCTCACAAGACATTCAATGTTTGATATGAATCTGTATCGATATGCGACTCACAGTAAGAACCTCGAAATAAAGTGTACAATAAACAGATTGGCGCAGTCGTATTATGACTAAATATTTCAAAGCTGGAAAACTCTAGATTAACACTCAAAGTATTTCTGTAGACTTTTCTCGCTGTCTGTGGTCACTGGATCATATTGCGGTCAGTGGAGGTCAATGATAGCGGCGTGAAAAAGTGACGGTTGACTTTTAGAAAGTGATCACCTCCCGCGTGGTGTATCTAATGTTACCCAGTTAATGATAACTTACAAACTTTATCTCCAGCCAGGATTTAATTACAGCGCTGTACCAACATTGAGCCAGCATTAGGCCAATGTTGCAGTTCATTTCGTGATTTTTGTGTTGTATTTTGTTACACACCTCTTTAAACTGTTACGTGATATTCCTCCTAGAAAAAAAACCCAACACGCAATCTAATGCTGGTTTAATATCGGGTCACCGTCTACGACATTGGCCCAACTTTAAAACAGCATTGGATTAAAGTATAATGCCTACACAGTGCAATTCATACTGTTTTAATGTTGGGCCAACTTTCACAACGCTGGTCTAACATTGAACGAGCATTCATACTGTTTTAATGCCGGGCCTGGTCGTTTAACATTTCAGTTTTATTTGACACTGCGTCAACACTTTGTGATGGGATGAAAAAATGAATGAAATGAATGGGATTTTATGCCACCTTTGTGCACATATAGGCTCTTGTGATGAGATATTCATCTGAAAAAGGTGGGGGCCCTAGGGTAGTGGTTAGCACCGCTGCCTTTCACGCTGAAGTTCAGGGTTCGTTTCCTGGTCTCGGCAGTTTGAAAGAAACAAAAATGTTTCTTCTCCATCCACTCGTAAAACTCAGTATTATGGGGAGCCTCCGTGACCGAGAGGTAGCGTGCTCGGCCTCAAACCGCCAGGACTCGAATTTCGAATCCTGTGTCTGGAGGGCAGTGTCATCTCACTCATCTCACCATCCTCAGGAGGTTTCTCCTGACCCAATTTAGCCTATATGTGCACAAAGGTGGCCTAAAGCCCGATCCAATTCAAAATTCCTCTAGAAAAAAAACAACACCGAACTTTATCTCCTGCCAGGATTTTATTACAGCGCTGTACCAGCATTGAGCCAGCATTAGGCCAATGTTGCAGTTCATTTCGTGATTTTTGTGTTGTATTTTGTTACAAACCTCTTTAAACTGTTACGTGATATTCCTCCTAGAAAAAAACCAACACGGTAAGCCAATGCTGGTTTAATATCGGGTTACCGTCTACGACATCGGCCCAACATTAAAACAGCATTGGGTCGAAATACACAGTGAAATTCATACTGTTTTACAACGCTGGCCCAACATTAAATCAGCATTAGGGCTACATGACGTGCCTGGTCGTTTAATATTTCAGTTTTATTTGACGCTGTGTCAACACTCTGTGATGGGATAAAAAATGAAATGAATGGGGTTTTAGGCCATCGTTTTGCCCATATAGGCTCTTTGTTACACCACAACTTTATTTCCAAGTCCAACATCGGACTTCCTTCTGTCGCGATATAGCCATGATTGTGAAGAAAGCGACGTGAGGTAATATTCACTCAGCAGATTACTAAAAGTGATATGAACTAAATATGTGATATTGACAAACGCAATTTTCAGTCACTTGAAGTTGTGGATCGCGGTAGCGATACCGCCATCCACAACTTCAAGTGACTGAAAATTTAAATTTACCATTTGAATCGTGTGGTATTTCTGCTGTATTTGATACCAGACTAAAGCTTTGTGATATGAGATACCTGACCATGGCAAACACGTTGTCACATGATCTGCCGGCGAGATCCCACCTTGTCACATGATCTACCCGCGAGATCTCATTTCTATTGACCGTAGCGCCTCTAGCGGTCACATCGTGATAGGGTGAACGGCCTGAACTTAAATCGAAGCTTGAATCTGAGGGGCAGGGTGAGCTCAAATAACATTCAGCTAAGGATATCATTAAAATAATAATCCGTATAAAATAACCGACTCTGTCGGCCAACGCGATAGTCGGTGGTCTTAACCAATAAAAGAATCGTTCTGCAACATACAAAAAGACAGATTCTGGTAGGCATATTCAAAACATTTCTGGCGGGGGAGGTCAGCCCTTAACCCATTAAGCCCTCACGATGCATTAAAGCATCATTTTACATCCCCGAAATCATACTTAAATTCCCTACAACAAAGGGTCTTAGAACGAAAATTTCCGTGAAACTGATATACCAATAAATGGCAATTTTCTATAATTTTTTAACCACATCAAATCATTTTCATTCACTGCAAGTCGAGAATTGCGGCAGCAATTCGCGGCTTGTAGTGGATGAAGATGACGATGTAAATTCAGGATTGAAAGGGTTAAAGCACTGAAATATGTTTGTATAAACCATGGGAACTAAAGGGTTTTTTCATTTTTAAATCATCATACATGTTTTAGTTGGCTCTTTCTGATTCATTTGAATAGGCCTACCTATGTTATGGGTCTACGACCATTAGAAATATTTTTACTTTTACAGCGCGGAGATCGACTTTAGTCGTCAGAATCTGGCGTCTATAGACGTCAGATTCTGACAACTAAAGTCGGTCCCCGCACTTTAAGGGCTAACCCTAACCCTTTAAGCCCTCACGATGCATTAAAGCATCATCTTGCATCTCTGAAAAATGACCTAACTTCGTGAAACCTAGCGGTTTTGGAACGAAAATTTTCATGGAACAGATTTAAAAATAACAGTATATTTTTTCATTTGTCACCCTTTTTAAGTCATCTTCATCCACTACAAGTCGTGAATTGTGACAGCAATTCGCGGCTTGTAGTGGATGAAGATGACAATGGTAAACTCAGGCTTCAAAGGGTTAAAGCGCTAAAAACAAGACTGTAGTTTTTTTTATTACGTCTTATCAACCGATCAAATCACTGTTATTGGGAATGAAATTATTGCTGTCACAATTTTGAGCATTACCTGGTTCGTTAACTAGGCATATTATTGTTACCAAAAAAAATTGAAAAATAGTTTAGCAATCACAAATAAAATGCGCGTGTTAATCCAAAAGGCAATTTTAAATTTTTTGACAAACGTGAGTAAATTTGAGTGGAACTGTGGAAGGCTAGGCTAGTCCTTTAAATGCAATTAGGAAGGGACGTGATGCATGGTTAGAGCGTGGCGCTTTGTCAATGTCGCTGCCTGCCGTGCGGTTTCGAACCCAGCTTGGTGCAGAATTTTCAGAAAAATATCATGTTTCTCCCCTCTCAACATTAGGACACTGTTTCGGTGTTGTTTCTTTGGGCAAGGCACATTACCCTCACATGCTTCACTTCACTCAGGTGTAAGTAAGTAGGCCTACCTGGCGGGACAGAACTGGCTGTAGGACTGCATGTTTTCTGTGCAGTTGAAATGACATACGAATGAAAAAATATTCGTTGAACAGGGGGGGGGGGGGGGATAAATTGCAAAATCGGCTGATGAGTCTTCAGACTTTATCTCAACATTTTTTTATCTCCATGAAAACATGTCACAGCTACAGTACATATAAGTAAGTGATTACGGATATAATAAGAAGCCACGGGAAACAACAGACATATATCAGACTGAACCTTGATATCAGACTTTACCTTCACCTTTAACTGTAACCCTTTCAAGCCTGAATTTACCATTGTCATCTTCATTCACTACAAGCCGCGAACTGCTGTCGCAATTCTCGACTTGCAGTGGATGAAGATGACTTGAAGTGGGTGGTAGATGAAAACAGTTCCATAAACATTTTCAAACTAAAACCCCCTAGATTTTAGGAAATTACGTCATTCTTTCGAGATTCAAAATGATGTTTTAATGCATCGTGAGGACTTAAAGGGTTAAACATATCCACCTTTTTTGGCTGCCCACTTGTTTGCCACACACAATCCCCCCCCCCCCCCACACACACACACAACAGACGACACACGCGGACACTAATGGCGGCGATCACGTTACCTCTCGCCGCGTGTCACGTGACAGCCTGCTGTCAGCGGGGCGAGAAGTCAAGGGGAATCAGCGTGAATGACACACTTAATGTTGTCGTAATGTTGTGCCGGCATCGCAGACGGTGGCCCAACATTAAGCCAACATTGGTTGAAGGCTGGAAAAACTAAAAAACAGCTTTAAAGTTTATAATGCTGCAGGATTGCCATTCTACGGATCTGGGCGTACGTTTTCTAAGGATTTCATGCTAAGGGGTTTTGTCAAGTTAAAAAAAATCAAAAAATCTGAGAAAAACTCGGAAGTGGGTGGGTCAAGCCCCAACTCGAATTAAAAAAAAATTTGGAAATGTTATGTTTTTTGTGTGTTTTTTGTGTTGTTTTCATGTTTCCAAATGTTTCAAAAAAAAAAAATTGAATAGGGGATGTCTGAATAATCCGAGTTTTTCTCGGATTTTTGGATTTTTTTAACATGACAAGACCCCTAAATAATGTGCGAACGTATTTTCTAGTTTAAATGCGACAATGACATAAAATGAGTAACTATGAGGAGAATTATCAGAGGGCTAACTTAACCCTTTCAATCTTCAATTTACCATTTCCATCTTTATCCACTACAAGCCGCGAATTGCTGTCGCAATTCTCGACTTGTAGTGGATGAAGATGATTTGGATGGCATCATGCACAAGTGGTCTAACCCACAATAAAAAAAACGATGAAAATGTATGTCATTGATAACAACTTGATCAATATACGAGTTTCACATTCAGGGTTAGACTATTTGGTCACTGATTTTGTTACCTTTCTGTGTTAATTTGTATTTATTCGAGCGATTTTTTCTCAAAATCGTCAAAATGCGGGTTAGCCCACTTGTGCTTGATGCCATCCATTTGAAGTGGATGAAAAATTAAAGAAAATTACCATGTATTGGTAAACCAGTTTCATGGAAATTTTCCTTCATGTAGGAAAATTAAGTCTGTTTACAGGGATGTAAAACGTTGCTTTAATGCATCGTGAGGGCTTAAAGGGTCAAACTGGATCGTCAAATTAGCATTTGTGATTCCGTTGAATTGGAATAATTCCGCAATATACAGCTACAAATGACAAAAAATCCATTTATGAAAATTGACATCTCTCACATTGAATTATTTGTGGCCAACGGACGAATCATCCTACATGTTAAATAAATTGTATTACTGTTTATTATAATGTCGAATAAACAGGTCTGAGTCTGAGTCTGAGTTCCACACATATAGGTCTATGAGTCTACTTTTTCAATCCAGTTTCAAACAAATACAGTTAGGCTATATTTATCCAGTGTCGAGCAGGGTTGTGAATTATGTATAGGATAAAGCCGGGGGAATGTAGAGCTCCGAGGGTTTTACCTGACTTAAAACACATCCGACCATAATGAAGACACCGTCAAGGAGAAAAAACGAAATTCGATAGATTCGTAGATCCGAATGTACGAGGCGCGAAGCGCCGAGTATATTGGGATCTACGAATCTATTGTAATTGAGTTCTTTTTTCGACTTAAAATACACAGAGTATGTGCAGATGTTCCAAGATTTGATATAGAAAACATCAATTTCTTTCTTATTATGGTTATTAAACCATAAAATCAGACATGCAGTTTCATGGTTAAACCCGTATATTGTGCCCGACCTAATAATACAAAATAAGTACAAAAGTACAAAATAACAGTAGATTCGTAGAATCGTAGAATCTACTGTTTTAACAATAGACTGACGTCTGGGGTGTATTTTAATCATAATCAACAGCTGACTGATTATAGCACCATGGGCTTACCATGATAATGGTCTGTACTCGACCAACAATAACTCTCCATTCCCGGCTTAAAATGCGTGGTCGGACAAAGAAAATAATGTAGTGGTGTGTTTTATAATAGGAGAAGTGCTCAGCGTGACCCATCATTGAACTATAATTATGAAGAGGAAACGCAGTCGCTTGCTGCAAGCATTCACACCGTCGGGCCAGCACTACAGACATTGGGCCACCGTTGTGTAAGCGTTGGGTGCCGTGCTGGCACTGAGCCGTTGCATCGTGTGACACGTTTTAGCGGGTGTCACTTTTACCTTGGCATCACACTAATAGCACGTCTGTCCGTCCTAATATGACCCCTCAGGTCTGACACGGCACACGTCACGCCTAACATCTGATGGTCACCCAATGCTGATTCAATGTTGGGCCACCGTCGGCGACGGTGGCCCAGCATTGAATCAGCATTGGGTGAATGTATCATGCGTGTGACTGAGACGCGGGTGCCGGGGATATACAAGTAACAAGTAACAAGTAATTTATTTCTGATGACCTTTCATAAAGGTAAGACAGACATGCCAGGGGAGAGTTGGGTAAAACAAAACATACACTTAGTTGCATGAGCTCTATACGTCAATTTACAGATATGTGATATATATACAATGATAATTACTTAAATTTACTTAAAATGCATTTTATGAACAGAGATATGTTTTGTATGTTATCAGACTTATTATCATTCATAAGTTTCTTTAACATTGAAGTGGATGGTATTTTCCAAAATTTACTTTTGACCAATTTTTTTCTTTTATGTTTAAAGTGGCTGCAGATAAGTAAGTAATGATATTCATCACCTATATCTTCACGGCAGTAATGGCACAAACGCAGATCGGGCGGGATATTCTCATTGCTTCCCCGTTCAATCGGCAGATGGTGATTCAGACACCTGAATTTTGTTAAAATTTTACGAAAATTATCAGGCAAATCAACCAAATAAAATGTACCATGTATGGTATTCCACCTAATCACCACCGTCATTCACTTGTTATTTAAATTATGCGGTAGAACATGATACTTGAGCCCAGATTTGGAATTAAATAATCTGTTATAACAGATTTTAAAATTTCTACCTCTGACCCTATCACGGCTCAGTACGTTTTACTTCAAACTATTCTGGTTCATTAAATAGGCCTACACTAATAATAAAAGTGTTTATTTCAATCGCCAATTTTCATAATATCGTGACATTTTTAGTTTTTCATTTTTTTTCACTTCCCAGTTGAAAACATGCAAAAAAATGGCACAAAATCATTTGTATTAATTGAGTAGGCCCTAACATCTTATTAACTTTGGTTGACGGGACAGGTCGAGACGATCTCTACGAGGCCTCTCCATATATTAAAGAGTTAAAATTATATAATCAAGTAATTTATAACAGTATAATATAAAACCAACTGTTCACCAGTTATAGGTGTGGACACACTTAGCATGCAAGGCAACGTCAGTTTTAGTGCTTAAAATAATGTTTTTGTGTACATGCTATTTTGACAATATACACAGTAGAATATTAATTTTGTGATATGTACACATAAAATAAAGATGGCTGACAAGTGGCTGTCATCAGTTTCCCGCACCAAAACCAGAGATAAAATAGCTACAAGGTATTCAACACCATGTAGCAAAAAAGACACTCTGGAACATCGTAGCGCTGCGAACGTTAATAAAAACAAAATGGCCGTCACTCCCATCACGCGGCTCTGATGAATGGCCGATTTGGCATGGATTTTTTCGCGCCCGACAAAATTGAGCCGCAATTCAAAGATTGTATAGATAGTAGAGCTGGTGTGATTTTCTTTATGACGTCATAGATGTGGTGGCTCCGCCTACCGAATGGCAGACAATTACTCTTGGGCTTCATGCAGCAATCACAGAAATGGATGTCTAAATGGCGAGACACCGGGTAGCAGATGTTTAGCCAATGTTGAATGATGTTTTGCCACCGTCTGCGACGCTGGCCCAACATTGGGTCAACATTGGGCACACAGCTCGCGCATTCTGCGGCTGGTCTGGATGCACAATAGAAAAACTGTCACTGTCAATCTCTCTACATTTACATTTCCCGGCGACTAAAAAAGCGGACAGTGTCTAGATCCACATCTACTGTAAAATGGCGTCTCGTGATTCAGACGCGGCGGAGAAGGCTTGAATAACCAAAAATACCACGCTACACTAATTATGATTTATGTTCCGGGAAACGCGATACCAATGCACAATACCTAAATGATCAGATTGTTTGACTAAAAAGTCAGACAATCTGATCATTTAGGAGCTTAGGCATAGACATTAAAGGCTTAGACATTAAAAAATGCGTCTTTTAAGTTTGCCATTACATTTCACCGTCTTCGGCCTAATAGCCTGGCTTTTTCTTGTGATGTAGATATCTTGGTGGATTGTTAACAGATCCTCCCAATATTTGTTATGCACGTTGCTAATGCATGTTTATTTTCCAACGCTAATTATCTAAATGTTCTGCGGCGTTCATTTAGTTGAACCCCAGAACGTATTATATATTTCCCCGATATAGGCCTTACCAGGGCAATTTTAACGATATAGGCCTACTCCTTTAATAAGGTTCTTTCCAAAGGGCAGTCAGGGCGGGGGCTCTGATGCGGTGGGTAAAGCTACCTGATTGGAAAGTCGTCGGCGACGCTGTACCAACATTGGCTCAACAATGGGTGAATTTCTCTTTTTATTTGTCCACGTCTAGGCCACCATCACCTTCGTGAGGGGAATGCCACCCTTTCCTTGATCATGTTGATAGGCAGGTAATCTGCCATAGGGAATCCAGACCTATTCCCACAAACCCCCTCTACTCCCCGCTTGTCAAAATGTATCTTTTTACCAATAAAGATTGAGAAATCCCACGCGCCCAGAGGTGACCTATGACCTATTGATTTGATTGGTCAGTGGTTGTGTAGTTGACGCATGCGCGGGCTGTCAGGCTCGCTGTAAGGTATGATCGTGTAACCCGCCATATCAAATTAGGCCGGAATATACAATTAACCCTCGTAACTCCAGAGGACATACCACTAAGATCAAAAGGCTATAGTAACCGTATACAAGAAGCTAACTTAAAACAATGGTTTAAATCGACAATTAACCCTTGTCACTCTAGGACATATCACTAAGAATAATAAATTATCAAATTCTGCTGGAATTCACAATTAACCCTTCTGATTCTGGTGTGGATAACACGAAAAAAATAGACTATCCCAACCTTTATAGTGTCAATTGGGTACACAGTCATTTTTAGAGGAATGAGCTTGAAATTTGCTGGTTCATTTTGATTCAAATTAAATTTGTACACACTTGAAGACTGAAATGTCGCTGGCCTGGAAGACACCCAAATTATTATATACAAAAAAACGAGAAATATAATAAATTTAACATAGACAAATCGAGCACAATTGAATAAATTAGATAATGAAAGAAAGCATAGATAATTTAGTAAAATAGAGCCTATGAATAGTGGACTGTATCCATAGGCTAATATGTACATATAAAAAATCAAATAAATGTAATTAAAGCGAAGATAACATACTATATTATCAAGTGAAAATATAATTAGTGTTGTATCATAGCCAAAACAAATAAGTGAATGAATAAAATATACCAATACTTGAAGATTCTATTACAAACATTATAAAAAAAAAATAAAAAAGAAAGCTTAAAGCTGCATAACTGTTTTGTTTATTTCATTCAAACGATTGATCCATGGAGAATGGTGTTTTATTTTTTTTAATTTTACTGCTCCGGTTACTGAGTTATTAAGGATTTAAGTTTGTTGTTTGTTAATACTGTTGCCCCACCAAAACAAACCTGCTCACAGCGGAGTAAGACATACGGTCTATATAATCAGGACATTAAAAGTACCAGGTGGCAGATAACGGTCATCATAGAAAAAAGAGAGGAAGACTGTTAAAATTATTGTTATTTTTTAAGTGATCATAGATACATTTCACAGTACAACGTGTATTGTCTCATATCAGTTAGACATATCTAGAAGTTATTACTTTGTGTGATATGGATGATATCTGCATGTAATGTCATGTTTAATATCATTACTGGTATAGAGAATGTCACTCACTTGAAAAAATAGAACTCTATTTCAGTATGGTGCTTTTAAGTGTGGGCCAGCATCAGAGCCTTTAGCCCGCCATTAAGACGCTCTCCCCAGACCGTGAGAAATTGTACTCGGAATAACCATAAAATTCAGTGATGTAAATCATCGTTTTCGCTCTTTGGATTTTCGTGATTTTCTTGAAAAACATTTGCATTTTTTTACTAGGTATCTCATGGAAATTTCAAAATATGGTCAAAATGCTACTAGACAATATCAGACTTTATTTTATTTTATCGTAAATCATCACATGCAGTGATATACATCGCGCTATGCGGTAAAATAAAATAATATTTAAAAACATCAGACTTTACTGTAACCGATTTGACCCAGTATCCCAGCTAACACGAGGCATTGATCTAATGGCAGAATAATGCCGCCCATTGTCTGCGGTATTGGCCCAACATTATGCCGATTCAGTTCAACGTATGTGTTTGCTATCAAGGGGGTGGTTTCGTGCTGGCCCATAACCTTACCGTTATTACATGAATATTGTACACACCGAATCACTACTTGATGGTGTACCGCATGGTGAGCTAATTCCGCCACATTTACCCAGTTTTAGTGCATTTATAAGGCCTTTAAAACAATAGCAATGATTGTTTTGTACGTTTTAGGTTATTTTAATCGAAATAAACAAAACAGTTATGCAGCTTTAACATGATTTTTTCGTGCCATAAGAGACATGTGACAGGCCTGCTACAAGATACCTCTCTCCCCCCCCTCCCTGTCACGACCTGTCACGGCTCCTGACACCGGACGTGGTCTCCACGCGTGCGCACTCACTCCATCCAACATGGCGTCGAGGGAAGCGGAGTCACCGTGCATTATTCACTATTGTTTTGTAATCTGACATGATTTAGTGCCACCCTTTCCAAGCTACTGGTGACTTGACACTTTTCAAAAATGTCCATGGAGTTACGTTATGAACAATTACGTACGATCAGCCTTTAACTCTTAGAGCGCTGAATTTTTTTATGAAAGCCTTGGAAGCCAAAGTGTTTTTTTCGATTTGAAATCATCATAACTGTGTTAGTCAGGTTTTTCTGATTCATTTGAGTACCTGTGATAAGGGTATACGGCCATTACAAATATTTTTACTTTTACAGTGCGGGGATCGACTTTAGTCGTCAGAATCTGACGTCTACAGACGTCAGATTCGAACGACTAAAGTCGATCCCCGCACTGTAAGAGTTAAAAAACCTACATGCGAGTGCATTAGCTTAACCCTTAGAGTGCGGGGAGCGACTATAGTTGACAGAATTCTGACGACTAAATTCGATCCCCGTATTATAAGAGTAAACATATTTCTATTGACCGTAGACCCCTAACATAGGTGTTCAAATGAAGTGGAAAGAGCTAACTGAGACATTTATGATGATTTGAAATTGATAAAAACCCGTTGGTATCCATGTTTTTCATGAAACTATTCTGCGCTTTAACCCTTTAACCGCCAAAGTATTCAATTTGAATTTTTACCCACTTGAAGTTGTGTCTCGCTGACGCGATCCCCAACTACAAGTGAGTGAAAATTATTCAGATTTGACAAAATGGAGGTCAACTGTTTTCAAATCTTGCTGGTTGATGTCAAATTTTATTTTTGCCATATTTAAAATGTGGTACTTAATGTGCTAATAAAAATGAAAACCCGAATATATGCGGCACCGGCGGTTAAAGGGTTAAAAAAACCTACATGCGAGTGCATTAGCTTAACACTCAGAGTGCGGGGAGCGACTTTAGTTGACAGAATTCTGACGACTAAATTCGATCCCCGTATCATAAGAGTAAACATATTTCTATTGACCGTAGACCCCTAACATAGGTATTCAAATGAAGCGGAAAGAGCTGACTAAGACGTTTATGATGATTTCAAATTGATAAAAACCCTTTGGTTTCCATGTTTTTTATAAAACTATTCAGCGCTCTAACCCTTTAACCGCCAAAGTATTCAATTTGAATTTTCACCCACTTGAAGTTGTGTCTTGCTGACGCGATCTACCACTACAAGTGAGTGAAAATTATTCAGATTTGACAAAATGAAGGTCAACTCTTTTCAAATCTTGCTGGTTGATGTCACATTCGATCTTTAACATATTTAAAATGTGGTACTTAAAGTGCTAATAAAAATGAAAACCCGAATATATGCGGCACCGGCGATTAAAGGGTTGAGGCTCAACCCTTACAACGCTGAAATATTTTAGTATAAATCATGGAGACCAAGAGGTTATATTCAATTTGAAATCATCATAAATGTCTTAGTTATCTCTTGCCGCTCATTTGAATACCTATGTTATGTGTCCACGACCATTTCAAATATTTTCCTCTTTTAGTGCGGGGTCGACATTAGACGTCACAATAGACGTCAGATACTGACGTCTCAGGTCGATCCCCCCGCTGAAAGGGCTAAAACTGCCTTATCGTGTTTCTTCTCCTTCTCCTTCCCCTTCTTCTTCTTCTTCTTCTTCTTCTTCTTCTTCTTCTTCTTCTTCTTCTTCTTATTCTTATTCTTTTTCTACTACTACTTTTTCTCCTTCTCCTTCTCCTTCCCCTTCTTCTTATTCTTCTTCTTCTTCTTCTTCTTCTTCTTATTATTATTATTATTATTATTATTATTATTATTATTATTATTATTATTATTATTATTATTATTATTATTATTATTATTATTATTATTATTATTATTATTATTATTATTATTATTATTATTATTATTATTATTATTATTATTATTATTATTATTATTATTATTATTATTATTATTATTATTATTATTATTATTATTATTATTATTATTATTATTATTATTATTATTATTATTATTATTATTATTATTATTATTATTATTATTATTATTATTATTATTATTATTATTATTATTATTATTATTATTATTATTATTATTATTATTATCATTATCATTATCATTATTATTATTATTATTATTATTATTATTATTATTATTATTATTATTATTATTATTATTATTATTATTATTATTATTATTATTATCCTTCCCCTTTTTCTTCTTCTTCTTCTTTTCTTCTTCTTCTTCTTCTTCTTCTTGTTTTTCTTGTTCTTCCTCTTGTTGTTCTTCTTCTTCTTCTTTTTTTTCTTCTTTTTTTCTTCTTTTTTTTCTTTTCCTTCTTTTTCGTCTTCTTCTTTCTTCTTCTCTTTCTCCTTCTTCTTCTTCTTCTTCTTCTTCTTCTTCTTCTTCTTCTTCTTCTTCTTCTTCTTCTTCTTCTTCTTCTTCTTCTTCTCCTTCTTCTTCTTCTTCTTAATCTTCTTCTTCTTCTTCTTCTTCTTTTTCTTCTTTTTCTTCTTCTTCTTCTTCATCTTCTTCTTCTTTTTTTTTTTTTCTTTTTCTTCTTCTTCTTCTTCTTCTTCTTCTTCTTCTTTTTTTTTCTTTTTCTTCTTCTTCTTCTTCTTCTTCATCTTCTTCTCCTTCTTGTTCTTCTTGTTGTTGTTCTTCTTTTTGTGTTTCTCCTTCTTCTTCTTCTTCTTCTTCTTCTTCTTCTTCTTCTTCTTCTTCTTCTTCTTCTTCTTCTTCTTCTTCTTCTTCTTCTTCTTCTTCTTTTTTTTCTTTTTCTTCTTCTTCTTCTTCTTCTTCTTCTTCTTCTTCTTCATCTTCTTCTCCTTCTTGTTCTTCTTGTTGTTGTTCTTCTTTTTGTGTTTCTCCTTCTTCTTCTTCTTCTTCTTCTTCTTCTTCTTCTTCTTCTTCTTCTTCTTCTTCTTCTTCTTCTTCTTCTTCTTCTTCTTCTTCTTCTTTTTCTTCTTTTCTTCTTCTTCTTCTTTTTCTTTTTCTACTTTTACTCCTTCTTTTTCTTTTTTTTCTTCTTCTTCTTCTGCTGCTTCTTCTTCCTTTTCTCCCACTTCTTCTTCTTCTTTTTCTTCTTCTTCTTCTTCTTCTTCTTCATCTTCTTGTTTATGTATTGATTTTTTTGCGTTGAATTTTCCCTCTTGCTTTCTTCTCGTTCCATACACCTGTATTGGTCTAGTTTAGCGTTTTTTATTGTGTTTTATTTATCGTCTGGATTATCATTGTGCCACATCCCCTTGTTATTCTTGTTTTGTTTATTTCGTTGTGTTTTCCGTCTGGGCTTGTTCTCATTCCACAACCCTGAATTATTCTTGTTTCGCCCTCACATTGTTAACGAGGTGTGACACACGGCTAGACAGATCACGTGGGTGACCTCCAGGATGTGACCCCAACTACCCGGCACATGCGCCCTGATTAGCCAGTCACGCCACGTGGTACCTATATCAGATCAGAGGAAGCTGTTTAAACCAGGCTAGCTAACCCTGCACTGACCGGGTCCACATAATTAATCTCACAAAAGAGCTTGTTAACCCCTTCAACGCGAGGATCGACTTTAGACGTCAGAATCTGACGTCTCCAGACGTCAGATTCCCCACACTGAAAGAATTGATTTACAATGGCCGTAGATCCATAACATAGGTATTCTGTGAAACGCAGTGACGTCACTCGGTGAAAAAAGGTTATATAACACCCCCTCCTCCATACTTCATTCTGTGAAACGCAGTGGCGCCACTCGGTGGAAACAAGGTCATATAAGAACCCTCCCCCATACTTCATTGTATTAGCCAGCTCGGTGAAAACAAAGGAGGTCGAGGTCATTGAGTTTCACATAATTCAAATAAAGCGGTAAGAGATGACTAAAAGAGCAAAGCACACGAACGCGAGCGCGACTATAGGCACGCACGCGACGAGTGACGCGACGACACACACGAAAATCGCATGACTGTCCACACACCAACGCGACGACCAACGCGACATGTGAGGCGCCAAAACCGGCGCGACAACCGGCGCTACGCGCGACAGAAATGTAACAGTTATCGAAAATTATCGCGCTCGCTTACGTCGTCGCGCAGGTATGTCTGGCAATGATTGAATAGTGGGTTTGATAGCCAACGCGAAATCGAGCGCGATTTCACTTTGGTGTGTTGTACGCCGCGAATTGCTGTCGCAATTCTCGACTTGTAGTGGATGAAGATGATTTGAAGTGGGTGAAAAACTTATGAAAATTGTCATGTATTGGTAAAACAGTTAACGGGAATTTTCATTCTAATACAATTAGCTGTAGGAAAATTAGGTGTGTTTACAGGGATGTAAAATTATGCTTTAATGCATCGCGAGGGATTAAAGGGTTAATGGTCAAACCAGGCCAAGCTAACCCTGGCCTTGACCTGACCCTGAACTGACCGGGTTCTCGCAATCAATCTCACAAAATAACCCCAGATGTCCTCTAATGATTCAGTCTTGTCTGCTCCCTAGTCGAGGACAGCGAATTGATAAATTGGTAATTTTCTGGCAATCCACCTTTTTTAACATGGTTGTGACAGTGCAGCCGATGATCCCACTACATCGAACATCCCAGATTATATGCATACGGCATCGTTGGGAAGGCGAGATGGGCTCATCTCAGCAGAAGTCACCATATCAAGCCAGAGCCTTTAGGCGAGGGCTTGATGTGGTGACGAGTGCTGAGATCAGCCCATCTCGCCGTACCAGCAATGCCGTATGCATTTTCTCGTACTTTCTCGTACTTATCGTACTTTTCTCTGTCCGAAACGGTAAAATCAAACTGTGCAGTGAAGCGTATAGGAGAGAGTGTGAGATGGGCTGATCTCACCATACGTATACGGAATACGGCGTTCGCTCAACGGTTTGTGCTCGATCACTGAAGTTCAGCAACGTCGTGCCCGGCTCATAATTGGATGGGTGACCTGCTGGGACTGCCAGGTGCTGTATGCACTCGTGGGGCTCAGAGAACCACGTAAATCAGATGGCTCGTCTGACTGACTTTGAGTTGGACGTAAAAGAACCTCAATGGACGTAGGCACAGTTTCCATCCGGCGAGACCCCAAAAACTCCACAACATGGAGTACTTGGCACATATATAAGGCCATGAATGATATCATGAATGATAACAGGCCTTGCTAAGTTACTCCCGTGGCGCGATAGCACAATAGTGCGTACTGCCACGTAATATACAGATACAGATACAGATAAGTCTAGTAGTGAAAGCCAACAGCGTGAGTGCCAGAAGTTCCCATATCGCACTCAACTGAGCATATTGTAGATCTGAACATCATCATTGTGATGGCTTGTACCGTTGTCAGGTCTAACTTTTTTCTCACAGTATGCCGTGTGGTATATAAATGAGTGAATATTGTTTTACGCCGCATTATTGTCTACGCATTGAACTATTTTTGTACGGTTTATATAATCTGGACCACTATACAAATTACCTATTATTTGAAATATTGCATGTTTTCTTATATTCTGGTTGTAGATTTTAATAACCAACTTTAAGCCATCATCATCAAGACTTGTTCGCAGTAGCAGCTCATCTCTCATCTCATTTTATATTCTTTTTCGCGTATTAATCTTCAACCATCGGTTCCATTTTATTGTATATTGTACCTTCTGTTATGCCAAGGAGAACAACTAGTGGTAATCTATGCTGTTTGTAATCTTTTTGAAAAATATCTTATGTTTAAGCAACAAATATCTGACTCGGCCGGGATTCGAACACAGTGCCTCTGAGTTTTGAGCCGCAACCGGACCGAAGAAGCCATAGGAGCCGGCTGTTTGCTGAGAAGAGAGCGTTCATTTTGTAATGGTGGCTGCAGAGGGAGCGTTCAGTTTGTGGCGGTGGCTGTTTTTAGGCGTCTCCCTGTGGGAGCTACCAATCATTTATCTGAGACTGGGGATCACCGTCACCTCCAATTAGCCCCGGGAGCAACAAATGTCAACTCAAAAACAGGAGACGTCCATGCATGCGATGGTGGTTTGGGGTTGGCCAAACGCGGTAGGCGTTGGGTCAACATCACATCAATGTCTGCTGAGAACTCCAAACTGCGCGCGCACCAGCCGCTGTGTCACGTGAACAAATACTTGGCGCTGATTGGATTGTCCACTCGTTGCCGAGCGCTTTTCTAGTATTGTTTATTCGCCACTCGCTGCACGCTCCCTACGGGAAATGAATCCTATAGTTTGCAGAAAAGGAACCGCGAGGAACAAACGGTTAAAAAATGAGGGAATGACGCGCCCAGTCTCATTCGGAATTCTCGGTCAGTGTAGCCAAATCATTGTTGATCAGATTGGATAGAAGAAAGGGCACGAAGATTACGACTGTGAGCAAGAAAAACGACCCGCAACTGACCCTGCGGGCAGGGGACGGTTTACTGCCCACCCCTGAGAAACCACCCTGAAATAAGTTACCATGGAAACGGTGGTCGTGTCAGCGGACAAGTACGATGGCGGAGAAACCAGTGGCGAGGTACGATGGCCGGGGGCTGTGTGACAAGTGGCTTTTCTATTCAGTGTTAACCCTGTCATCTCAGGATCACCAGACATTTGGCCAATGTTGGTTTAAAGCTTCCCAGCAAACATAAAACATTTGTATAACATTTATACAATGTTGGTCCAGCGATGTATAAATGTCATACAAATGTTTTGTGTTTGCTGGGTTACATGGCTGACATGGAACTGTTTAAACCATGGAGACCAATGATTTTTTTCATTTTTAAATCGCCGTGACTGTCTTAGTTAGCGCTTTCCGATTAATTTGAATACCTATGTTATGGGTCTACGGCCATTATAAATATCTTTACTCTTACAGTGCGGGGATAAACTTTAATCATCAGAATCTGACGTCCACAGACGTCGCGCTAAATTATTTTTGCATAAACCATGGAAACCAAAGTGTGTTTTTTGTCACCTTGACATCATCATAAATGTCCTAGTTGGCTCTTTCCGATTAATTTGAATACCTATGTTATGGGTCTACGGCCATTAGAAATAATTTTACTCTTACAGTGCGGGGATAGACTTTAATCGTCAGAATCTGACGTCCACAGTCTATCCCCGCACTATAAGGGTTAACCCTCGTCATCCCAGGAAACACCAGACGTTTGGCCAATGTTGTCCCAGCCACTACAGCGCTGATATATTTGTGTAGGCCTATAGACCATGGAGACCAGACTTGTCGTTTTTTTCTTTTTTTAACCATCATAAATGTCTCATTCAGCTCTTTCCACTTTATTTTAATACCTATGTTACGTGTCTACGGCCATTATAAATATTTTACTCTTTCATAGCCTGGATCGACTTTAGACGTCGTAATCTGACGTCTGTGGACGTCAGATTCTGACGTATAAATTCGGTCCCCACCTTGAAAGGGTTAATGATGGACTAGCGTCTGTGAGAACCACCATCGCTCGGTGTTTATAGTCTGTCCGATGGTGGGACATGGTCCGAAATGACAGCTTGAAAATCGCAAACTCTATTTTCCAACGTTAGTCATTCGGCAACAAATTTGAATATTTCGCAATATTTTGGTGTGTTTTAACTTTTTGACTATAGTGCTTACATTTTTTTTACGAAATTTTCAGCATAGATATACTCGCCGTCAAATTAAAAGTGATCAACCAGAATCACATGATTTTCGGCGATTTCTCAGTCAATTTTGAACCGATTTCTTTAAAATTTTGCAAAGGCCAGTTTCTTTTAAAATCTTAACAGCGGTAAAAAAATCACAAAATTATACTTAATATTTCAAAAGTTAGACCATTTGCCATGCAATAAAATTGTAGAATTAGTTTAATGGGTTATAGGGGACGTCGTAATTTCAATTTACTACATGTTAAATCGTCTAACTTTTGAAATAAGGTATATAATTTTACAAAATTTTCAGGGCTGTTAGGATTTTAATAGAAAATGGCCTTCACTGACATTCATGAAATAATTTGTGGTATGTGATCAATTGACCAAATAATTCCAGTTGGGAGATAAATATTTTCATACTATTTCATACTATTTTCATTCTACTGTAGGGGCCTATATAGTCAGATTCACATTAAATTCATCAACCAGGATTAATGAATTTCGCGGATTTCTCAGTCAATTCTCAACCAATTTTCATGAAATTTTCACACACTATTTTCCATCCATGTCGTGGATACCCTGAAAATTTGACATGTAATACAATTCAGAGACGAAGCTAATGGGTTTATAGAGGTCGTCATTTTTATTTATTTACTACATGGTAAATGGTCTAACTTCTACAATACTTATCAAAACTTCTCGACGGTAGTCACGACATGAATGGAAAATAGTGTGTGTAAAATTTCATGAAAATGGGTTGAGAATTGACTGAGAAATCGTCGAAATTTATTCACCACGGTTAATGTGAACCCGACTACAGTAATATTTGTTGCCGTTTGTAAATGAAAAGTAGGTTAGAAATAAAAAAAAGATCAAATGAATAAGAAATAGTAGCTGGAAACATAGGAGGACAATTGTCAACCCTTTCGTGTTCAGCGGGTAATGATGAGGCTCCTGGGGAAGATGATATGTCAAGGACAAAGAACGAAAGTCGACAGATTCGTAGATCCGAATGTACGAGGCGCGAAGCGCCGAGTTTGTTTATGTTTATTTGACTTCCAGTTAAAAACATGCAAAAATGGTACATTATAATTATTATTATCATTTTTTGAACATGTTATTAACTTTGGTTGACGGGAACAGGTCAAGACGACCTGTACAATGCCTGTCAACCATATAAGTGATTTAAAATTATAGAATACAATAATATCCATTGTTTAAAATAGCAATAACAATTTTAAAATGTACATAGTATAGATTATAAAGTTTACTATTTGTACACATAAAATAAAATAACCGACAATTGTCTGTCATCTGTTTCCCGCACCAAAACCAGAGATAAAATAGCTACACTGTGCTCGACACCGTGTAGCAAAAAAGGACACTCTAAATGCTTTAGTTGTCCATTATATCAAAGGAAATACAACTAGGATATGTGAAAAGGAAAAACAGTAAAAACTTATGGCACTCTTAATTTTAACATAGGCCTACATACATCCCTAAATAAAAGTAATACTATAAACCTAGAATACATCTACTGACGTCAGCTCATATAGCCGTCGCGCAGCCGAAATATGCTGAGTAGTACACCATATGCAATTTTAGACTGGAGGAAAAACAATCCCAAACTCAAGAAGTAAATCAGTTGATTAGAGATCTTTGAAATTCAGCATAAGGACCCACCTGGTCTGGAAACAAAGGCTACTGAAAAATCACTAAACCTAAAAATAAAACAGAATTTTTTTAAATAATTTTGAGGGGAACAGCCATCCATGCCATGTGGTAATACTCTAAGTCAGATCATGACAGTCGTGATCATGTAGAGTGATGTCGGTCTGCTCCGAACAGTATCAGAGACTGTCTCCGGCCTGAATTCGAGCCAGGCAGACAACACAATGCAACATTCGCAGATTATCGTTCATAGGTCGATCACTTAAGGTGCCATTTGTGCTAAATATATAGATATATATTTAATACACGAGCATAAGTAAGGCGGGGCGGTTTGTCATCTGCCAACACATGCGTATCGACAACGGAGCCCTCCGGCCCTAGTAATGAGTGGCTGGTGACAGCTCAAATATCCGTCACACAGCCGATTTAAATTGCACAGGTAGTTTAAGACACAAAATGTTCCGCTATATTCGACAATTTACACAAGCACAAGCCAGGCTCCAGGTACATCGATTATTCACATCAAATAAGTTTACCAGGGCGAAATATAATTCATTCAGGTTCTTCTTAAAAATCTGCAAGCTACTAGCATCTCGGATAACAAAAGGTAAAGTTATGTTCCATAAGCGAGCAGTGCGATAAAAATAAGTACATTGGAACTGAACAGTCTTGCACAGAGGTAATTTGAATAGAACACCCAATCTGAGGCCATTATGTGGACAAGCTAACTCAAAATTACTAGAGTAATCACAAGATAGTTTACCATGAAGGTAGCTGTATAAAAAACACAAGTCGTTTATTTCTCGACGGAAGCACAAAGGCAAGATAGATAATGCTGTGCATCTTTCGTGATAGGGTGAAACATGATCATTGAGAATGAATTTTGAAGCTTGACGTTGCACCCGTTCTAATTTGATTATGTCTTTAACATGATTGGGACTCCACATCGGACTACAGTACTCAAGAATACTTCTGACATGGGCCAAATATAATTGGCGCTTAACATCAATGGGGCTATTAAAGCCAACAGAACGTTTTATCATTCCTACCATAGAATGGGCTTTTGATGAAACAGTTTTCACATTCTCACACCAAGATAATTTACTAGTGATGGTTATTCCAAGATCATTAAATTCAGTTACTCTAGATAAGATATTATTTTCAATGGAGTAGTCAAAATCTATTTTTACTTTACGGCATATCGACATGAATTTACATTTTGATATGTTGAAGTTCATTCTCCAAATTTTGCTCCACAGAAACAGTGCATTAAGATCATTCTGAAGGGAAAGTACATCTTGTCTTGACATTATATTTCAATAAAGTTTGGCATCGTCAGCATATAATTTCATAAATGATGTACAAACATCGCAGATATCATTTATGTATAAAACAAATAATAGTGGTCCAATAATGGAACCTTGCGGTACACCTGATGTTACAGGTAAAGGTGATGATACCTGACCTTCTATCATAACTGACTGATACCGATCTTGCAGATAATTTTCAATCCACTGCAATAAGTTACTGCCAAAGCCAAATGTTTTAAGCTTGTGAACTATCAGGTCGTGCGGTACAGAATCAAAGGCTTTAGCAAAGTCAAGAAATATAATGTCTGTTTGACTTCCAGAGTCTAAATTTCTACTGATATCAGAATATGTATCAATTAGTTGTGTGGTAGTAGAGCGATGTTTCATAAAACCATGTTGAGCCGAATTAATTTGTGGACTGACAACCGGATAAATGTGATTGAATACAAGTCGTTCCATAACTTTACTCACACTGTTGAGAAGTGATATTGGTCTGTAATTATCGACTTTGCATTTCTTGCCTTTTTTGTGAATTGGTACAACATTTGAATATTTCCACACTTCAGGTAATGTACAAGTTGACATACTGAGGTTAAACAGTGTGGTTAGAGAGGGGGCTAATTCATCGGCACACTCTCTCAACACCTTTAGGGGTATGTCATCGGGACCAGAGCCTTTGTTAACATCTAACCCTTTCAGTACATTGATTACATCAATTTCAGAAAAAAGTATATTAGCAAGCATGTTGTCTGACTTAACTGAAACAGCAGGTAGAGCAATTCCTGTTTTTGGAGTGGAAAATACAGAGTGAAAGTAATCATTAAACATTTTTGCTTTATCAGCGGCGTCAGTGACATCGTTTTGGCCATCAGATACCACTGCAGGTATTTGGCGAGAATTGGTGTTCAGACGACAAAATGTCCAGAAGCGCTTAGCATTATTCTTCAGTGATAGGGCTAGATCAGACATAAAAAATGATCGTTCCGCAGGTATATCCGGATCTACGAATCTATTGTAATTTTTTTTTTCTATTGTAATTTAGCTTTTTTCTTATTGGTTTTTAGTTTTTTCTTAAATTACACAGGATATGTGCAGGTGTTCCAAGATTTGATACAGAAAACATCAATTACATTTGCGGTATGGCTAAACCATTATATATTAGACATGCAATTTCGTGGTTAAACCCGTATATTGTGCCTGACCTGACCTGTACAAAATAACAGTAGATTGTAGATCCGAATCTACTGTTTTAAGAATAGACTGACGTCACGGGTGTATTTTAAAATAAAATATGTCACTGCTACCCAGACGGCCAGATTACACCCTTTAAGCGCTGCTCACAACAATGATCGTTTTTCATTTGTTTTGTTAGCAGTTATTGAGAATGAAATGTGTGTTTAAACATCAATGTTTGATCTCAAATTATCACAAATTTGTATATTTTTCACTCACTTGAAGTGAAGACACAACTTTAAATGAGTGAAAATTTATTTTTTACTGTAGCGTTTTAAGGGTTAGAACGACGAGAAATCCGTCATTTTAAATCCGCTGTAATATAATTGGAGATATCGACCGCTGTGGATCAGGTGTGGTGGAGATATCGGCCCAGACGCAAATCGCATATTAAGCAGCTATTGGGAGGTTCGCCTGTTGTGGCTGTGACGTCCCAGTAAAGACAGGCGTTGGCTCAACCTTGGTTTAATGTTGGCTCAACATCGGCTCATCGTATGTTGTTAAACAGGAAAAGTCCCGATGTATGATTATTGTTGGGCCGCCGCTCTGCGACGTCGGCCCAACATTAATCTAACATTGGGCCAACAACTTTTTTGCTGTGACGGTTTTCTAACGAATAAATGAACCATGAACAGTGGCGGATCCAAAGGTTGGGTACACCCCCCCCCTTTTCAAAATTAAATAGCCTTAACAACAATCGAAATTGCCAAAATATCGGTATTTGACATACAAAAGTGTTAACCATTTGAGCTTCAAATTACGAGAAATATTTACATTTATGAAAAATAGACATCTCCAATATTGAATAATTGGATTATAACTAAGCAACCACAAGAAACTATTTTATCATTTTTTTTCTATTGATCTAAACCATATTTGAAACCGTATATAAACTGGAGCATTGCCACGATGTCTGAGTAAGATCAGCCTGACCCTTTGACCGCTAAGCACGACCGTGTTTAACCCTTTAAAACGCTGAATTAACCCTTTAAGCCCTCACGATGCATTAAAGCATCATTTTACATCACTAAAAACACACTTAATTTTCCTACATCAAAGGGTTTTGGAAAGAAAATTTCCATGAACTGGTTTACTAATACATGGCAATTTTCACCCACTTTAAATCATCTTCATCCACTACAAGTCGAAAATTGCGACAGCAATTCGCGGCTTGTAGTGGATGAAGATGACAATGATAAATTCAGGCTCGAAAGGGTTAAACATCTAATGTTTGGTTCAAATTAAACAAATATCAGTAACTTTCGCCCAATTCAAGTTGTGGGTCGCGGTAACGAGACAAATGAAATGAATAGGGCTTCAGGCCACCTTTGTGCACATATAGACTAAACTGGGCCAGGAGAACCTCCTGAGGATGGTGAGATGAATGAGATGACACTGTCCTCCGGACACAGGATACGAAATTTGAGCCCTGGCGGTCTGAGGCCGAGCACGCTAACTCTCGGTCACGGCGGCTCCCCACAATATTGAATCTTTACGAGTGAGCGGGGAAGAAACTTTTTTTTTCAATTTGAAGGTCAGAGTGGGGTTCAAACCCGCGATCTCCGATTTTCCAAGCAGCTTTAACCACTACCCCAGGGCCCCCGCCCGCGCGGTAACGAGACACAGCTTCAAGTGGGTGAAAATGTATTTTAATGTAGCAGTTGAAGAGGTGACTTTCCAGCAGACAAGAGAAGTTGGGCAAATGCTGGCTTGATGTTCGCCCAGCATGGCAGACTGTGGCCCAACATTGAGGCATCATTGTATCTACGTCTCGTGTTAGCTGGGACGTTGGCTTTGACTGTTTCATATCAAACACAGTCATTGAATAACTATTGATTTAATGCTGAGCCACCGTCTGCAACGATGGCCCAACATTGAACCAATATCAGTTAAACATCACATGTCGACTGTTATCATGGTGACGGTTTACCCCCTCATCACCGTGTCACCCACTTCCTGCCATGCGCACAGACAGACGACCTGACCCGGGATCTGATTTGGTTTCCTAAACCTGATTTTTATCTGCCTGGTGTGTGAGTGGAGTGTGATATCCCTGCTGATCAGCTGGCGGTCTCACCAGGTCATCTGGACAGCGGGTATCCGGACGGCATAGTGACGGGTCCACGGGCGGGTCCCGACAACCCCCTTCAAAACCAAATAGCCTCTATATCGATTACAATTTCTCATAAATTGACTAGTTATAGTGCCACAACTTGCTATTACATAATAGGATATTCTAAAAAAAAAAGTAATTTTCATTCCCATCGATGCGTGCAATTCACATCTGAGGACGAATTTGTTTTCAGCTTTTCATTTTCGGTGTTTTGCTGTACCAACTATATCCATTCTCTCTAAATTAACTAAAATATTTGTGTTAGATTACGTGTTGCGATACAATGCAATGTATTCAGCATCGTTTTAACCCTTTAAGCCCTCGCGATGCATTAAAGCACCATTTTACATCCCTGAAAGCATACTTTTTTTCCCACAACCAAGGGTTTTAGAACTAAAATTTCCACGAAACTAGTTAACCAATACATGGCAATTTTCCTAAATTTTCAAACCACATCAAGTTATCTTTATCCACTACCAGTCGAGAATTGCGACAGCAATTCGCGGCAATTCGCGACAATTGTTCTTCGAAGATGTACGAAATTAAATAAGTTTTTCATGGATGCAAAATGATGCTTTTAGACATCATGAAGGGTTAAAGAGTTACATGCCGACCCCTCCCCCCTGCCTCCTACCGACCCCCCCCCCCCCCCCGCCTCCTCCCGCCTGACTGATCCAGATAGCTAGGGCCACAGGCCACTAATCAACCCAGCACCACATCAATTCTGCATGCAAAGCCAAAAGGCAGTATCTGCTTACTTGTAAAGTAAGCAGATACTGCCTTTTAGCTTTAAAAGGAAGAATTGCCCCGAGCGCAGAACGGACCACCAGGGGCATGACAGAGGTCCAGACCAGGAACAAGAGGGCCAGCTCGCGGGGGGTGGGGGGACCGGTAGACTGGTACACCAGGGGACAGGAGAGGCGCATTGGGACACAGCTGTAGCGCCACCACGCGGGACAAACGAGGACCAGACTGTCAGGAGGGGCATGTGAGCAGGCAGGTACTGGACATGGGGACATAATTAAAATGGCATTGAGGACTGGCGTGGATCTTTAGAGAAATATCCTTCTCCCTTCTCAATGAGACTGAGCGATCACGTTACTGGTGGCCTCGTCGAGTTAAGGTGGAAACTAGACGGGGCACCTGTCTTGCACTTCGTTTTCAGACTGAGAGCTGGATGTTGTTTATGGCTCCAGAAATTCAAACAAAATGGCCGCCGTTTATACTGTTCATACCAGCTCGATTCGAAATTTCAATTGTTTATTATTTCCTAACGTGATTGTACACCACTAGACAGTCAGATGAGGGTGAGCAAACATCAAACTGGTGCCTCGCGTGTTTTTTCAATAGGCAACTGGTCAGCCGGGCTGTGACCGGCGACCTCGTCAGCTAGGTAGAAACCAGTGTATTGACGTTAATTTAGCTCAGGGCCTCTCGCTGCGTGCTCCTTCTCTGGACAAGAGCAGGTTTTAGACCTTGATATAGGCAAGGAGTTTGAAGAGAGCTTTCAACCTCCTTGGTAAAGGGGACCTTCACTTATAACCCTTTAACCCTTCGATTTCCAGGCCGGAGTGCATGCCAGGATCCAGATATACTGGTGTACGAGTTCTATTTTTCGTCATTTGAAGCTGGAATTGCTAACGCAATTTCCAGCTTCAAATGACAAAAAATACATAAATGTAGTATATATTCGACGAAAATTTGTGTCATTTTATGGTTACGTTCATTGACGAATGACGACGGAAATTTCCGTCATGTATGGTAGTGAAAAGGTTAAACATATATGGTATAGGGGACCTTCACTTATAACCCTTTAAGGCCTCTTGATACATCAAAGCATCATTTTGAATATCTGAAGAATGATTTAACCCTTTGAGTGCGGGCGACGCTTTTAAGCGCATTCATACTGTTTTTCCACAACTAAAATTTGACAGAAATTGAACAAATATGCATGTATAAATCTTGAGTAAAGCCCCTATTGCGAAATTTAGCAGGTTTAATTTTTAAGTGAGGAGGTATTTTCCTTTCATTTGAAGTTGGCAATTGCGTGAGCAATGCCAACTTCAAATGAAAGGAAATGTTAAGTAGTAATGAAGCACTTAAAGAGTTAATTGCGAGTGGTTTTAGACCGAAAATTTTCCTTGAACTGTTTTATTATTAACGATATTTTTTTTCAATTGCCAGCCACTTCAAGTCATCTTCATTTACTACAAGTCGAGAATTGTGACAGCAATTGGCGGCGTGTAGTGGATGAAGATGATAATGGTGAATTCAGGCTTGAAAGGATTGATCCCGGAAGCTTGAGCTACTAAATTTGAATTTTCAGTCATTTGAAATCGTCCCTCGCTACCGCGATTTACACCTTCAAGTGTAAAATACTTGGATTTGTAAAAATTAAGTGATAATGTTTCTCAATATCCCCTATTTAAAATATACTTTTATTTTGGAATATGGCTACGTAAGAGTCGATACAATGTGCCACTGAACCACTACCATTGTCGACATCAGAGATCTTGGGGTTGACCCTTTCAACCCTCACGATGCATTAAAGCATCATTTTTCATTCCTGAAAACAGATTTAATTTTCCTACAACAAAGGGTTGTAGAACGAAAATTTCCACGAGACTGGTTTACCAATACATGGTAATTTTCTTTAATTTTTTAAACCACATCAAATCACCTTCATCCACTACAAGTCGAGAATTGCGGCAGCAATTCGCGGCTTGTAGTGGATGACGATGACTATGGTAAATCCAGGCTTGAAAGGGTTAAAACGCACAAGATAGTCGACATCAGAGCTCTAAGGGTTAAACCACAGGTATACTACTATAGTGAAAGTCACTTTAAATCTGTCACTTTCGCGTTGCATGTTTTTCGCTCATTGCTCAAGCAATTTTCATCCGATTTTCATGAAATTTGACAAGTTTTAGTTTCTAGTCTTACGGCACCTACCATAAAAAAATCAGGGAAATATATCATGTAGTTTAAAAGTTAGACCATTTGACATGTAGTTTTTGCGATTTATGACGCTCCTCTATAAACCCATTGCACGCTATCACCTTCACTCACGAAATTCCACTACTTGTCAAATGGTCTAACTTTTGGGGTAGGCGCCGGAATAGTTGAAAAGAGTGCTTGCAAAACTTCATGAAAATTGATTCAGAATTGACTGAGAAATCAGCGAAAAACACCCAACGCTGGTGGAAGTTGACTGCAACTATATAGGCGACATCTCTATGTCCTAAATTGATGTTTCAAGTTTGAATTTACGCTAAATTCAGACTTGAAATGGTTGAAGGTGATCTATCACCCCTTATATGGTATGAATAATTATGTCCTTATATCGGGTGATTGGCTATCATGTGACCCTTTCAGAGGGTCACATGATAGCCAATCAACCCATATATGGGGTGATTGGCTATCATGTGACCGTCACTTTATGTCCAATCACCCCATATAAGGAAACACTTGTGCCCCATCTTGTGGCAACTTTGATTTATTTGTCACAAAATTATTCATACTATATAAGGGGTGATAGATCACCTTGAAAACATTGAATTTTATCATTGTAATCTTCATCCCACCACAAGCCGTGATTTGCTATCACAATTATCGGCTTGTGTTGAAGGAGACTAGGTGAGGGTGGCAAATGAAAAAATATATTGTTATTATTAAAACAGTTTCACAATGCTTTCGTTCTCACCCTTTAAGCCCTCACGATGCATTAAAGCATCATTTTACATCCCTGAAAACATACCTAATTTTCCTACAACCAAGGGTTTTAAAACGAAAATTTCCATGAAACTGGTTTACCAATACATGTCAATTTTCTTTAATTTTTCACCCATTTCAAATCATCTTCATTCACTACAAGTCGAGAATTACGGCAGCGGCTTGTAGTGGATGAAGATGACAATGGAAAGTCAGGCTTGAAAGGGTTAAAACCCCAAAATTAGGTCGTTCTTGTTTTGATGCGTCGTTAGGGTTTGAAGGGTGGATACACTTAGTAAATAGAAAACCTTCTCTCTTCAATAAGGATCGTTGTCCACCCCCACCAAGGGGTCGGCCCAGACGGCTCATTCGACCCGCTGTGGCTCGAAACTTGTACTGTATGTACTGGGCTCGAATCCCGACCGTGTCGGATGTTTGTTATCGAGGTTGTGCATATTCAGTGCTCCAAACTGCTCAAAGGTATGGAGTGTGCAGTACTTTCTATGGTACTGTGCACTATAAAGAACCCTTGAGGTCATTTGATAAGAGTAGGGCATAGTGCCGACTTCTGGCTTCCTTCTGTGGTGATATTGCCATGATTGTACAGAAAGTAAACAATATGCATTCTATTCTCTTCACGAATAGTAAGAAAATACTTTCCTCAACCAAGTTTTTGCCTCAACTAAGAATGTAGCAATGTAAAGGGTCACCCCGCGCAAGAGCGAGGGATTACATGCAGGCGAGGGGAGGGGGGGGTGGTGAATTCGACCCGGGAAAACACGGCTGGTAGGGTGTCTCGGGAGAATTCGCCCCGGGCTTATACTGATTAATAATACAGCATATCTAGTGTGTAATCTGTATAAATACGAGGGGCTACATACTTAATGGGTGAAGACAAACAGCAGTAACTGATAAATGGGAAAGTAAGCAGTTACTGGAGTTGACTTCACTGAGGAGAATACTTCATGAGGCAAATACTTATTTTGTTTCGCTGAAATTGGGATACAACCTATCTGTTAACAACAATGTATAAAAACACACACAATATCATTGTAGGATTGCAGAATAGTATACACAATATATCATATATTGCATAATAATAGACAACATATATCATATATTGCAGAATAGTATTCATAATATATCATATATTGCATAATGGTAGAAAACATTAATATATTGCAGAATAGTATACACGATATATCATATATTGCATAATAGTAGAAAACATAATATATTGCAGTGGAGTGGACTTTACCGAGCAGAATACTTCATGAGGCAAATACTTATATCGTTTCGTTGAAATTGGGATACAACCTATCTGTTAACAACAAGTATAAAAACACACACAATATCATTGTAGAATTGCAGAATAGTATACACAATATATCATATATTGCATAATAGTAGACAACATATATCATATATTGCAGAATAGTATACATAATATATCATATATTGCATAATAGTAGAAAACATTAATATATTGAAGAATAGTATACACGATATATCATATATTGCATAATAGTAGACAGCATATATCATATATTGCAGAATAGTATACATAATATATCATATATTGCATAATAGTAGAAAACATCAATATATTGCAGAGTAATATACATAATATATCATATATTGCATAGTATATTATGCAAAATATGTCATACATTACAAGATAGTATACTTGTTCAATAAAAAAGATATCCGCATATTCATTGAACGAGTTCTGTATTTTTTATGTCGCACTCAAGTGAGCACTTTTGCCAGGGTTTCCGCCAGGAAAGTGGGGTGTCCAAAGGGTGGGGGGTCTAAAGGGGGTGAGGGGTCTGGGGGCACTCCCACAGGAGAAAAAAAGTTTTAAATGTTAGTGCTTAAAATGGCCAACGACAGGAAAATATATAATATATTTTTGTTTTCTTTGACCCCTACGGACCCCCCCCCCCCCGGCGAAAACCCTGCTTTTGCACATCTAAAAAATTAATGATTTAAATTTTCACCCACTTGAAGTTGTGCCTCGCTACCGTGATCCACAACTTCAAGTAGGTGAAAATTACTCATTTAATTTTAGATCAAACATTTTCAAATCTTGATTTTAGAACGCTCATTTCCTTACAAATAATAGTGATTTAAACGGCTAATAAAATGACTATCATGTACCTACAGTGGTGCTTAGGGATTCCTTACAGCGCGGGGATCGACTTTAGACGTCAGAATCTGACGTGTGTAGACGTTAAATTCTGACGTCTAAAGTCGATCCCCGCACTGTAAGGGTAAACATATATATAATGGCCGCAGACCCATAGCATAGGTATTCAAAGAAGCGGAAAGAGTTACCTAAGACATTTATGATGGTTTCAAATTAAGAAAAAAATACTTTGGTCTCTATGTTTTATATCTATAGGCCCTATATACATAATTCAGCGCTTTAATCCTTACAGCACGAGGATAGACTGTAGACGTCAAAATCTGACGTCTGTAGACGTCAGATTTTGACGTCTAAAGTCTACCTCCGCACTGTAAGAGTAAAATTAGTTATAATGATAGTAGACACATAACATATAGTCTATGACACAATTATCTGGAGCGCATGTTTTTCGTCGATTTCTCCGTCAATTCTGAACCGATCTTCTTGCACAAGATATTATTTCCCAGTCATGTCCTAACATCGGTAAACATTTCGTAAAGTTTGAAGCAGAATTGCAAAAGTTAGACCATTTTACATGTAGTGAATTGAAAATATGACGTCCCTCTATAAACCCATTATACTAATTCTGGAATTTTATTACATGTCAAATGGTCTATCTTTTGAAATATTGAATATAATTTTACCGATGTTAGGACATGACTTAGAAATGACCTGTGCAAAATTTCAAGGAAATCGGTTCAAAATTGACGGGGAAATCGACAAAAAGCATGCGCTCCAGATAATTATGTCCTGTGGGGCCTGTTTCAGTCGCCCACTTTAACTTATTTTAAGTGCAGTTTTGCACTTAAAATGCTAGTGCACTAGATATTTTTTAGTTAGTGCACTAATCCGCAAGTGCACTAACCGAGTTGCATTTCAGTTTTTATTTCACACTTGAATTTTCACACTTATCCGTAAGTGCACTCGTATGCACACTTAAGGACACGCTTACTCGAGAAAAAATGTTCCGATTCTTGAATTAACAGACATGACAGACGATAAATGAATAGACCTACTAAGTGACCATTTATGTTTTGCGGGGACGAGACTTAACATAACACATTAGACTTGGCAGATGTAGTCTAGGTCTGTACATGCAGACTCACAAATGGCTAATTGTGCTTTTTAGTTTCATAGGTCTACTGTAGGCCTAAATTGAAATCGGGGTGTCTTGAGACTTGTCTGCACTTTTCAATTGGTGGTGTTCTAGATCTAGGCCAGGGATAGCCTACTTTTTCGTCCACCAACGTTCACTCTAATGACTATAATAGGTTAGGGATATATTATAGGCCTAGCTAGAACTTTTAGGTCTACTACACTGTCACCTTATAAAAAAGGTAGCCTAACGTTAGGCCTATACAAAAATAAGTTATATCGGTAGTCCTAGACTAGGCTTTTGTAGGCCCCCTATAAGCTAATCTAGAGGTCTAGTTATAGTCTACTGCGCTTTTTTTTAATAACTAGAATATAATCTATTCAAAGTCTGTATTTTTCAGTAAAGTAAATGTGTAGTCTAGGCCAAATTAATGTAAGTTTTAGGTTCCAAGGTTATATATATGTAGACTCCATAGGCCTAATGTCTAGGCCGCCTAAAGGCTAGACTATAGTCGACTACCTAGGCCAAGACATGGGCCTATAAGATTTTTTTGCAATATTTCCCCATTTTAGTCGAGGACTCCCACATCAGGATTTAAAAATCCGATAGCTTTGTGTATAACGTTACGGTTAGTGGTGCGAATTACAGAAGGTTTATTTTATTTTGACCTACAATGCGATTATACATAGGGGAGAAGTGCCTATTATGAGCATAGTATGGGAACACTGTCCTGTGAGCGTTAATAGTATGTCAATAAAAACTGAACTTAATAAAATATACATATGTATGATTTTTCTATCAAAATATATATTTTCGCCTTTTTGATAACGACATTTTTTTATTTTGAGGAAGTTTTAATTTTTTTGCAATCCTGCTCATAATAGGAACATCTGTTCATAAGATGGGCATGGCCAGTACCTTTAATGAGCAGGCATGCTCATAAAGGAACTACCATGCTCATATTAGGACCATTGTCTATTTAGCATGACACTGTTTTGGCTGTCACGGTCATCAGAATGGAGCTAAATGTTGTGTACGAAGATAATTTTAAAGAATATTTCAATCATTACACGAATATTACATTTTTCTATATGCTGGCTCAATGATTATTTAAAACTTGAAGAATCAAAGACTATTATTTATTTGTGAATACATTTATAGGTGTTCCAAATTTGAGCAGGTCTGCTCATAAAGGATCCCCTATGTTCATATTAGGTGCAGTGTGTTATATTTTGTCCCTGATTTATTGTATAACTTTTCTCAAATATAAAACTCGTTCCACGCACAAGATTTTTCAAGATCTATGTTTCCAAAAAAATTATTATGTTCGAATTGGTATAAATAGAGTGGCGAATGAAAGATACAAAATACACTTGTGGGGGGAACTAGAATAGTTGTTAGTACTAGTACTTTTCATTTTATGGAAGTACCGACTATTTCAACACCATTTTTCACCACCAGCAATAGAGTGTTTGAAATTAGGTCAATTGGATGAATGCATGAGTTACCCCTCATTGCAACTTGTGTTACTCTGAGGACTATGCGACCAGAGGATAGCCGAGCTGAGCGACACGCGTCGGCGTTCCACCATATATTTCACAGTAAAACCCACGTCTCTGGACGTCTTGGCATGTATGGTTGTAAGCCCCCCAGGCATTCTCAAAATGGGTGAGTGAAGGAAAACAACCTTAATAACTCACGATGCCCAACCACCCCACCCTCGCGTCGTCATCTGTACATATACAGTTTCATTTTTTATCATAAAGTTTTCACTGTTTTTTTAAATATTGTTTACTGACCACTGTCGAAAAGTGACATTTGGCAACTATTTCACTAATTTATTTACTCTCACATAGGGAAATAATGTCAGATAAACTAAAGTTTGTAGTGCATGTATTTTCTATTATTTTATATTATGAGGGAATATGCCTGCTGATCTTGGTCTACTTCGCTTATGTAGATACTGTATGCAAATAAAAATCGCAGTCATTTGCGGTGAGGAAAATAATTGGCTTCAGGGGAATCCACATCTCAATTGTAGAGATTTAAGATCAAATTAATGGGCAATTTCACCAGATTATCTTCCTTGCTAACACTAAAGCAGCCCTGGAGTGGGGCTGCCTGGAACTTGCTGTAAAACGCGTAGGCCTAAACTTAATTAGCCCTATATCGTCACGATACCAGAACTTTTTCACAAATTATTATTATAGATGTATCTAAGGAATGATCAGTTAAATAAACTTTGTCCAAATATAGTGCACTTAGCTAATTCAGTGGAATAACCCTGTTCGGATCCATTGGGGTGCGCCCTCCCACCCTTCATCATCTCAAAATAAAAAAACGACATATTTGTACAGAAATAAGCTTTAATAAGCACCATTTGAAGCTTTAGTTGGCAAAATTCCCCAAGAAAGCATGAACCGGATCCCTGTAGTTGAATTACCAGCTGTGGTGTGTAAATTTTAGTTGAAAATTAGGTGTCCCCGTCAGGCAAATTTTGGATCCGCCACTGAATCCGCATTGTTATTTTGTTAAAATGAAAGAGGAACAGTAAGCGATATTTACGTTATTGGCGTGAAAGATACAGCATAGTAATTTATTGACCTCTGGAAACCTCCCCCCCCCCCCCCCAATATGATTTATCATAATGACGTTATGGACGTTTCGTCTCATGTCTACCTGTCATGACTGAAGATTTAAAAATGACTTGCTCATCGCAAAAGAGATTTTTTGTAATTATACGGACTTTTAAATTCTATAGGTAAAGGCATTTTACATAGGTGATATAAAAATAAATTATGTAGGATCAGTGGGAAATTCCTTGAAGTGCCTGAATCGACAAAAATACAAAAGGCGCTGTCTTTGATCATTTACATGCATGGCTATTATAATTTACCAATACAAATAACACGAGATAGATACTCTTTTTATCGCCTACATATCAGAAAAGTAAGGTTATGATTGATGACATGAAACAAACTTGACATCTTTATATGTTCTTCTATAGAATCACCATACATTTAAAGCTTATACGAAATTGAACTCGTTTAAAAAACCTCAGTTGAAGTCACTTGATTTGTTCTGATACATTTGATGCTGAATAAAACTAATCTCAATTAGAAGCCTTGACATTGTCCTCGCAAAAGAAGGCAAAATACACCACCTGGTGACTATATTTCATGGAAATTCCAGCTATGCTCATATTAGGAGCATGCTCATATTAGGACAACTTACCCTACCTGACAGTATGAATACGGGCTTTTAAACAACCAGATATACTATAGGCTGAAATAATTCAGTAACTACTATGATTGTTAACATGAACTGCACTTAAAATTCCCTTAGTGCACTAGCGATTTTAAGTGCATGCAACTGAAACGCAAATTCTATGTGCACTTAAAAATAAAAATGCACTTACTAGGTTTAAGTGCACTAATTGTTTTAGTGCACTTAAGAACCTGAAACAGGCCCCTGGACTGTATTTAAAGAAGCGGAAAGAGCTAACTAAGACATTTATCTGTTTATGATGATTTAAGATAAAAAAAAACACTTTAGTCTCTATGGTTTATATATATATCTAAATATCCCAGCGCTTTAACCCTTACAGTGCGAGGATCGACTTTAGACGTCAGAATCTAACGTCTGTAGACGTCAGATTCTGACGACTGAAGTCGATCCCCGCACTGTAAGAATTAAAATATTTCTACTGGCCGTAGACCTCCCTCATTAGATTTTGTATTTTTCTCAGATCTGAAACAGAGAAATTAAACAAAGTGGCAGCAATAGTAGCTGGAAACTTAGGACGATGGTACCCTTTCTGTCCAGCGGGTAATGATGAGCCTCCTGGGGGGGATGATGTGGGGAGCCTCCGTGACCGAGAGGTAGCGTGCTCGGCCTCAGACCGCCAGGGCTCGAATTTCGAATCCTGTGTCTGGAGGACAGTGTCATCTCAATCATCTCACCATCCTCAGGAGGTTCTCCTGGCCCAGTTTAGCCTATATGTGCACAAAGGTGGCCTAAAGCCCGATTCATTTCATTTTTTTTGGGGGGGATGATATGTGTGCTCATGTATTTATATATATGCATTTGTATGTGCGTATGTATATTTATATGTGTACATATGTGTGGGCCTTTGGATGTATGTATATGCATGTTTATTTACTATGATAATGTGATTATATATATTGTTTTTCAACATTTGGGAGACCCTCGCGACAGCGGTTATTTCTAATCTGAGCGAGGGTCTACCAGCCATGTAATTTTGGTGAAATAAACGTACTTCTCTCTCAAGGGAAAAAAAACGAAAGTCGACAGATTCGTAGATCCGAATGTACGAGACGCGAAGCGCCGAGTATATTCGAATCTACGAATCTATTGTAATTGAGTTCTTTCTTCGACTCAAAATACACAGAATATGTGCAGATGTTCCAAGATTTGATATAGAAAACCTCAATTTCATTGTCAGTATGGCCAAACCCTGACATATTAGACATGCAGTTTCGTGGTTAAACCCGTGTATATTGTGTCTGACCTGACCAGTACAAAATAACAGTAGATTCGTAGATCCGAATCTACTGTTTTAACCATAAGAGCATTGAGCAACGACATTTAACAAAATTTAAATTTTCAGCCACTTGAAGTTGCGTCTCGCTACCGCGATCCACAACTTCAAGTGACTGAAAATTCGTGTGATTTGTGAAATTTAAGTCCCAACATATACCAGTGTTTTAAGATTGAAAGCAGATTTTACTTTCAACAACTGGTTGTACAGGTGCTATCAAAAACACAGAATGTCAACTGTAGTCGACATCAGTGTTCTAAGGATAAACTATAGACTGACATTAGGGGTGTATTTAACCCTTTAAGCCCTCACGATGCATTAAAGCCTCATTTTACATCCCTGAAGACAGACTTAATTTCCCTACAACTGGGTGTTCGAGAATGACAATTTCCATGAAACTGGTTCACCAATACATGACTCTATTCCTTAATTTTTAAACCACATCAAATCATCTTCATTTAGTACAAGTCGAGAATTGCGGCAGCAATTCGCGGCTTGTAGTGGATGAAGATGACAATGGTGAATTCAGGCCTGAAAGGGTTGAAATAAAAATTGTCACTGCTAATCTGTTTTGTTCGCAGGTTAAATCACAGTTACTGAGAATGATATGTGTGTTCATACATTATTGTTTGATCTCAAATTAAAACAATTTTGGGTATTTTTCACCTACTTGAATTTGTGGGTCGCGGTAGCGATGCACAACTTCAAGTGGTTGGAAAAATATTGTTTTAATTTGGCGCTTCGAGGGTTAGAACGACGAGAAATCCGTCCTTCTAAATCCGCTGTAATTGGAGATATCGGCCGCTGTGGATCAGGTGTGGTGGAGATATCGGCCCAGACGCAGATCGCATATTAAGCAGCTATTGGGAGTTTCGGCAGTTTGGCTGTGACGTCCCAGTAAACGAGAAGTGTCGCACCAACGTTGGTTTAATGTTGGTAAAACATTAAACCAACATTATCTCAGCGTATGTTGTTCACCTTTCAGGTGGTCGACTAATTTTGACGACTTTAGACGTCAGATCCTGACGTCTAAAGTCGATCCCCGCCGTAAAAGAGTAAAATATTCATAATGACGGTAGACCTATAGCAGGAGACAACGGCCCAGTATTTTTAGCGTCTGCGACGATGGCCCAGCATTAAACCAATATTGGTTAAACATCACATGCTGACTGTTATCATGGTGACGGTTTACCCCCTCATCACCGTGTCACCCACTTCCTGTCATGCGCACACACAGACGACCTGAACCGGGATCTGATTTGGTTTCCTAAACCTGATTTGTATCTGCCTGGTGTGTGAGTGGAGTGTGATCTCCCTGCTGATCAGCTGGCGGTCTGACCAGGTCATCTGTACAGCGACTATCAGGACGGCCTAGTGATGGGTCCCTTTCAAAACTAAATAGCATTAAAGCATCATTTTACATCATTAAAACACACTTGATTTTCTCACAACAGGTTTTAGAAGGCAAATTTCGATGAAACTGCTCTACGTATACATGGTAATTTTCCTTAATTTTTCACCCACTTCAACTCATCTTCATCCACTTGTAGTGGATGAAGATGACAATGGTAAAAGTCAGGCTTGAAAGGATTAAAATTTCTCATATATCGGTATTTGACGAAACATTTACTTGGGTAGTGCCAAAACTTGTTATTACATAATAGGATATTCTAAGAACAAAAGGTAATTTTCATTCACATCGATGTGGTATTTGCGAAGGCAATTCACATCTGAGGACGAATTGCTTTCAGCTTTTCATTTTCGGTGTTTTGTTGTACCAACTATCCATTTTCTCTAAATTAACTAAAATATTTGTGTTAGATTACGTGTTGCGATACAATGCAATGTATCCAGCATCGTTTTAACCCTTTAAGCTCTCGCGATGCATTAAAGCACCATTTTACATCACTGAAAACAGACTTTTTTTCCCACAACCAAGGGTTTTAAAACTAAAATTTCCACGAAACTAGTTTACCAATACATGGCAATTTTCCTAAATTTTTAAACCACATCAAGTCATCTTTATCCACTAACAGTCGAGAATTGCGACAGGAATTCGCGGCAATTCGCGACAATTGTTCTTCGAAGATGTACGAAATTAAATAAGTTTTTCATGGATGCAAAATCATGCTTTTAGACATCATCAGGGGTTAAAGAGTTACATGCCGACCCCTCCCCCCTGCCTCCTCCCGACCCCTTCCCCCCCCCCCCCCTCGCCTCCTCCCGCCTGACTGATCCACATAGCTAGGGCCACAGGCCACTAATCAACCCAGCACCACATCAATTCTGCATGCAAAGCCAAAAGGCAGTATCTGCTTACTTGTAAAGTGAGCAGATACTGCCTTTTAGCTTTAAAAGGAAGAATTGCCCCGAGCGCAGAGCGGACCACCAGGGGCATGACAGAGGTCCGGACCACGAACAAGAGGGCCAGCTCGCGGGGGTGGGGGGACCGGTAGACTGGTACACCAGGGGACAGGAGAGGCGCATTGGGACACAGCTGTAGCACCACCACGCGGGACAAACGAGGACCAGACTGTCAGGAGGGACATGTGAGCAGGCAGGTACTGGACATGGGGACATAATTAAAATGGCATTGAGGACTGGCGTGGATCTTTGGAGAAATATCCTTCTCCCTTTTCAATGAGACTGGGCGATCATGTTACTGGCGGCCTCGTCGAGTTAAGGTGGAAACTAGACCCTGAAAACAGATTTAATTTTCCTACAACAAAGGGTTTTAAAACGAAAATTTCCATGAAACTGGTTTACCAATACATGGTAATTTTCTTTAATTTTTAAACCACATCAAATCATCTTCATTCACTACAAGTCGAGAATTGCGACTGCAATTCGCGGCTTGTAGTGGATGAAGATGACTATGGTAAATCCAGGCTTGAAAGGGTTATAACACACAAGGTAGTCGACATCAGAGCTCTAAGGGTTAAGACACAGAGAAGCTACTATAGGCGCCATCTCTAGGTCCTAAATTAATGTTTCAAGTTTGAATTTACGCTAAATTCAGACTTGAAATGGTTAAAGGTGATCTATCACCCCTCATATGGTATGAATAATTATGTCCTTATATGGGGTGATTGGCTATTATGTGACCCTTTCAGAGGGTCACATGATATCCAATCACCCCATATATGGGGTGATTTGCTATCATGTGACCGTCACATGATAGCCAATCACCCCATATAAGGAAACACTTGTGCCCCATCTTGTGGCAACTTTGATTTATTTGTCACAAAATCATTCATACTATATAAGGAGTGATGGATCACCTTTAAAACATTGAATTTTATCATTGTAATCTTCACCCACCACAAGCCGTGAATTGCTATCACAATACTCGGCTTGTGGGGAAGGAGACTAGGTGTTGGTGACAAATGAAAAAATATATTGTTATTATTATTATTTTTTTTTCTTATTTTTTTTTTATTTTATTTAGCTTTGACCAATACATATATATATTTAAAAACAGATACAAATATATATACACATTATATCATTAAAATATTATATACAACATTGGTCGTGCTGCGCTAGAACAGGCTTATAGAAGCCTCTGCAAGCTAGGCAGCAACTATATTTATATTCATCTATGTACAAAAAATATAAGCATAAAAGTATAAAAAAAATAATATACATAATAATATGAGTTTCCCGCGCCAAAACCAGAGATATAAATAGTAGCAAAAAACACACTCTGGAAAGCATAGAAGCCTATGCAAAATATGCAAGTTATAATAATTGTCATGCTTTTAACATATACATCCCTATATAAAATTATTGCGATTAGTCTAAAAAACCATCGGCTGGCGTCAGCTCGTAAAGCCGTCGCACTACCGAAACACAATGTATACATACCAATAAAATCGGACACGGTGTTCGTTCGTCAACTGCCAACACCTACGTTAGCATCAGACTGCCAACACCTGAGTATGGACATCAGAACCATCCGCCAACCTCGCTGTCGAGTTTTTGGAAGCGTGGCGAAAAGCTTTCCCCCATCAACTCAGAGAGTAAAGGTTGCGGTGATATCAATGTAGAGCTTATGTTTCTCAAACCAAGTATTATCGTACATCACACCCAGAGCAGCAGCAGATAATACCCCATGTAGAACGATTATTGATATCGAAATCAATTAAATGTGACTTAGACAAAAACACCCAACTGTCTTTTAAATGAGCCTCAACTATCTGACATGCGAATATGTTGTGGGAAGCTTGTTCCATAGACGAGCTAATCTGTTAAAGTTCATATATTGCGCTTCTACAGTTTTTGTCATGTTTAAATAAAATAATGTTCCTTTGTTGGCAGACCGTCTGCTTGTATTTGATTGTACAAATTGTAGGAATGTATTAATGTTAATATCAATGTCACCATGTAGACATTTAAATAGGAAACACAGATCTAGAATTTCTCTGCGGTAACACAGTGGCAGTATACCTAAAGTTAGACATCTATCTCTGTATGAGACATCAGATGAATATTCATTTAAAATACATTTTGTAACATGACGTTGAACCATTTCAATGCGCATAATTTCATTTACCTGGTATGGTTACCACGAAGGCTCATTCGACCCGCTGTGGCTTGAAACTTGTACTGTATGTACTGGGCTCGAATCCCGACCGCGTCGAATGTTTGTTATCGAGGTTGTACATATTCCGTGCTCCAAACTGCTCAAATGTATGGAGTGTGCAGTGTTGTCTATGGTACTGTGCACTATAAAGAACCCTTGAAGACATTCGATAAGAGTAGAGTATAGTCCCGACTTCTGGCTTCCTTCACTCTAAACAATAAAGGTTCTTAAGAAGGAACCCTTCAGTACTATCACCATGCAACCCCAGGAGAACCCTTGCAGGGTTCTCCTGGGGTTGCATGGAAATAGTACTGAAGGGTTCTTTTTGAAGAGCCTATATTGTTTAGAGTGTTCTGTCGAGATATTGCCATGATTGTACAGAAAGTAAACAATATGCATTCTATTCTCTTCACGGATTGTAAGAAAATACTTTCCTCGATCAAGTTCTAGCCTCAACTAAGGGGCGGGGGCCCTAGGGTAGTGGTTAGCACCGCTGCCCTTCACGCCGAAGTTCGGGGTTCGGTTCCCGGTCTCGGCGGTTTGAAAGAAACAAAAATGTTTCTTCCCCATCCACGTGTGAAAGTCAGTATTGTGGGGAGCCTCCGTGACCGAGAGGTAGCGTGCGCGGCCTCAGACCGCCAGGGCTCGAATTTCGAATCCTGTGTCTGGAGGACAGTGTCATCTCAATCATCTCACCATCCTCAAGAGGTTCTCCTGGCCCAGTTTAGCCTATATGTGCACAAAGGTGGCCTAAAGCCCGAATCATTTCATTTCAATTTTTTCCTCAACTAAGAAACCAGCAATGTAAAGGGTCACCCCGCGGAAGAGCGAGGGATTACATGTGCAGCCGAGGGGAGGGGTGGTGAATTCGACCCGGGAAAACACGGCTGTTAGGGTGTCTCGAGAGAATTCGCCCCGGGCTTATACTGATTAATAATACAGCAAATCTAGTGTGTAATCTGTATGAATACGAGGGGCTACATACATAATGGGCGAAGACAAACAGCAGTAACTGATAACTGGGAAAATAAGCAGTTACTGGAGTTGACTTCACTGAGCAGAATACTTCATGAGGCAAACACTTATTTCGTTTCGTTGAAATTGGGATACAACCTATCTGTTAACAACAATGTATAAAAACACACACAATATCATTGTAGAATTGCAGAATAGTATACACAATATATCATATATTGCATAATAGTAGACAACATATATCATATATTGCAGAGTATACATAATATATCATATATTGCATAATAGTAGAAAACATTAGTATATTGCAGAATAGTATACACGATATATCATATATTGCATAATAGTAGACAACATATATCATATATTGCAGAGTATACATGATATATCATATATTGCATAATAGTAGAAAACATAATATATTGCAGAATAGTATACATAATATATCATATATTGCAGAATAGTAGATAACATATATCATATATTGCATAGTATAGTATGCAAAATATGTCATACATTACAAAATAGTATACTTGTTCAATGAAAAAGATATCCGCCTATTCATTGAACGAGTTCTGTATTTTTTATCTCGCACTCAAGTGAGCACTTTTGCCAGGGTTTCCTCCAGGAAAGTGGGGGGGGGGGTCCAAAGGGTGGGGGGTCCAAAGAGGGTGAGTGGTCTGGGGGCACTCCCACAGGAGAAAAAAAATTAGAGTTTTAAATGTTAGTGCTTAAAATGGCCTATTTTAAATGAAACGACAGGAAAATATATAATATATTTTCGTTTTCTTCGTCAACAAGGGGGGGGGGGGTATCCCCCCTGTGGTGCTGAGTGGGGGATCAGGACCCCCGCGCCCCCCCATCCCCCCTGGCGGAAACCCTGCTTTTGCACATCTAAAAAATTAATGATTTAAATTTTCACCCACTTTAAGTTGTGCCTCGCTACCGCGATCCACAACTTTAAGTAGGTGAAAATTACTCATTTGTTTAATTTTAGATCAAACATTTTCAAATCTTGATTTTAGAACGCTCATTTCGTTCCAAATAACAGTGATTCAAACGGCTAATAAAATGGATTAAGAACGACTAGGCCCCTAAAGTGGTGCTTAGGGGACCCTTGAAGCGCGGGATCGACATTAGACATCAGAATCTGACGTCAGATTCTGACGTCTAAAGTCGATTCCCTCGCTATAAGAGTGAAAATATATATAATGGCCGCAGAACCATAACATAGGTATTCAAAGAAGCGGAAAGAGCTGACTAAGACATTTATGATGATTTCAAATTAAGAAAAAAATATAGGATAGACTGTAGACGTCAGACTGTAGACGTCAGAATCTGACGTCTGTAGACGTCAGATTATGACGTCTAAAGTCTACCCCCGTACTATAAGACTAAAAATATTTATAATGGTGATAGACCCATAACATAGGTATTCAAATGAATCGGAAACAGCTGAATAAGACATTTGTGATGATTTCAAATTGAAAAAAACCCACTTTGGTTGCAAAGTGTTTTACAAATTAATTCTGCGCTTTAACATGTTTAAGGGTTAAGGGGGAAATATATACTGTGTTTGTGGTGATATTTCATGTCAATCGAGGGGGGGGGGTGTGGCTGGCTGGGTGGTAAGATCCTAGCCCCAGTGGATTGACCGGGTGGGGGGGGGGGGTAGCTAGTTGGGTGGTAAGATCCTAGCCGCAGTGGTTGAAACAGGTTTCAGCCACAGATTGACCGGGGGGGGGGTAGCTGGTGGGGTGGTAAGATCCTAGCCCCAGTGGTTGAAACAGGTTTCAGCCACAGATTGACCGGGGGGGGGGGTAGCTGGTGGGGTGGTAAGATCCTAGCCCCAGTGGCTGAAACAGGTTTCAGCCACAGATTGACCGCGTACAAAAGCGTGGGACATTTCTTTGGACTGTCATATCGGAAAGTAATAATCAGGTCAGAAATATTTTTTGAGAATCAGTAGCATTTCATTTCCATGCCCGCATGCTCAGCTCACATGTCGCACAGACTCAGTCATTAAAATGTTATGGACATTTTTCGGGCCTTGGGGTCGGGATCGCTCTCAGTGACCGCCATGTTGGATTTTTCGGGTGAAACAAATACATCAATCCACGGCCTCGGAGAGGACGACACGGCTAGTAAGATCCATTAAGAACAGTGCTCCTATTTTGTGACATTGCGCCTCTTGCCAGCATTAAAGGTGATCTATCACCCCTTATATAGTATGAATAATTATGTCCCCATATGGGGTGATTGGCTATCATGTGACCCTCTCAGAGGGTCACATGATAGCCAATCACCCCATATAAGGAAACACTTCTGCCCCATCTTGTGGCAACTTTGATTTATTTGTCACAAAATTATTCATACTATATAAGGGGTGATAGATCACCTTTAAATGCTAGAAATGGGCATAATCTAACATTTATAACACATTATCAGACACAAATTGAATACAAATACTCAGAAAGCTTATCTAATGATGATCCTGATCTAGTCTAATCATGTGGGCTTTCTAACCCTTACAGCGCTGAAATATTTGTGTATAAACCATGGAGACCAAAAAGCTTTTTTCAATTTGAAATCATCTTAAATGTCTTAGTTAGCTCTTTCCGCTTCATTTAAATACCTGTGTTATGGGTCTACGGCCATTATAAATTTGTTTAATTCTTTCAGTGAGAGGATCGTCTTTAGACGTCAGAATCTGTCGTCTAAAGACGTCAAATTCGGACGTCTAAAGACGCTTCCCGCGCTGAAAGGGTTAAGCTGCTGGTCAAAACAAATGGTATCATGAATTATTTAGCTTCTCTCAGGGCGCGGTCGATTGCCATGCCAAATATAATGAGGATGAGTGTGTGGCCATTCCGCCTCCACACTAGTTATAATTATTCGCGACACTCCAGTCGACCACTTCCTAACAACACCCCTGACTTTTGTTGGACAAACAACCTGATCAGTGTCCGAATGAAATATTACCCTAGAAGCGCTAAAGGAAAGAGACACAATCAGGCTAAAATCAGCAAAAATCAATTTTTTACCCACTTGAAGTTGTGCATCGCGGCAGCGAGACACAAATTCAAGTGGGTTAAAATTTAAATTATTTAAAGCGACACAATCAGGCTAAAATCAGCAAAAATCAGTCATTTTATTTTTGGCTTCTTAATACACTGTTTGCACGATTTTGCGCATAAGCAGGACTCCCACTAAAATAGTTCAGGTTATTCACTGTGTGGCGTGTTGTAATAGAAGTATGACAGGACTCCCAACTAAATAGTTAAGCTTTTAGTCACTGTGTGGCGTGTTGCTATTGGGAAAGGTGTATATGACCATATGATGTAAACATGTCCATAGACCGATTTTTTTTTTTTTTTAATTTGTGTTGCTTATTCTCCAGTTAAGAGAGATATAGAGACGAAATTCTCTATTTCTTATTTTTGACATGCATGTCCGAAATAAGAAATCGGGAATTTCGTCTTCTTATCACGCTTTCTTGTAAATGCGCAACACAAAAATTAAAAAAAAAATGCAGTTCTAGTCTATGGACATGTTCACAGCATAATGGTCATATTGAGAAGCCAAAAATAAAATTACTGATTTTTTTATGATTTTAGCCTGATTGTGTCGCTTTAAATGATTTAAATTTTCATCCACTTGAATTTGTGTCTCATTACCGCAACCCACAACTTCAAGTCGGTGAAAAATACTCATATTTATCTAATTTGAAATCAAACATTTGCAAATGTTGATGTTTAATCACACATTTCATTCCCAATAACTAGGATTTAATATCCCAATAAAACAGACCAAAACGATTATTGCTTTACGGTTTAGATGAAAATTGTATTAGGATAGTAAAATTTTATTGACTATTATTAACCCTTGAAGCGCTGAATATTTTATATAAACTATGAAAACCAAAGATTAATTTTTTTCAATTTGAAATCATCATAAATGTCTTTGTCAGCTCTTTCTGATTCATTTGAATATATGTGTTATGGGTCTACGACCAATATAAATATTTTTATTCTTACAGCGCGGGGATAGTCTTTAGTCGTCGGGATCTGACGTCTGTAGACGTCAGATTCTGACGTCTAAAGTCGATCCCCGTGCTGTAAGGGTTAAAGGGTGGTATCTGCCGCTTTACAAAGCGGCATATACGACCCTTTAACACCAAGATGATTTGAGAGTGAGAAATTGTTTTGAAAATGTAAGTTCGTCTAAAATAGCATACATTATTTATCCTGTTTATATGTGCGATCAATGGTAATTAGAGATTGGTTGAAACCTGTGCAATAAGATATGTAAACGGTGTTCATTTGAGTGTGATATTGGGCAATACAGCACTCGTTCAATGAATAAGGTGTGAGCCTTTAAGCGAGCACCTTATTCATTGAACATAAGCTGCATTTTTCCATATTGCACGAAAAAAACAAACAACGTTTGTATTTTCTCACACGATCAAGTCACATATGACATTAAACTGCCATACCTTGGGCTGAATGTACAGCTAGAGTGCGCTATAGGCTGATACCGATATACGTCTCATAGTGAAAACCACAGCACAGAGTGTGAGAAGATGCATATATGGTACGATGCTGACTGTACAATAACATGCATATTCACGAGTGCTGGGATGGGCAAATAACTGAGAATTGTAAAAGCAACCAGTGACACAGCAACAAGGGAAAATAATATAGGCTAAATGGCGGCCATTTTGAATCTAATCCCTGCCGTTATTAACTCATCCGGCGAGTGGGGGGTGAGCATGCATGCCAACCTATATGTGCCAGTCGAGCTTACAAGAAATATCGGCGGTTATCTGCACACCACTACATTATTTTCTTTGTTCGACCACTACATTCTAAGCCGGGAATGGAGAGTTATTGTTGATCAAGTACAGACCAATTATCATGGTAGACCTATGGTATTAAAATCAGTCAGGTGTGACCAAGCTGTTGATTACGATGGATCCTCATTATGGTCGGATGTGTTTTAAAGGGACTGGCCCAAGCTAAAATCATAAAAAAATCGGTGATTTTATTTCGGGTTCTTAATATGACCATATTATGTAAACATGTCCATAGACTAGAACAGCAAAGTTTTTAAATTTTTCTACTGTGCATTCACCAGTTAGGCTAGATATAGAGACGAAATTCCAGTATTTCCTATTTTTGACATGGTTGTCAATAATTAGAAATCAGGAATTTCGTCTCTATATCTAGCCTAACTGGTGAATGCGCAGCACAAAAATAAATAAAAAATGCAGTTCTAGTCTTTGGACATGTTTACATCATATGGTCATATTAAGAACCCAAAATAAAATAACCGTTTTTTTGTGATTTTTGCCTGGGCCAGTCCCTTTAAGTCAGTTAAAACCCTCGGAGTTCTACATTCTTAGCTGTGGAAAAGGCCTCGGCCTTTTCCACAGCTAAGAATGTAGATCTCCTCAGGTTTTATCCTATACTGATTTACACTGCAGGTTTGTATGGTGGACATATTGGCCAAGTTGCAGAGCAATAAAATGAAAAACACGCGAGTCATTCACATTTACAAGGAGCGCGGATACACAGACAGACAGACAGACGAACATACAAATAGACAGACGGACAGACGTACAGACAGAAGTCATGGTAACGACAAAAGCCTTCAGCCAAATTTGCAAAGGGCTAAAAAGTATCTGGGTGCATCAGTGACTTAAAACAGGCATCTTCTTCATATATGTCTGGCTAATTGCAATTCTGTGAAACTCAATGACCTCGACATCCTTTATTTTCACCGAGCTGGCTAATACAATGAAGTATGGGGAGGGTTCTTATATAACCTTGTTTTCACCGAGTGACGTCACTGCATTTCACAGTAAAAAATAACTAAATTAGTATGTTACAGCAACAAAAACAATCTTTAGGTGTCTATGACGTCATACATTTATTACATTACCGACATGACAAAATGACGTCAAAAAGGGATCACGTGACTGATGACATGATTGTATCACGTGACGTCACTAAGACAGATCATGTGATACTGTGACGTCAGACAGATATCACGTGACACGTGTGTGGTTTATTCAGGAGCCGCTAGGGCTCAGTGGGGATCTATGAGGGGCTTTACCGGTAGAGGTCGTGATTGATGGGGGTTCTAGCAGACACTGCCTGCTGATAGATCAGCCGTGACCTCTACCAGTCAGCCGTGACCTCTAGCCATCACCTTCATCACCTCTGTCACCTTCAGGCGGAACATAGAGGACTAGAAATAGAGGACGGTAGTCCAATGCTGGCTCAATGCTGGACCAGTAGTGGTCTAGCATTGAGACAGCATTGGACCAACATCTGACAAGTGGGCGATTGTCAATATTTATGTCACATTCCAGCAAACACGAGAAATCGAAACAATGTTGGGTCAATAGTGGGCCATTGTCAAATATGCTGGGCCAGAATTAGCCTAGTACTGGGTCAATGTGTTGTGTTTGCTGGAATTCTACACATAGTGACAATATCGCGAGGGATTCAGCCGCAGTTTGCGACTGTACAAAAACATGCATAGCTTTGCTTTGGCGCTCATATCAGATATGGCCAAAGCAAAGGCTACTACACGTCTTCCAACGTTACCCAGTGAACACAAAACATTTGTATGACTTTATACAATGTGGACCAACGTCGAAGACGTTGGTCCAACATTGTATAAATGTTATACAAATGTTTTGTGTTTTCTGGGTACAGCCGCAGTTTATAATGATATAATGTGTATATTTTTGTATCTGTTTTTAAATATATGTATTGATCAAAAGCTAAATAAAATTAAGTCTTCAGTGGGGGGGGGGGGGGGGTTGAGTATTTTTCTAATAAATAATTCGTGCATATTGCATGAAATAAATGTTATATTCCAAGAACTGCTCTATATAATTTGAAGCCGGGTTGAGATAAATATCAGTTTTTTTCGGACATTGGGGCGGTGAGTGAAATTACTGAGGCCGTATTCTGGTACAAGTTGCGATATATCGTAGGCTTGGTCGATTGGTCGAGATGGCCATATCGACCAATCAGAAGCCTACGATATCTCGACGTAACTTGCACCAGAATACGGGCTCTGGTATTTGTTTTATTTAATACCAAACATATTCAAAAATGTCGATTTCTTTTTTAAACGAATTTCTGAATCCACAGCCCCCACCTGAGTGGTGTGTGGCTCCCCACGGCACATAGCCCCTTATAGCTGGACACTGGGGGATTGCCATGTGCGGCCAGCTATGTATTAAGGTCATGCATACATCATTAAGAGACATTCACCAACCTAGGATGCACATTAACCCTTTAACCCCTCACGATGCGTTAAATCATCATTTTGCATCCATAAAAAAATACTCAATTTTCCTGCAATTAAGGGTTTTGAAACGAAAATTTCCATGAAAATGGGTTATCAATACATGGCAATTCTCTTTAATTTTTAAACCATATATTGGCATTGTTCAAGTAGTAATCTATTATCTGTAATTGTATTGCAATATCCAGTGTTTTACTATTGCAATGCCTTTTAACATGATTTTAATCCTGTATGTTATACCATGTAAATTGTCGTGTGATTTTAGCAAATTACCCATCTTGTATATATATATGTACATTTATTCTATCATTTTTATGACAAATAAGTCAATAATGACTTTTTTCTCGCAGTTTGTAGTGGATGAAGATTACAATGGTTGAAAGGGTTAAAGTGCTAAATTAAATCATTTATATTTTCACCCACTTGAAGTTGTGTCTCGCTACCGCGACCCACAACTTTAAGTGGGTGAAAATAACTCATATATGTAGGAAGCTTATTTGTTTAATTTGAGATCAAAGATCTTGATCTTGAAACGCCCATTTCGTTCCCCATAACTTCGATTTAAACGGTTAATAAAACGGATTAAAAACAACTATATTCGCGCTTAGAGATAAAAGGGTTGAAGTGCTAAACCTATTTATTTGGCCATCAAACAAAATAATTTGACTGAAAAAAAGCAGTGAATTTGAGTTATTTACACTCTTGAAGTAGTGGGTCGTGGACGTGGTAGCGAGACACAACCTAGGCTAACCCTTAAAGCGCTGAATTATTTTTGTAAAATTCATGGAGACCAAGGAATTTTTTTTTTATTTTGAAATCATCATAAATGTCTTATTTAGCTCTTTCTGATTCTTTTGAATACCTATATTATGGGTCTACGGCCATTATAATGATTTTTACCCTTACAGCGCGGGGATCGACTTTAGTCGTCAGAATCTGACGTCTACAGACGTCAGATTCTGACGACTAAAGTCGATCCCCGCGCTGTAAGAGTTAAAGCTGTCAAAATTTAAAAAAAAATCTTCTGGCATTTGGGTGATTTGCAAAGATTTCTCTGACAACTCCCAACTAATTTACTTAACAGTTTCGTTTCTAAGTAAAGCTGTCACTGTGTCAGAGCTTGCGATGTCATCTGGATATTGATCTAGGGCTCAAGACCCTGTATAGATCGACACTGGATAACATTATACCCTATGCTAAGACCCAGACCCACGTGCCAAAACATTTTACTGTTATTTATTAAAGAAATATTGCTGTGATAAAATAGGTAATCCATACTGATCTGATAGCCAGGGTGAGAACTATATGCAGTAAACACAATGTATCACTCTTTAAGTATATCTTAGATACGTCATATGCTCACAGAGTACAAATTTCCATCAAATCATCCACTACGCCGGAAGACGGATTATGTGATAGTGTTAGGCAAGTACTGCTTAGCCGCAATCCGTATGACCGGTATATTTTAAACTTGCTGCTCAAGTCGTTTTAATACTGTTATCAATGCTGTTATTTTACAACTGAAATAATTTTATGTATGTATTGTTTTCTTCTTTGGAAGGCTAAATAAAATTTATTATTTTATTATTATTATTAATATTATAACACCGTATTGACTATAACATTATTCTGTTGACATTCCTCAGTCGTCTGTAGCCATCCCCGGGAAAGTTCCCATCTACACCGTGACGTCCTGTCACAGTATCATCCTGTGAAAACACGGGATATTTACCCAATGTTGATTCAATGTTGGGCCAGCGTCGCAGGCGATGGACCAACATTGAACCAACGTTGGGTGAAATATTTCGTGCTTTCTGGGTATATACGCACTTCCACAATCGGGCGAGCGGTCATGAGCATTTTTTGAAAAAATGGAAAACATTAAACGTTTTGCATTGTTTAAAAGTGGGACTCATCAGTAATAAGGCTGACATCATCAGGTAATTTATTCCACGAATAATAAATTCGATTAAAAATATGTCATTTCCTAAATATAAGAATTTTTAAATGACCGGAAAGAATATGTAGAGCTTCTGCCAGAGGCTACTATGAGTAAAACTTATATACAAGTGAAGTAGAAAGAATAGAAATGTCCTAATTTCGTAAAACACCTAAATGAGATGTATTAGATATCTAGTGAAAATCAACCCTTTAGATGCAAAGCAAGAAAATAGTCGTTTTTATTCTGCTTTGTGAACAGGTTAAATCACAGTTATTGCGAATGAAATGAGTGATTAAACATCAAATTAAATTGCAAATGTTTGGTTTCAAATTAAACATATATGAGTAATTTTCACCCATTTGAAGTTGTGGCTCGCGGGCAGCGAAACACAACTTGAAATGGGTAAACATTTAACCCTTTCAAGCCTGGGTTTACATTGTCATATTCAACCACTACAAGCTGCGAATTGCTGTCGCAATTCTCGACTTGTAGTGGATGAAAATGACTTGCAGCTGGTGACAAATGAAAAATTACACTGTTATTTTTAAAACGGTTCCATGATTATTTTTGTTCTAAAAATGCCAGGTTTCAGGAAATTAATTCTTCAAAGATGCAAAATGATGCTTTAATGCATCATGCGGGCTTAAAGGGTTAAACAAGTTAACTTAGCGAGCAAAGGGTTAAGGCCACAGTGACTTATATTCCACCTTATTGTGAATGAAAATGCCTTACCCTTAAAGCTCTGAAATTATTGGTTAAAATATCAAAACCAAATGTTTTTTTTTCAATTTGAAATTATCATAAATGTCTTAGTTAGCTCTTTCTGATTCATTTGAATACCTGTGTTATGGGTCTACGGCTAGTATAAATATGTTTACACTTACAGTGCGGGGATCAACTGTAGTCGTCAGAATCTGACGTCTGTAGACCTCAGATTCGGACGTCTAAAGTCGATCCCCGCACTGTAAGAGTTAATTATTAAAAAAGTAGACCTCAAAGTCTAAGATCGCAAAGTTATTATGATGTATGTCTTAATTAATTAAAAATAAATCTAAAACAAAGTTTTTATGATATATCTCATAATTATTATAAATATACCACGTGGTGAATGACAAGGTGCATAGAAGTTTAAAGGAGTAGTCCACTGTGTACCAAAAGGGGGACAAATCTACACCCAGAAAGCTCCGCGCGTATTTCAGAGAAAGAGCCAACTGAGGAGTAACAATAACCAGAAATAGGCATGTGAGTGTACTATTGCTTTAATGATACCATTTTTCATTTTTTTCCTAATCGGTTCGGAAATAACGGGCTCGAACCCCGCTTTGATATTCAAGTTTCAAAGAAACAAAATGTTTCTCCCCCGTTCACTCGTAAATATTCAATATTGTGGGGAACCTCCATGACCGAGAGGTAGCGTTCTCGACCTCACACCGCCAGGGCTCGAAATCGAATCCTTTGGCTGGAGGGAAGTATCTTCTGATTCATCTCACCATCCTCAGGATGTTTCCTGTCCCAGTTTAGCCTATATGTGCACAAAGGTGGCGTAAAACCCTATTCATTTCATTTCTACCATGAGGCCTACTGCTGTTTTGCCGACAGTGCCATCCATTCGCGCAGGAAATGTGGATTTGTTCCAGTAAAGCACTTATTCAGTTTGCAAAATAAAACAATAAATAAGTTCCCTCCACTGGCAAATACACCTTTTTGTCCGCATATGGCTGAATGGTGTTCTGCTCACAGCTGATTTTGCAAACGTTGGCCCAATGTTTTCTCAATGGTGGCCTGCATCTGCGATGCACGGCCACCATTGAGACATCATTGGGCCAACGTCCCGTGCTGTCTGACAATGACAGGGGCTCCCAGGGTCCCGCCGTAAAAAATCACCAGCCTCGTGAAAATTTAATTGATTAAAAACTGCCTGGCTGCCTGCAGTGACTTCAGCGACTGCTTGCTGCAGGCGTAAAACCTCTTTTTATGTTCAGCAGACTAAACCAGTTCTTTCAGGGCTGGGATTGCTCGTTCATGAAAATAATAACGTCATTTTCTCGCAATCTAATTTTGGCGATACATGTTATC
>OZ024918.1:63998665-64281165 GCA_964017125.1 Flabesymbios commensalis
GTTGAATTGTCGGTTAATATTTGTTGTCGTTTGAAGCTAATGCACTTTCCAGCTGGCAAATGACAAAACATTGTGATCTTCTCCACTACAAGTCGCAATTGATGAAGATGAATTGAAATGGGTGGCAAAAGAAAATATATCGTTATTATTAAGACAGTTCCATGAAAATGTTCGTTCTAAAAAGCCCTAGATGTAAGAAAGGCATTCTTCACAGATGACAAGTGATACCTTGATGCATCGTGGGGCTTAAGCCTTTCAAGCCTGAGTTTACCATTGTCATTTTCATCCACTACAAGCCGCGAATTGCTGTCGCAATTCTCGACTTGTAGTGGATGAAAATGACTTGAAGTGGGCGACAAATGAAAAAATATACTGTTATTTTTAAAATAGTTCTAAGAAAATGTTTGTTCTAAAACCTCTAGGTTTTAGGAAATAAAGTCTGTTTTCAGGGATGTAAAATGATGCTTTAATGCATCGTGGGGTTTAAAAGGGTTAGATAAAAATGGACATCTCGTAGATTAAATTATTTGATCATCAGCCACAAAATTTATTAACCCTTATCCTGATAAGTTAATTCATTTAAATTTCCAATCACTAACGCAATCTACAACCTCAAGTATATTAAAATTACTCATATTTGTTTAATTTGAGACCAAACTGTCACTTCGTTCCCAATTACAATGATTCAACCGGCTAATAAAATGGATAACGGAGTTAACCACTACACCAGAGAGTGAGAGGAAACCCCGTGAGCTCCGGAGTGACAGACGGCAGTGCTAACCACCACACCAGAGGGTGAGAGGAAACCCCGCGAGCTCCGGAGTGACAGACGGCAGTGCTAACCACTACACCAGAGAGTGAGAGGAAACCCCGCGAGCTCCGGCGTGACAGACGGCAGTGCTAACCACCACACCAGAGAGCGAGAGAAAACCCCGCGAGCTCCGGCGTGACGGACGGCAGCGTTAACCACTACACCAAAGAGCGAGGGGAAACCCCATGTGCTCCGGCGTGACAGACGGCAGTGTTAACCACTACACCAGAGAGCAAGAGGAAACCCCGTGAGCTCCGGCGTGACAGACGACAGTGTTAACCACTACACCAGAGAGTGAGAGGAAACCCCGCGAGCTCCGGAGTGACAGACGGCAGTGCTAACCACTACACCAGAAAGGGTGAGGAAACCCCGTGAGCTCCGGCGTGACAGACGGCAGCGTTAACCACTACACCAGAGAGCGAGAGAAAACCCCGCGAGCTCCGGCGTGACAGGCAGGCAGCGTTAACCACCACACCAGAGAGTGAGAGGACACCCTGCGAGGTCCGGAGTGACAGACGGCAGTGCTAACCACCACACCAGAGAGCGAGAGGAAACCCCGCGAGCTTCGGAGTGACAGACGGCAGCGTTAACCACTACACCAGAGAGCGAGGGGAAACCCCTTGAGCTTCGGAGTGACAGACGGCAGTGCTAACCACCACACCAGAAAGGGAGAGGAAACCCCTCGAGCTCCGGAGTGACAGACGGCAGTGCTAACCACCACACCAGAAAGGGAGAGGAAACCCCGCGAGCTCCGGAGTGACAGACGGCAGTGCTAACCACCACACCAGAAAGGGAGAGGAAACCTCACGAGCTCCGGCGTGACAGGCAGGCAGCGTTAACCACCACACCAGAGAGCGAGAGGAAACCCCATGAGCTCCGGAGTGACAGACGGCAGTGCTAACCACTACACCAGAGAGTGAGAGGAAACCCCGTGAGCTCCGGAGTGACAGACGGCAGTGCTAACCACCACACCAGAGAGTGAGAGAAAACCCCGTGAGCTCCGGAGTGACAGACGGCAGTGCTAACCACCACACCAGAGAGTGAGGAGAAACCCCGCGAGCTCCGGCGGGACAGACGGCAGTGCTAACCACCACACCAGAGAGCGAGGGGAAACCCCATGAGCTCCGGCGTGACAGACGGCAGTGTTAACCACTACACCAGAAAGCAAGAGGAAACCCCGTGAGCTCCGGCGTGACAGACAGGCAGTGTTAACCACTACACCAGAGAGCGAGGGGAAACCCCGTGAGCTCCGGCGTGACAGACAGGCAGCGTTAACCACCACACCAGAGAGCAAGGGGAAACCCCGCGAGCTTCGGCGTGACAGACGGCAGTGCTAACCACCACACCAGCGAGCGAGAGGAAACCCTGTGAGCTCCGGCGTGACAGACGGCAGTGCTAACCACCACACCAGAGAGTGAGAGGAAACCCCGCGAGACCCGGAGTGACAGACGGCAGTGCTAACCACCACACCAGCGAGCGAGAGGAAACCCTGTGAGCTCCGGCGTGACAGACGGCAGTGCTAACCACCACACCAGAGAGTGAGAGGAAACCCCGCGAGCTCCGGCGTGACAGACGGCAGTGCTAAGCACCACACCAGAGAGTGAGAGGAAACACCGCGAGCTCCGCAGTGACAGGCGGCAGTGCTAACCACCACACTAGAGAGTGAGAGGAAACCCCGTGAGCTCCGGCGTGACAGGCAGGCAGTGTTAACCAGTACACCAGAGAGCGAGGGGAACCCCGTGAGCTCCAGCGTGACAGGCAGGCAGCGTTAGCCACTACACCAGAGAGCGAGAAGAAACCCCACGAGCTCCGGCGTGACAGGCAGGCAGCGTTAACCACTACACCAGAGAGCGAGGGGAAACCCCATGAGCTCCGGCGTGACAGACGGCAGTGTTAACCAGTACACCAGAGAGTGAGAGGAAACCCCATGAGCTCCAGCGTGACAGGCAGGCAGTGTTAACCACTACACCAAAGAGCGAGGGAAAACCCCGTGAGCCCCAGCGTGACAGGCAGGCAGTGTTAACCACTACCTCAGAGAGAGGGGAAACCCCGTGAGCTCCGGCGTGACAGGTAGGCAGCGTTAACCACTACACCAAAGAGTGAGGGTAAACCCCGTGAGCTCCGGCGTCAAAGACGGCAGCGTTAACCTTTACACCAAAGAGCGAGGGCAAACCACGTGAGCTCCGGCATGACAGGCAGGCAGCGTTAACCACTACACCAAAGAGCGAGGGGAAGCCCCGTGAGTGCTGGCGTGACAGACGGCAGCGTTAACAACAACTCCAGGGCCCCGTCCTGTCAAGAGAGAAAAGGCGGTAGATCTAAATTCCGGATTGGCTGGTAATATTGCAGCACGAGGCCGGTTAATTATGCGCCGGGTTTTATGAGAGTGCCGTGAAAAAAGACAACTGCCAGTTAAGCGCGCAATTGAAAGGAGCTTTTTGCCAGTGTAATTCATTTTTTCAGAGATTTAATCGAAAAGCTTCACTGAAAACTGATGCAAATATCGTGTATTTTATTTTGCGTGGAGAAGCCCCGTCATTATTCAATGGCGTGGGTTCTAACGGGGTTTGTCGTCAGATAGAAAGACTGAAAAACAGTATAATGGCCAGGGAAGAAGAGAGAAAGACCGTAGTCAGCATTCTGGAATGAGTAGCATTTATTGACGCCAAAGTCTACAAATGTCTAATTTCAGTTCCATTCCATAAACAAGTCATGAGTGAGTGAGTGGATATTGTTCTAGGTCACTTTCTGTACAATTATGGCAATATCGCGACAGAAGGAAGCCCGGAGTCTATGCTATGACTATGCCCTACTCTTATTTAAAGGGACTGGCCCACGCTAAAATCATCAAAAAATCGGTGATTTTATTTCGGGTTCTTAATATGACCATATGATGTAAATATGTACATAGACTAGAACTGCAAATTTTTATAATTTTTGTGCTGCGCATTCACCAGTTAGGCTAGATATAGAGACGAAATTCCTGATTTCTAATTATTGACAACCATGTCAAAAATAGGAAATGCGGGAATTTCGTCTCTATATCTAGCCTAACTGGTGAATGCGCAGCACAAAAATTATGAAAATTTGCAGTTCTAGTCTATGTACATGTTTACATCATATGGTCATATTAAGAACCCGAAATAAAATCACCGATTTTTTGATGATTTTAGTCTGGGCCAGTCCCTTTAAAGCACACCGCTACATTATTTTCTTTGTTCGACCACGGCATTCTAGGTCGGAAATGGAGAGTTTTTGTTCATCAAGCACAGAGCAATTTTCATTGTAGGCCTATGGTACTATAATCAGTCAGGTGCGGCCGAACTGTTGATTATGAGCGATTTTCGTTACGGTCGGATGTGTTTTAAGTCAGTGAAAACCCTCGGAGCTCTACATTCTTAGCTTTGAAAAAGACCTCGGGCTTCGGCCTCGGCCCTTTTCAAAGCTATGAATGTAGAGTTCCTCGGGCTTTATCCTATACTGAATGACTGCAAGGGCTATTTATAGTGCACAGTACCATAGACAGCCCTGCACACTCTAGGCCTTTGAACAGTTTGGAGCACCGTATATGCACCACCTCGATGACAAGCATCCGACCCGGCCGGGAATCAAACCTAGTACCTCTGACTTTCGAGCCACAACAGGAACGAATGAGCCCTCGGGGCCTGAAAAAACAAGACTTAATAAAGGTATCAAATTTACTGTAGATCCGGTTATTTTCACGTGTTCAAATTTTCGCGAATTTCTGATTCTGGGACTTTTCACGAAATTTAGTAATCGCGAATTTTCCTTTTTCTTCAGTGGCGCCACTATAATAATAATTTTAGCGGGATTCTTGAATTCGCGAATTTGTCCTCCTCGCGAAATTCGCAAAAATTAAGACCCCACGAATATTACCAGATTTACAGTATATGTTTTACCTATCGATATGAATGAATGAATGAATGAAATCTTATATAGCGCATGTATCCAGCCGGCGGCTGTTCAGAGCGCTGTACATCGAGAGTAACTTAGCAAGGCCTGTTATCATTCAAATTCCAACTCAAGTCTCCTGGGAGATATACAGCTGAGCTGCCATTGAGGCGCATCAAGTTATTTTCATTCCAAGCAAATTCGCCTAATGTGCCAAGTACTCACACATTGTGGATTTTCTGTGGTCTCGCTGGATGGAAACTGCGCCTACGTCCATTGAGGTTCTTTTACGTCCAACTCTAGGTCAGTCAGACGAGCCATCTGATTTACGTGGTTCTCTGAGCCCCACGAGTGTATACAGCACCTGGCAGTCACCAGGCGGTCACCCATCCAATTATCAACCGGGCGCGACGTCGCTTAACTTCAGTGATAGAGCCAATCACGATGAGCGAACGCCGTATTCCGTATAATCACGATGAGCGAACGCCGTATTCCGTATATAAAACGTGCTAATCTAATTTAACCCTTACAGCGCGGGGATCGACTTTAGTCGTCATAATCCGACTTCTTTAGACGTCTGATTCTGACGACTAAAGTCGATCCCCGCACTGGAAAAGTAAAAAATATTTGGACTGGCCGTAGACCGTTATCATAGGTATTCAAATGAATCGGAAAGACCTAACTAACACATTTCTGATGATTTTAAATTGAAAAAAACACTTTGGCTTCCAAGGTTTTCATAAAAAAATTCAGCGCCTCAAGGGTTAAATATGAAAGATATAACTACAGGAGATTTCTTGATTCCATGATATTATAAATAGCATGCGAAGCGTTTAGCTTTTAACCCTTTAACCCTCAACCCTTTTAATCCTCACGATTCATTAAAGCATCATTTTACATCCCAGAAAACAGACTAAATTTTCCTACAACCAAGGGTTTTAGAACGAAAATTTCCAAGAAACTGGTTTACCAATACATGCAATTTTCTTTAATTTTTCACCCACTTCAACTCATCTTCATCAACTACAAGTCGAGAATTGCGACAGCAATTCGCGGCTTGTAGTGGATGAAGATGACAATGTAAAGTCAGGTTTGAAAGGGTTAAAACGCTGAATTTTTTTATAAAAACCATGGGGGCCAAAGTGTTTTTTTCGTTTTGAAATCATCATAACTGTCTTTCCGATTCATTTGAATACCTGTGATAAGGGTCTACGGCCATTACAAATGTTTTTACTCTTACAGCGCGGGGATCGACTTTAGTCGTAAGAATCTGACGTCTGTAGACGTCAGATTCTGACGACTAAAGTTGATCAGACGTCAGATTCTGATGACTAAAGTCGACCCCCGCACTGTAAGGGTTAACCCTCAGGAAACATCTAGGGATTTTAGAACGAAAATTTCATGGAACTGTTTGAATAAAAACGAGATCTTTTTTTTATTTACTACCAACTTCAAGTCGTCTTCGTCAACTACATGTTGAGAATTGCGACAGCAATTCGCGGCTTGTAGTGGATGAAGATGACAGTGGTAAATTCAGGCTTGAAAAGGTTGACCACTTTAAGCCGCCAGCGTCGAAACCAAAGGGATTTGACCACCTGTTTGTGTCTAATTTACTAATAAATTAGTGACAAACAGGTGGTCGAACCGTTTTGGTCGAAATGATGGAGTTGAAATGGCACATAAAGTGGACAGGTGACGTGATCAAGGGGTAACATATAAAGTCAGCTGATTATCTCCTGATATCAGACTATTGTAGAGAGGGACATGGCGCAATGGTTAGAGCGTGGCGTTCTGCCGATGTCGCTGCCCGCCGTGCGGTTTCGAACCCCGATGGGTCCAGGTTCTTAGAAATTTCTTATTTCTCCACCCTCAATCTTGGGACATTGTTTCGATGTTGTGTCCTTGGTCAAGGCACTTCACCCTCAAATGCTTTACTTGACTCAGGTAAAAATGAGTACCTTGTAGGACAGAGATGACAATGTGTACGATAAGTTTAATGCGCCGAAACGGCTACAGGACTGTATGCTCTCCGCGGAGTTGAAATGGCACACAAATGAACTGGTCCAGTGACCAGGGGGTAAGATGTAAAGTCGGATGATAGGTCTTCAGACTTGATATCAGACTGTAAACCTGCACCTACACCATTACCTTTTACTATAAACCTTTAAATCCTACAGCACGGGAATCGACTTTAGACGTCAAAATGTGACGTCTGTAAACGTCAAATTATGACGTCTAAAATCGATCCCCGTACTGAAAGTGTAAAATATTTATAATGGCCGTAGACCCCTAACATAGGTATTCAAATGAAGCGGAACGAGCTAACTAAGACATTTATGATGTTTTTTAACCCTTTAAGTCTTCACGATGCATTAAAGCATCATTTTACATCCCTGAAAATATACTTAATTTTCCTACAACTAAGGGTTTTAGAACGAAAATTTCCTTAAAACTGGTTTACCAGTACATGGTTTTTTTCTGTAATTTTTAAACTACACCAAGTCATCTTCATCCACTACAAGTCGAGAATTGCGACAGCAATTCGCAGCTTGTAGTGGATGAAGATGACAATGGTGAACTCAGGACTGAAAGGGTTAAATTGAACAAACAACCTTCGGTTCCCATTGTCTATACAAAATATGTCAGCGCTTTAAGGGTTAAACTGCAATAGCTAGCATGATATTTTTGCTTACTTGACCTTAAAATTGACCTTTTGACCTTGAAGATGACCTTGAATAATCAAAATAATTTCAGAAATGGATTACCCAGTCAAAATCACATGAAAATGAGGTATTACACTTGTTTCTAGCTTCATTTGTTGAAAAATCATATTTGACCTTGAAATTGACATTTGACCTTGAATATACAAAAATGCTCAATCTTTCCAAGCTGGCACTCATCGGATTTGAATTCAGCACAAAAAATCTATAAGAAATATCAAAAAAACATTGTATATGTAAAAAAAACAAGGTTAGGTCATTTTTATATAAGCCCTAGGTCGGACTAATATCCATGCTTGGCTACAGTCACAGCCAGTGGTAGATCCAGTCGGGTTCATTACCACAAAAAAAAAAGACCAAATTTGCGTTGAAATATGGCCTAGAATGTACCATTTAAAGTGGTAGATTTAAAGCCTTAGTTTTCATTTTTTTCAAGGGAGCAAGCTCCCTTACCCCCTAGAGCATATGGCTATTTCAGCTGTGGTGTTAAAACTTCTAAAAAATCTGCAAACCCCCCCCCCCAGTTAAATTCTGGAGCCGCCCCTGACAGTCAGACTCCCAGAGAGAGGATGTAGTGTGTGATCCAGGAGTCAGCTCTTGTCTTTGCACACGGCACGACAGTCACGTGACTTGTTCAACAGTCATTCAGACCAGAGCTGTTGGGGGGGGGGGGGGGGTTGTTGTTGATCCAGTCACTTATCCCCGCCTATTGAGACGTCCTTCTGTCCGAGCCCCCAGCAATATGATACGTTGACCCAATGCTGGTTTAATGTTGGTCCATTAACCTAGCATTGATTCCAAGTATGGTGTTAGTCAGACGTGACCCACTGGGCACACAACGTTATTGTGACGTCGTAGTAACGTCATGTGCCCCCGTGTCTGCAGTCAAAGCCTCGGTGACAACCAGGGTAATCAAAATGCTGAGCCTCATCCTGCTAACAGTACATGTAGAATCAATGCTGGGCTAATGTTGGGCCAGCGTCGCAGACGGTGGCCCAATATTAGCCCTTAAAGCGCTGAATTTTTAATGAAAATCTCGGAGGCAAAATTTGAAATCATCATAAATGTCTTACTTATCTCTTTCTGATTCATTTAAATACCTATGTTATGGGTCTACGACCATTATACATATTTTTACTCTTACAGTGCGGGGATCGACTTTAGTCGTCAAAATCTGACGTCAACAGACGTCAGATTCTGACGACTAAGGTCCATCCCCGCACTGTAAGAGTTGAACTAGTAGACCACCACCTATGTGGTTTTAGACATGATTAAAAAAATTTGATATGATGGCGTTTTAACAGTTTGTGCTTTTTAGTTTATTATAAATATTACTAGACTAAACTATTTCAACAATAAAAACTTGAAATTCAAAAACTGGTGTTGCATCTGGCAACCCTTTTTGGTGAAAAACATGACTAAAGCCGGGTGGTGTGTCGGTTCCTTTACCTCTCTAGCCGGCAAATTTATCAATTGGAATTTTTACTCACTTGAAGTTGTGTCTCGCTGACGCGATTCACAACTTCAAGTGAGTGAAAATTATTTAGATTTGACAAAATGGAGGTCAACGATTCGGAAATTTTGCTGATTAACGTCACGTTTTAGCTGTAACATGTTTAAAAGCTGATATCTAATGTGCTAATACACATGTAAAAAAAAACAATATCATCGGACCGGTGGTTAAAGTGTTATGACATCTCATGGCACTTGACCTACTTGATATCTCATATTTAAACATATGTTCATTTCTTTAATGCGCATATGTACACAGTCAGACTGATTGTTGTTATTCTGTGAAACGCAGTGACGTCACTCGGTGAAAAGAAGATTATATATGAATCCTCCCCCATACTTCATGGTGTTAGCCAGCTCGGTAAAAACAAAGAAGGTCGAGGTCATTGAGTTTCACAGAATTGTGTACGTCGCAGTCAGTCCTACACTCTACCTGTGAAAATGTCCTATGCACCACTCAAGTGATTGAAACCTATAAGGAAAATTAGCTTCAAGGGAACGACATAAAAAGAACGAAATAATCACCCTTCATTCATTCAGTCAGTCAGTCGATTGGTCGGTCGGTCGGTCGGTCAGGCGGTCGGTCGTCAGATTCTGACGTATAAAGTCGATCCCCGTACTGTAAGGGTTAATACATCAAGACAGATGATGCATTGAGCCGCCACAGGTTCAATGTCACGTGTTGACTAGATAGTCACCAAACCGTTACAGAGTTCCCAACCAGTAGTATGTGTGTTTGGCTGACGCGTCCACGGCTTTATCTGTTTATATTACGCTACCATTTTACCGAAATTTACGGTATTTGTGTTTTGTGTTTCGCTACCGCGATTAATGTCTCCTTTTACCGTTTTACGGTAAGTAATGAATGAAATGGAGGCGGCCCCTGGTGGCGGGCAGTGGTACCAGTGACATTTGCCCTGAGCGGACACCAACCACTCACCCGCAACAAAAGCCCGCCAAATCTCACCAAATCACGGCAAACTCCCGCTATTCATAGGCTGCCCGAGAAGTGACAGGGCTGGAGGCGGAGGCGCGATGCTAAGACGCCAGGATTGCTAATATCGCGTGTAAATAGGGAAGCAATTACCGCGGCGACAAGGAGAAGCACACGTGACGGCCCACGTGACAGCCCAGAAAGAGGCTCCAGGATTAGATTGGACATCTCAGAGATAACGCTTTGGGCTCCAGAGACCTCACTCCTCGGGCGTGAGGATACCAGAGATGCGTAGCGTAGAGTAAATGAAATAAAATAAAATAAATAGGGTTTTAAGCCACCTTTGTGCACGTATAGGCTAAACTGGGTCAGGACAACGTCATGAGGATGGTGAGATAAATGAGTTGACACTGCCCTCCAGACACAGGATTCGAAAGCGTAGCCCTCCCAGCAAACACGAGACATTGACCCAATGTTGGGTTAACGTTGGACCAGCGTTAAATACGCTGCGCCAACGTTAACTCAACATTGGGTCAACATCTCGTGTTTGTGTGAACACTGACTTGTTTGATGAAGGCTATCTCATTCCTAGGCTAGAACAGGTCAGCCTCACTTTGTAAGCTCATCGCCTATTGACCGATTGCGATTCTAGCTCACCGACCTTTTTCACAACATGTAAAACGAACCGGAAATACTTTGTACACCATGTACAGTGTGCCGGAAATACGCAAATAGGTCAGTTCAACATGAGGGAATTTCCCCTGGTGAAGGCTGGTTTCTGGGCTTAACCTTTTACCGCTGAATATTTAAAGCGACATACTCAGGCTGAAATCAGCAAAAATATCAGTATTTTTATTTTGGCTTATTAATATGACCATGTGATGTAAATATGTCCATAATAGACTAAAACTGCGTAAGTTTTTTTTAATTTTTGTGTTGCGCATTTACCAGTTAGGCGAGATATAATTACGAGATTCCCATGTTTTTATTTCTGACATGCATGTCTAAAATAATAAATACGATAATGTCATGGACATGTTTACATCATGTGGTCATATTAAAAAGCCAAAATAAAAATACTGTTTTTTTTATGATTTTAGCCTGATTGTGTCGCTTTAATTTCCACCCACTTGAAGTTGCATCCTCGTTACCGCGACCCACAACTTCAAGTGGATGAAAATTACTCACATTTGTTAAGGGGTCTTGTCAAGTTAACAAAAATTCGAGAAAGACTCGGATTGAACAGACACCAAACCCCCTATCTAATTTATTATTTTTTTGGAAACATGTACAACGTAAAAAAAAAAAAAAAAAAAAGAAAGAAACACAAGATTTCCAAAACAAGAAAAGAATCCGAGTTGAGTTTTGACCCACCAACCCACTTTCGAGTTTTTCTCGAATTTTTGGATTTTTTTTAACTTGACAAAACCCCTATCCAAAAATGTGCAAATCTTTTCATTAGCCTGATTGTGTCGCTTTAATTTTCACCCACTTGAAGTTGCGTCCTCGCTACCGCGACCCACAACTTCAGGTGGGTGAAAATTACTCACATTTGTTAACCAAAAATGTGCAAATCTTTTCATTCCCAATAATCTCCTAACAAAACGGATTGAAAACTCTAATAGTGGTGGTTGGCGCTTAATCCTCAAAGCGCTGAAAAATTTAATAAAAAAACATGGAGATCAAAGCGTTTTATTCAATTCGAAATCATCATAAATGCCTTAGTTATCTCTTTCTGATTCATTTGAATACCTGTGTTATAGGTCTACGGTTATTATAAATATTTTTACTCTTACAGTGTAAGATCGACTTTAGTCGTCAGAATCTGACGTCTACAGACGTCAGATTCTGACGACTAAAGTCGATTCCCGCGCTGTATGGGTTATAGAGTAAAGCTTCGCTGTACATTATATATCCCCCTACATCACGCACACTGTATCAGGGTTGATACATCATTTTGGTCAGTTAATACGTCATTCTGCTGCAAATACATCAATTAGCAGTGACAGGATATTGTAGTCAGCCGATTGGCTGAGACAACCATTGAGTTAAAAACACAGCGCGCTGATTGGACAAAATCAGGGTAAAGCCTGATAAAAAAGCTGTATAAACATCACGGATTGGAGAATGAGACAATGGCTGGAGCGCCTGACTGCCTCGCCAGTCATGCATGCGTCCCGGGTTCGAACCACGTTGTTCCCGTGTGGGGTTTTCAGAGAAACAGCATTGTTTCCCCCTTCTCAATGTGACTAGGCGATCACGTTAATGGCGGCTTCGTCGGGTTAAGGTTGAGACCAGTGTATCGACGGTAATTTCGCGGAGGGCCCCGCGCTGCGCGCTTCTCACAAACATCACGGTCGATCGTCTCCATTAGAACGGGGGAATGAGACTTCAGGCTAATGGTATACATATATAGGCTAAACTGGGCCAGGAGAACCTCCATGGGATATGGAGGTGAATTGTGTGACTATCATTGAGACCATCTTCACAGATGTAAAGACCACACTTAAAGGGACATGCCCAGGCTAAAATCATTAAAAAATCGGTGATTTTATTTTGGCTTCTTAATATGACCATATGATGTAAACATGTCCATAGACTAGAACTGCAATTTTCAGTCAGTCAGTCAGTCAGTCAGTCAGTCAGTCAGTCAGTCAGTCAGTCAGTCAGTCAGTCAGTCAGTCAGTCAGTCAGTCAGTCAGTCAGTCAGTCAGTCAGTCAGTCAGTCAGTCAGTCAGTCAGTCAGTCAGTCAGTCAGTCAGTCAGTCAGTCAGTCAGTCAGTCAGTCAGTCAGTCAGTCAGTCAGTCAGTCAGTCAGTCAGTCAGTCAGTCAGTCAGTCAGTCAGTCAGTCAGTCAGTCAGTCAGTCAGTCAGTCAGTCAGTCAGTCAGTCAGACAGTCAGTCAGTCAGTCAGTCAGTCAGTCAGTCAGCCAGCCAGCCAGCCAGCCAGTGAAATCAGTCAGTCAGACAGACAGCAAGTCAGACAGACAGCTAGTCAGTCGTCAATGTGTCCACTATAATCTGCGATGTGATGCTAAAGTTAAACTTATGCTTCATATTTGATCTGAATTAATTTTACACAGATGATTTGAAGATCTCAAAAATCAAGCATGGACTAATTAATTTGAAACATACAAGGACGTTGAAATATTTATTTAATCATATATTAAAGAAAGATTAATCATATAAGATGTATCACATTACAATACATTTTTTTAATGAATTGCGAAATATTGATGCGAAACCGTCCATCGTTATGTCACGAGTTGAGCGTGTGACCTTTTGACCTTTATGCTTCGTGATCAGGATGTTTGTTGTACGATCATAACTTACTATATGCGTAGATTTAAAAAACATTTAAAATCCGTAGAATGAGCAATCCTGACTGTGGCGAGTGTTGATAACATTATCACCGATTCTCACATTCTGTGCTGTGGTTTGAACTATGAGAGTATGTTGGTATCGGCCCACTTTAGTCTAGCTGTAGATTGACCACAATGTAGACTATGGTAGGATATCTCATGTGTGACTTGTTGGTGTGCGAAAATACAAACATTTTTCATTTTTCGTGCGATATGAAAAAATGCAGCACATGTTCAATGAATAAGGTGTTCGCCTAAAGGCTCACACCTTATTCATCGGACGAGTGCGGTATTTCCCCATATCACACCCAAATGAACACCGTTTGCATATATTACGGAATTCCAATCAATCCCCATCACACACTATTACCCTCTGGGGATTTAATAACAATCATGAATACTGGAGGAGTTCAGAGAAATAATCAGTTGTTCTGCGAAGATACTTTGTAGAATAATCATTTATTCTTTAAAACCAGAATCTGATGATGTAATATGATGAGCTGATTCAGCTCTGATCATAACAGTGGGAATTTATTTTATAAAATGGCCACCGCCTGCAGAGCATGACATTTCCTTTGAGGTTTCAATTAATTAAATCGAAAATTTGATTTTTTTTCAAGCATCAAGTTGACACTGAAACGTGACAAAGTGATTAAATTAATGTTTTTCATATTGTACTTATCACTGAGTGACCTTCAGACAAAGGTCACCCAGCTTATAAGACAAAGTGACAAAGGTCAAGTCATCACCAGTCCTCAGGGAACGCAAAAGGCAGTATTTGCTGATACAACACCAGTCTTCAGAAAAGCCAGAAAGCAGTATCTGCTTACTTATGAAGTAAGCAGATACGCCGTTTGGTTTTGTACGACCTCAGTCCTCGGCATCAGTCCTCGGGATATGGATCTCTACAAAGTGAAATAACCCTTGTCCTGCTAGGCCAGTTACCGTAGATATTTAACCCTTGTGCTGCTGGGACCGTTTAATTTATATAAATACTGTTTTGAGCAAGTTTCAGACCATTAAAATGAAATGCGAATGGAATCTAAAATATGTTTTTTTTAATAGTTTGTCAAATAATTGAATTTTGCAGATGTACATTTTTGATAAATAGACATATTTTTCATTATTTTAAGCTGCAGCCTGAAATAATGAAAAAAATAAACAGACACTTCAGCATCACAGCGATTAACCTTTGTGCTGCTAGACCCGTATATACTACTTTCAACAAGTTCCAAACAAGTAAAATCACACTAAAATGGATGGATGTTTTTGGTGAAATTTGTTTAACTTGAGTCTAAGCATTTGCAAATATTGATGTTTAACCCTTTCAAGCCTGAATTTACCATTGTCATCTTCATCCACTACAAGCCGCAAATTGCTGTCGCAATTCTCGACTTGTAGTGGATGAAGATGATTTGATGTGGTTTAAAAATTAAAGAAAATTACTATGTATTGGTAAAATAGTTTCATGGAAATTTTCGTTCTAAAACCCTTGATTGTAGGAAAATTAATTCTGTTTTCAGGGATGTAAAATGATGCTTTAAGCACTCATTAGACTTACAAAAAAACTATCCCCAACAAGCGATAAACCACACCCAGCTGAATGTAATTAAATGAACCAGGCTGGGCACAGAGAGATCGACTCATTATGTGGGACGAGAGACGTAAAACCATTACCAACAGGAAATAATTAATTAACTCTGTAACCGCCGGTGCCGCATATATTCGGGTTTTCATTTTTTTATTAGAACATTAATTACCACATTTTAAATATGTTAAAGATAAAATGTGACATCAACCAACAAGATTTGAAAAGAGTTGACCTACATTTTGTCAAATCTGAATCATTTTCACTCACTTGAAGTTGTGGATCAAATCAGCGAGACACAACTTCAAGTGGGTGAAAATTCAAATTGAATAATTTGGCGGTTAAAGGGTTTAAGGACCTTGTTGCGTAGATTCTGGCATAAAACAAAAACGGCAAAATGTGTTTATAAAAAGCGGAAATAACCCTTTTAGTGCTAGGAACGACCGCAATCAACCTTTTTATTATCACATTAACCGTGAAAACGTTGAATTAAATAATTTACATTTCCCCCCACTTTAAGTTGTCTCTCGCTACCGCGACCCACAACTTCAAGTGGATGAAAATCATGCATTTTTGTTGAATTTCAGACCAACCATTTGCAAATCTTGATGTTTAACCCTTTAAGCCCCCACGACGCATTAAAGCATCATTTTACATCACTGAAAACAGACCTAATTTTCCTGCAACCAGGGGTTTCAGTCTGAAAATCTCCATGGAACTGGTTTACCAATACATGGTAATTTTCTTTGATTTCCACCCACTTCAAATCATCTTCATCCACTACAAGGCGAGAATTGCGGCAGCAATTCGCGGCTTGTAGTGGATGAAGATGACAATGGTAAACTCAGGCTTGAAAGGGTTAAGGGGTCTTGTATAGTTAAAAAAAATCTAAAAATCCGATTGTCCGGACCTCGCCACCCACTCGCCTATCCAATTTTTTTTTTTTAGAAACATGTACAACGAAATAAACAACACAAACAAAACACAATATTTCCCCCAAAAAAAGAAATCCGAGTTGGGGCTTGACCCACCCACCCACTTCCGAGTTTTTCTCAGATTTTTGGAAATTTTTTAACTTGACAAAACACCTAAACACACATTTCGTTCCTAATAACTGATTTACCTGGTAACGAAACAGATTGAAAACGACTTTATCCCTTACAGCGCGGGGACCGACTTTACTCGTCAGAATCTGACGTCTGTAGACTAATGGCCGTCTACCCATAACATGGGTCTTCAAATGAATCAGAAAGAGCTAACTAGGACAGTTATGATGATTTCAAATTGAAAAAAACCCTTGGTCTCCATGGATTTTACAAAAAAATTCAGCGCTTCAAGGGTTAATCGCGCTTAGCGGTATAAGGGTTAACGCACCATTATGGGTGTTACATATGTAAAACAGCCGTAAAATTTGAAAGCAAATCTCCAATTTGTCAAATCTGTCAAGGGAAAAGAACGAAATTCGATAGATTCGTAGATCCGAATGTACGAGGCGCGCAGCACCGAGTATATTCGGATCTACGAATCTATCGTAATTGAGTTATTTCTTCGACTTAAAATACACAAAATAGGAACATGTGTTCCGAGATTTGATATAAAAAAAACAATTTTGTTGTCAGTATGTTAAACTACGAAACATTATCTGTGCAATTTCAAGGTTAAGCCCGTACACATTGCGCCCGACCTGACCAGTAATAAAAATAACAGCAGATTTGTAGATCCGAATCTACTGTTTTAACAAAAGACTGACGTCACGGGTGTATTTTAAAGGGACTGGCCCAGGCTAAAATCATATAAAAATCGGTGATTTTATTTTGGCTTTTTAATATGACCATATCATGTAAACATGTTCATAGACTAGAACTGAAAAGTTTTTTAATTTTTCTGCCGCGCATTCACCAGTTAGACTAGATATAGAGACGAAATTCCCGTATTTCTAATTTTTGACATGGTTGTCAATAATTACAAATCAGGAATTTCGTCTCTATATCTAGCCTAACTGGTGAATGCGCAGCACAAAAATTAAAAAAAACTTTTGCAGTTCTAGTCTTTGGACATGTTTACATCATATGGTCATATTGAGAAGCCAAAATAAAATCACCGATTTTTTGATGATTTTAGCCTGGGCCAGTCCCTTTAATGATAATTATCGATCGCTTGAGCCTGTAAAATGCGTGGACGAGCCAGAGCTTCAAGTGGGTGAAAATTTAAATTTTAAAATTTGCGGTTTAAAGGGACAGGCTCAGGCTCAAATCATAAAAAATCGGTGATTTTATTCTGGCTTCTTAATATGACCATATTATGTAAACATGTCCATAGACTAGAACTGCAAAAGTTTTTAAATTTTTGTGCTGCGCATTTACCAGTGAAGCGAGATATAATGACGGAATACCCCTTTTACATCATATGGTCATATTAAGAAGCCAGAATAAAATCACCGATATTTTTATGATTTTAGCCTGAGCCTGTCCCTTTAACCCTATCAAGCCTGAGTTTACCATTGTCATCTTCATCTACTACAAGCCGTGAATTGCTTTCGCAATTCTCGACTTGTAGTGGATGAAGATGATTTGAGGTGGATGAAAAATTAAAGAAAATTGCCATGTATTGGTAAACCAGTTTCATGGAAATTTTCATTCTAAAACCCTTAGTTCTGGGAAAATTAAATCTGTTCACAGGGATTTAAAACGGTACTTTAATGCATCGTGAGGGTTTAAAGGGTTAAAGGCTAATGGGTGGTGAGGATAATCACATTCAAACTACCCGTTACTGGCCTGGTATTCTCTATTATTTTGTCTCTAGAAAAAAATCCAATAAAAAAGTTGATGAAATGTTCAGACATGTTAGATGAATGAATCAGTCATAGACAAGTACTAAAGACTTAGTACTATGATCTATACCAGCATGACATAGTAAGTAAGTAAAATATTTGCTTTACTTCACTTTTCGGCCAGTATGGCCATTTAAGTGAAAATTCCAGGTATTACAATATCCCATATTGTATAGTTAAAGTAGTAAAGGAAAGACAAAGCCAATAAAAGCATGATCGTACTAAAATATTCAGTTTAAAGTGTTTGATATGATAAGATGACGATGCTCCTGGCACCTATATGTAACGAGTCTGATGACATGTTGAAGCGCCTGCACTACAACACAGTTTAATGGGTATAAAAATATCAGTATAAATAATGTAAAATATGAAGTGAATTCAAAATAAACGACTTTTCAAGTCACTATATCTCCATGAAATTGGAGTGATTGTGTAAAAACTACAAGTCTAAGTCAAAACAGTGTCATTGTCAAAACAAATATATAATATATACTATAATACTATATACTATAATCAAAAAAGTAAACCCATTCAGACATAAATATGAATGACATAAGCAATGAACAGAGAAACCATTAAGTAAGTAAGTAAATGTCTTCTTTACTTCACTTTTCGGCCAGTACGGCCGGAGACATCATGAAACCACAAAAAATTCTCAAAAATTAAAGACTTACAGTGCCCCCACAGTTGGTAATAAGGTCTGTGATATTGGAGGACATCACAGAGCGATCACAAACCGTGAGGACACCGTAAGTCACCACAGGCTAATTGTACGGCAATGGCTTCTCTATGACATGCTGCATTATCCGCCAGGATGCCACAGAGAAACCTTTAAAACAATAAAGTGAAAAAATAATTATATGGCACTGGTTTCTTTCGGACATCCCGTCCATCGCCAGGATGCCAAAGAGAAACCACCGCAAACACAAAAAAAAAATCATAGAGGAACTATGAGTAGACCTACAATGCCCCCACAGCTGGGGATCGGGTCTGTCATCGAGAACTAGCACGACAGAGCGATCACAATCCGTGAGAGCACTGTAAGGCACCACAAGTACAATGAAAAAATATATAAAATATATAAATATGAATATATAAAGAATATATAAAGAATTTAAACTGAAAACTATTCGAAAATAAACATAACAACCTCAGTACCACCGGAAAGCAAACACAAAAAACTTCACGTCAAAAAAATAGAAAAACCTGGTTTGATGAAAGGTTTGGGTGTGCTTGGCCTTCTAAGAAGTTGCCCAGGGGGGACCACGCGGAGGTGACACCCTTCCCCCCCACCAGCATGACATGTACGGGGCGGTATTGACTGGAACAGTGATTATCATTTCGATTGTCATATATAATTTTGAGGTTGGCGTTATATATAGCTTTGATTGAAAGAGTCTTAAGCAATCATCATCATAATAAAACCAGAAATACGAAACACAATTTCGTAACATTCACATGTAATAAGAATTACAAGAATTGTTTTTACACTCTGTCCAAACAGTCTTGTCTTTATCTAAACTTTTGTCTGATACAGTTTCAAATTTTCACAAGTTTCATTATTTGATGTATTTATTTATTTATTATTTATTTATTCGTAAGTTGGTGCATTTGTTCATTCATTCGTCTTTTCTTTTTTGTTCATTCATTCATTCATTCATTCATTCATTCATTCATTCATTCATTCATTCATTCATTCATTCATTCATTCATTCATTCATTCATTCATTCATTCATTCATTCATTCTTCTGACCATTTTTCAATATACACGTGATAGAAGTGTCACACCTTGCAGTGGGTGTGAAGCTCCAATAACGACGTCCACAAAGCAAACAAAGCGACCAGAAAACACTTGTTATTCATGGTGGGGTCACCTGGTGGCAGATTCACGACCTTCAGACTCCAATCAGCTAAAACAGCGTGTGGCGCAAAGCTAAAAGGCAGTATCTGCTTACTTGTAAAGTAAGCAGATACTGCCTTTTGGCTTTGCGCCGCAGAGAGAGTGTGAGGCCGTTTTTCAATCTCTAATAGGACAGGCTTACATGTAGCTGGCTGGTGTGCATACATCATGGTGAAAAAGCTCTTACAGGAACTGTAGATTGGACGAGATTTATATCGCCTTATGACAAAGACAAACAGCAGTAACTGCTTACTTCATAAGTCAGCAGTTACTGCTGTTTGTCTTTGTGAGGAGGTACAGATTGGAGTAGATTTATATGTGAGATCTAAGATAGCTGGATGAGTGAGTGCCTGTGCTGTGTATTAAGAAATATAAAACGAATAAATAAGTAAATGAATGAATGAATGAATAAATGAATGAATAAATGAATAAATGGATGAATAAACGCATAAATGAATGAGTGAATGAACGAATGAATGAATGAATGAATGAATGAATGAATGAATGAATGAATAAACGAACGAACGAACGAACGAACGAATGAATGAATGAATGAATGAATGAATGAATGAATGAATGAATGAATGAATGAATGAATGAATGAATGAATGAATGAATGAATGAATGAATGAATGAATGAAAATGAATGAATAAATAAACGCATATATGAAGGAATGAATGAATGGATGAATGAATGAATGAATGAATGAATGAATTGGTTTAACATTTACAAAACTGGAATATTTTTAATCAACCAAAGTTTTTTTTAATTAAAAATCATCATACGTACATGTCATAGTTAGCTTATTTGAATACCTGTTATGGGTCTACGGCCATTATAAATATTTTACTCTTTCACTGCGGGGATCAACTTTAGACGTCAGAATCGTCAGACATCAGATTCTGACGTCTAAGGTCAGCCTCAGCACTGAAAGGGTTAACCATTGCGCGCTACATTAAGAAATAAATGTCAACCCATATAGAGGTTGTATTAACCTGTTATGTTTAAAGTTAGTGTAAAAAATATTTTTTCTAGTTCTGTTGAAGCTGCATAAATCAATATTGCTGGAATGAATGATTCGGGATTTGAAATAAATCAACAAGGAATATACTTATGGCCAGTTACTCTGGACTTACAATCGACTATAATAATTAGAAACAAATGGTACCCATTACAGATTCATACATTTTCTCCCTACAACTATAATTCCCATGTTAATTATTCCCTGACATTCAAATGGTTTTTCATCAGCAACGGAACATTGTAAATAAATTGTTCATGGTATAGGGCCTAACAGATAAATAGATATTATACTTCATTATATAACACTGACTTAATAATTTATGCCTAATTTTGATATCAAATTACTGAATGTGGTATCGGGATAATGCATTTTTGTGTTTAATATAAAACCCTGTATGTGCACACGGATACTTCAAACAGGGATAGCTTTTGCTTTCCGATGAATCTTTATCGGAAACTGGGTAATGTTGTTGGCGGCGAGATCCGTGCAGTGGAAGTTTTTTTAACTTTACATACAAAACTATTAGCAATGTATGTCTGCGTGTCAACCCACTTCAAGTGTGTCTCACTACCGCGACCTACAACTTTTACTCATATTTTTTTAATTTAACACCAAACATTTGCAAATCTTTATTAATAAAAGATCTATTTCTTTCAGAATAAGAGATTAAACCTCACAGCGCGGTGATTTATGGGTGTAGATTTGTCCCCCTGTTGGTACACGGTGGACTACTCCTTTAAACCTCTATGCACCTTGTCATGGACCACGTGGTATATTTCTACTAATAATAGCAATATCACAAAAACTTTGCTTTAGATTTAATTTAATTAATTAAGGCATAAATCATAATAACTTTGAGATTTAAGACTTTGTTTGAGGTCTACTTTTTCATGAATTATTTCCATTACAGTGCGGCGATCGATCGTCAGAATCTGACGTCTGTAGACGTCAGATTCTGACGACTAAGATCGATCTCCGCGCTGTAAGAGTAAAAATATTTCTAATGGCCGTGGACCTATAACACAGGTATTCAAACGAATCGGAAAGAGCTGAATGAGACATTTATGATGATATCAAATTGAAAAAACCCTTTAGTCTCCAGGGTTTTTACAAAAATAATCCAGTGTTGTGAGGTTTAAAAGCTACCATAGTTGCAGTCAACGTCCACCAGCGTTGGGTGTTTTTCGCTGATTTCTCAGTCAATTCTAAATCAATTTTGCAAGCACTCTTTTCAACTATTCCTGTGCCTAACCTGAAAATTTCGTGAAATTTGAATGAGTTTTTTACCATTTGACATGTAGTGGAATTTCGTGAGTGAAGCTGATAGCGTGCAATGGGTATATAGAGGAGCGTCATAATTCGCAAAAACTACATGTCAAATGGTCTAACTTTTAAACTACATAATAGTTATCCCTGGAATTTTTAGGACAGGTGCCGTAAGACTAGAAACTAACGCTTGTAAAATTTCATGAAAATCGGGGGAAAACTGCATGAGCAATGAGCGAAAAACATGCAACGCGAAAGTAACAGATTTAAAGTGACTTTTACTATATAGTCGTGCTTAGCGTTATTAGGGTGATTGCTGGTCAACCGTCGGCAACGCTGGTTGATTCCTACTGTATGCTTATTACCTTTGACCCTTGTGTTCCCAAGGGACGCACCATTTGATATCTGGGGGGGGGGGCAGAAAAAATTGATAAAAATAGTTTTTCGCCACAAAAGTTAGAAAAAAAAAGTTTGTTGAAAATGTGGGCAGAAAAAAAAAATTGTTGTAGAGATTGATGAAAAATATGTTGACCAGAAAAAACACCAAATGGTAACGTACAAAATAGGGAAAGCATACGACAAAAAAATTCTTCGACGAAACATAAAAAAAAATTGTCGGACGTTGATCGCCAAAAAAATTTTGTTTTCTCTCGGAGGTAAAAAAAAAATTTGCAAGCAACAAAAATTCTAGCCCCCCCCCCCCCAGATATCTAATGGTGCGTCCCTAAGACCACATGTAGGCTACATATGATATAGCACTTCAATTGATAAAAAGCAGTTTGTCGGATATGATCTGTTAATCAAATAATTTAATGTTGGAGATGTCTGTTTTTCATAAATATGTTTTTCGTCTCTTGAAGCTTGAAAATGCTTTAGCAATTCCAGCTTCACGTGATAAAAAATAGTGTTTTCAATTCAGCAGCGCACGGCCTTCGGTTGAAATTGCCTCAGGAATACTGGCTTCAGATGGATGGAGTCTATAGTCGCCATCACACTTGTAGCGCATGTATTTCACCGATTTCTCAGTCAATTCTCAACCGATTTTCATGAAATTATACAAGCACTAATTGCAGGTCCTCCACAAGATGGCCATCAGAAGTCTACGATATATCGTAATTTGTACGAGAATACTCGCCTCACAACGAAATGAATGAATTTGTTTTTCTTTATTTCTGTTTTTCATAAATATATTTTTCGTCACCTACAGATGGAAATTGTGATATAAACTCCAGTTACAAGCGACGGAAAATATGTTGTAAATTGAGCAGCGCACGGGAGTTTCTTGCAATTGCTTCAGCAAATTATTCTATCTTCAAATGGATGCAGACGAGAAAGCAACAATTGCGGGAGGCTCTCGCTTTCACCCTGCGTGTATCCGTTTGAAGCCGTCAACCTTCAGAGAAGATGTGGAGTTAGATTTATACCCCAGTTATCCCGGGAGGGGCGCACCTAGTCTGTCTGACTGCGGGCCTCAGGGAAACACCACCCAGAAGCGCTGTGATCTCATATTAATAATTCACAGTCAGACATTCAGACGGTAAAGAAACAAACCCGGATGTAAGCGCGCCATCTGCCTCAACCTCCTAGACTCCATGCGCGATATCAATCATTGAACTCAGATTCCTTAGATACTGTCCTGTAAGTTATAGATTTGACGTCTGGAAAAATTTGCGTCCATTTGTCTTTTCTGTGGTATTTTAGTATGCATTTCTCTTGTACTAAAATACAGCAGAAAACACGTGTACATTTGAGTGTGATATGGGAAATACAGCACTCGTTCAATGAATAAGGTGTGAGCCTTCAGGCGAACATCTTATTCATTTTTCTGTGGTATGTTAGTACTAGTCAAATGCAACTAGTGTTACACCACTTGCATTTCACTTGTACTAAAATACCGCAGAAAACACAAATTGACGCAAATGTTTGTATCCTCACAATCAAGTAAATAAGCGAAATCAATCAATTGTCATTTAATCCCAAATCCAGTGTAATATAGGCCGATACCGATATACGTCTGACAGTGAAATCCGCTGTACAGAGTGTGATATAGACTGATACCGATATACGTCTCATAGTGAAAACCACATCACAGATTGAACGGAATGTGTGTTTTAACATCAGCATTTATTCATTCATTCATTCATTCATTCATTCATTCATTCATTCATCGTTCATTCAATCATACATTCATTTATTCATTCAATCATGCATGCATTAATTTATTCATTTATTCATTTAATCATTCATTCATTCATTCATTCATTCATTCATTCATTCATTCATTCATTCATTCATTCATTCATCCATTCATTCAATCATTCATTCATTAATTTATCCATTCATTCATTCATGCATTCATTCATTCATTCATTCATTCATTCATACATCCATTCGTTCATTCATCATTCATTCAATCATACATTCATTAATTCATTAATTCATTCATTCATTCATTCATTCATTCATTTATTCATTCATTCATTCATTCATTCATTCATTCATTCAATCAATCAATCAGTCAATCATGCATTTTTTTTATTCATTTCTACCCATTACTTCGGTTAATGTTGCGTCGCTATCTTCTACGCCAGCCCAACGTTACGCCATCATTTATCCAGCACTACCAATGTACCAGTTCGATATGACATCATCATCAGAATTGATGACCAGGTCGTTTTTCTTCATTAGGTTACCCCCCCCCCCCTCCCCCCGGGTTGACCTTTATCTGAGCACGTTTGACCAAAACGCCTCATGAATCTGGGGTGAACTGCCGTACAAAGGCAAACAGTGGTAACTGCTTACTTGAAAAGTAAGCAGATACTACTGTTTGACTGTGTATGACCGGTACTACTCCACTGCAAGTCAAACAGTGGTAACTGCTGACTTTATAAGTAAGCAGTTACTGTTGTTTGCTTGCTGGGCTCTGGGAGAAGACCCTAGCGATGGATTTATAAATCCGGCCTGATAGCGAGCAATCTACATATAGAGGAGCTAAACCCGTGCAGGGAGAGTGGGGCAAAACGAAATATAGAGGAGGTGACACTGTGGGGGGAGGGTGGGGGGAAACGGCATATAGAGGACCTAAACCTGTGCCGGGAGGGTGGGGCAAAACAGCCCGCAACCAGAGGAAAATCAGAGAGGTGGTGTAAACCCGTGCCGGGAGAGTGGGGCAAAACAGTCTATAGAGGAGTTAAACCTGTAACGGGAAGGTGGGGGGGGGGGGGCAAATGGTCTATGGAGGAGCTAAACTCGTGACGGGAGGGTGGGGCAATACAGCCAATGAAGCCAAAATCTGAGGGAGAGTCTACCTAGCTCAATAGCAAAGTGTTTAATTTAACAACACGCGTTATGCCCATATTACACATAAGGCGAGAAACGAGAAATCGCGCGAGAAAATAAATCGCTCTCAGTACATCAGCCATTGCTCGATTACATATGAGGCGAAAGCGAGAAGCGTCAATTTACAGCAAAGCGAGATCTCGCCCCAGAACCCAACCGGGGCGGTTTTTTTCGGAAAAATTCGCGCGAGATTTTTCAGCTCTGACCAATCAGCGTGTTTGTTGTTGTGTTTGTTGTGTTGCTGTCAAGTCCACGTGGCTAATCCACGTGGCTTTTGGCTTGTTTTTCATACACTGCACAATATGTCCAGTGGTTTTGTGGTTGTCAGGGTAAGCATGGATCACACCTTTTATCACCTCTCATCACTATATATACTATATACGAAGTACCATCCCCATACAATGCCTATACTCTGACATTATGGAGGTCAAGGCCTCTGGCAATCTTTTTCAGTGCGCGTCCGTCTTTGTTCCCTGAACCAGTACCCATTATCATTATCCTACTATACAAAATGTCGACAGAACGTTTGATCCCTGAGACATTCTGACATACGTGTAAAATCTGTCTTCATGGCTGATAAGCTTGCCAACAAGAGTATGATACTCCCCTAATTCTTTCCTTTTCTGTAAAATTTCGTGTACCCAAATACGTCGTTTTTTTTGCTGAAGACGTTGTTTACGCCTTCTGGAAAAATGAAATGAATCGGGCTTCAGGCCACCTTTGTGCACATATAGGCTAAACTGGGCCAGGAGAACCTCCTGAGGATGGTGAGATGATTGAGATGACACTGTCCTCCAGACACAGGATTCGAAATTCGAACACTGGCGGTCTGAGGCCGAGCACGCTACCTCTCGGTCACGGAGGCTCCCCACAATACTAACTTTCACACGTGGATGGGAAAGAAACATTTTTGTTTCTTTCAAACCGCCGAGACCGGGAACCGAACCCCGGACTCCGGCGTGAAAGGCAGCGGTGTTAACCACTACCCTAGGGCCCCCGCCCTACGCCTTCTGGAAAGAATCAAAAGTAACAAGGCTTCTTGTTCCTTATTTCTCTTCATGTTGGTGAGATTCTTTGTTTTCTTTGTTTTCGCCTCGTGGACACTCGTGGACATATATATATATATATATATATATAGGCCTATGCGCCTGTCTGTACATAACAGTAAACATAGTGGCGTGGTCATGTGACATGCTACGTCACGGCTGATTTTCATATCCCGCGCGATTTCTCGCTTTATGTGTAGTAGGAATCTCGCCGCGAGTTTCTCGCAGGTTCGCGCGATTTCTCGTTTCTCGCTCTATGTGTAAGTGGGCCTTTAGTGTTGTGATATTGTTGTTCACACGCATAGTGCTCAAAACTATCCAAATGTATGGGGGCAATGGAATCACGAGAGATGAACAGCTTGCTCTATGTACTTGTCTAATATAATTATGTACCAATGATATATTCAAATATTATCTTTTTTACCTGAACGTATTTGAATTATTGAATAATTTTATCAATTAATAACTAAATCAATATGTTATTTAAACAATTGAATTAATTTACATGTCACTTTAATAATACGTAAAGGCACATTCTGCTTTAACCCTTTAAGCCCTCACGATGCATTAAAGCATCATCTTACTTCCCTGAAAAAAAACTTAATTTTCCTAAAACAAATGACTTTAGAACGAAAATTTCCATGAAACTGGTTTACCAATACTTGTCAATTTTCTTTACTTTTCACCCACATTAAATCATCTTCATCCACTACAAGCCGCGAATTGCGGCAGCAATTCGCGGCTTGTAGTGGATAAAGATGACAATGGTAAACTCAGGCTTGAAAGGGTTAATTGAAACTAAACAGTTGCGATAGGAATAGCATTGAATCAAACTGCTAACACCCCCCCCCCACTTTTCGTCATACATATTTAATGTCACTAATGACAGTTTGTTTTGCATGGCTGATATTGTGTTTAACGCTCTCTCTCTTCATCAAACCTCTCACTTATGCCGCAGATTCCTTTCATTTCCAGGCGGAATTTCTAACGCAATTTCCAATTTCAAATTAAGGAATAGCATTGAATCAAACTGCTAACACCCCCCCCCCCCCGCTTTTCGTCATACATATTTAATGTCACTAATGACAGTTTGTTTTGCATGGCTGCTATTGTGTTTATCTCTCTAACTCTTCATCAAACCTCTCACTTATGCCGCGGATTCCTTTCATTTCAAGTCGGAATTGCTAACGCAATTTCCAATTTCTAATAAATCCTTCAAGCCCCCACGATGCATTAAAGCATCATTTTACATCCCTGAAAACAGACTTAATTTTCCTACAACCAAGGGTTTGAGAACGAAAATTCTCATGAAACTGGTTTACCAATACATAGCAATTTTCTTTAATGTTTAACCACATCAAATCATCTTCAGCCACTACAAGTCGAGAATTGCGACAGCAATTCACGGCTTGTAGTGGATGAAAATGAAAACTCAAGCTTGAAATGGTTGAAGAATTTGGAAATAAAAGTCATTTTTAACCCTTAAAGCGCTGAATTATATAATGTAAACCTTGGAAGACCAAAGGTTTTTTTTAATTTGAAATCTGATAATTATAATTTGCATTAAAGATGATCATGATAATTAATTATTCACGCAGGACAATCATATTACAACTTGCTTTTAGCTAACATGATCAGTGATTATATAAACCATGGAGAACAAAGATTTTTATTCAATTCGAAATCATCATAACTGTTTTAATTAAGTCTTTCTGATTCATTTGAATACCTATGTCATGGATCTACGGCCAGTAGAAATATTTTAATTCTTAAAGTGCGGGGATCGACTTTAGTCGTCAGAATCTGACGTCTACAGACTTCAGATCCTGACGACTAAAGTCGATCCCGGCACTGAGGGTTTTTAATCCGTTCTATCAGGATCACAAATTACTGTTATTGGGAACAAAATGTATGTTTAAACATCAAGATTTGCAAATGTTTGGTCTGAAATAAAACAAATATAGGTCATTTTCACCCACTGTAGTGGTCGGTCCCGTTACGAGACACAGCGTAAAGTGGGTACTAAATCATATTATAAAAATGAAAAAGGTTTTAATTTGGCTGGCACAATATTTTGCTGCCACTTGTTAAGCTCCTTGTACATCACGTATCATATTCAGTAAATAAATAATGGTGTAATCCTGTCCATTATAACATACCTTGAGCAACTAGTGATAGGGACACTACAGATAGTGATAGGGACACTACAGATAGTGATAGGGACACTACAGATAGTGATAGGGACACTACAGATAGTGATAGGGACACTACAGATAGTGATAGGGACACTACAGATAGTGATAGGGACACTACAGATAGTGATAGGGACACTACAGATAATGATAGGGACACTACAGATACACTTTAATGAATTATAAATGGCAACCGCCCCACCCTTTGATGTCCTTTAATCATTTACTACACCCATCTCTGATCAAATATTATTTAATAATTTGCATTGAGAGACAATTAAAAAAAAATGTTATTTGTTGTTATTATTATTTGAGAGGGCGCTACTGGGATATTGCTGTTTATGTGGGCGTGAAATTTGGCTATCAGCCCTACGCTAGGGCTTATAGACTCTCTGTTTTTAGGCGCTATTGCCTGCCTAGTCAGTTGCTAGCCTCGCGTACACTAGCTGTCATACAAGCACAGTTTGCCCGTCTGTTCTATGCTGGTAGCCATGGACCTTTAATACGGGGGAGGGTGGGGGCTCGCTGGTTTAGTTAGCTGCTAGCCTCGCGTACACTAGCTGTCATGGAAGCACAGTTTGCCCGCCTGTTCTATGCTGGTAGCCATGGATTTTTAATACGGGGGAGGGTGGGGACTCGCCGATTTAGTCAGCTGCTAGCCTCGCGTACACTAGCTGTCATACAAGCACAGTTTGCCCGCCTGTTCTATGCTGGTAGCCATGGATTTTTAATACGGGGGAGGGTGGGGACTCGCCGATTTAGTCAGCTGCTAGCCTCGCGTACACTAGCTGTCATGGAAGCACAGTTTGCCCGTCTGCTCTATGCTGGTAGCCATGGACCTTTAATACGGGGGTGGGTGGGGACTCGTCGGTTTACAGGGCTACTATGCAAGCTGACACCTGGCTGTGATGTTTAGCAAGGTGGTTATAAACATATTTTATTTTGCAATTGAAACAAATACAAGGTGGTTAGTTTCTGCGTAGACACGTAGGCCTATGCTGTATCCTAATTGTAGACAAGTAATACATATGTTTCCAAGTTTCAGAGGATAACTTTTTAATAAACATGATTTTTTTCTTGCGATAGGCATAGGCAGATGCCAGGAGCCCAAGACTGAGCCGCTGCCTGCTGGCATCTGCAGTGGGAGCTAATAAAAATGCCTATTGCCCTAAAAAATCATGTTATATTATAATTGTGTGTTGTACAATATGGAACCTTTTATATCGTTTTATTGCTATATTGTTTTCTCACACTCATGCTGTTGGCTTTCACTACGAGACTCTCTCAATACGCTTCACTGATCAGTTTGATTTTACCGTTTCAGATAGATATTCGTACGAGAAAATACATACTGCATCGTTGGGTATGGCAAGATGGGCTGGTATCAGCACTCGTCACCACATCAAGCCCTCGCCTGAAGGCTCAGGCTTAGCCCTTACAGCGCGGGGATCGACTTTAGTCGTCAGAATCTGACGTCTACAGGCTAAAGTCTATCCCGCGCTGTAATAATCAACATATTTCTAATGGTCATAGACCCATAACATAGGTATTCAAATGAATCAGAAAGAGCTAACTAAGACATTTATGATGAATTCAAAATGAAAAAAAAAACCTTTGGTTGCGATATTTTTTTGCAAATTAATTCAGCGCTTTGATGTGGTGACTTCCCAGCAAACACAACATATGTAGCCAATGTTTGACCAATGCTGGGCCAACTTCGTAGACGGTGGGTCATCATTTGTCAAACATTGGCCACATATGTCGTGTTTGCTGGGTTGTGCCGAGATCAGCCCATCTCGCCTTCCCAACGATGCCATATGCATATAATATTGTTACATTGTTATATTGTTATATTGTTATACTGCTATATGGTTATATTGTTATATTTTCATATGTTTACAGTGACCAGGGAGTTTTGTCACATGGAGCCTTCTAACATCAGCTGTGATGCTGGGCACGTCATCTTGATGAGGGAAGCCCGTTACGGTCGAATGCATCTGGGCCGCTGTGTAGGAGAAGCCCTGGGGTACATACAGGTAAGAAAATAGATATGACGGGTATACAGGTAAGAAAATAATTTTGCTGGGGTACATACAGACAAGAAAATAATTATGAGGTACTAGGGTGTATACAGATGAGGAAATAAATATGAGGTGCTAGGGTAAATATAGGTGAGGAAATATGAAAATATGAGGTGCTGGGGTATACAGGTAAAAAAATAAATATGAGGTGCTGGGGTGTGTAGGTGAGAAAATAAATATGAAGTGCTAGGGTATACACAGGTAAGGAAATAAATATGAGGTGCTGAGGTATACAGGTAAAAAAATAAATATGAGTTGCTGGGGTGTATGCAGATGAGAAAATAAATATGAGGTGCTGGGGTGTACAGGTAAGAAAATAAATATGAGGTGCTAGGGTGAATATAGGTGAGGAAATAAATATGAGGTGCTGGGGTATACAGGTAAGAAAATAAATATTAGGTGCTGGGGTGTATACAGGTGAGGAAATAAATATGAGGTGCTGGGTTGTATACAGATGAGGAAATAAATATGAGGTGCTGGGGTATATATAGGTGAGGAAATAAATATGAGGTGCTGGGGTGTATACAGATGAGGAAATAAATATGAGGTGCTGGGGTATGCACAGGTAAGGAAATAAATATGAGGTGCTGGGGTATGCACAGGTGAGGAAATAAATATGAGGTGCTGGTGTTTATAGGTGAGGAAATAAATATGTCAAGGCGAAATAATGAAATTCAATAGATTCGTAGATCTGAATGTACGAGGCGCACAGCGCAGCTTATATTCGGATCTACGAATCTATCGTAATTGAGTCTTTTCTTCGACTTAAAATAAACAAAATAGGTCCATATCTTCCAAGATTTGATATAGAAAAACGCCCTTTCATTGTCAGCATGGTGAACCACGAAACATTAGCCATGCAGTGTCATGGTTCAACCCGTATATTGTGCCCGACCTGACCAGTATAAAAATAAAACTAGATTCGTAGATCTAAATCCCCTGTTTTAACAATAAACTGATATGAGATAACAGATGTACTTTAAAGGTGACATATCACCCCTTATATAGTATGAATAAATTTGTGACAAATAAGTCAAAGTTGCCACAAGATGGGGCACAAGTGTTTCCTTATATGGGGTGCTTGGCTATCATGTGACCCTCTGAGAGGGTCACATGATAGCCAATCACCCCATATAAGGACATAATTATTCATACCATATAAGGGGTGATAGATCACCTTTAAGAATGCATCTCGGTCGCTGTGTGAAGAGGTGTTATAAACAGGTATGAAAATAAATGTTTACTATCAGTTAAAATGAGACATAATGCGCTATAAACTCATCTTCATATTAAAGGGTCTTATCGTACTCCCACAGGTGTTATCGACCATGAGACTTGTACTGATAACTTCCTGTATCGACCAAAACCTGTAAACAATTTGTTTTCCGGTTGCGAATTATTTACTTTATACTGACGCATTGCAGTCTAAATATATTAATTATCAGTCAAACATGTGGGTGGTCGTACGATAAAATATGCATATGGCACTGCTTTTTGGTCGATACAGGCTGAGATCGGTACTTGTCGCCGATACAGGCAATCGCCTCCGGCTCGGCCTGTATCTGGCGACGGCGTACCGATCTTAGCCTGTATCGACCAAAAAGCAGTGCCATATGCATACCGTATCTGCCACTCTCTCGGACTGGTATACGGAGCACCTTGTAACACTGTGATATGTAAGGGGGCCACCATTAGATTCCCAGGAGGGGGGGCAGGAGTATTTTTGAAAGAAATAATTTTGGGCGGACTCTGCGTGAAATAAATAATTTACTTCAAGAACTGTTCCATATAAACATGTAACAAAATGTGAAATTTTCAGCGCGCCGCCGAGCCCGGTTGAAATAAATAATTTGCCCGCGACAAATACTCCTGCCCCCCCCCCCCCCGGAATCTAATGGTGGCCCCCTAAGGGTAAGAAGATGTATGACATGCTAACTGTGAGAAGTATTTGGGAAAATCCAGCACTCGTCTGATTAAAACGGCGTGAGCCTACATTAACACTCAGAGCGCTGAAATACTTTCGTATAAGCCATGGAGACCAAAGGGTTTTTTTCAGTTTGAAATCATCATAAATGTCTTATTTAGCTCTTTCTGATTCATTTGAATACCTATGTTATGGGTGTACGACCATTATAAATATTTTACTCTTGCAGTGCGGGGATCGACTTTAGACATCAGAATCTGACGTCTACAGACGTCAGATTCTGACGTCTAGCCCTTACAGCGAGGGGATCTACTTTAGTCGCCAGAAACTGACGCCTGTAGACGTCAGATTCTGACGACTAAGAGTAAAAATATTTCTAATGGCGATAGACCCATAACATAGGTATTCAAATAAATCAGAAAGAGCTAAATAAGACAGTTCTGATGATTTCGAATTGAATAAAACCCTTTGGCCTCCAAGGTTTTCATAACAAAAATTCAGCGTTTTGTCTAACCCTTTCAGGCCTGAATTTATCATTGTCATCTTCATTCACTACAAGCCGCAAATTGCTGTCGCAATTCTCGACTTGTAGTGAATGAAGATGATTTGATGGGGTGTAGAAATTATAGAAAATTGCCATTTATTGGTAAACCAGTTTCATGGAAATTGTCATTCTAAAACCCCTAGTTGTAGGGAAATTAAGTCTGTTTTCAGGGACGATCCCCGCGCTGCAAGGTTTAGGCTACCCGGCTAAGCCAAGCTACTCACACTGCGTGGAGCTCGGCCGTAGTGACTGCCATTTTTCCACAGCTGCCCGTGTAAAAAAGACAGTGACTCCGCCTACCGATAAGACGGTAACGGTGTTGGCCCTAGTCAGCTAGCGCGCTCTGGTGATCACCGTAGAGCCATGCCCGCTAAAACATGGCGGTCAGTTTGTCAGAGCCTTGCGATGTCATCAGGGTAGGGTTAGGCCCTATCTACCAGTTTAATTTATAATGTATAAACGTGTTTTACGGGCCTACGTATTCAAACGTGTCCACTCCCTTCGAGCCTGTGTTTAAAAATCCACTCTCACGATGTATGATCGAATAAATGATTCGGAATTTTAAGATTTAATGTGATGCAACAGGTCATGTCTGAAAAAGAAATGAATAACTGGATTTCTAACGCGCCTAAATTCTTGGTGTACCGAGCTTAGACGGGGCACCTGTCTGGCACTTCGTTTCCAAACGGGGAGCTGCATGTTGTTTATAGACAAAATGGCCGCCTTTTATACTGTTCATACCAGCTCGATTCGAATTTTCATTTGTTTATATTTTCCTGACGAGACCTTTAAAACTTATTACCGGTGGCGGCCATACACTTTTTCAGCGTCACAAATTGATTGTACACCACTAGACAGTCAGATCAGGGTGTGCAGACATCACACTGGTGCCTCGCCTGTTTTTTCAATAGGCAGCTTGTCAACCGGGGGCGGGACCGGTTGACAATGTTGACTATCCCGAGCTCAGATGGTCGACAAATATAACTCACGTTTGTTCTCAAGTTCTATTTCCAGTTCCCTCACTCGGAGCATGCCGGGCCACAGACAATTCAAAATAAAAATACAAGCAGAAATTTAACCCTTTAACCGCCGGTGCCGCATATATTCGGGTTTTCATTTTTTATTAGCACATTAAGTACAACATCTTCAATATTTTCAAGATAAAATGAGACATCAATCAGCCAAATTTGAAAAGAGTTGACCTCCATTTTGTCAAATCTGAATAATTTTCACTCACTTGAAGTTGTGGATCGCGTCAGCGAGACACAACTGCAAGAGGGTGAAAATTCAGATTTAATAATTTTGCGGAGGGTTGAAATACACCGGTGACGTCAGTCTATTGCAAAAACAGTAGATTCGGATCTACGGTCCTACTATTATTATTATTTTTAATACAGGCCAAGGAATCCTCACAGTGACTGCTACACTTAGAACAGTCACAATCAGTGGCGGATCCAGCATAGGGCCTAGCCGGCGTACGCCCCCCCCCCCCCCTTATTAGTGAAAATGTTGCATTTCCATGCATTTTATGGAAAAAAGTCAAGTTGAGACCCCTTTTTTCAGCCAAAATGTGGTTTACGCCCCCTCCTCTTGCACATTCTTGATCCGCTACTGACAATATAATTGAGGTTTATATCTAATATTGCAACACATGTACCTATTTTGTATAGGGCCTAGTTCAAATCGAAGAAAGAGCTCAATTACAATATAATCGTAAATCTGAATATACTCGACTTGGCGCCTCGTACGTTCAGATCCACAAATGTATCGAATTTCGACATTTCTCCTTGACATAATGTTTTCTTTATTTTTTATTACAGGCTTGCATTATTTTACGAATTTTTCATGTTGTACAATATACTGACAGATCTGTATTTCTTACTATTTACTTACGGATTTTTTTTACATTTTTACCCCCGTTTTCGAACACCACACCTTTTCAATCTCGTGATAAATATAATGATAACAGTATGTGGTTATTTATAAAATTTTGCTTAGGGCGTAATAATTATTATAGCATTGACCCTTTCAAACCTGAATTTACCATTGTCATCTTCATTCACTAGAGGACGCCAATTGTTGTCGCAATTCTTGACTTGGATAAAGATGATTTGATGTGGTTTAAAAATTAAAGAAAATTGCCATGTATTGGTGAACCAATTTCATCGAAATTTTCTTTTTAAACCCCCTTTTTGTAGGAAAATTAAGTCTGTCTTCAGGGATGTAAAATGATGCTTTAATGCATCGTGAAGGCTTAAAGGATTAAAAAAGAAAGTGTGTAATGTTTAATATAGAGAAAACACATGCAAACATTGTAGTGTCGAGAATTCTGATTTCACACGCTATCAAGGGTCTCCATTTAAATGACAGGCTTTCTGTAATCGACGAAACGAAACTCACGAAACTGGTTTCCTGTAATCGTCGAAACTGACAAAACAGGGTTCTTGTAATTAAATGGATGCCGAACGGAAGTGCGGGTGAATAACCGCCGGTTCACTGAGACGTGTGCAACCTCTATCTGACCTCTATTTAACAGGAAGAAAAACATTATGTAAAACAGCAAAATGGCGGACGTGTCGGGAACAAACAAGTGATTAGAGATCTCACTGTACAAAAAAATACACAGAAAACTAGCAGGATAATGACACGTCATTAGCGGTATCACCCTACAAAAAAAATATTGGAGGTCTCACTGCACAATTTTACCCTGATGATGACGATGTATGTGTCCCTGATATAAGAGGTGGCAACACTTCATCTGCAAGGGGCGCAAATGTGCGCGAAAACAATATTCAAGAATAAAAAAAATACTACTGTTTTTTTTCACTAGATTTATTAAATTTTAAATTAAAAAGTTCAAGTGTGATTAATACAGAATGGCTTCTGTGTCATATCATTCGTAGCCAGAGCTGATCTGAGATGATGTGAAAACAACTAGTGTCGTCACAGATACCGTATATGCCGACATTTGTCATCAGCTCAGCTCTGAGTGAGACGCTAATGTGAATGAAATGAGTGTTTCAACATCAAGATTTACAAATGGTTGGTCTCTAATTTAAAAAGTATGACTAATTTTCATCCACTTAAAGTTGTGTATTGCTGTCGCAAGAGACAACTTCGAGTGGATGAAAATGTAAATTATCTTTGATGATTAAATAATCCAAGTCAAGCGCTCTCGGTTATATTCTGTTTTTTTTGTCTCTCATCATGATAACCAGCTTCACCATGCACGGGTTTTATCTTCGTTACTGTAATAACGACAACCATGACGTCATCACGCCTCATTACCATGGATACCACGTCCGATCACCATGGTTACCGGGTGTAGAGTAGTAGCGCGGCATGATAATGAGGGCCACAGCCATAAAGCATCACTAATTGTCATCCAATTAACCCCTGGGATCCCAGGGGAAGCATGGTTTAACCCTTTAACCGCCAAATTATTAAATTGGAATTTTCACTCACTTGAAGTTGTGTTTCGCTGACGCGATCCACAACTTCAAGTGAGTGAAAATTATTCAGATTTTACAAAATTTATATAGTTTTATAAAATTTCACAATCTGGCACCAGGTTTTTCCTGACGTCTTATCTTCATTTCACATTTGATCCATTCCAAATAGAAAAACAAACATTAAACATTATCTACTGTTATTCAAAAAGATAATAATTCTGAGACGGCTTATTTTACATAATATCAGCGTCGCGATGTTTTCACCAATTCTGATGGAAATAGTGAAGCGATGGAACACATAAGCGCAGAAAGAACGAGCAAAGGAAGCATACTAAGGGATCTTGTCAAGTTAAAAAAAATCCAAAAATCCGAAAAAAACTCGGATTGGCCAGACCCCACCCACCTACCCCCCTATCCTTTTTTTTTTTTAAATTTTGGGGAAATATGTAAAACAACAAAAACAACATAAAAACACAAAAAAACACAAGATTTCCCCTAAAAAATAAAAAACCGAGTTGAGGCTTGACCCACCCACCCACTTCCGAGTTTTTCTCGGATTTTTGGATTTTTTTTAACTTGACAAAACCCCTAACGAACGTGAGAGTGAGAGAGGAGGGATTGAACTAAAGTTCAACAGTTTTAAAAAAAAATAAACATGGTGTAATCTGAAGTACTGATATTTGAAAAATATGTCCATATATGAAACAACATAAGACGTTGACCAATGCTGTCTCAATGTTGAACTGGCGTTGCAGACGGTGAGCCAACATTGAACCAGCATTAAGTTAATTTCTGTTGTTAGCTGGGTTGCGTCAGCGTTTCTAGTTTCAAACCAACATTCATTTAACATACTTTGTTTTCTGACGCACCGCTGTGCCGTCCGATATCGCTATATACACCCTTTTCAATAACAACACGTACGCCACACGGTGAGCAACGCTGAACTGTTTCAATCAGACAACTTTCACATTTCAATGACAGCACGCCACACAGTGAGCAACTCCGAATTTTTTTAATCAGTTCATGCGCAAACACGTGCAAGCAGTCTATTGCTGCTGTCTTCAAATAGTTGACTTTGCAGTCCTCCTTATGTCTAGGATGAGGCCCGAGGAGCTCTACATTCTTAGCTGTGGAAAAGGCCGAAGCCGAAGGCCGAGGCCGATTCCACAGCTAAGAATGTAGAGCTCTGAGGGTTTTAACTGACACTTCCGTATAATAGAGATCCCTCGTAATCAACAGCTCGGTCACACCTTTCTGATTATAATACCATAGGCCTACCGTGATAATTGGTACCGGTAGGCTATGTACTTCATAGACTGCTTGCACGAGTTTGCGCAGTGAACAATTGGCTGATTAAAACAGTTCCGAGCTGCTCACTGTGTGGCGTGTTGTCATTGAAAAGTGTGTAACAGTTGTCTGCTTAAAACAGTTCAGCGTTGCTCACCGTGTGGCGTGTTGTTATTGGAAAAGGTGTATAACTCTCCATTTCCGGCTTAGAATGTAGTGGTCGGACAGTGAAAATATTGTGGTGGTGTGTTTTAAAATGGAGTATCAGGCAAAGTTCTTCCTTCTAGTGCCGTCGAGCACCGCTGTATTGCCACTGTGACGTCGGATGCTGCCATATTCCCGCTGTACCAAGATCAGATAATATCTCCCATGAATGATTCATTCGTTATGCTCGGTAAAATAGCATCAGTCGGTGAATCCGAGCTTTTAGCGCGCACTGCTTTCTGGGATCTCTTACGTCACGCTAGTAACAGTGAGTGCGCATGTCAGGAAGTGCGTGACCGTGTACCTGGAACCGGAAGTGCAGAAGTCAGCCTGGATACAACCCTTATCCTGCTAGGTCCGTGCATATAGCTATTTCTGCTAGGTCCGTGTATATAGCTATTACTGCTAGGTCCGTGTATATAGCTATTACTGGTAGGTCCGTGTATATAGCTATTACTGCTAGGTCCGTGTATATAGCTATTTCTGCTAGGTCCGTGTATATAGCTATTACTGCTAGGTCCGTGTATATAGCTATTACTGCTAGGTCCGTGTATATAGCTATTACTGCTAGGTCCGTGTATATAGCTATTACTGCTAGGTCCGTGTATATAGCTATTACTGCTAGGTCCGTGTATATAGCTATTACTGCTAGGTCCGTGTATATAGCTATTACTGCTAGGTCCGTGTATATAGCTATTACTGCTAGGTCCGTGTATATAGCTATTACTGCTAGGTCCGTGTATATAGCTATTACTGCTAGGTCCGTGTATATAGCTATTATGTCTAGGTCCGTGTATATAGCTATTACTGCTAGGTCCGTGTATATAGCTGTTACTGCAAGGTCCGTGTATATAGCTATTATGGCTAGGTCCGTGTATATAGCTATTACTGCTAGGTCCGTGTATATAGCTATTACTGCTAGGTCCGTGTATATAGCTATTACTTCTAGGTCCGTGTATATAGCTATTACTGCTAGGTCCGTGTATATAGCTATTACTGCTAGGTCCGTGTATATAGCTATTACTGCTAGGTCCGTCTATATAGCTATTACTGCTAGGTCCGTGTATATAGCTATTACTGCTAGGTCCGTGTAAATAGCTGTTACTGCAAGGTCCGTGTATATAGCTATTATGGCTAGGTCCGTGTATATAGCTATTACTGCTAGGTCCGTGTATATAGCTATTACTGCTAGGTCCGTGTATATAGCTATTACTTCTAGGTCCGTGTATATAGCTATTACTGCTAGGTCCGTGTATATAGCTATTACTGCTAGGTCCGTGTATATAGCTATTACTGCTAGGTCCGTCTATATAGCTATTACTGCTAGGTCCGTGTATATAGCTATTACTGCTAGGTCCGTGTATATAGCTATTACTGCTAGGTCCGTGTATTTAGCTATTACTGCTAGGTCCGTGTATATAGCTATTACTGCTAGGTCCGTGTATATAGCTATTACTGCTAGGTCCGTGTATATAGCTATTACTGCTAGGTCCGTGTATATAGCTATTACTGCTAGGTCCGTGTATATAGCTATTTCTGCTAGGTCCGTGTATATAGCTATTACTGCTAGGTCCGTGTATATAGCTATTACTGCTAGGTCCGTGTATATAGCTATTACTGCTAGGTTCGTGTATATAGCTATTACTGCTAGGTCCGTGTATATAGCTATTATGGCTAGGTCCGTGTATATAGCTATTACTGCTAGGTCCGTGTATATAGCTATTACTGCTAGGTCCGTGTATATAGCTATTACTGCTAGTTCCGTGTATATAGCTATTACTGTTAGGTTCGTGTATATAGCTATTACTGCTAGGCCTGTGTATATAGCTATTACTGCTAGGTCCGTGTATATAGCTATTACTGCTAGGTCCGTGTATATAGCTATTACTGCTAGGTCCGTGTATATAGCTATTACTGCTAGGCCTGTGTATATAGCTATTACTGCTAGGTCCGTGTATATAGCTATTACTGCTAGGTCCGTGTATATAGCTATTACTGCTAGGTTCGTGTATATAGCTATTACTGCTAGGTCCGTGTATATAGCTATTACTGCTAGGTTCGTGTATATAGCTATTACTGCCAGGTCCGTGTATATAGCTATTACTGCTAGGTCCGTGTATATAGCTATCACTGCTAGGTCCGTGTATATAGCTATTACTGCTAGGTCCGTGTATATAGCTATTACTGCTAGGTCCGTTTATATAGCTATTACTGCTAGGTCCGTGTATATAGCTATTACTGCTAGGTCCGTGTATATAGCTATTACTGCTAGGTCCGTGTATATAGCTATTACTGCTAGGTCCGTGTATATAGCTATTACTGCTAGGTCCGTGTATATAGCTATTACTGCTAGGTCCGTGTATATAGCTATTACAGCTAGGTCCGTGTATATAGCTATTATGGCTAGGTTCGTGTATATAGCTATTATGGCTAGGTCCGTGTATAGAGCTATTACTGCTAGGTCCGTGTATATAGCTATTACTGCTAGGTCCGTGTATATAGCTATTACTGCTAGGTCCGTGTATATAGCTATTACTGCTAGGTCCGTGTATATAGCTATTATGGCTAGGTCCGTGTATATAGCTAATACTGCTAGGTCCGTGTATATAGCTATTACTGCTAGGTCCGTGTATATAGCTATTACTGCTAGGTCCGTGTATATAGCTATTCCTGCTAGGTCCGTGTATATAGCTATTACTGCTAGGTCCGTGTATATAGCTATTACTGCTAGGTCCGTGTATATAGCTATTACTGCTAGGTCCGTGTATATAGCTATTAGGGCTAGGTCCGTGTATATAGCTATTCCTGCTAGGTCCGTGTATATAGCTATTACTGCTAGGTCCGTGTATATAGCTGTTACTGCTAGGTCCGTGTATATAGCTATTAGGGCTAGGTCCGTGTATATAGCTATTACTGCTAGGTCCATGTATATAGCTATTACTGCTAGGTCCGTGTATATAGCTATTACTGCTAGGTCCATGTATATAGCTATTACTGCTAGGTCCGTGTATATAGCTATTACTGCTAGGTCCGTGTATATAGCTATTACTGCTAGGTCCGTGTATATAGCTATTACTGCTAGGTCCTTGTATATAGCTATTACTGCTAGGTCCGTGTATATAGCTATTACTGCTAGGTCCGTGTATATAGCTATTATGGCTAGGTCCGTGTATATAGCTATTACTGCTAGGTCCGTGTATATAGCTATTACTGCCAGGTCCGTGTATGTAGCTATTACTGCTATGTCCGTGTATATAGCTATTATGGCTAGGTCCGTGTATATAGCTATTACTGCTAGGTCCGTGTATATAGCTATTACTGCTAGGTCCGCGTATATAGCTATTACTGCTAGGTCCGTGTATATAGCTATTACTGCTAGGTCCGTGTATATAGCAAATCAACATCATCCACTACAAGTCGAGAATTGCGACAGCAATTCGCGGCTTGTAGTGGATGATGTTGACAATGTTAAATTCCGGTTTGAAAGGGTTAAGGCGCAGTTTGAGATTTATTGTGATTGATTTACATTTTGTTTGGGTTTCAAATAATACCTTGCAACAGCAACAATCTTTTTGTGGTGTTATTCCAGCAGGGTATATCGTTTTTATTTTCCATCCAAGCCTATCCTTGCATTAGTATGTTCCATGATGCTCTCCCTGTGCATTTAGCCAGATCCTTTTTCCATGTTTCACATGGTTTTGTTAACTCACCTTAGTTTTTCTACAAACATTTTTGATAAATTCGCTTAGAAATGTTTGTGTACTTATTGGTCCAACGCCATGACAACCTCAACCTCTATTATTTGTTTGGCTAATTTAAGTTTGAAAACAGTATGCATGAGCCTAGAATTACAATTTTTTTTTACCTCATCAAAAAGACAAACTGGTATTGCACGTTTTCCTATGAGAAATAATTCATCCTTTATGGTGATGCTTTGCTTGTTTCTATTTTTTCACATATTTATCTGCGCATAGGTCCGTGTATATAGCTATTACCATACACCGTAACCCTTGCCGTATATATGGGGCTATGAAAGTATTTTTTTATAAAATGATACGACCCGTATCGTTTGATTAATTAAACTTGGTTATTGTATTAAAATAACCAGCCAGCCAGCAAGCCAACCAACCAACGAACCAACGAACCAACGAACCAACCAACCAACCAACCAACCAACCAACCAACCAACCAACCAACCAACCAACCAACCAACCAACCAACCAACCAACCAGCCAACCAACCAACCAACCAACCAACCAACCAACCAACCAACCAACCAACCAACCAACCAAAAAAAACAATTAAATAAGCAACCAATCAATTTTTAACGATTTGTTTTGTCTTTGATTAGTATATTTTTATTATATCGTTGTGTTCCAGTTTTCCATCAGTGTTCTATCTATCATTATCATTATTATGCCATTGTGTTCCATGATCCGGTGTTCTATCAGTCTTCTATTTATCATTATAATTATATCGTTGTGTTCTGTGTTCCAGTGTTCTATCAGTGCTCTATCTATCATAATAATGATATCGTTGTGTTCAGTGTTCCAGTGTTCTATCAGTGTTCTATCTATCATTATAATTATATCGTTGTGTTCTAGTGTTCTATCAGTGTTCTATCTATCATTATAATTATATCGTTGTGTTCTGTGTTCCAGTGTTCTATCAGTGCTCTATCTATCATAATAATGATATCGTTGTGTTCAGTGTTCCAGTGTTCTATCAGTGCTCTATCTATTATTATAATTATATCGTTGTGTTCTAGTGTTCTATCAGTGTTCTATCTATCATTATAATTATATCGTTGTGTTCTGTGTTCCAATGTTCTATCAGTGTTATATCTATCATTATAGTTATATCGTTGTGTTCTGTGCTCCAGTGTTCTATCAGTGTTCTATCTATCATTATAATTATATCGTTGTGTTCCAGTGCTCTATCAGTGTTCTATCTATCATTATAATTATATCGTTGTGTTCCAGTGTTCTATCAGTGTTCTATATATCATTATAATAATAACGTTGTGTTCTGTGTTCCAGTGTTCTATCAGTGTTCTATCTATCATTATAATTATATCGTTGTGTTCCAGTGCTCTATCAGTGTTCTATCTATCATTATAATTATATCGTTGTGTTCCAGTGTTCTATCAGTGTTCTATCTATCATTATAATTATATCGTTGTGTTCCAGTGTTCTATCAGTGTTCTATCTATCATTATAATTATATCGTTGTGTTCCAGTGTTCTATCAGTGTTCTATATATCATTATAATAATATCGTTGTGTTCTGTGTTCCAGTGTTCTATCTATCATTATAATAATATCGTTGTGTTCTGTGTTCCAGTGTTCTATCAGTGTTATATCTATCATTATAATTATATCGTTGTGTTCTGTGTTCCAGTGTTCCATCAGTGCTCTATCTATCATTATAATGATATCGTTATGTTCTGTGTTCCAGTGTTCTATCAGTGTTCTATCTATCATGGAGAGACGCTGTGCTGGTAAACAGCAGTGTGCCTTCACCCGACCTGACCCAGAAATCTACCAAACACAGCCCTGCTCCAAGGACACGACGTCATTCCTAGAAGTCAAATACGTCTGTATCAAAGGTCAGTGACGTCTGACTCTAATGTCATCTAAAGTGTAGTTATCATGTTATTTATAATTTGACAGTCTGTCTTGTATATTTTGTACAACGCACATGGGAACGCATATGCATATGCATATGCATATACATATGCATATGCATATGCATATGCATGCATATGAATATACACCTGCATATGAATATGACTATGAATATGCATATGCATATGCATATGCATATGCATATGCATATGCACATATTTATCGTGGGTTTTATCATTTTACAGACCGTCTTGTCTATTTTGTACATCTGCATATATGCATATGCATATGCATATGCATATGCATATGCGTTCCCAGAAACTATATTGTCAATTTTGCTAACCGCTCTCGTCAATTTAAATCAGCAAATTATGTCGCCTATTCCAAATTGAGATGGGTGAAAAATATTAAATAAAATTTACTAAAATATCAAAGTACTGACTGTTCTGACAATGGTTGTTCTTGTTTTCCAGTGACCACAGGTAGCATGTCGTCATGTCGCTATGGTCAGCCTCTCAAACTGACCTCACCAAGTGGCTACATCAGCAGCTCCATCACTCAATCTACGGGGCAAGGGGGGCCCTCATGCCCCTGGCAGATACAGGTCAGTATAGATACGATATGATACGATATGATACGATAAGCTAGGATATTTGACAGGGGGGTCCGTCATGCCCCTGGCAAATACAGGTCAGTATAGATACGATATGATACGATAAGCTAGGATATTTGACAGGGGGGTCCGTCATGCCCCTGGCAAATACAGGTCAGTATGGATACGATATGATACGATAAGCTAGGATATTTGACAGGGGGGTCCGTCATGCCCCTGGCAAATACAGGTTAGTTTATATACGATATAATACGATAAGCTAGGATATTTGACAGGGGGTCCGTCATACCCCTGGCAGATACAGGTCAGTATAGATACAATATGATACGATAAGCTAGGATATTTGACAGGGGGGTCCCTCGTGCCCCTGGCAAATACAGGTTAGTATAGATATACGATATAATACGATAAGCTACGATATATGACAGGGGGTCTCCGTCATACCCCTGGCAGATACAGGTTAGTATAGATACAATATGATACGATATAATACGATAAGCTAGGATATTTGACAGGGGGGTCCGTCATACCCCTGGCAGATACAGGTTAGTATAGATACAATATGATGTGATATAATACGATAAGCTACGCTACAGGACAGGGGTTCCCTCATGCCCGTGTCAAATACAGGTTAGTAAATATATGATATAATACGATAAGCTACGCTACAGGACAGGGGTACCCTCATGCCTGTGTCAAATACAGGTTAGTACAGATATGATATAATACGATAAGCTACGCTACAGGACAGGGGTACCCTCATGCCTGTGTCAAATACAGGTTAGTACAGATATGATATAATACGATAAGCTACGCTACAGGACAGGTGTTCCCTCATGCCCGTGTCAAATACAGGTTAGTAAATATATGATATAATACGATAAGCTACGCTACAGGACAGGGGTACCCTCATGCCCGTGTCAAATACAGGTTAGTAAATATATGATATAATACGATAAGCTACGCTACAGGACAGGGGCTCCCTCATGCCCGTGTCAAATACAGGTTAGTAAATATATGATATAATACGATAAGCTACGCTACAGGACAGGGGTTCCCTCATGCCCGTGTCAAATACAGGTTAGTAAATATATGATATAATACGATAAGCTACGCTACAGGACAGGGGTTCCCTCATGCCCGTGTCAAATACAGGTTAGTAAATATATGATATAATACGATAAGCTACGCTACAGGACAAGGGTTCCCTCATGCCCGTGTCAAATACAGGTTAGTAAATATATGATATAATACGATAAGCTACGCTACAGGACAGGGGTTCCCTCATGCCCGTGTCAAATACAGGTTAGTAAATATATGATATATTACGATAAGCTACGCTACAGAACAGGGGTTCCCTCATGCCCGTGTCAAATACAGGTTAGTAAATATATGATATAATACGATAAGCTACGCTACAGGACAGGGGGTCCGTTTTATTGAGCACATATGAAGCTCAATAAAACGGGGCGTTTTCTGATTCATCACCAGAATGTTTACACCGGGGAGTCTCTGAATCAGCAGGGACTGTGCCTTTGAATCAAGGTCACTGTGAAATTGTCCCTGTCAATGTGAAGGTCGACTGGAGTCGTTGTCCTTGTATGTAGGCTACACAGCCGAGCAGGTCTCCCCTGTTTCCTCGCTCACAGATCTCCCTCGTCTGATTCTGATTCTTAGTCCTTGTTGACAGATCCCCATTCCCGGGGACTTTCTTATAAATTGCTTCCTCTTTTGTCGGCAGATGTCAAAGATTGTTCCTGTCACTTCAAGTGACTGGTGCAGTCGAGAGTCCACAGGGGCGTGCTATAGCCCCCCCCCCCGTCCCAGTTTCAGATACTAAATTGTTCAGAAATCACGCTAAGACCATTATTTGGCACATTATTTTCTCGGGTGGTGCTGGATCTATTGTTCATTAACAGGGAAGATTAAATAGTTATTGTTTTATGACTAAATTAAGCACACTTGCGTTAAAGGAGTAGTCCACTGTGTGCACGAACAGAGGGATGAATCTGTAACCAGAAAGCACCACGCTGATTTCAGAAATAGAGTCAGCTGATGAAAATAAGAAACATAGAAAATGAAATGAAATGAATCGGGCTTTAGGCCACCTTTGTGCACATATAGGCTAAACTGGGCCAGGAAAACCTCCTGAGGATGGTGAGATGATTGAGATGACACTGTCTTCCAGACACAGGATTCGAAATTCGAGCCCTGGCGGTCTGAGGCCGAGCACGCTACCTCTCGGTCACGGAGGCTCCCCACAATACTAACTTTCACACGTGGATGGGGAAGAAACAATTTTTGTTTCTTTCAAACCGCCGAGACCGGGAACCGAACCCCGAACTCTGGCGTGAAAGGCAGCGGTGCTAACCACTACCCTAGGGCCCCCGCCCAAGAAACATAGAGTGGTCTATAGCTTTACCCCTTTCAGCGCGGGGACCGTCTTTATACGTCAGATTTTGACGTCTGTAGACGTCAGATTCTGACGTATAAAGACGGTCCCCGCACTGAACGAATTAAAATATTTATAACAGCCGCAAACCCATAACATAAGTATTCAAATGAAGCACATGCTCATCAGACCCTCCCCCATTTTTTCTGAGTTCTGGATCCGCCTTTGTGGTGGGGCATCAGAGAAGATCTCCTGCGATGTGGAGAAACCATGCAAGTCACCAGTGACCATAAAGAGTAGAGGGCCAGTAGAGACGTTGGCCCAATGCTGAGATAATGTTTGCCCAGCGTCGTAGACGGTGGGCAAACATTATCCCAGCATTGGGCCAACCTCTCGTGTTTGCTGGAGATCCTACACAAGACGTTCACACAATGTTGGCTCAACGTTGGCTCAGAGTCTATGACTGGTTTGGAGAGTATGCGTTTCCCGTATAGGATAAAACCCGAGGAGCTCGACATTCTTAGGTGTAAAAGGGTCGAGGCCGAAGGCCGCGACCTTTTCACAGCTAAGAATGTAGACTCCAAGGGTTTTAACTGACTTAAAACACATCCGAAAATAATAAGGATCCCTTATAATCAACAGCTCGGTCACACATGACTGATTATAGCACCACAGTGGCCTACACTGATAATTAGTCTGTACCAGGTCAACAATAACTCTCCATTCCCGGCTTAGAATGTAGTGGTCGGAGAAAGAAAATAATGTAGTGGTGTGTTTTAAGTTCAGTTATAAAGGATACAGCCAGAGAAGTTATACATACTTAGCTGTCCTGAGCCGGGAATGTGCTATTGTTGAACGAGCGCACGCAGACCTTTCAAGAATGAATGAATGAATGAATGAATGAATGAATGAATGAATGAATGAATGAATGAATGAATGAATGAATGAATGAATGAATGAATGAACGAACGAACGAATGAATGAATGAACAAACGAACGAACGAACGAACGAACGAACGAACGAACGAACGAACGAACGAACGAACGAACGAACGAGCGAACGAACGAACGAACGAACGAACGAACGAACGAACGAACAAATGATGAATAATTGAATGAATGAATGAATGAATGAATGAATGAATGAATGAATGAATGAATGAATGAATGAATGAATGAATGAATGAATGAATGAATGAATGAATGTTTATATATCGTTTATATAATAATTATTATATCATATATTTATTTATTTATTCATTCATTCATTCATTCATTCATTCATTCATTCATTCATTCATTCATTCATTCATTCATTCATTCATTCATTCATTCATTCATTCATTCATTCATTCATTCATGCATTCATTCATTCATTCATTCATTCATTCATTCATTCATTCATTCATTCATTCATTCATTCATTCATTCATTTATTCATTCATTCATTCATTCATTCATTCATTCATTCATTCATCCATACATTCAAGCATGCATGCATTCATTCATTCATTCATTCATTCATTCATTCATTCATTCATTCATTCATTCATTCATTCATTCATTCATTTATTCATTCATTCATTCATTCATTTATTCATTCATTCATTCATTCATTCATTCATTCACCAGCTCATTCATGCATTTATCATTTACCAGCTTATTCATTCATTTATTCATTCATTTATTCATTCATTTATTCATTCGTTCATTCATTCATTCATTCATTCACCAGCTCATTCATTCATTTATCATTCACCAGCTCATTCATTCATTTATTCATTCATTCATTCATTCATTCATTCATTCATTCATTCATTCATTCATTCATTCATTCATTCAATCATTCATTATGCAAATCACTGTTTTAAGATGACTCGACACATAATAATGACCTGACCATAATGATCAAGACCAGTTGTATTTTTCTGATGTTTCAGGTGGCTTTTGGGCAGCGAGTAAACCTGACATTAATTAACTTTATAGGACAATCCACAGACCAACATATCTATACGTAAGTAGCCTACTACCACAATACCAGCAAACTCAAGACGTTGAACCAGTGGTGTTTTAATGTTGGGCCAGCGTCGTAGACGGTGGCCCAACATTAAAACAACACTGGGTCAGCGTCTCATGTTTTTTTCTGGGATTTTGTCACTTTCTGCGACATAGTTGTGTCTCAGAAACTCAAGCGTGAAAATTACATATTTTTGCGAAATATTTTGATCAACTCTTCTCGTTGAAAATACGAATTGATCAAAGTATCCCTTGTTAAATATCTAATTTTAGCACTTGCATCCACACCGTCTGAAATCAAATTGTGAAGACCCACGTTGCACAAAACAAGACAGAGGTGTGGTATTTAGCAGTAACTTTCAGATTCATAAACTCCCTTTATAAGGATGTTTTAAAAATCTGCTTCAAAATGGCACTCGTCAAGTACAATAACTATTCTCGCAAAGTTATCCCACTTAAATTTTCACCCACTGGAAGTCGTGTCTCGTTACCACGATCCACAAATTGAAGTGAGTGAAAATTACCGATATTTGTTTATTTTGACATAAAACATTTGCAAATCTTGGTTTTAAAACGCTCATTTCATTCCTAATAATGATTTAACCTGCTTCTAAAACAAATTACAAAACGACTTTAGCCAGACTAATAATGTTTAAAGCGACACAATTAGGCTAAAATTATCAACAAATCTGTATTTTTATTTTGGCTTCTTAATTATGGCCATACGATGTGAGCATGTCCATGGACTAGAAATGCGTAGGTTTTTTTGTTTTGCGCATCTATTAGTTAAGCGAGAAAAAATTACGAAAATAATTTTCGGACATGCATGTCTAAAATAAGAAATACGGGACTAACTGATAAATGGGGCTTTCGGCACACTTGCTCCATTGCCACAGCAACTCCAAATTTAAAAGACTTCCGCGATTCTAGTATATTCACATCTTATGGCCATAATAAAAAATCGAAATACAAATACAGATTTTTTAATTATCTTAGCCTGATTGTGTCGCTTTAACCCTTTCAAGCCTGAGTTTACCATTGTCATCTTCATCCACTACAAGCCGCGAATTGCTGTCGCAATTCTCGGCTTGTAGTGGATAAAGATGACTGGAAGTGGGTGATAAATTAAAACAATTACCATGTGTTTGTAGAACAGTTTCAGCGAAATTTGCCTTCTAAAACCCTTAGTTGTGAGAAAGTCAAGTATGTTTTAAATGATGTCAATTGATGCTTTAATGCATCAGACAGACAGACAGATATCTTATTGACAGAAAAGAAAAGTCATTACAGACTTATTTGTCATAGAAATGAAAGAGATATATGTACATGTATATACAAGATTGTTAATTTGTTAAAATCATATGACAATGTGCATGGTATGACATACACAGCTAAAATCATGTTAAGTGGCATTGCCAAAATAAAAACTGGGTATTTCGATAATATAAATGACTACTACTAAAAATGAATTAAAAGGCATTGCCAATATAACATAGGGGTCTATCATTTTGTTTCCCGCACCAAAACCAGAGATAAAATAGCTGCTATGTATGACATACTAATTATATATAGTAGCAACAAAGACACTCTGGAAAGCGTAGAAACCTAGAATATATACAAGTGCATAATTATGCTACAGTAACTGGAGTATGCAATAAGACTAAAGGGTCTAAAGGGTTAAAGAGTTCCATTTATTATTTCTAGTAGCTCATCAATTTCATAGAATTTTTTGTTTTTTTGTCACAGCTCAGACGTGTGCTTTAAATATGGCGTCGTCAAGGAGAACACGTCAGAAACACCGCTTTGCGCAAGCGCGTCACGTGACGGCCTGGCCTATATGTCAACAGGTCACGTGATCCAGCTACAGCTCCTAAAACAGCAAGATTTGGCCCAAGTGGGAACTGTGCTGCTTAAATACCAGGGTAAGCTAACATAAAAAACAACAAGTGGGAAAACAATCATGCTCAATTATCAAGGTAAACTATCAAAGACAAGAAAACAAGGATTCAAGTGGGGGGGAATTTAATTTTTAAAGCTCAGACGTACTGGGGTAAATTTGATTTATTTCACTTGGGAATTGTAATACATTTGATCATTTTCATTCACTGAAAGTGTGAATTGCGCGTCTATATACGCAGAATCTGACATCTTAAGAAAGTCGATCACAACACTATAGAAGTAAAACTATTTCTAATGGGCGTAGACATTTGACATATTCAAATGAAGCAGAAAGAGCTAACTAAGACATTTATGATGATTTCAAATTGGTCTCCAAGGTTTGTATAAATATTACAGCGCTCTATGGGTTAATACCTCACAATGAAGGAAATTACTATGCATTTTCCGGGTAATTGAAGAGCTGGCGTGTTAATATGTTTTCTGTTTTCTCTCCAGCTGTTGGATGTGCTGACATCACCCCCGCCCCAGACTCCGCTGTAGAGAGGTCAGGTCAGCTGGCCAAGGTCACGTGTCTCCATGGTGACCGTGAGGTGTGGTATCTCACGTGTAGGGGGGTGACCTGGATCGGTTCCCATGGAAACTGCTCAGCACGTAAGTATAACGGTAAATAAATATACTTCACATTTTGTTTATTAAACTGCTACTATATTTTTCATGTATATCATTTTAACGGATTATTGTATCAAAATGACTAGGTTTTTGAGTTCAGAATGGCAGGAAAGCCGACACCATGTCTTGTTATTAGACAAATATCTAAATATCACAATAATTTGTTAAAAATGTTATAATAGCCACTGTCAACCCTGGAGACATTTAAATCATTGCCAAACCTACTGGTATTTAAATCACTATCAGCCCTAGTGAGATTTACGTAACTCTTCTCTTTTTCAAATAAATGTAAGAATGTTCTTGATATACATTGATTGTAAAAGTAATATAACCCTGTAAGTACATTTTGAGAGCTTTAGTAATAGATCTCACATAGAATAGTAGTGACATCTGGTGAGTGTGATTTTATAAGAGCCACCTGGTGAGTGCCCACTAATCACCAGGGCAAACATCACCAGGGCAAACATTGTAATAAAATTAGTTGTAATATTAAACCTTAAAGAGCTAAATTATATAATTTTATTCTATTAAATAATTTTAATTTTCACCCACTTTAAGTTGTGTCTCGCTACCGCGACCAACAACTTCAAGTGGGTGAAAACTTCTCATATTTATTCAATTTGACACAAAACATTTGCAAATCTTGATGTTTGAACATATATAATATCACTGAATTAACCTGGCAATAAAACAGGGTTAGAAAAAAGGTTAGAAAACGTGTTGATCATTCTTTTAACTGTATGTTCCAGCGCCACCTTCTCAGTATGTCTTTCCCAGGACCAGTTTTCCATACGGTAAGTATATCTTCAGAATAAAAAAATTGTGAGATCCTTAAAGTTCAGCTCTTAGGCCTAAGGCCACTTTGTTTAATATCTCTGTTTTAGATCAGAAAAAATCCAAAATCTAATGAGAGAGGGCGGGAAAAAAAAACATTTGAGAAAAAAAAAACATTGAACATATTCTTGGGAAAGTTAATGAGGTCGACCAAATAAAAAAAACATTCGTCATTTTTTTGGAAAAATTAATAAGGGCGACACAATAAAAAAACTTTCGACCTATTTGAAAAAAGTAAATGAGGGCGACGAAAAAAACAAGCGGAAAAAGACATAGCCGGAAAAATATTTTGTATCTCTCAAAATAAACTTTTTTTTTCGAAATGTTTTTTTTGTCTCCCGAAATTGACTGTTTTTTCCGAAAATCGGCAACAATCTAATGCGCGCGCTGTGCAGAAAAAAACACATGTTTTTTGGCGGGGTAATGCGCGGCCTAAATCTAATGCGCGCGCTCATCTAAAACAGAGAAAAAAACATAGTGGCCTAAGGCTGCCATTTCATGTGTTCGTTTGTCAAACGCATGCAGGATTCGGATCAGACAATCGCATGCAACTGTTATTCCATGTGTCAAACGCATGCGTCAAACGCATACCCATAAGATTAACTGGGATTCCATCATTATATTTCTTGAGGGGACGAAGATAATGACGTCAAAAGGGAATTTCCATCTGGCAAACGCATGCCGCAACCCCAAAAATCCAACACTGTTGGACCTCCAAATGCACCTGCGTTTGGCCACCCGGAAAACCGGACACATGGAAACAACTCACTAGGCCTCCTTTCATCTAAGCTTGAAAAACGGTGCGAGAACCGCATACGGCAACCGGACACATGGAATGGCATCCTAACTCTAAGAGCACTGATATCGACTAGTCTGTGAAACTCAATGGCCTTGACCTCCTTTGTTTTCACTGAGCTAGCAAATACAATAAAGTATGGGGGAGGGGTCTTATATAGCTTTTTTTCACTCATTCCCATTCAAAACGGTTTCCGGTGACGTCACTGCGTTTCACAGAATTGTAGTATTCTGTGCTTAACCCTTTGAGCACTGATGTCCACTATAGTAGTCTTTCTGTGTTTTAACCCTTTGAGCACCGATATCGACTATTTTGTTATTTCCAGTTTTTCTATTGGCATTTGTGCAGCCAGATTTAAAATTAAAACTGTGAAAAATAAAATAAGTCCCAAATATGTGTATTTATATATGTGGAGACTTAAAGCGCATAAATAAAAAAAAAAGATCATTCACTTTAATTTGTGAATCACAGTGGCCTACTGCTGCTGAATTGTTATCTCAGCCTAGACCAGGAATGTCACGTTTTTGGTCTTGTTGGTTAGGCCTAATCTTTATGTTTGTCTGTCCCCCTGAATACTTAAAAAGTAATGAACGAATTTCCATGAAACATTCACAGAGCTGTTCTGCAACAATCGATTAAATTTTGGAGATTATCTGAATGATGATCTGGGTACAGGATCCAGATTACATGGATTAGTAGTGGCATAGTCTATTTGATGTAGTTTTTATGGAATACTACTTTATGACGTCATAGTTTCACGATTGTTGTGTACTGTTATACTAGACCCACCCACCTGAATAAATGAAATAAGTTGAATCTATGACGTCATAATTGATCATTATCTCCATTTTTACTTCCCACTTTATTTTTATGAATAAATGCAATGCTACTACTATACGTTTTATGATCATTACACTATTCATTTTGGCGGAGGTTTGTCGTCTCTGACTGACTCAGACTGACTATCTAGTTTGTTGTCATTTTTCATTCATTTGAATATAGAATTGCTACGGAAATTTCCAGCTTCAAATGACGAAAAATATTTTTATTTATGAAACACAGATCTCGCCCAAATTTGAATATTTTGTTAAATGAGCATTCACAGCGCAATAGTTTGTCAGTTTTCAGTGGCATTACCTGCTGAAAGAACCATACAACTGAGAAACGGGCATGCGTGAGACGGTCACGTGTAGGCCTACAGCAGCCTATATAGATTACAGGGCTGTAGGCCTACAGGAGCCTATAGATAACAGGGCTGTAGGCCTACAGGAGCCTATAGAGTACAGGGTGACAGCAATAATAATCTGCAGCAACTAATCTGATAATGAGATACTGCTCAAACAATACATTGCCCAAATACTGTTTTAATGTTAGACAAATGTCTGAGACGCTGGCCCAACATCTAACCAATATTAGTTGAATGTACATCGGCTGTCCTGTCAATACACATTCGGGGGGTCAACTGTTTCGCAATCCCCCCAGTAGTAAAGTCAGTTAGCTTTCAAACCTGACGCCCAGCTAAGAGCCAGGTCTAAGAGCTTTGGGGGAATTATTAACACAGCAGGCACTATTGCATTCTGGGGGACCCATGTCCTGCAAATTTCAACAGTTGACTAGACTTTTAACCACTAGAGCACTGAGCTGTGCAATTACAATTTTTAGTCTCTCGAAGTTGTGTCTCGCTACCGCGACACACAACTTCAAGAAACTGCAAATTTATGTGATTTGTGACATTCAAGTCCCATATTACAGGTGTCGATATAACACAGAATGTCTACTGTTCTCGGTTTCAGTGCTTTATGGATTAAAACAGTATATAATAATAGCGTACAATTTCAGCTGTAGAACGGTTAAAATGAATGAAGATATAGATGATATAAACCAAGTACTGTATTTTCCCAAATCGCAATCAAATGAACACCATTTTCGCAAAATGTTGGCACCTGGTTATTTCTCCTTTAGTATGCTAGCTAGTAGTGTCACATCTCCTGTATTTATTTCTGTTGCAATTTTGTCTGGTATGAGAGTGGTGCTTGGTGTGTTCTGGTTGCTAGTACTCAATTTCCCCGTATTATTTAGGCTTGTTCTTGTTTCAAGTATTATCTTGGTTATTGCTAGGCGTGGCACTTTGTTGTGTTCAGTAGCCTAGTAGCCACACATATCTTGCATTATTTTCCGTTATTATTTTTCCAGGCATTCTGCTGGTAGTAGCTATAGGGGTGGCACTGGGTGTGTTCTCTGGAGGACTGCTGCTCACACTGGTCTCAATCTATATGAAAAGGTACGTGTGACGTAAATAAACAAACAAACAGACAAAAAAATAAACAAACAAACAAACAAACAAAAACACACAACAAACAAACAAACACAACAAACATTTTAAGTCTACCGTCTGTTTTTTTGTTATTTTTCAGGAATTGCTGACGCAACTTCCACCTTCAAATGAAGGAAACTATTAAGGCCCTATTAACGAAAATGGAACATCTGAAAAATTGAATTATTAGATAAACTTTGTATATATTTGTTATTTTGCTCTATATTTCGTCACTTGAAGCTGGAATTGTTTCAAGTGATGAAAATTAGGCTCATATTACTAGATATGAAAATTAAACATCAGCAATTAGTTGATTAGGTTTGTATGTATTTGTCGACAGGAAGCACCGAGGTCGTCAAGAAGCCACCACATCACCTGAGGCGTTCCATGATTGTGTGAATTACCAGAAGTCCTTCTCCACCACCACGGCCTCCACCACCAGCCCAACGTGGAACACCACCACCACCACCACCACCACCAGCCCAACGTGGAGCACTCTGCGCAAGTCAGCAGACTATCACCTCACCTCCCATGACGACCTGACGTGCGGAGGGGGGCAGACCGGCAGGGGAACAGTGGACATTGAGGCTGTTACCAGGACGGATATACTCCCTCCGTATCTACACTCTGACACCATCAGATCTACAGTCTCCAACAAAAGCCACGTGTATGAATATCCAAAGTTCAGTTAAACCAGAATTAATAGACCTTGATCATTGGATGGAGATTATAACAAACAGTCATAGACATGGTTCTTAAATAAACAGTGGTGTGCCCAGAAGTTTGCTTAAAGGCTCTACCCAAGCTAAAATCATTAAAAAATCGATGATTTTATTTTGGCTTCTTAATATGTCCTTATGATGTAAACATGTCCATAGACTAGAACTGCAAAAGTTTTTAAATTTTTGTGCTGCGCATTTACCAGCTGGGCTAGATATAGAGACGAAATTCCTGATTTCTTATTTTGGACAACCATGTCAAAAATAAGAAATACGCGAATTTCGTCTCTATATCTAGCCTAACTGGTAGATGCGCACGGCACTGATAGAGATTATACTATTGAGATTTAAACATTGCAATGCTGAATGTGCAAAACCAGACATGTGTATAGATCATTTAGACGAATACAATTTCATCAGTACGTTACTCTTTTTGGATTCTAAATATAATGGTTCTTTTTTGTTGAATATATATTTGTATCAGTCTGGGTTTGCGTAACACCTTGTGAATTTTCAAACTCTGAGCAGTGGTTTTCACTGAGACGTATATCGGTATCACCCTATATAACACTCTTGCTGAGGTTTTCACTAGGAGACGTATATCGGTATCAGCCCATATCGCACTGCAATATATGGCAGTTATGTCATGTGTGACTTGATCGTGGGAGAAGATACAAACGTTTATTTTTCGTGCCACATGAGAAAATGCAGCACATTTCTAATGAATATAGTGTTCACCTAAAGGCTCACACCTTATTCATTGGACAAGGGTTGTATTTTTCCATGTCGTACTCAAATGAACACCGTTTGCATATCCTAAAGGACCGATCAAATAACGATAGATGCGAAGCGCCATCTGGTGAATTACGAGACATGACAAAGCCTATTTCGTTCCGGGACTGGTTGTCATTCCCCGTCGTGTAAAGTGTCAGACAATGATGGGAGAAAATGGCACGCAATTGAGAGTTGAATGTAACTTTAAACAGAATATTGAAGTAAATGTGTGAACTGGTCTTATGTAAAACACAAATGCTAAACATGAACTTGTCTTCAATATACTGGAGCGTGATAATTAAGATTTTTTACTCTTAGTGTTTTCCAGTCATCTAGTTAATGAAATGACGGATATTATTATTGACCTCCGAAACTTTAAAACAAGTATAAAGAAATACCCAATACTCAATTCAGTTTGATTATATATTATATTTAGGTATACCTATATCTCTATATGAACGTTTCAGTGAGTGAATGGATTATTTTTATAATACATAAGCTGTTTGTACATAATGTTGTACAGTATTAATGATTATGAATAAATACGTCAAATTTCTCATATTATCAAGAATGTTGTTAAATGTTTTTTTTAAATGACTATTATAGTTACATTATTAACTCTTCGACCTTTATACAGTCAGCCAAATATGTATGATATTGATAGATTTATGTACAGCGTTTGACCTAGTTGACAATCAAAGAGGGTGTTATCGATAGATTTATGTAACACGTTTGATCAGGTCGTTTTTTTACAATAATGCGAGAGTTATGGGTGAAGCTTATTTTTTATGTTAACAGATGGCTTACATGTACAGATAGCTAATGTTGTACCAGAGATTTTCAAATATTTCGACCCCAATCAACGCGAAAGCTGGTCCAATGCTGCCCAAATATCAACACAAATGCTCTGTACCGTTACCGGCGTCATTGCGACAGCTCATGGTCAACGTCATCTTCGGTGCTGACAGGATTGCTTAAAGATGACCTATCACCCCGTATATGGTATCCATAATTTTGTAACAAATAAATCAATGTTGCAACAAGATGGGGCATAATTATTAACCTTATATGGGGTGATTGACTATCATGTGACCCTCACATGGGTCACATGATAGTCAATCACCCCATATAAATAAAACAAAATTGAGCCCCATCTTGTGGCAACTTTGATTTATTTGTCACAAAATTATTCATGCCATATACGGGGTGATAGGTCACCTTTAAGTACTGCGAGTTTGCCAGTGGTTATTTCGGGCTGATGGCTTATATAGTTGTATTACCTGACATCGAGGAGAGGGAATCCTAACCTGGGGTCGGGATAATGAGTGAACCACGTCCCCGAGATGATGGGACAGGCCTGGAATAATGGGGAAATTGGCTTAGGCATAACATATTGTAAATAAAACGGGGATAATGATTAAGGAAATATAATGTGTCTAACTTAGAATGTTTTGTATGCTGCTAATGCCTTTATTTTGTTATTAGTTTGGATGTTCCACTGCGTCCAAACTATTTTGTTCCAAGCGGAAAATTTCTTATTTTTCATATTCAACTCAGTTATTCCACGGCGAATTTTGAATAGACTGACATGAAGTATGAGTACAGTGATCTTTGGGTATTGAGGTAGTCTGTTATCTATTGTACTAAGCGACCAGACCCATAGCGTAATTTCGGCTCTATGGGTACCCAACAAGTCTTTGGACACAGACTCGGCCCCTTTGCAAGATCGCACAGTCAAACCCCTGTTATCATTCACTCATGCATTAGCTTCAAACTGTGTGAAAGGAATGAAATTTTGCCCAATCCCCCCCCCCCCCCCCCCGGGGGGTAACAAATCTATAGCACAGTCTCAGGCCCTTTGCATGATGGTACAGTTAAATCCCCTATTACCACCAACTCGTCCAAACGACAAGCTGTAATATTTCTAGTTCTGTTGTGAGTTCCGACATGGGTAGTGGGTGTGTGGTCCCACCCAATCAGCTAATGATCAATAGAGGGGGAAGTCATCAGACTGAATGCCCTTTTTGGCAAATTAAGCAAGGACACAAACACAATATTCAAAATGGTAAAATAATTTGTATTTTGAAAATAAAATAAACAATTCGACATATTTAGCTTGTTGTCCAAATTATTGTACTATATAACAATTATTATGTAGTCACTTAAACTTAATACAATTTCAACACATATAATATTCAACATGAATGTATTTATATAAAAATGGTTTATTATCAATATTGTAGGAGCACCGTCAATTACTTGCATATGATTAAAAACACATTACTAGTATTGTGACGGCACTCACCCACTCTACTCTTATCTACCGGGTGCCGATTAACCCGTTCGCACACTGCCCGAGCGGTCAAAAGGATGGGTGCCCGAACGGTCACATAATTAAACTTAAATGACCCTCGGTCAACTACTTTCCTCTATTCTCTCATCCAAATAAAATAAGTAGAAATCACTCTCAGATAAACAAAGAGAAGTTTACTGAGAGTGAAAATCAGGTTCTGACATCAGATGTCAATTGACATCGATTAAAAATTCGTAACTTAAAACAGGTCCAAAATACGCCAAATAATTAAAGAGAAAACGCTCCAACACGGCTCAGAAAACGCTTTAAAACTAATCGGCGAAAATGATCCAAAATATTAAAAGTATTTATACAAGAATAAAAACCACTTCTCAATTAATACTTTATTATATACAGAAAAGCAACATGACAAAATATAAAACAAGGTTCTCACATAAGAGAAGTATAGTGAAAAAGACAATGGTATATCAGACTTATAATATACTTCAATATTGCCATATATGATTCAATATCTCACTAAATACAGCACACTGACTGTAACTCTACTTCAACCTTTAAAGCGGAATATAAAATAACTCTTTACTCTTTCCACAGATAAAATATGTTATGTAAAAGATAACTAAAGGTACGGGTCTGTAAAAACTGTGGCTTCAACTGATCTAGCAAATAGCCCGATCTAACCTGGAGGGAGTACTAACACTGATTCTCCCAACCCATTCGCAACATGGCGAATCCTGCTGTCAAACAATATATAAAAGCTTAGCAAAGGGTTAGATTCCATTTAATGGCTATCTCCTAAAGCAGAGAGACTTTACTGACTAATACACAGCTGACAACCAAGCTCAGTCCCACTGACTACTTATATGAAAATAAATGTGAAACGCGATATTAAATATGCCTAATATTTAATACCACCTCACGTAAAACTGCCAATTTATAACATAGGAATTTATTAGTGAAAACCTCAAAAGTGACGAAAAATATAAACCTAACTGTGATAACACATCACAGGAATGGCATGACATGCTGTACAGTGTATGGCATCACACACCAAACTTAACATAACTAAAAGGGGTAAAACTTATCTGTATGCCCAAGGGTTCCATAAAAACAACATTGAGCCCCGCCCAATGTCATAACCCTCACATATAATTGGCCCAAATTCGTCAGTCCCTGTAACCATAACTTAATACCTCTATACATTTTGAACCATCGGTATAGATGACTATTAATCTATGGCCCAACGAATTATCCATTAAAAACCAATAATATGGGGACAATCTAGGCTTTTAAAGCCCATTGACTAAAGGTATAATATAAACCAACCTAGCTCACTTCTCTCTCTCTCTCTTATAGGGGTATCTTCGTAACAAGTGTAAGCCTATGACACTTGTGTCTTCGTATGGACATCGACTTCATACACGCCTCACAGCGTTATCTTCATAGGGTGGAAGGGTGACTGATAGGTATAGGTGAGAGAGGTCTTCACGGCAAGAATGGGAAAATAAACTAACACTGATTCCCGCTAAGGCCCGCCAATTTATGCCCAGCCCCTGGAGAGGGGAGAGGAAATCACAGGACCTGACGTCACTGGGAAAAAGTTCACCTTAAACTGCCTAATTACAGAATAAAAATAATATAAACCCATCACAAAATGTCTTATATATGATAAAACATCCTATAAGCAAAGTGTAACATCAAAATAATCCTTAGTTAAACAAATTAACCCGCCACTCTAGACACACATGACCCAGTTAAAATCAACTTTATAAACAACCTTACCCCTCTATAATAATAATAATATAATAATAATAATATACACTTATATGGCGCCATATCCAACCTCAAGTTGCTCTTCGGCGCTACAAACAAAAATGTCAATAAACATGATCAACTTGGTGCATTAAGGTGAAAAAATCATAGCATCTCTACAAGTATGCGATACTGAACAAATGACTTTTTAAATGTCGCTTAAATTGATCAAGTTTGTTACAGCTTCGTATGTGATATGGTATTTTGTTCCAAAGTAAGGGGGTAGCTTTATTAAATGATCTATCACCATATGTTTTTAACTTTGTGGGAGGCACCACCAACGGATGTTTGGTGCCCAGTGGGCGACATGGAGAATAAGGGATAATACAGTCTTGAAGGTAACTGGGTGCTAGGCCATGTTGGGCTTTGAAGCAAAGAAGGAGAAGTTTATATTCTATCCTTTGTCTGATTGGCAGCCAATGCAATTGTTTCAAAAGAGGAGTCACATGATCAAATTTCTTTCTTCGATATATAATCCTTGCTGCACTATTTTGAATTCGTTGTAGTTTTAAAATACAGCTATTTTGCAAGCCATACAAGAGAGAGTTGCAACAGTCAAGTTGAGATGTCACATAGGCGTGGATGAGATGCTCATTGGTAACAATCGATAAACAATTTCTAATGTCACCGATCTTTTTCAAAAGAAACTGTGCTTTTCTGCAAATTTGATTCACATGCTCACACATGTTAAGATGTTTGTCAAACATTACTCCTAAATTCTTTGCACGCACTGATGGCTCAATTTCGATTCCACTAATATTAATAGGGCGTAATGTTATCTTTGGTAAAACGTTTGGAGTTGCAACAATAAGATACTCAGTCTTATCGGCATTTAGTTGCACGACACAGTGCAGCGATTGCTTCTGTGTAGCTTGAAAATTGTAACGATACATATAATTGAGTGTCATCCGCGTATAGATGTATTTTTAGATTATGTTTTGCTGCTATGGCTCTAATAGGTTTTGTATAATAACTGAAAAGTAAAGGTCCCAGGACTGAACCCTGAGGAACACCAAAATTCAATTTTGTGTATTCAGAGGAATTGTCTTTAATATGTACAGATTGATAGCGATCAGTGAGATATGATTCCAACCAATCAAGTGCTTTTCCACTTAGTCTATAGTCATTTCGCAAACGATTAACAAGAATGGTATGATCAATTATGTCGAATGCAGCGGAAAGGTCCAAAAATACAACTAGTGATGCTTTGTGATCATCCATTGCCAACAACAAATCACTCTGAATTTTCAAAAGTGCAGTCTCTGTGCCGTGATGGCGTTTATAAGCCGACTGTAGTGGCTCTCCAAGATTATTTGATTTTATGTGGTCTAACAGCCGAGATGATACAATTTTCTCAAGAATCTTTGAAATGAAAGAAAGGTTAGACACAGGACGCATCAAAGTATGCAAAAATCCCGCTTGCTCAAATTAAACCACTTATCGCATAACACAGCTGAATAAACAAGGATTAATCTGGTACCACACACATCGACATATATAAACTAAAACCTGAGATACAGCCCTCGGAAATAATAAAAACATTGACAAAATCCCGGGAAAATCGGGAACGGCCTGGGCCAAAATGGCCAAATCCCAATCTTCCTTGAAAGATCGTAAATTATTCTACCGTCACTCTAAAACTCATCAAAACATGCTAAAATATATATCTAATTTACTATAAGATGACCCTGCACCTTTAACAATGAACAATACTTCGTTTAAAACACTTATGAAGTGATGAAACTGTTTAATCGTAACTCTTTCTATTATCGCTCATTTACACGCGATAGCGTCTCACTTAGACTCATATAAAAATGCAAACTTTTACTTAATACAATATAAGTAAAAATAATCAAAGTAAATAAAATATACAAGTTGAAAATAATAAAACAGTAGCAAATAGTTACACAAGTTTCACTTTCGAATTGACAATAATAAACCCTAAAATCATGCTTTTGACTGACTATAATAGTGAGCTACAGTCACGGTACAGTATAACATACAGTGACACTGTCACGTCCCCAACATCGGCGTGTACACACACTTAAACCACTATATCGTACAAACAGAAATAATAATAATAAAAGTACACAACCAAAAGATCATATGAAAATATTTTCCTTACGAGGACAACAGAGAAAGCGTCACACCATCATAGTATTATGCAATATTTACAATAATCTAATAGGGGGGGGGGCCTACTTGTATGTTATTATTATTAACAATATCCCACAACTAACAAGTCACCTGTCTCTATGTTAGCCATATTATCCTTTTTTCAAGATCTGACTTAGGGTAGTACCACATATCATGGCGGCTGTTGCTCTCGCAATTTTTTTATTTTGGCCGTTTAAGACTGTTTAGGCAAGCCCGTAGCCAGGGTCGGAAATCAGACGAGGCGAGCCTGGTGGCCGGGCCAAAATTTCTGAAAACCTGAAATTTCTAAGAGAATTTTCAATAATGAAAAAAAAAGTGCTAGCTACGGGCCTGGTTTAAGGATGTTTTTCTCGATTGCATCTCCGAGTATGTGGTACTAACTAGGTCGTGATTGAAATGGTATATATTAATCACTAGTTAATTAAAATGAACTGTAACGTTATTGTGTGAGTGCCATATCCTGCGTGAATGGCACAGAAAATTATACAAGATTATGCACTCTGGTATCAACCTTCTAGTGTTTCGTTTTTTCATCACCTGGTGAGATTGGTGCATTGGCTTGTACACAAACAAACAAGACAGCAATGCAAGTACTGTATCCCCGCGCATAAACGTGCATACACTAGCGAATGTTTAGGGATGTTTTAAAATTGTTTAATGTTAGAATATAAATGCATACACTTGTTTTTGAAAACTAAGTGCACCCCTATAAGTAGGAATTATGTCACCAAGTCTGACACCTTAACCCCTTCAGGCCTGAATTTACCATAGTCATCTTCATCCACTACAAGCCGCGAATTGCTGTCGCAATTCTCGACTTGTAGTGGATGAAGATGACTTGATGTGGTTTAAAAATTAAGAAAATTGCCATGTATTGGTAAACCAGTTTCATGGAACTTTTCGTTCAAAAACTCTTTGTTTTAGGAAAGTTAAATATGTTTTCATGGATGTAAAATGATGCTTTAATGACAATCACCCCTGTAACACCACCCATCCCATTTAGCCTATTATTGTTACGAGGCCAGAGGTCTTGAAATAAACTTGGCACTCATCTAAGCAGACTCTTGTGGACCAATTAATTCGCGAAGAAAAAATGATGCTATGGTGGGCACCGGAAGTTCAGAAAGGGTAGGAGAGTGGGGAGGCGTCATTGTCAGTGGGGAGTGACTCCGTGACTGGACAAGTCTTTTAATCTAATTCGATAAAAAATTTATGTTTTTAGAACAATGATCACGTCTTGAGACAGAGGTTTGGACGCGACTGTTGACGATAGCTGTGACGATGCAAACATGCAGTTTGTAGAATGATGGCTGCCTGTTGAGACAGTGAGGATTTTTGTGCCTGGCAACTAGATTTACAATTATATAATAAATGCAAATATTTTTGAACGTTGTTTTCTTGAAATAAGGATATATAATGCACATTTCTATGCTAAGATGACGCTATACGTACTATAATTGTTGTTACAAAAAAATAAGCTTACAAATTTGCATTTTTTATGTCGAAATATTTTTATTAAGGTCGTTTCATGTTCGAATATAAGTGTATACCTTTTTCTTCAAATATTTGTTGTGTTCGAATATAAGTGCATGCACTTGTTTGCGAAAACTAAGTGCATCTTCAAATATAAGCGCATGCACTTTTATGAGATCAGCGTTTGATCTGCAAGCCGCCAGAGATGAAGGTCAAGGACTGACAACCTTTGAGATATGCTATGATTAGCATTGAAAATCTCCACTGCTACAGGCTTAATAACCTACCCTTCTACAGTTTGGATAACCTCCCCATATGGGTTTAGTGACTGGGTTATTCTCAACAATATTTCATCTTTTATCTCAGCGCTGATGATTATTTCACCTGATGAGCTTCTGCTGCCTAAATATTTCCATTCTGAAGAAGAAAGAGAACAGATCAGAACGTATCACCAGATTACTTTGCAGAACGATCAGTTTAAAAATAAAGCAAAGTATAATATATTATCAGTAAATAGTTTATCAAAAATGTATCTTCCTTGAATATAAACAAGGATATTTTACTAATAAACACTTAAAAAAAATGACATTTTGCAGTAGATTAAAATGATAAACTCACCATTGAAAATTTCATCTAAATTCACCATCAAAATTCGTGGATCTAAAACATAACCACATTACAGTTAATTTTGTTCGATTAGAAATTAATATCGTATAACTCGATTAAGTTTTGTTGAAATCAAAATTTACCATTCTTAGTTGAATCCTCCTTATCTATTAACTCTTTAAATATTTTCGGTTCATGTTGTTGTAACACTTTCATTAAAGAATTATAACATTCCATGGTTCCTGTGATCTTTACAACATGCCAGATTAACCAGCCTGCTCTCTCATGGCCATTAAGGCGCTGCAGGGAGTCTCTGTCTGCTGGTTCTATGATCCCAAAAACCAACATGTCATCCAACAAAGTCCGAAGGTTTAAACGTTCACGTAGCACAGGATAACTTTTCAACAGAAGAACCTTCTGCCAAGCCTGCATTTCTGAAAGCACAACAACTTCACTTGTGAATATCTAATTTTATTCATGACATTACCATTAAATAATTATAATTTGTAAACCTTTATCCGAATGGTGTATCTCTGAAATAACCACCGATATCTTGCATGCAATTCATGTTTGTCATGATTCCAATTTGGCTTATTTTATTTCGTTCATAATTAATAACATTTTGACACCTTTGCTTGTTGTGCTGGTAACTATGTATATTTGATACAGCTCAGAGCAGATACAAAATGAACTATCGGTGTATTCCTTGGATTCAAAATGATGATGAAATGTAAAATTTTAACTATTTGTGACAAATGCTTTGCGTAGGCCTACACACAAGCAGGAAGAGCAGGTAAAGGGTGTTCATGTCACGTTAATATAACATACCTGCTATTGTGGTGAGCTTGTCAGATTCCTGAGGGTCTTCACGAGTTCTCTCTGAAAAGAAAAAAACATATCATATATCTGCAAATAGAAACAATTCCACTGCAATCAACATAGGCCTGTGGACATTATTAACACGGTTTTAAGGTGGACTGCCATTTTATTGATTTAGCAGAAGGTTGCTGATAAAAACTGCACAAAAGGTCAAGTTAAAAAGAAATTTGAATGCTATGTACTATTTGAATACTGGGAAAGTACAAAATCACCATCACAATGAAGTGGTCATAAATGGCTTAGTTTGAATACCTATTGTATAGGTCTCACAAAATAATAAATATGACGACCAATTCAGTTCGGGGACCACTTTTTGACGCCAGATTCTGATGTAAATATCGCATCCAGTAGTAGTGCATGTGCACTGACAACATAATAGTATTACTGACTACTTCGCGCGAAAAAAACCTTGAAGTTACCCATAACATGGGCCTATATGTGACAGAAAATGATCTCCGTGAATTCCGTTGTAGGCCTACGATAAAAAATGCTCACCGTTTCAGAATCACCAAAGTGTAGTTGTTACACAAGTACATGTTTTAGCAAATCTGTGTAGTTCTTAACAAGAAATGCAACTCACGACATTCTTCCATCATTAATTCAATTTGCTTCGCCAGGGGGTGTAGGGGTTTAAGTTCTGGCTTCCTCAAACCTTCAACAAGCCCCACGAGGCAATGCCACCCTTTCCTCTCCACTGTCAATAAGAGTTCCGCTGTCCTATCTTCCGAGTTGTTTCGAGACAAGATATAATTTACTTCGTTGAGTTCAATTAGACCTTTTGAATACAAGTCACCAACTAAAAGCATGACATTGCAGCCCATTCCGTCCATCAGCGTTTGCCACATCAAACGAATCACTTGAGAAGTGATCTCTTCTTTGTCAGGCGCTGTTCTCACACTAGTAGCACTTTCTGTAAGTAACATTCCACAGCCTGTATCATTACAACATATAGTGTGTTTCACCACATACTAGGAGTAACCTTTTCTTATCCCCTCATTGTTATATTATATTATCACATTGATTCAACATCACAAATTGACGTCTAATACATATTTTGAGTTGGTCTATGTTGCAACATAATTTGCTTCAATATCAGTTTAATGTCAGAACGAATATGTTGATTCAATGTCACAAGCTGACACAGAACAAATGTTGTCAGTTGGTCGAGGTTGCGACATTACATGTTTACAACATTGAATGAATACCTGAAAAAATACATGTTTCAATGGTTATTTTACAACCACAATGCAATGTTTGCAAATGACACAACATCAACGTTTTTTAAACGTCTATTTTCCAACTATAATTTAAATTTTAATGTGACAGGGAATAGATGTTTTTTTCAGTGGCCATTATAATACCCCCAATGCAATGTCTGCACATGACACAAAATCAACGTTTTTTAAACATCTATCTTCCAACTATTACTTAATTTTTTAAAGTGACATCAAATAGATGTTGTTTCAATAGTTATTTTAAAGCCAACAACACAATGTTTACAAGTGACATCAAACTAACGTTTTATGAACGTCTATTTTCAAATCATAATTTTAAGTTTCAAAGTCACAGCAAATATACGTTTTTTCAAAAGATATGTTAAAACCACAATAAAATGTTTGCAAGTGACACAAAACCAACGTTCTATAACCGTCTTTTTTAAAACCAACAACACAAAGTTTGTAAAAGACCCCAAACCAACGTTCTATGAACGTCTATTTCAAACCATAATTTAAATTTTCAAAGTGACAGCAAATATACGTTGTTTCAATAGATATGTTAAAACCACAATAAAATGATTGCAAGTGACACAAAACCAACGTTCTATAAACGTCTTTTTTAAAACCAACAACACAAAGTTTGCAAATGACCCCAAACCAACGTTCTATGAACGTCTATTTTCAAACCATAATTTAAATTTTCAAAGTGACAGCAAATAGACCTTGTCTCAATAGATATGTTAAAACTACAATTAAATGTTTTCAAGTGATACAAAACCAACGTTCTATAAACGTCTTTTTTAACACCATTAATTAATGTCTTAAAATGACAGCAAATATACGTTGCTTCGATGTTTTTTTAAAAACCACAATGCAATGTTTCCAAAATAACATCAAATAATCGTTGTTTATACGTCAAATTATAAATAAGTTTCAACGTAAATTTTCGACGTCGTATAAACGTTTCTTGTTGGTTAATTCCCACCTCACTCTAATTTTAACGTTTATAAACGTTTAATATACGTTTTGTGCCTACTGGGATGAAAACAACAACATAGCCAAATACGCCCTGATACATGTAACATTATAAAAGCTAGATATTAACGTAATACTTTATTTTACATCTAAAGCTTATGTTTTCTTATGGAAAAAAGCTTAACCCAGAGCATCATTATCAGATGGTTCTGCTCTGGATATAGCCCTGGAAAATAGAGTGATCCGTTAGCCTTCAAACAAATCAACCAGCTACAAAAAATCAGCATATTCCACTTTGACATGTTTTGAAGGTTAATCATATCCTTTTTCATATTGCGTGAAATATAGGTATAGACCGATCAGTGGAAATATAAAATTATATATAAATACAAAATGTCACATGAACTTTAAAAAAAATAGGCTCACTTATGTGGGAATGTTTCATATAATACATTATAATTATAACTAACCATACTCTCACAACGCCACTCACGTTCATTTCCTCGAAGACGATGTAAAATATATCCATTGTGTTCTAGCAATGACGCTGTCAATTGATGGTAAGTTGAGCTGTCAAATTCAGCCATAATAAGAGAGAGAAAACGCCTAACTCGTTCCCGTCTACTTTCAGCTTTTATGATTTCTGTTTTTTGCTTGAATGTGATCAGCTCATATTTGAGAAAGTCGTCAATCATAGGTATAATATCCAGCTCATCCTCTAGATATTCTGCGTTTCTGAGAATTATCTGTTTCAGATGTATTGTATCTGTAAGAAAATGTTATACAATACAACCACATTTAAAAGATTATAAATCAATGAATTATTACATTTAATCAGTCAGCTTGAGGAGTCCTGATATGTGAACTCTTTTTATACTCAGTGGCAAATCCAGGGGGGGGGGGCAAAGGGGGTGACCACCCACAAACAAATGTTTAAGCTATGGGTGTGCGATGTCTTAGGACAAAAGGTGGTTTGATAGAAATTATTAGTCATTGCAGCATCTCACTGACCTTCATGAGTCATTGCGTCATCTCGCTGACCTTCATGAGTCACTGCAGCATCACGCTGACCTTCACTGGTGTCATCAGTCGTCTTACCAAGCGACGTAATAACCGACCGGGTAGTTTTTGACTAAAACAAGAAATCAACAATAAAATATTAACATTAACATCTCACTGCCAAAAAGCGTCAAAGTTGAAAACCTATGCCATTCATAGTCATTGCGATGACATCTAAGTGATGGCAAGTGTATTTCGATACAATTTATTTCTTGTGTAGGGCAGAGTTGTGGTATTTTTTATATCTTGATACTTCTCTTTTATATATTCTATCGTGGCTGTGCAATATACACACGTATCTGCTGACCACGAAATACAGCCAATCTCCACCCGTCATTCAGTAATTCTGGCGACCAACTGCTCAGTTACGCAATACAGTGGCACCTAATTAATAGCAGATTTTATAACTGACTATTTAATATTATCACTTGCAAGCTAGATGATGAGATGCAAAAAAAGAAATCCTAGAATTCAGTGTTTTTGCAACCGGTCTGTATGCAAGGTGGCTGTGATTGATAGTGTTGAAAATTTGTGAACAAATGAAGCCTAATTTACATGCTCTGCTTCCATATTACTACTGTGAGAAAATATATTTATGTAGAATTAGCCGCAATACCTCATTTCCATTTATCTATATTCCGGTTTATTCTTCAACAAATGACCCTGATGGATTTGACCTCTATGTGACATTAGCCCACCATAGAATTCGGTAAACTTTTTTTCTATAACCACAAGGTCATTATGTACCTAAGTACAACAAAAAAGCTTTTATAAGAAACTTTTTCTATCTCAGTCCTTTATTGATCAGACTAATATGGGTCATATAAATAAACTCTCTCTGTTCTTACATGCTCTACTAAAACACTGTATATGTATGAAACGAGATGTTACTGCATCTATCAAGCTGCATCTATCAAGGCCACTATGTTTTTTGGGTGAGAAAAAATCCCAAATCTAATGAGGGAGGGTGTAAAAAACATTTAAAAAAAACATTAAACCTATCTCTGGAAAACTTAATGAGGCTGACAGAAAAAACATTGGACAAATTTCTGGAAAACTTAATGAGGGCAACGAAAAGAAACAAGCAGAATAAACATAGCTGGATAAATTTTTTATCTGCTGAAATTAACTACTTGTTTTTTTAAATCAGCAACAATCCACTGCCTGTGCTGGGCAGAAAAAACAGGGGTTTTTTAGTAATGCGCGCTTTAATATCTGAAACAAAGAAAAAACACAGTGGCTCTAAGTGAAGAGTAAATATGCCTTCATTAGGCCAATACCGGTTCAATACACGGCTTCTTGGAACAGTAACAGAAACTGCTTTTCAGCCCTTATAAATACATTTTCATCCTTTTATGACACAATACCACACAAATGTGCAAAATGTATCCGGTCTAATTAAATTAGTTGTATTGGGCCAATACTGGGCCAATATCGTGATATTATCAGGGGCCTTTAAATGTTGGACTTCTGCCATAAAAGATTCAGATATCGACACTATGTCAGATTTACTATTTCCATACTTGTATCTTACCTTACTATGTATGTCTTCTCTCTCAATCATAGCCAACGTTTTAGCATCTGTAAATATGAAAAATTCATAATGATATCATTAATGTGTTATCTGTAGGTTTACGTCTAAAGAAACAAATCAAATATATCGTCGCCTCGGAGCTAAATGATCCTATCTGCCACTCTGACGAGTGTCAGATAGGATCATTTAGCTCCGAGGCGACGATATGTATATATATATACAGCACCATATTTACGTTATTTTGTGATACATATTGAATACTCTCGCACAAGCATTATCATCAATAAACCTACATAATATAACAAGAGCACACTCGACAATAGCGCACCACCATTATTGAACTTAACCGAGATCTGGTTATTTTCATAATGCAGAGCAAATTTGAGCAGGATACATTGAAAACCCTTTATGTTAGCGCACCCACAGTTTAAAATTAGCCGCGTAAATGTAGCAAATTACGATAAATCACCATTTTTCCCAGCTAATTATTAATTTTTGACCTTGCAGAACATGCAGAACAAATTTTAGCAGGACATATAAAAAACCTTTCAAGTAATCGTGCCAACAAGGTAAAAATTATTGCTTGTACAGCCCTTTGCATATCTTCATTATTTTACTCATTAAGAGATACACATTTATTCAAGTGAAGGTGTTTTACCTTGTTCACATTTGACTGCTATGATTTCTATTATTCTACAAACATCAGGTTCAGTATACTGTTTTATAATCTTAAGTAGGTTGATATAGCATGCTTCCTTGTGCGTTTCCAACACATGTATGATCAACCATCCATAGTTGCTGAGGTTTTCTACCGTTTTTATATGGACCAGTTCTATGACTTGGGATTCAATAAGGTCATCAACAATATCCTTAGGAATTGGTGCATATTCCAGGTGTTCATATGACATCAACAGATGAACCTTTTGCCAATTCTTCATTTCTGCTTGAAATATAATATACGTTTTTATACAAATTATTAATGTAAATGCTCGAACATATTTTAACCAAGGTTGTTAGTCTTTTGAGGAAACCACGACGTACATATTGGTGTATGGTCAGCATAGATAAATGAAACATACAATCTATGTAAATTAGCAAAATACAAGCTGCATAAGTATTATTGTCACAATTAATGCAAATATAACTTAATGCACCGATTCGTTTGATTAGTCATTCGCTCAGTCATTGGCTCATTCGTTTGTTCAGCCAGTTGCTCGTAAATCTCTTTGGCTAAAAGATGGAGTGGCTCAATTTGTTTGATGGCCTCAATGAGTTTCATCAGGCTCTCCCAGCCTTTTTTCTCAATATGCATTAGTAACTCTATAATTTTTTGTCTATGCGAGCTCTTTGATACGATTTTAATCATTTGTTCCACTGAAATTAATTTTTTTGAACACATATGATCTATCAGAGGGACGAGCTCCGAATGTGTATGTTTGATCATTGTTTTCCACATCTTGGCAATCATCCTCGATGTATTGTTTCCTTAAAGATAAATAAATAGAACAATTATTTATGATATTATTTATGAAAAACTAGTCCAATGATAAATCTCATCTCAATATTCATCCCGATTTGTAGTATTTTGTCGAAATATCACACAGCCTGATTAAACCTTGAGATATCCGCGGCTAACCTCCTCCACATTCTACCTCGCACATGTGAGATAGCGTCTTAAGTGAAGACATCAAGTAAAATACATTTGTTTATCTGAATATCCATCTACGAATCTATTGAATTTCATTCTTTCATTGAATTATTATCCATGTAATGTTATACTAACCTATTTCACATCCATCCTCATCCTAATTCTGTAGAATATCTTCATTCTGTTGATCAATTTGATATTTTAGATCCTCATAAGTCGCCTTATCAAATCTGTGCTTTATTACTGACAAAAAACGCCCAACCCTCTTTTTTCTTTTTTTCTCCTCCATGATGTATACCAAGTCTTCAATGTCAAGTTTATTTGTCCCAACGAAATAATTTATTAAAGGGGATATTTGTATTTCATCATCATTGTACAGCATATTCAACAATTTACGTCTCAAACCTAGAAATAAATATAATATAATGAGCTGATGATTCCTACTCATGCACACGGTATATGATATAAGTAGACCAAACATTAAGTAACATTGAATTACTGTTTCGTGTGTATCAGTCATAAATATATTTTATCCCCATGATCGAAATGTAATGAATTAACGAGCTTAGTGGCATTGTAAAGTATTCAAAAAATTACAATTTTTTTTTTTCTCTAGTCAAAATTACAAAAAAAACACGAAAAGGAGGTATTACACTTGTTCCCACCTTTATTTGTTGAAAAATCATATTTGACCTTTAAATTTACCTTTAACTTTGAATTTCCCCCCGTAGTGCAAATGGCTCAAGGATGAGTGCGAATTGCTCTAGGATGACATGATCTCACCCGGCAGTTTCTGTATACACTTTCCATCAATAATCAACAATAAAAAACCGTTATACTCCAAAAGAGGTACAGTGGTAGCTTTACCGGACTACAGCTGGTCTTAAGCGTAATCACCATGCCATTGTTGGTATTGAACGAACGGGAAAATAATACAATACCTTCATCATGGACCAGATCATCCATCGGTCTATTATGTGTCAATATATCATAACTATGTATGTGATGAGCTATTTCATCATCGCTCCATCTTCTTGTTGCCATGGTATCATCTGTACAGTCTTCAGGTGCCAAACCTTTATGAGCTATTGCATCATCTCGCTGTTCTATTTGAGTCAACTAAAACAAGGAAATAAACAATAAAGTGACAACAGTAACATTTCACTAGCAAAAGGCGTAAAAAATAAAAACACTTAACACTATGTCGTTCATAGTCATTGCGATGACATCTAAGTGATGACAAGTGTATTTCCATACAATTTAGTTTTTTGCCGAACTTGTGGGGAGGGGGGGGGGGGACATGTTTTCTATCTTCACACTTTTCTTTTTCATATTCCATCCTGGCTGTTCAATATAAACACGTAATACTTTGTCTGGGTAAGATGTCAACAAAGGATAGTATCTGCTGACAGCGAAATCCAGCCAATCCCTTCATTCAGTAATTGCTATGATGCAACAGGTACACATATGGACCGTATAAATCAACTCTCCTCGTTATTATGTACTGTACTAAAAAGCAATGTAAATGTATTTGATTTTTTAATTTGATTTATTTCAGTAAAACAGTACAGTAAAATACATGATCATAGTAGTCAGGGCCAGGAATGAAAACGCTATAAATAAGGGTCTGGTGACTTTTACTTCCATAGTGGTCCCTAACATGTAGACCATATGTCGACTGGCAGGGTCTTACAGGAAAAAATACATTGTATGTTTATATAAAATAAATTATAAATAACCACATTTACCATGACTACAACATACGCGTTTAGTTATAACATCATCATATAATCATTAGACTGAATTTAATATATACAATATTGTAATTTTAATACAATTCAGGCAAACTAATAGTATCATATAGAAAGTCTGAGTTGTGTCTGTTTACTAGTTTGTCTATAAGATGACGTCTTACAGCTTGTTTAAAAGATGATAATGAGTTAATTTTTTTATAATCAAAGGCAGTGTATTCCATGATTCTATTCCAATAAATGTAAAAGTCTTCGATCTTTGGATGGCATGGAGACATACAACTGGGAGCCACTGCATTTTGAAAAATGTGTGATGTCTAAATGTGTCCGGGGGGGGGGATAAATCAGGATCAAACCGTATTGTTTCGTTTTGTAAACTTAGGAGTTTCTTTTTCCTAGTTTTTTTTGTGGCCCTGATCTACCCTGCTTTGACAGCATATGTTTCGTTCCAAATAGAATATATTCTGTTTTACCTAGGCGGAAAGATAACTTGTCAATCAGCCAGTTGCTGAGAGATTTCATTTGTGAACCTGATACTGTTATAGGGCAGTGTCGTCAGCATAGAGTATTAGTTTGCAGAAGGCAGATGCTTCAATATCATTGACGTATATCAAAGAAAGAAGTGGCCCCAGGATTGATCCCTGTGGTATCCCACAAGGAACAGCCCAGGGGACAGAGACAATTCTACGTGCATTAGTAACATATTAGTCATCCAACCAAGCGATTGCACTACCATCAAGGCATATGGCTTTTAGTTTATTTTCAAGAATTGACTGGTCAACAGTATTGAATGCTTTCTGCATGTCAATCATCACCATGCTGATATCATTTCCAAAACCCATTTCTGAACGTATATAATGCATATAAAGAAATGTACGACAAGTACCAGTAGAAAAAGATGGTCTAAAACCTGATTGCAATTTATATAATAAGCTTTGTTCTTTCAAGTAGTGTTCCAGCACGTTGTACATTATTCTCACAAGCATTTTGGATGTGACACTGAGAATGGAAACAAGTTTGTAGCTTTATAGAGTGGTACCACCCTTGCATTTTGCACATCTTCAGGAAATTGACTAGAGTGTAAAGATAAATTATTAATATGAGACAATGGCAACACAATCACCACTGCACCATCCTCGAAAAACCTTGCCGGTAAATTCCAGTGGCTTTGTCTGCTGTCCATTTATTAAAGTTTAAATTTCTTCTTTGCTAACGGTCGAAAAATGAAAATAATTTTCAATAACACCTTTTTTCTGGTAATAGTCTTTCAAGAATTGCCAAGCAAAATGTATTAGTCTTTTAGATAGTTTGTTAACCAGGAGGTTTTTCGTTGGTTCCAAATATAATAGATTATGTTTTACTTAGGTGTTGAATCTATAAAACTATGAGTAAAAGACGCAGTAAACATGACGTGATCGGGCCTATACCGTTTAATACCAGCTTCTACCAATATAATATTCTACCAATATAACAAAAACTGTTGTTTATCCCTTATAAATACATTTTCCACCTTGTATGGCCCAATACTGGGCAAATACAGAATATATATACTGTATTGACCCCATACCGCAGCAATGTGCAAAATATATCCAGGCTAATTAAATTAGTTGTATTTGGCCGACATTGTCATATTATCGGGGGACTTCTTCCTAAAAGAAGACACTAGTTCAGATCCACCGTTTGCATACATTAGTCTTACCTTACTATGTATGTCTTCTCTCTCACTCACAGCCAATGTTTCAGTATCTAGAAATATGAATAATTTATAATGATATCAAGAGACCTTTGTTGAAATGTAACGCTCACTAGCAACGCTAGTAAGAAATGATTCATTATTGGGCATTTTATCAGTATGCACAGTTTAATTATAATAATTATGTTGATTTAAAGTTGTTACCTTCATCCCCTAGAACTTTTGGAGGTCGTAATGTCAAGTTGTAAGCAGCGGTCACATAGTCATTAAGTGTGAATCCTATGTCTAGAGATAGCGTTGACAGGTCGTGATTATCTTTTATATCATCAGTCACAAATACATCCAGTAATTCCTTCTGCAGCGATCCGCTAAGGCAAGCGAGCCAAAACTCTGTTAGCTTAATCAAAGAGTCAAATTGCATATCTAATATTAGACTGCCTTTCCTAGCTCCAGAAAAAATACCAAATTTATTAAGAATTCTTGCTATTCTTGTGAATTGTGCGTCTTCAGTGCCTTCTGGTGTAATCACAGCCACAATGCCACCAGTGGGACTCATAATACCTCTCAATGTTATCTGTAGGTTTACATCTAAAAAACGAATCAGCATTAAGACCCAGTCAGTGTAATGGCTGGGGTGGCATTATGGCGAGAGAAGTAATAATATATCACTATATATAAACATGCCAGCATATTTACGTTTTTTGTGATACATGCGATAATTCACGATATATCGGTCATTTAAATTTTTTTCAGCTATTCTTCAACTTGTCAGAGAGCTGGTTATTAGCAACCTGCAGAACACATTTGAGCATGATACATGAAACAATTTTGAAGTAGTCGCTCCCAAAAGGTCAAATTAATTCTGCAAAATCGCGATAAATCAGCCATTTAAATATATTTAAGCATTCTTGAACTTGTCCGAGAACTGGTTTCTAAGAACACGCAGAAGAAAATGTAAAAAAGTGTGAAAAAAATTGAAGTTATTGCACCCACAAGGTAAAATTAATAGTGTAAAATGTGATAAATCACGATAAATCGGTCTTCTTTTCAGCAATATTCAACTTGTCCGAGAACTGGTTATTACCAACACGCAGAACAAATTTGAGCGGGATTCATTGAATACCTTTGAAGTCATAGTACCCAAAAGCTTAAAATTATTTTCTGCCATTATTGAACTTGTCCGAGACCTGGTTGTGAGCAACATGCAGGACAAATTTGTGGGAGTTTTATGAAAAACTGTTGAATTTATCGTGTCCACAATGAAATGTTAACACTGATGTCGAGAGCGATGCCACCGAACTTCAATTGCGATAGTCCACATTTTTTAATGTAAAAATAAGGCAGGCTAATACAGGGCGGGCTAAAACAAACAGTGATAGGTGATATGAAATCGTTTGTTAGACCCTTATTTATACCAATTACTCCCACGATTAAACATTTTAAAGGTCTCTACCAGAAGTGCCTGGAAGAAGTTAAAAGGCTAGGCCCATAGAAATAGGTGTGACATTCCGTTCACAACACGTCCTTATTGGCAATACATCTAGCTATCGTAATTAACATATTGGTCATACCCCCGGGGGTCATACCAACCTCTATGATCGAGGCTTATATATGAATAATAAATTGAGGATTCTAAAACTAGTAACACACGCAACATGCTTAATTTTATTCATAAGGTAAAGTGAAATTCAATGTACCTGAGAACTCTTGCCCAACGTTTTCAATTTGCGCCAAAATATTAGGTTCTACAAAATAGAGATAGTAAAATACACAGTTTATTTGATATCATATATTCACTAAGAGTGTTAATTTTTTAATATGCGTAGACCCATAACATATGTATTCAATTGAACCAGGAAGAACTAACTAAGACATTTGTGATTTTTTCAAAATGAAAAAACCTATGGTTTCCATCGTTTATACAAACATATTTCAGCGAGATACACATTTATTCAAGTGAATAAATGTGTTTTACCTTTTTCACATTCGACTGCTATGTTTTCTATTTTGCTACAAACATCAGGTTCTGTATGTTGTTTTATAATCTTTAGTAGATTTATATAACATGCTTCCTTGTGCGTTTCCAACACATGTTTGATCAACCATCCATAGTTGCTAAGATTTTCTACAGTTTTTATGTGGACCAGTTCTATGACTTGGGATTCAATCAGGTCATCAACAATATCTTCAGGACAGGGTGCATATTGCAGGTGTTCATATGATATCAACAGGTGGGCCTTCTGCCAATCCTTCATTTCTGCTTGGAATATAATATACCCATTTGTAAAAATGTGAATGCTCCAATATATTTTTTTCAATATCAAATCAAGTCTGTTGAGGAAACCTTTTTAACTTTTTCGTAAATAGTGACAAATATTCAGAAAAGATAAATGAAACATGCAATCTACATAAATTAGCAACAGACAAGTTGCATAATAATTCAGTTGACACTCCTATCATTTTTGTATGCAACCATTCATAGTCACATGGATCTCTAGAGCAAATCTAGCATGGTTGCCAAGGTAATTTACATAAGATGGCCGCCTTGACAGTGGTTTGTGGGTAACGTTAAGGCCAGACCACGTACAGGCACAATGCAATGTCTGGCCAAACCACTATGTCTGGCATACCAGAAAACCCTATGGCAAACACTCAAAACATGAATCTGCTTCTATTCTGTCGAAAATTATGTAAATTTATTGTTTGACCATGCACAATGGCGGCCATCTTGGATCTTGGCGTCATTTTGTAATTTTTGTAAATTTCACGCTGGCATCCAAGCTAAATATGCCCTATAGACCCATCTAAGTGGGAAATCAGCAAAACAACATACACTTCTCATGACCGCAAGATAGACAATCTGACAACAGGACAATACGTATCATTGTCACAATTAATACAATACAAAATAACTTACTGCACTCAGTCAATGGCTCAGTCATTGACTCAGTCATTGGTTCAGTCATTGGCTCATTCGTTTGCTCAGTCATTTGCTCATCAATCTCTTTGGCCAAATGATAAAGTGGCTCAATTTGTTTGATGGCCTTAATGAGTTCCATCAGACTCTGCCAGCCTTTTTTCTGAATACGCATAAGTAACTCTATAATTTTTTGTCTATCCGATTTCTTTGATTTTATAATATCCATTTGTCCTTCTGAAATGAGTCTCTTTGAGTACATATGATCTGTCAGAGTCATGACATCCGAATGTATATGTTTGATCATTGTTTTCCAAATTTTGGCAATCATCTTCGATGTATTGTTTCCTTGACGATAAAATAATAATCATTTAGGATATTAATACAAATATATATAATATCCAGTAATCAAAATATTTTGTAGATAGGTCGCTATGCTTCGCTGAATAAAAAATATTTACATTACAGCAGACCCCACTCCTGTGGACGTGGACCATGCTGCGCATGCGTGCCGTTGTATTTAGCGGCCTGTATGTTTATTCAGCGAATCATAGCGACCCACATACTTACGGTATTAATATCAATACGGTGATTCACTTCGGTAAAAACATTAGCATATAACTAAACCTTTTAAACAGAAAGAGCAAACTATTTGAAACAAATTTGTTCTAAAAAAATGTTGTTTCTCGTCGAAATGTCACACAGTTTGATTATACCTTGAGATACATAGTATTTAAATAATTATTCCAGAGAATATTATGTGAATTACTTCTTTTAGTATCAGTAGTGCATTCACTGGCATTTACCTCTTTAACATTCAGTAGTAGTCATTCAATTTTAATAAACCTGTGTCTTACCTATGTCACACCCATCCTCGTCGAAATTCTCTAGAATATCTTCATTCTGTTGATTAATTTGCTTTTTCAGATCCTCATAAGTCGCGTTATCAAATCTCTCCTCTATTACTGACAAAAAACGCCCAACCCTCCTTTTTCTCTTTTTCTCCTTCATGATGTTTACTACGTCTTCTTCGTCAAGTTTATTTCTTCCAACAAAATAATCCAGCAAAGGGATTATTTCTAGTTCATCCTCATTGTACAGTTTATTCAACAATTTACGTCTCCAACCTGGAAATAAAAATATAATGAGCTGATGATGCCTACTCATGCACACGATACGTCTTTTTCGAAGTGTCGAGACTCAATTAGCTTTCCTCTAATGGGTTTATATATTCAATGTGCTATCACACCAATAGTCTGTACATCAATACACAATAGGCTGAGTGGATGAGTAGGCACTGTGTGCAGCAGGACAGAGTACGATGAGTGTAGGAATACACTGTGCCCACACTACGGGGGCTCAGTGGCGGCCATAGCTATTGCGTGTGACAGAGTACGCTGAGTGGATGAGTACATTGTGTCCACACTACGGGGGCTCAGTGGCGGCCATAGCTATTGCGTGTGACAGAGTACGCTGAGTGGATGAGTACATTGTGCTCACACTACGGGGACTCAGTGGCTGCCATAGCTATTGCATGTGCAGCAGGACACAATACACTGAGTGGATGAGTAAACTGTGTCCACACTACGGGGACTCAGTGGCTGCCATAGGTATTGCGTGTGACAGAGTACGCTGAGTGGATGAGTACATTGTGCTCACACTACGGGGGCTCAGTGGCGGCCATAGCTATTGCGTGTACAGCAGGACAGAGTACGCTGAGTGGATGAGTACATTGTGCCCACACTACGGGGCTCAGTGGCGGCCAAAGCTATTGCGTGTGACAGAGTACGCTGAGTGGATGAGTAAACTGTGTCCACACTACGGGGCTCAGTGGCTGCCATAGGTATTGCGTGTGACAGAGTACGCTGAGTGGATGAGTACATTGTGCTCACACTACGGGGGCTCAGTGGCGGCCATAGCTATTGCGTGTACAGCAGGACAGAGTACGCTGAGTGGATGAGTACATTGTGCCCACACTACGGGGCTCAGTGGCGGCCATAGCTATTGCGTGTGACAGAGTACGCTGAGTGGATGAGTAAACTGTGTCCACACTACGGGGCTCAGTGGCTGCCATAGGTATTGCGTGTGACAGAGTACGCTGAGTGGATGAGTACATTGTGCTCACACTACGGGGGCTCAGTGGCGGCCATAGCTATTGCGTGTACAGCAGGACAGAGTACGCTGAGTGGATGAGTACATTGTGCTCACACTACGGGGGCTCAGTGGCGGCCATAGCTATTGCGTGTGACAGAGTACGCTGAGTGGATGAGTACATTGTGCTCACACTACGGGGACTCAGTGGCGGCCATAGCTATTGCGTGTGACAGAGTACGCTGAGTGGAGGAGTACATTGTGCTCACACTACGGGGGCTCAGTGGCGGCCATAGCTATTACGTGTACAGCAGGACAAAGTACGCTGAGTGGATGAGTACATTGTGCTCACACTACGGGGGCTCAGTGGCGGCCATAGCTATTGTGTGTGACAGAGCACGCTGAGTGGATGAGTACATTATGCCCACACTACGGGGACTCAGTGGCGGCCATAGCTATTGTGTGTACAGCAGGACAGAGTACGCTGAGTGGATGAGTACATTGTGCTCACACCATGGGGACTCAGTGGGGGCCATAGCTATTGCGTGTGACAGAGTACGCTGAGTGGAGGAGTACATTATGCCCACACTACGGCGGCTCAGTGGCGGCCATAGCTATTGCGTGTACAGCAGGACAGAGTACGCTGAGTGGATGAGTACATTGTGCTCACACTACGGGGACTCAGTGGCGGCCATAGCTATTGCTTGTGACAGAGTACGCTGAGTGGAGGAGTACATTGTGCCCACACCACCGGGACTCAGTGGCGGCCATAGCTATTGCGTGTGACAGAGTACGCTGAGTGGATGAGTACATTGTGCCCACACTACGGGGACTCAGTGGCGACCATAGCTATTGCGTGTGACAGAGTACGCTGAGTGGATGAGTACATTGTGCTCACACTACGGGGACTCAGTGGCGGCCATAGCTATTGCGTGTGACAGAGTACGCTGAGTGGATGAGTACATTGTGCTCACACTACGGGGACTCAGTGGCGACCATAGCTATTGCGTGTGACAGAGTACGCTGAGTGGATGAGTACATTGTGCCCACACTACGGGGGCTCAGTGGCGGCCATAGCTATTGCGTGTGACAGAGTACGCTGAGTGGATGAGTACACTGTGCCCACACTACAGGGACTCAGTGGCGGCCATAGCTATTGCGTGTGACAGAGTACGCTGAGTGGATGAGTACATTGTGCTCACACTACGGGGGCTCAGTGGCTGCCATAGCTATTGCGCGTGCAGCGGGACAGAGTACGCTGAGTGGATGAGTACATTGTGCTCACACTACGGGGGCTCAGTGGCGGCCATAGCTATTGCGTGTGCAGCAGGACAGAGTACGCTGAGTGGATGAGTACATTGTGCTCACACTACGGGGGCCCAGTGGCGGCCATGGCTATTGCGTGTGACAGAGTACGCTGAGTGGATGAGTACACTGTGCCCACACTACGGGGGCTTAGTGGCGGCCACAGCTATTGCGTGTGACAGAGTAGGCTGAGTGGATGAGTACATTGTGCCCACACTACGGGGGCTCAGTGGCGGCCATAGCTATTGCGTGTGCAGCAGGACAGAGTATGCTGAGTGGATGAGTACATTGTGCTCACACTACGGGGGCTTAGTGGCGGCCATAGCTATTGCGTGTGACAGAGTACGCTGAGTGGATGAGTACATTGTGCCCACATTACGGGGGCTCAGTGGCGGCCATAGCTATTGCGTGTACAGCAGGACAGAGTACGCTGAGTGGATGAGTACATTGTGCCCACACTACGGGGACTCAGTGGCGGCCATAGCTATTGCGTGTGACAGAGTATGCTGAGTGGATGAGTACATTGTGCTCACACTACGGGGGCTCAGTGGCTGCCATAGCTATTGCGTGTGACAGAGTACGCTGAGTGGATGAGTACATTGTGCCCACACTACGGGGGCTCAGTGGCTGCCATAGCTATTGCGTGTGACAGAGTACGCTGAGTGGATGAGTACATTGTGCTCACACTACGGGGACTCTGTGGCTGCCATAGCTATTGCGTGTGACAGAGTACGCTGAGTGGGTGAGTACATTGTGTCCACACTACGGGGGCTCAGTGGCGGCCATAGCTATTGCGTGTGACAGAGTACGCTGAGTGGATGAGTACATTGTGCCCACACTACGGGGACTCAGTGGCGGCCATAGCTATTGCGTGTGCAGCAGGACAGAGTACGCTGAGTGGATGAGTACATTGTGCTCACACTACGGGGTCCAGTGGCGGCCATAGCTATTGCATGTACAGCAGGACAGAGTACGCTGAGTGGATGAGTACATTGTGCTCACACTACGGGGACTCAGTGGCGGCCATAGCTATTGCGTGTGACAGAGTACGCTGAGTGGATGAGTACATTGTGCCCACACTACGGGGGCTCAGTGGCGGCCATAGCTATTGTGTGTGCAGCAGGACAGAGTACGCTGAGTGGATGAGTACATTCTGCTCACACTACGGGGACTCAGTGGCGGCCATAGCTATTGCGTGTGACAGAGTACGCTGAGTGGATGAGTACATTGTGCTCACACTACGGGGACTCAGTGGCGGCCATAGCTATTGCGTGTGACAGAGTACGCTGAGTGGATGAGTACATTGTGCCCACACTACGGGGGCTCAGTGGCGGCCATAGCTATTGTGTGTGCAGCAGGACAGAGTACGCTGAGTGGATGAGTACATTGTGCTCACACTACGGGGACTCAGTGGCGGCCATAGCTATTGCGTGTGACAGAGTACGCTGAGTGGATGAGTACATTGTGCTCACACTACGGGGACTCAGTGGCGGCCATAGCTATCGGTGTGACAGAGTAAGCTGAGTGGATGAGTACATTGTGCCCACACTACGGGGGCTCAGTGGCGGCCATAGCTATTGCGTGTGACAGAGTACGCTGAGTGGATGAGTACATTGTGCTCACACTACGGGGACTCAGTGGCGGCCATAGCTATTGCGTGTGACAGAGTACGCTGAGTGGATGAGTACATTGTGCCCACACTACGGGGACTCAGTGGCGGCCATAGCTATTGCGTGTGACAGAGTACGCTGAGTGGATGAGTACATTGTGCCCACACTACGGGGACTCAGTGGCGGCCATAGCTATTGCGTGTGCAGCAGGACAGAGTACGCTGAGTGGATGAGTACATTGTGCCCATACTACGGGGACTCTGTGGCTGCCATAGCTATTGCGTGTGACAGAGTACGCTGAGTGGATGAGTACATTGTGCTCACACTACGGGGGCTCAGTGGCGGCCATAGCTATTGCGTGTGCAGCAGGACAGAGTACGCTGAGTGGATGAGTACATTGTGCCCATACTACGGGGACTCTGTGGCTGCCATAGCTATTGCGTGTGACAGAGTACGCTGAGTGGGTGAGTACATTGTGTCCACACTACGGGGGCTCAGTGGCGGCCATAGCTATTGCGTGTGACAGAGTACGCTGAGTGGATGAGTACATTGTGCCCACACTACGGGGACTCAGTGGCGGCCATAGCTATTGCGTGTGCAGCAGGACAGAGTACGCTGAGTGGATGAGTACATTGTGCTCACACTACGGGGACTCAGTGGCGGCCATAGCTATTGCGTGTGACAGAGTACGCTGAGTGGATGAGTACATTGTGCCCACACTACGGGGACTCAGTGGCGGCCATGGCTATTGCGTGTGCAGCAGGACAGAGTACGCTGAGTGGATGAGTACATTGTGCCCATACTACGGGGACTCTGTGGCTGCCATAGCTATTGCGTGTGACAGAGTACGCTGAGTGGGTGAGTACATTGTGTCCACACTACGGGGACTCAGTGGCGGCCATAGCTATTGCGTGTGACAGAGTACGCTGAGTGGATGAGTACATTGTGCCCACACTACGGGGACTCAGTGGCGGCCATAGCTATTGCGTGTGACAGAGTACGCTGAGTGGATGAGTACATTGTGCCCACACTACGGGGACTCAGTGGCGGCCATAGCTATTGCGTGTGCAGCAGGACAGAGTACGCTGAGTGGATGAGTACATTGTGCTCACACTACGGGGTCCAGTGGCGGCCATAGCTATTGCATGTACAGCAGGACAGAGTACGCTGAGTGGATGAGTACATTGTGCTCACACTACGGGGACTCAGTGGCGGCCATAGCTATTGCGTGTGACAGAGTACGCTGAGTGGATGAGTACATTGTGCCCACACTACGGGGGCTCAGTGGCGGCCATAGCTATTGTGTGTGCAGCAGGACAGAGTACGCTGAGTGGATGAGTACATTGTGCTCACACTACGGGGACTCAGTGGCGGCCATAGCTATTGCGTGTGACAGAGTACGCTGAGTGGATGAGTACATTGTGCTCACACTACGGGGACTCAGTGGCGGCCATAGCTATTGCGTGTGACAGAGTACGCTGAGTGGATGAGTACATTGTGCTCACACTACGGGGACTCAGTGGCGGCCATAGCTATCGGTGTGACAGAGTAAGCTGAGTGGATGAGTACATTGTGCCCACACTACGGGGGCTCAGTGGCGGCCATAGCTATTGCGTGTGACAGAGTACGCTGAGTGGATGAGTACATTGTGCTCACACTACGGGGACTCAGTGGCGGCCATAGCTATTGCGTGTGACAGAGTACGCTGAGTGGATGAGTACATTGTGCCCACACTACGGGGACTCAGTGGCGGCCATAGCTATTGCGTGTGCAGCAGGACAGAGTACTCTGAGTGGATGAGTACATTGTGCTCACACTACGGGGGCCCAGTGGCGGCCATAGCTATTGCATGTACAGCAGGACAGAGTACGCTGAGTGGATGAGTACATTGTGCTCACACTACGGGGACTCAGTGGCGGCCATAGTTATTGCGTATGACAGAGTACGCTGAGTGGATGAGTACATTGTGCCCACACTACGGGGGCTCAGTGGCGGCCATAGCTATTGCGTGTGACAGAGTACGCTGAGTGGATGAGTACATTGTGCCCACACTACGGGGACTCAGTGGCGGCCATAGCTATTGTGAGTACAGCAGGACAGAGTACGCTGAGTGGATGAGTACATTGTGCCCACACTACGGGGACTCAGTGGCGGCCATAGCTATTGCGTGTGACAGAGTACGCTGAGTGGATGAGTACATTGTGCCCACACTACGTGGGCTCAGTGGCGGCCATAGCTATTGCGTGTGACAGAGTACGCTGAGTGGATGAGTACATTGTGCCCACACTACGGGGACTCAGTGGCGGCCATAGCTATTGCGTGTGCAGCAGGACAGAGTACGCTGAGTGGATGAGTACATTGTGCCCACACTACGGGGACTCAGTGCCTGCCATAGCTATTGCGTGTGCAGCAGGACAGAGTACGCTGAGTGGATGAGTACATTGTGCCCACACTACGGGGGCTCAGTGGCGGCTATAGCTATTGCGTGTGACAGAATACGCTGAGTGGATGAGTACATTGTGCCCACACTACGGGGACTCAGTGCCTGCCATAGCTATTGCGTGTGCAGCAGGACAGAGTACGCTGAGTGGATGAGTACATTGTGCCCACACTACGGGGACTCAGTGCCTGCCATAGCTATTGCGTGTGCAGCAGGACAGAGTACGCTGAGTGGATGAGTACATTGTGCCCACACTACGGCGGCTCAGTGGCGGCCATAATAGCTATTGCTTGTGACAGAGTACGCTGAGTGGATGAGTACATTGTGCCCACACTACGGCGGCTCAGTGGCGGCCATAATAGCTATTGCTTGTGACAGAGTACGCTGAGTGGATGAGTACATTGTGCCCACACTACGGGGCCCAGTGGCGGCCATAGCTATTGCGTGTGACAGAGTACGCTGAGTGGATGAGTACATTGTGCTCACACTACGGGGGCTTAGTGGCGGCCATAGCTATTGTGTGTGACAGAGTACGCTGAGTGGATGAGTACATTGTGCCCACACTACGGGGACTCAGTGGCGGCCATAGCTATTGCGTGTGACAGAGTACGCTGAGTGGATGAGTACATTGTGCTCACACTACGGGGACTCAGTGCCTGCCATAGCTATTGCGTGTGCAGCAGGACAGAGTACGCTGAGTGGATGAGTACATTGTGCCCACACTACGGGGACTCAGTGGCGGCCATAGCTATTGCGTGTGACAGAGTACGCTGAGTGGATGAGTACATTGTGCCCACACTACGGGGACTCAGTGCCTGCCATAGCTATTGCGTGTGCAGCAGGACTGAGTACGCTGAGTGGATGAGTACACTGTGCCCACACTACGGGGGCTCAGTGGCGGCCATAGCTATTGCGTGTGACAGAATACGCTGAGTGGATGAGTACATTGTGCTCACACTACGGGGACTCAGTGGCGGCCATAGCTATTGCGTGTGACAGAGAACGCTGAGTGGATGAGTACATTGTGCTCAGACTACGGGGGCCCAGTGTCGGCCATAGCTATTGCGTGTGACAGAGTACGCTGAGTGGATGAGTACATTGTGCTCACACTACGAGGGCCCAGTGGCGGCCATAGCTATTGCGTGTGACAGAGTACGCTGAGTGGATGAGTACATTGTGCTCACACTACGGCGGCTCAGTGGCGGCCATAGCTATTGCGTGTACAGCAGGACAGAGTACGCTGAGTGGATGAGTACATTGTGCCCACACTACGGCGGCTCAGTGGCGGCCATAGCTATTGCGTGTGACAGAGTATGCTGAGTGGATGAGTACATCGTGCTCACACTACGGCGGCTCAGTGGCGGCCATAGCTATTGCGTGTACAGCAGGACAGAGTACGCGGAATGGATGAGTCATTGTGCCCACACTACTGCGGCTCAGTGGCGGCCATAGCTATTGCGTGTGACAGAGTATGCTGAGTGGATGAGTACATTGTGCTCACACTACGGGGGCTCAGTGGCGGCCCTAGCTATTGTGTGTGCAGCAGGACAGAGTACGCTGAGTGGATGAGTACACTGTGTCCACACTACGGGGGCCCAGTGGCGGCAATAGCTATTGTGTGTGCAGCAGGACGGAGTACGCTGAGTGGATGAGTAAACTGTGTCCACACTACAGGGACTCAGTGGCCGCCATAGCTATTGCGTGTGACAGAGTACGCTGAGTGGATGAGTGCATTGTGCTCACACTACGGGGACTCAGTGGCGGCCATAGCTATTGCTTGTGCAGCAGGACAGAGTACGCTGAGTGGATGAGTACATTGTGCCCACACTACGGGGACTCAGTGCCTGCCATAGCTATTGCGTGTGCAGCAGGACAGAGTACGCTGAGTGGATGAGTACATTGTGCCCACACTACGGGGACTCAGTGGCGGCCATAGCTATTGCGTGTGACAGAGTACGCTGAGTGGATGAGTACATTGTGCCCACACTACGGGGACTCAGTGGCGGCCATAGCTATTGCGTGTGACAGAGTACGCTGAGTGGATGAGTACATTGTGCCCACACTACGGGGGCCCAGTTGCGGCCATAGCTATTGCGTGTGACAGAGTACGCTGAGTGGATGAGTACATTGTGCCCACACTACGGGGACTCAGTGGCGGCCATAGCTATTGCATGTACACCAGTACACAGTACGCTGAGTGTAGGAGTACCCTGTTCCCACACTACGGGGGCTCAGTGGAGTCAACCTAACTTAAGGAAGATGAATTATATTGGATGTTATCCCTAAAAATATAGTAGGTTACATATATATAACGCATACATAGTTGTAAATTTGACTAGAGCTGCAAAAATTTACATTTGGAATCGGCCAGGAACAGTGAAGTTACACAATAGCACAGGAAGTTGTGCATGGCTACATATGCAGTAGATCGGTGGGAAGACCACTGAGAATTTTTTGGCGGTCCTCGTATCAGGATCTACGATGATATTCAGAAAAAAATACTAGCATGTATGTCTCATTTGAAATAGAAATACTTATTACATTATCCAGCTTACCTTTAAGTTTATCTTCACCGGGAGGTGTTACCTGCTTTCGGATATTCCGATCAGAAGGCACAATGTTATTCTCTCTACATCCTCCTGTTAAGAGTGTAATGTAGAAAAAATACCAATACAATTGTACGATTCACATTTCATTTTTGGATAAACTTTAAAATCTGATTCAACACAACGAGTACATAAAATTATGTTATTTCACTCTCTTGAAGTTCAGATAACTGGAATGTGCACCCGGATAAAAGACCACATGAAACAATGATAAGCATTAAACGAAAAACGTGTAAGTCCATGTGCAGGGGGGGGGGGTACATGTCCTGACCTCCCCCCCCCCCGCCCTCCCCACACACACACACACACACATACAGATCCAAAGAAAATTATAATGAGTAAACTGTGTATGATTTCATATTGATGTACTCTAAAATGCATCTCAAATGTTTAAATTGTATATTTAAATATACAATATATATAATTGTCATAACATCCAATGTCACGATAGGATGACAATTTAGATTTAATAATATCCTGAGATTATCATAGGTTACCGGTATTATCCGATTATATCTGACATACGTTTGTAAACGTGCTCAAAGAATGAAAGAATTATGACGCACAGTTTCCTTTCCTTCGAAATATGCACAGTATACTATTACACTGACCTTCACGTTTATTTTCACCATGTGATGTGACTATCGCATCAGCAGACATCACATTCTCATCACAACACCCCCCTGATAAGAATAGGAATAATTTACTATTAGTATGATTATATGTGTACATTTTGTCTCCAACCTGCATTACATATCAAAAGCTTTATCAAAAAGTGAACAAAGATAATAATGTATATTTGATAAACTAGAAGTTATTCCTGACTTGCTTAACTTTCAATGTGATCAAAGAACGATGAATTATATTACATGTAATAACCCGTCCAGTTATGATCTTGACCAGCAAATGCAAAAAAATCAAGGAGCACGAAAATTTTTATTTCAATGGGAAAAATATATATTTAGCCTACCATCGACTTTATTTTCAACAGTGAAAATGACTTCTTTTCGAATATTCAGTTCAGAAGGAACCACGTGATCATCACTGCATCCTCCTGTGAAGTACAAATATAACACAAAGACTACATTACTTTTGTTCATATACACTTGTAAAAATAATCACATTTGTAAAAGATGTAGGTCAACCTCTTAAATAACGTTTTGTTAATTTAAGCAATACATGTGTTGGTATAAATCTACATAGCCATTCATCCATTTTGGGGAAAATATAAAGCTATATTAACAACCAATGTCCAATTAGAACAATGATTTAGATTTAATTTTATCCTGATATTATAATAGGTTATATTATCTGATTATATCTGACACACGTTTGTAAATGTGTTCAAAGAATGACATTATTCTGACGCACAATTTCCTTCGAAATATGCACAGTATAATAACCTGACCTTCAAGTTTATTGTCACCAGGTGATGTGACTATCGCATCAGAAGATACCACATTCTCTTCACAACATCGCACTGATAGGAAAATGAATAATAAACTATTATAATATTTATCTGTGTAACTTTTGTCTCCAACCTGAATTACAAAGCTTTATTGAAATGAGAACAATGATAACAATGTATACTTGATACGATGGAAAGTATTCCTGACTTGCATAACTCTCAATGTAATCAGAGATCGATGAATCATATAACATGTCGTAACCCGTCCAGGTATGATCTTGACAGGAGAATGAAAAAATCGTGGAGCACATAATATTGTTTTCCAATGGAAAAATCATATACTTAGCTTACTTTCGACTTTATTTTTAACCGGAAAAGTGACTTCTTCTAGAATGTCCAGTTCAGATGGAACCACGTGATCATCACTGCATCCTCCTGCGAAGTAGAAAAACACTACATTACTTTAGTTTATAGACATAAGATTCACAAAAAAAATACAGGTCAACTTTTTAAGTTTAAATACAACATTACATATGTTGGTATAGATCTATATAGCCATTAGTACCCTTGTTGTTTATCATCTATATGAATGATCTTGCAAACGCAAATCGTTTATTCAAATCTATGCTGATGGCACAACCCTTATTGCTAATTTAGGTGATTTTTATGCTAAATATGATTCTGAACTAAATATTAATCTATTAAATGATGAATTATAAAATCCACTGGTTACTAGTAAACACGATGTACCTAAATAAACTAAAATCAAAGTTCATTTTATTTTATCAACCACAGAAACATGTAACAATTCCAAAATAAAGAATACCTTAATCGAATGTGTGGATGAATTTAATTACCTGGGACTAATTATAAATAAACACTCAAAATGGAATTCAAATGTTAATAAAATAAGAAATAAAATAACACGGACAATAGGTGTAATTAATAAAATAAAACAATTAATACCACAAACAGCACCATTGACCATTTACAATTCTCGAATTCTGCCACATAATAATTATTGTATATTAGCATGGGGTCATGATTCAAAGTGAATTTTGAAATTTCAAAAGATTAGCAATTCGAATTATTTATCAAGGTAGTTTTTATGCACACACTGAGCTTATCTTTAAAACAATCAAAATTTTAAATATATACATATACAACAAGAACTAAATTTATTAACAACACTCTTCCAGATCATTTTTATGAATTTAGTTTGCTCTAAACATCGACATTCATGATTATGACATCATGGGGGGGGGGGGGACTGAGAAATGCCCCATCCTTAACATGAATATGCTCGCAATTGTACCAGAAACCAACTGCCACATTTATTAAATACCACACATTTATCAATATTAGAAAAAGTACTCAATCATAGTTTAAAAGTTTTGGGCAATATACTAAACGCTATCTAATAGAAAAATATTTAGCCACCAAGTTATTCAATGGTAATTTTTGCCTACTTGTAGTTGTGTCTCGCTGATGCGATTCACATGTTCAACTGGGTGAAAATGATTAGGATTTGCAAATCCTGCTGATTGATGTCATATTTTATCTTTAACATGTTTAAATGCGGGTTTGTTTGTTCAAAATCACATCCCATAAATTTATCTGGCATGACCACATTTGTTTGTTTCCAATTACTTCAGCTGACTCGCTGAGCAGATTACAGTTTAGAATCTGGCATGACCACATTTGTTTGTTTCCAATTACTTCAGCTGACTCGCTGAGCAGATTTCAGTTTAGAATCTGGCATGACCACATTTGTTTGTTTCCAATTACTTCAGCTGATTCGCTGAGCAGATTTCAGTTTAGAATCTGGACCACATTTGTTTGTTTCCAATTACTTCAGCTGATTCGCTGAGCAGATTTCAGTTTAGAATCTGGCATGACCACATTTGTTTGTTTCCAATTACTTCAGCTGACTCGCTGAGCAGATTTCAGTTTAGAATCTGGCATGACCACATTTGTTTGTTTCCAATTACTTCAGCTGACTCGCTGAGCAGATTTCAGTTTAGAATCTGGCATGACCACATTTGTTTGTTTCCAATTACTTCAGCTGACTCGCTGAGCAGATTTCAGTTTAGAATCTGGCATGACCACATTTGTTTGTTTCCAATTACTTCAGCTGACTCGCTGAGCAGATTTCAGTTTAGAATCTGGCATGACCACATTTGTTTGTTTCCAATTACTTCAGCTGACTCGCTGAGCAGATTACAGTTTAGAATCTGGCATGACCACATTTGTTTGTTTCCAATTACTTCAGCTGACTCGCTGAGCAGATTTCAGTTTAGAATCTGGCATGACCACATTTGTTTGTTTCCAATTACTTCAGCTGATTCGCTGAGCAGATTTCAGTTTAGAATCTGGCATGACCACATTTGTTTGTTTCCAATTACTTCAGCTGATTCGCTGAGCAGATTTCAGTTTAGAATCTGGCATGACCACATTTGTTTGTTTCCAATTACTTCAGCTGATTCGCTGATCAGATTTCAGTTTAGAATCTGGCATGACCACATTTGTTTGTTTCCAATCACTTCAGCTGACTCGCTGAGCAGATTTCAGTTGAGAATCTGGCATGACCACATTTGTTTGTTTCCAATTACTTCAGCTGACTCGCTGAGCAGATTTCAGTTTAGAATCTGGCATGACCACATTTGTTTGTTTCCAATTACTTCAGCTGACTCGCTGAGCAGATTTCAGTTTAGAATCTGGCATGATCACATTTGTTTGTTTCCAATTACTTCAGCTGACTCGCTGAGCAGATTTCAGTTTAGAATCTGGCATGACCACATTTGTTTGTTTCCAATTACTTCAGCTGATTCGCTGAGCAGATTTCAGTTTAGAATCTGGCATGACCACATTTGTTTGTTTCCAATTACTTCAGCTGATTCGCTGAGCAGATTTCAGTTTAGAATCTGGCATGACCACATTTGTTTGTTTCCAATTACTTCAGCTGATTCGCTGAGCAGATTTCAGTTTAGAATCTGGCATGACCACATTTGTTTGTTTCCAATTACTTCAGCTGATTCGCTGAGCAGATTTCAGTTTAGAATCTGGCATGACCACATTTGTTCGTTTCCAATTACTTCAGCTGATTCGCTGAGCAGATTTCAGTTTAGAATCTGGCATGACCACATTTGTTTGTTTCCAATTACTTCAGCTGATTCGCTGAGCAGATTTCAGTTTAGAATCTGGCATGACCACATTTGTTTGTTTCCAATTACTTCAGCTGATTCGCTGAGCAGATTTCAGTTTAGAATCTGGCATGACCACATTTGTTTGTTTCCAATTACTTCAGCTGACTCGCTGAGCAGATTTCAGTTTAGAATCTGGCATGACCACATTTGTTTGTTTCCAATTACTTGCTGAGCAGATTTCAGTTTAGAATCTGGCATGACCACATTTGTTTGTTTCCAATTACTTCAGCTGATTCGCTGAGCAGATTTCAGTTTAGAATCTGGCATGACCACATTTGTTTGTTTCCAATTACTTCAGCTGACTCGCTGAGCAGATTTCAGTTTAGAATCTGGCATGACCACATTTGTTTGTTTCCAATTACTTCAGCTGACTCGCTGAGCAGATTTCAGTTTAGAATCTGGCATGACCACATTTGTTTGTTTCCAATTACTTCAGCTGATTCGCTGAGCAGATTTCAGTTTAGAATCTGGCATGACCACATTTGTTTGTTTCCAATTACTTCAGCTGACTCGCTGAGCAGATTTCAGTTTAGAATCTGGCATGACCACATTTGTTTGTTTCCAATTACTTCAGCTGACTCGCTGAGCAGATTTCAGTTTAGAATCTGGCATGACCACATTTGTTTGTTTCCAATTACTTCAGCTGACTCGCTGAGCAGATTTCAGTTTAGAATCTGGCATGACCACATTTGTTTGTTTCCAATTACTTCAGCTGACTCGCTGAGCAGATTTCAGTTTAGAATCTGGCATGACCACATTTGTTTGTTTCCAATTACTTCAGCTGACTCGCTGAGCAGATTACAGTTTAGAATCTGGCATGACCACATTTGTTTGTTTCCAATTACTTCAGCTGACTCGCTGAGCAGATTTCAGTTTAGAATCTGGCATGACCACATTTGTTTGTTTCCAATTACTTCAGCTGATTCGCTGAGCAGATTTCAGTTTAGAATCTGGCATGACCACATTTGTTTGTTTCCAATTACTTCAGCTGATTCGCTGAGCAGATTTCAGTTTAGAATCTGGCATGACCACATTTGTTTGTTTCCAATTACTTCAGCTGATTCGCTGATCAGATTTCAGTTTAGAATCTGGCATGACCACATTTGTTTGTTTCCAATCACTTCAGCTGACTCGCTGAGCAGATTTCAGTTGAGAATCTGGCATGACCACATTTGTTTGTTTCCAATTACTTCAGCTGACTCGCTGAGCAGATTTCAGTTTAGAATCTGGCATGACCACATTTGTTTGTTTCCAATTACTTCAGCTGACTCGCTGAGCAGATTTCAGTTTAGAATCTGGCATGATCACATTTGTTTGTTTCCAATTACTTCAGCTGACTCGCTGAGCAGATTTCAGTTTAGAATCTGGCATGACCACATTTGTTTGTTTCCAATTACTTCAGCTGATTCGCTGAGCAGATTTCAGTTTAGAATCTGGCATGACCACATTTGTTTGTTTCCAATTACTTCAGCTGATTCGCTGAGCAGATTTCAGTTTAGAATCTGGCATGACCACATTTGTTTGTTTCCAATTACTTCAGCTGATTCGCTGAGCAGATTTCAGTTTAGAATCTGGCATGACCACATTTGTTTGTTTCCAATTACTTCAGCTGATTCGCTGAGCAGATTTCAGTTTAGAATCTGGCATGACCACATTTGTTCGTTTCCAATTACTTCAGCTGATTCGCTGAGCAGATTTCAGTTTAGAATCTGGCATGACCACATTTGTTTGTTTCCAATTACTTCAGCTGATTCGCTGAGCAGATTTCAGTTTAGAATCTGGCATGACCACATTTGTTTGTTTCCAATTACTTCAGCTGATTCGCTGAGCAGATTTCAGTTTAGAATCTGGCATGACCACATTTGTTTGTTTCCAATTACTTCAGCTGACTCGCTGAGCAGATTTCAGTTTAGAATCTGGCATGACCACATTTGTTTGTTTCCAATTACTTGCTGAGCAGATTTCAGTTTAGAATCTGGCATGACCACATTTGTTTGTTTCCAATTACTTCAGCTGATTCGCTGAGCAGATTTCAGTTTAGAATCTGGCATGACCACATTTGTTTGTTTCCAATTACTTCAGCTGACTCGCTGAGCAGATTTCAGTTTAGAATCTGGCATGACCACATTTGTTTGTTTCCAATTACTTCAGCTGACTCGCTGAGCAGATTTCAGTTTAGAATCTGGCATGACCACATTTGTTTGTTTCCAATTACTTCAGCTGATTCGCTGAGCAGATTTCAGTTTAGAATCTGGCATGACCACATTTGTTTGTTTCCAATTACTTCAGCTGATTCGCTGAGCAGATTTCAGTTTAGAATCTGGCATGACCACATTTGTTTGTTTCCAATTACTTCAGCTGACTCGCTGAGCAGATTTCAGTTTAGAATCTGGCATGACCACATTTGTTTGTTTCCAATTACTTCAGCTGATTCGCTGAGCAGATTTCAGTTTAGAATCTGGCATGACCACATTTGTTTGTTTCCAATTACTTTAGCTGACTCGCTGAGCAGATTTCAGTTTAGAATCTGGCATGACCACATTTGTTTGTTTCCAATTACTTCAGCTGACTCGCTGAGCAGATTTCAGTTTAGAATCTGGCATGACCACATTTGTTTGTTTCCAATTACTTCAGCTGATTCGCTCAGCAGATTTCAGTTTAGAATCTGGCATGACCACATTTGTTTGTTTCCAATTACTTCAGCTGATTCGCTGAGCAGATTTCAGTTTAGAATCTGGCATGACCAAGGTTCAGCTGACTCGCTGAGCAGATTTCAGTTGAGAATCTGGCATGACCACATTTGTTTGTTTCCAATTACTTCAGCTGACTCGCTGAGCAGATTTCAGTTTAGAATCTGGCATGACCAAGGTTCAGCTGATTCGCTGAGCAGATTTCAGTTTAGAATCTGGCATGACCACATTTGTTTGTTTCCAATTACTTCAGCTGACTCGCTGAACAGATTTCAGTTTAGAATCTGGCATGACCACATTTGTTGGCATGACCACATTTGTTTGTTTCCAATTACTTCAGCTGACTCGCTGAGCAGATTTCAGTTTAGAATCTGGCATGACCACATTTGTTTGTTTCCAATTACTTCAGCTGATTCGCTGAGCAGATTTCATTTTAGAATCTGTCATGACCAAGGTTCAGCTGACTCGCTGAGCAGATTTCAGTTTAGAATCTGGCATGACCACATTTGTTTGTTTCCAATTACTTCAGCTGATTCGCTGAGCAGATTTCAGTTTAGAATCTGGCATGACCACATTTGTTTGTTTCCAATTACTTCAGCTGATTCGCTGAGCAGATTTCAGTTTAGAATCTGGCATGACCACATTTGTTTGTTTCCAATTACTTCAGCTGACTCGCTGAGCAGATTTCAGTTGAGAATCTGGCATGACCACATTTGTTTGTTTCCAATTACTTCAGCTGATTCGCTGAGCAGATTTCAGTTTAGAATCTGGCATGACCACATTTGTTTGTTTCCAATTACTTCAGCTGACTCGCTGAGCAGATTTCAGTTTAGAATCTGGCATGACCACATTTGTTTGTTTCCAATTACTTCAGCTGATTCGCTGAGCAGATTTCAGTTTAGAATCTGGCATGACCACATTTGTTTGTTTCCAATTACTTTAGCTGACTCGCTGAGCAGATTTCAGTTTAGAATCTGGCATGACCACATTTGTTTGTTTCCAATTACTTCAGCTGACTCGCTGAGCAGATTTCAGTTTAGAATCTGGCATGACCACATTTGTTTGTTTCCAATTACTTCAGCTGATTCGCTCAGCAGATTTCAGTTTAGAATCTGGCATGACCACATTTGTTTGTTTCCAATTACTTCAGCTGATTCGCTGAGCAGATTTCAGTTTAGAATCTGGCAGGACCAAGGTTCAGCTGACTCGCTGAGCAGATTTCAGTTGAGAATCTGGCATGACCACATTTGTTTGTTTCCAATTACTTCAGCTGACTCGCTGAGCAGATTTCAGTTTAGAATCTGGCATGACCAAGGTTCAGCTGATTCGCTGAGCAGATTTCAGTTTAGAATCTGGCATGACCACATTTGTTTGTTTCCAATTACTTCAGCTGACTCGCTGAACAGATTTCAGTTTAGAATCTGGCATGACCACATTTGTTGGCATGACCACATTTGTTTGTTTCCAATTACTTCAGCTGACTCGCTGAGCAGATTTCAGTTTAGAATCTGGCATGACCACATTTGTTTGTTTCCAATTACTTCAGCTGATTCGCTGAGCAGATTTCATTTTAGAATCTGTCATGACCAAGGTTCAGCTGACTCGCTGAGCAGATTTCAGTTTAGAATCTGGCATGACCACATTTGTTTGTTTCCAATTACTTCAGCTGATTCGCTGAGCAGATTTCAGTTTAGAATCTGGCATGACCACATTTGTTTGTTTCCAATTACTTCAGCTGATTCGCTGAGCAGATTTCAGTTTAGAATCTGGCATGACCACATTTGTTTGTTTCCAATTACTTCAGCTGACTCGCTGAGCAGATTTCAGTTGAGAATCTGGCATGACCACATTTGTTTGTTTCCAATTACTTCAGCTGATTCGCTGAGCAGATTTCAGTTTAGAATCTGGCATGACCACATTTGTTTGTTTCCAATTACTTCAGCTGACTCGCTGAGCAGATTTCAGTTTAGAATCTGGCATGACCACATTTGTTTGTTTCCAATTACTTCAGCTGACTCGCTGAGCAGATTTCAGTTTAGAATCTGGCATGACCACATTTGTTTGTTTCCAATTACTTCAGCTGACTCGCTGAGCAGATTTCAGTTTAGAATCTGGCATGACCACATTTGTTTGTTTCGAATTACTTCAGCTGATTCGCTGAGCAGATTTCAGTTTAGAATCTGGCATGACCACATTTGTTTGTTTCCAATTACTTCAGCTGATTCGCTGAGCAGATTTCAGTTTAGAATCTGGCATGACCACATTTGTTTGTTTCCAATTACTTCAGCTGACTCGCTGAGCAGATTTCAGTTTAGAATCTGGCATGACCACATTTGTTTGTTTCCAATTACATCAGCTGATTCGCTGATCAGATTTCAGTTTAGAATCTGGCATGACCACATTTGTTTGTTTCCAATCACTTCAGCTGACTCGCTGAGCAGATTTCAGTTGAGAATCTGGCATGACCACATTTGTTTGTTTCCAATTACTTCAGCTGACTCGCTGAGCAGATTTCAGTTTAGAATCTGGCATGACCACATTTGTTTGTTTCCAATTACTTCAGCTGACTCGCTGAGCAGATTTCAGTTTAGAATCTGGCATGATCACATTTGTTTGTTTCCAATTACTTCAGCTGACTCGCTGAGCAGATTTCAGTTTAGAATCTGGCATGACCACATTTGTTTGTTTCCAATTACTTCAGCTGATTCGCTGAGCAGATTTCAGTTTAGAATCTGGCATGACCACATTTGTTTGTTTCCAATTACTTCAGCTGATTCGCTGAGCAGATTTCAGTTTAGAATCTGGCATGACCACATTTGTTTGTTTCCAATTACTTCAGCTGATTCGCTGAGCAGATTTCAGTTTAGAATCTGGCATGACCACATTTGTTCGTTTCCAATTACTTCAGCTGATTCGCTGAGCAGATTTCAGTTTAGAATCTGGCATGACTACATTTGTTTGTTTCCAATTACTTCAGCTGATTCGCTGAGCAGATTTCAGTTTAGAATCTGGCATGACCACATTTGTTTGTTTCCAATTACTTCAGCTGATTCGCTGAGCAGATTTCAGTTTAGAATCTGGCATGACCACATTTGTTTGTTTCCAATTACTTCAGCTGACTCGCTGAGCAGATTTCAGTTTAGAATCTGGCATGACCACATTTGTTTGTTTCCAATTACTTGCTGAGCAGATTTCAGTTTAGAATCTGGCATGACCACATTTGTTTGTTTCCAATTACTTCAGCTGATTCGCTGAGCAGATTTCAGTTTAGAATCTGGCATGACCACATTTGTTTGTTTCCAATTACTTCAGCTGACTCGCTGAGCAGATTTCAGTTTAGAATCTGGCATGACCACATTTGTTTGTTTCCAATTACTTCAGCTGACTCGCTGAGCAGATTTCAGTTTAGAATCTGGCATGACCACATTTGTTTGTTTCCAATTACTTCAGCTGATTCGCTGAGCAGATTTCAGTTTAGAATCTGGCATGACCACATTTGTTTGTTTCCAATTACTTCAGCTGATTCGCTGAGCAGATTTCAGTTTAGAATCTGGCATGACCACATTTGTTTGTTTCCAATTACTTCAGCTGACTCGCTGAGCAGATTTCAGTTTAGAATCTGGCATGACCACATTTGTTTGTTTCCAATTACTTCAGCTGATTCGCTGAGCAGATTTCAGTTTAGAATCTGGCATGACCACATTTGTTTGTTTCCAATTACTTTAGCTGACTCGCTGAGCAGATTTCAGTTTAGAATCTGGCATGACCACATTTGTTTGTTTCCAATTACTTCAGCTGACTCGCTGAGCAGATTTCAGTTTAGAATCTGGCATGACCACATTTGTTTGTTTCCAATTACTTCAGCTGATTCGCTCAGCAGATTTCAGTTTAGAATCTGGCATGACCACATTTGTTTGTTTCCAATTACTTCAGCTGATTCGCTGAGCAGATTTCAGTTTAGAATCTGGCATGACCAAGGTTCAGCTGACTCGCTGAGCAGATTTCAGTTTAGAATCTGGCATGACCACATTTGTTTGTTTCCAATTACTTCAGCTGACTCGCTGAGCAGATTTCAGTTTAGAATCTGGCATGACCAAGGTTCAGCTGATTCGCTGAGCAGATTTCAGTTTAGAATCTGGCATGACCACATTTGTTTGTTTCCAATTACTTCAGCTGACTCGCTGAACAGATTTCAGATTAGAATCTGGCATGACCACATTTGTTGGCATGACCACATTTGTTTGTTTCCAATTACTTCAGCTGACTCGCTGAGCAGATTTCAGTTTAGAATCTGGCATGACCACATTTGTTTGTTTCCAATTACTTCAGCTGATTCGCTGAGCAGATTTCATTTTAGAATCTGTCATGACCAAGGTTCAGCTGACTCGCTGAGCAGATTTCAGTTTAGAATCTGGCATGACCACATTTGTTTGTTTCCAATTACTTCAGCTGATTCGCTGAGCAGATTTCAGTTTAGAATCTGGCATGACCACATTTGTTTGTTTCCAATTACTTCAGCTGATTCGCTGAGCAGATTTCAGTTTAGAATCTGGCATGACCACATTTGTTTGTTTCCAATTACTTCAGCTGACTCGCTGAGCAGATTTCAGTTGAGAATCTGGCATGACCACATTTGTTTGTTTCCAATTACTTCAGCTGATTCGCTGAGCAGATTTCAGTTTAGAATCTGGCATGACCACATTTGTTTGTTTCCAATTACTTCAGCTGACTTGCTGAGCAGATTTCAGTTTAGAATCTGGCATGACCACATTTGTTTGTTTCCAATTACTTCAGCTGACTCGCTGAGCAGATTTCAGTTTAGAATCTGGCATGACCACATTTGTTTGTTTCCAATTACTTCAGCTGACTCGCTGAGCAGATTTCAGTTTAGAATCTGGCATGACCACATTTGTTTGTTTCTAATTACTTCAGCTGATTCGCTGAGCAGATTTCAGTTTAGAATCTGGCATGACCACATTTGTTTGTTTCCAATTACTTCAGCTGATTCGCTGAGCAGATTTCAGTTTAGAATCTGGCATGACCACATTTGTTTGTTTCCAATTACTTCAGCTGACTCGCTGAGCAGATTTCAGTTTAGAATCTGGCATGACCACATTTGTTTGTTCCCAATTACTTCAGCTGATTCGCTGAGCAGATTTCAGTTTAGAATCTGGCATGACCACATTTGTTTGTTTCCAATTACTTCAGCTGATTCGCTGAGCAGATTTCAGTTTAGAATCTGGCATGACCACATTTGTTTGTTTCCAATTACTTCAGCTGACTCGCTGAGCAGATTTCAGTTGAGAATCTGGCATGACCACATTTGTTTGTTTCCAATTACTTCAGCTGATTCGCTGAGCAGATTTCAGTTTAGAATCTGGCATGACCACATTAGTTTGTTTCCAATTACTTCAGCTGACTTGCTGAGCAGATTTCAGTTTAGAATCTGGCATGACCACATTTGTTTGTTTCCAATTACTTCAGCTGACTCGCTGAGCAGATTTCAGTTTAGAATCTGGCATGACCACATTTGTTTGTTTCCAATTACTTCAGCTGACTCGCTGAGCAGATTTCAGTTTAGAATCTGGCATGACCACATTTGTTTGTTTCTAATTACTTCAGCTGATTCGCTGAGCAGATTTCAGTTTAGAATCTGGCATGACCACATTTGTTTGTTTCCAATTACTTCAGCTGATTCGCTGAGCAGATTTCAGTTTAGAATCTGGCATGACCACATTTGTTTGTTTCCAATTACTTCAGCTGACTCGCTGAGCAGATTTCAGTTTAGAATCTGGCATGACCACATTTGTTTGTTCCCAATTACTTCAGCTGATTCGCTGATCAGATTTCAGTTTAGAATCTGGCATGACCACATTTGTTTGTTTCCAATCACTTCAGCTGACTCGCTGAGCAGATTTCAGTTGAGAATCTGGCATGACCACATATGTTTGTTTCCAATTACTTCAGCTGACTCGCTGAGCAGATTTCAGTTTAGAATCTGGCATGACCACATTTGTTTGTTTCCAATTACTTCAGCTGACTCGCTGAGCAGATTTCAGTTTAGAATCTGGCATGATCACATTTGTTTGTTTCCAATTACTTCAGCTGACTCGCTGAGCAGATTTCAGTTTAGAATCTGGCATGACCACATTTGTTCGTTTCCAATTACTTCAGCTGATTCGCTGAGCAGATTTCAGTTTAGAATCTGGCATGACCACATTTGTTTGTTTCCAATTACTTCAGCTGATTCGCTGAGCAGATTTCAGTTTAGAATCTGGCATGACCACATTTGTTTGTTTCCAATTACTTCAGCTGATTCGCTGAGCAGATTTCAGTTTAGAATCTGGCATGACCACATTTGTTTGTTTCCAATTACTTCAGCTGACTCGCTGAGCAGATTTCAGTTTAGAATCTGGCATGACCACATTTGTTTGTTTCCAATTACTTGCTGAGCAGATTTCAGTTTAGAATCTGGCATGACCACATTTGTTTGTTTCCAATTACTTCAGCTGACTCGCTGAGCAGATTTCAGTTTAGAATCTGGCATGACCACATTTGTTTGTTTCCAATTACTTCAGCTGATTCGCTGAGCAGATTTCAGTTTAGAATCTGGCATGACCACATTTGTTTGTTTCCAATTACTTCAGCTGATTCGCTGAGCAGATTTCAGTTTAGAATCTGGCATGACCACATTTGTTCGTTTCCAATTACTTCAGCTGATTCGCTGAGCAGATTTCAGTTTAGAATCTGGCATGACCACATTTGTTCGTTTCCAATTACTTCAGCTGATTCGCTGAGCAGATTTCAGTTTAGAATCTGGCATGACCACATTTGTTTGTTTCCAATTACTTCAGCTGATTCGCTGAGCAGATTTCAGTTTAGAATCTGGCATGACCACATTTGTTTGTTTCCAATTACTTCAGCTGATTCGCTGAGCAGATTTCAGTTTAGAATCTGGCATGACCACATTTGTTTGTTTCCAATTACTTCAGCTGACTCGCTGAGCAGATTTCAGTTTAGAATCTGGCATGACCACATTTGTTTGTTTCCAATTACTTGCTGATCAGATTTCAGTTTAGAATCTGGCATGACCACATTTGTTTGTTTCCAATTACTTCAGCTGATTCGCTGAGCAGATTTCAGTTTAGAATCTGGCATGACCACATTTGTTTGTTTCCAATTACTTCAGCTGACTCGCTGAACAGATTTCAGTTTAGAATCTGGCATGACCACATTTGTTGGCATGACCACATTTGTTTGTTTCCAATTACTTCAGCTGACTCGCTGAGCAGATTTCAGTTTAGAATCTGGCATGACCACATTTGTTTGTTTCCAATTACTTCAGCTGATTCGCTGAGCAGATTTCATTTTAGAATCTGTCATGACCAAGGTTCAGCTGACTCGCTGAGCAGATTTCAGTTTAGAATCTGGCATGACCACATTTGTTTGTTTCCAATTACTTCAGCTGATTCGCTGAGCAGATTTCAGTTTAGAATCTGGCATGACCACATTTGTTTGTTTCCAATTACTTCAGCTGATTCGCTGAGCAGATTTCAGTTTAGAATCTGGCATGACCACATTTGTTTGTTTCCAATTACTTCAGCTGACTCGCTGAGCAGATTTCAGTTGAGAATCTGGCATGACCACATTTGTTTGTTTCCAATTACTTCAGCTGATTCGCTGAGCAGATTTCAGTTTAGAATCTGGCATGACCACATTTGTTTGTTTCCAATTACTTCAGCTGACTCGCTGAGCAGATTTCAGTTTAGAATCTGGCATGACCACATTTGTTTGTTTCCAATTACTTCAGCTGACTCGCTGAGCAGATTTCAGTTTAGAATCTGGCATGACCACATTTGTTTGTTTCCAATTACTTCAGCTGACTCGCTGAGCAGATTTCAGTTTAGAATCTGGCATGACCACATTTGTTTGTTTCTAATTACTTCAGCTGATTCGCTGAGCAGATTTCAGTTTAGAATCTGGCATGACCACATTTGTTTGTTTCCAATTACTTCAGCTGATTCGCTGAGCAGATTTCAGTTTAGAATCTGGCATGACCACATTTGTTTGTTTCCAATTACTTCAGCTGACTCGCTGAGCAGATTTCAGTTTAGAATCTGGCATGACCACATTTGTTTGTTTCCAATTACTTCAGCTGATTCGCTGATCAGATTTCAGTTTAGAATCTGGCATGACCACATTTGTTTGTTTCCAATCACTTCAGCTGACTCGCTGAGCAGATTTCAGTTGAGAATCTGGCATGACCACATTTGTTTGTTTCCAATTACTTCAGCTGACTCGCTGAGCAGATTTCAGTTTAGAATCTGGCATGACCACATTTGTTTGTTTCCAATTACTTCAGCTGACTCGCTGAGCAGATTTCAGTTTAGAATCTGGCATGATCACATTTGTTTGTTTCCAATTACTTCAGCTGACTCGCTGAGCAGATTTCAGTTTAGAATCTGGCATGACCACATTTGTTCGTTTCCAATTACTTCAGCTGATTCGCTGAGCAGATTTCAGTTTAGAATCTGGCATGACCACATTTGTTTGTTTCCAATTACCTCAGCTGATTCGCTGAGCAGATTTCAGTTTAGAATCTGGCATGACCACATTTGTTTGTTTCCAATTACTTCAGCTGATTCGCTGAGCAGATTTCAGTTTAGAATCTGGCATGACCACATTTGTTTGTTTCCAATTACTTCAGCTGACTCGCTGAGCAGATTTCAGTTTAGAATCTGGCATGACCACATTTGTTTGTTTCCAATTACTTGCTGAGCAGATTTCAGTTTAGAATCTGGCATGACCACATTTGTTTGTTTCCAATTACTTCAGCTGATTCGCTGAGCAGATTTCAGTTTAGAATCTGGCATGACCACATTTGTTTGTTTCCAATTACTTCAGCTGACTCGCTGAGCAGATTTCAGTTTAGAATCTGGCATGACCACATTTGTTTGTTTCCAATTACTTCAGCTGACTCGCTGAGCAGATTTCAGTTTAGAATCTGGCATGACCACATCTGTTTGTTTCCAATTACTTCAGCTGATTCGCTGAGCAGATTTCAGTTTAGAATCTGGCATGACCACATTTGTTTGTTTCCAATTACTTCAGCTGATTCGCTGAGCAGATTTCAGTTTAGAATCTGGCATGACCACATTTGTTTGTTTCCAATTACTTCAGCTGACTCGCTGAGCAGATTTCAGTTTAGAATCTGGCATGACCACATTTGTTTGTTTCCAATTACTTCAGCTGATTCGCTGAGCAGATTTCAGTTTAGAATCTGGCATGACCACATTTGTTTGTTTCCAATTACTTTAGCTAACTCGCTGAGCAGATTTCAGTTTAGAATCTGGCATGACCACATTTGTTTGTTTCCAATTACTTCAGCTGACTCGCTGAGCAGATTTCAGTTTAGAATCTGGCATGACCACATTTGTTTGTTTCCAATTACTTCAGCTGATTCGCTGAGCAGATTTCAGTTTAGAATCTGGCATGACCAAGGTTCAGCTGACTCGCTGAGCAGATTTCAGTTTAGAATCTGGCATGACCACATTTGTTTGTTTCCAATTACTTCAGCTGACTCGCTGAGCAGATTTCAGTTTAGAATCTGGCATGACCAAGGTTCAGCTGATTCGCTGAGCAGATTTCAGTTTAGAATCTGGCATGACCACATTTGTTTGTTTCCAATTACTTCAGCTGACTCGCTGAACAGATTTCAGTTTAGAATCTGGCATGACCACATTTGTTGGCATGACCACATTTGTTTGTTTCCAATTACTTCAGCTGACTCGCTGAGCAGATTTCAGTTTAGAATCTGGCATGACCACATTTGTTTGTTTCCAATTACTTCAGCTGATTCGCTGAGCAGATTTCATTTTAGAATCTGTCATGACCAAGGTTCAGCTGACTCGCTGAGCAGATTTCAGTTTAGAATCTGGCATGACCACATTTGTTTGTTTCCAATTACTTCAGCTGATTCGCTGAGCAGATTTCAGTTTAGAATCTGGCATGACCACATTTGTTTGTTTCCAATTACTTCAGCTGATTCGCTGAGCAGATTTCAGTTTAGAATCTGGCATGACCACATTTGTTTGTTTCCAATTACTTCAGCTGACTCGCTAAGCAGATTTCAGTTGAGAATCTGGCATGACCACATTTGTTTGTTTCCAATTACTTCAGCTGATTCGCTGAGCAGATTTCAGTTTAGAATCTGGCATGACCACATTTGTTTGTTTCCAATTACTTCAGCTGACTCGCTGAGCAGATTTCAGTTTAGAATCTGGCATGACCACATTTGTTTGTTTCCAATTACTTCAGCTGACTCGCTGAGCAGATTTCAGTTTAGAATCTGGCATGACCACATTTGTTTGTTTCCAATTACTTCAGCTGACTCGCTGAGCAGATTTCAGTTTAGAATCTGGCATGACCACATTTGTTTGTTTCTAATTACTTCAGCTGATTCGCTGAGCAGATTTCAGATTAGAATCTGGCATGACCACATTTGTTTGTTTCCAATTACTTCAGCTGATTCGCTGAGCAGATTTCAGTTTAGAATCTGGCATGACCACATTTGTTTGTTTCCAATTACTTCAGCTGACTCGCTGAGCAGATTTCAGTTTAGAATCTGGCATGACCACATTTGTTTGTTTCCAATTACTTCAGCTGATTCGCTGATCAGATTTCAGTTTAGAATCTGGCATGACCACATTTGTTTGTTTCCAATCACTTCAGCTGACTCGCTGAGCAGATTTCAGTTGAGAATCTGGCATGACCACATTTGTTTGTTTCCAATTACTTCAGCTGACTCGCTGAGCAGATTTCAGTTTAGAATCTGGCATGACCAAATTTGTTTGTTTCCAATTACTTCAGCTGACTTGCTGAGCAGATTTCAGTTTAGAATCTGGCATGATCACATTTGTTTGTTTCCAATTACTTCAGCTGACTCGCTGAGCAGATTTCAGTTTAGAATCTGGCATGACCACATTTGTTTGTTTCCAATTACTTCAGCTGATTCGCTGAGCAGATTTCAGTTTAGAATCTGGCATGACCACATTTGTTTGTTTCCAATTACTTCAGCTGATTCGCTGAGCAGATTTCAGTTTAGAATCTGGACCACATTTGTTTGTTTCCAATTACTTCAGCTGATTCGCTGAGCAGATTTCAGTTTAGAATCTGGCATGACCACATTTGTTTGTTTCCAATTACTTCAGCTGACTCGCTGAGCAGATTTCAGTTTAGAATCTGGCATGACCACATTTGTTTGTTTCCAATTACTTCAGCTGACTCGCTGAGCAGATTTCAGTTGTGAATCTGGCATGACCACATTTGTTTGTTTCCAATTACTTCAGCTGACTCGCTGAGCAGATTTCAGTTTAGAATCTGGCATGACCACATTTGTTTGTTTCTAATTACTTCAGCTGATTCGCTGAGCAGATTTCAGTTTAGAATCTGGCATGACCACATTTGTTTGTTTCCAATTACTTCAGCTGATTCGCTGAGAAGATTTCAGTTTAGAATCTGGCATGACCACATTTGTTTGTTTCCAATTACTTCAGCTGACTCGCTGAGCAGATTTCAGTTTAGAATCTGGCATGACCACATTTGTTTGTTTCCAATTACTTCAGCTGATTCGCTGATCAGATTTCAGTTTAGAATCTGGCATGACCACATTTGTTTGTTTCCAATCACTTCAGCTGACTCGCTGAGCAGATTTCAGTTGAGAATCTGGCATGACCACATTTGTTTGTTTCCAATTACTTCAGCTGACTCGCTGAGCAGATTTCAGTTTAGAATCTGGCATGACCACATTTGTTTGTTTCCAATTACTTCAGCTGACTCGCTGAGCAGATTTCAGTTTAGAATCTGGCATGATCACATTTGTTTGTTTCCAATTACTTCAGCTGACTCGCTGAGCAGATTTCAGTTTAGAATCTGGCATGACCACATTTGTTTGTTTCCAATTACTTCAGCTGATTCGCTGAGCAGATTTCAGTTTAGAATCTGGCATGACCACATTTGTTTGTTTCCAATTACTTCAGCTGATTCGCTGAGCAGATTTCAGTTTAGAATCTGGACCACATTTGTTTGTTTCCAATTACTTCAGCTGATTCGCTGAGCAGATATCAGTTTAGAATCTGGCATGACCACATTTGTTTGTTTCCAATTACTTCAGCTGACTCGCTGAGCAGATTTCAGTTTAGAATCTGGCATGACCACATTTGTTTGTTTCTAATTACTTCAGCTGATTCGCTGAGCAGATTTCAGTTTAGAATCTGGCATGACCACATTTGTTTGTTTCCAATTACTTCAGCTGATTCGCTGAGAAGATTTCAGTTTAGAATCTGGCATGACCACATTTGTTTGTTTCCAATTACTTCAGCTGACTCGCTGAGCAGATTTCAGTTTAGAATCTGGCATGACCACATTTGTTTGTTTCCAATTACTTCAGCTGATTCGCTGATCAGATTTCAGTTTAGAATCTGGCATGACCACATTTGTTTGTTTCCAATCACTTCAGCTGACTCGCTGAGCAGATTTCAGTTGAGAATCTGGCATGACCACATTTGTTTGTTTCCAATTACTTCAGCTGACTCGCTGAGCAGATTTCAGTTTAGAATCTGGCATGACCACATTTGTTTGTTTCCAATTACTTCAGCTGACTCGCTGAGCAGATTTCAGTTTAGAATCTGGCATGATCACATTTGTTTGTTTCCAATTACTTCAGCTGACTCGCTGAGCAGATTTCAGTTTAGAATCTGGCATGACCACATTTGTTTGTTTCCAATTACTTCAGCTGATTCGCTGAGCAGATTTCAGTTTAGAATCTGGCATGACCACATTTGTTTGTTTCCAATTACTTCAGCTGATTCGCTGAGCAGATTTCAGTTTAGAATCTGGACCACATTTGTTTGTTTCCAATTACTTCAGCTGATTCGCTGAGCAGATTTCAGTTTAGAATCTGGCATGACCACATTTGTTTGTTTCCAATTACTTCAGCTGACTCGCTGAGCAGATTTCAGTTTAGAATCTGGCATGACCACATTTGTTTGTTTCCAATTACTTCAGCTGACTCGCTGAACAGATTTCAGTTGTGAATCTGGCATGACCACATTTGTTTGTTTCCAATTACTTCAGCTGACTCGCTGAGCAGATTTCAGTTTAGAATCTGGCATGACCACATTTGTTTGTTTCCAATTACTTCAGCTGACTCGCTGAGCAGATTTCAGTTTAGAATCTGGCATGACCACATTTGTTTGTTTCCAATTACTTCAGCTGACTCGCTGAGCAGATTTCAGTTTAGAATCTGGCATGACCACATTTGTTTGTTTCTAATTACTTCAGCTGATTCGCTGAGCAGATTTCAGTTTAGAATCTGGCATGACCACATTTGTTTGTTTCCAATTACTTCAGCTGATTCGCTGAGCAGATTTCAGTTTAGAATCTGGCATGACCACATTTGTTTGTTTCCAATTACTTCAGCTGACTCGCTGAGCAGATTTCAGTTTAGAATCTGGCATGACCACATTTGTTTGTTTCCAATTACATCAGCTGATTCGCTGATCAGATTTCAGTTTAGAATCTGGCATGACCACATTTGTTTGTTTCCAATCACTTCAGCTGACTCGCTGAGCAGATTTCATTTGAGAATCTGGCATGACCACATTTGTTTGTTTCCAATTACTTCAGCTGACTCGCTGAGCAGATTTCAGTTTAGAATCTGGCATGACCACATTTGTTTGTTTCCAATTACTTCAGCTGACTCGCTGAGCAGATTTCAGTTTAGAATCTGGCATGATCACATTTGTTTGTTTCCAATTACTTCAGCTGACTCGCTGAGCAGATTTCAGTTTAGAATCTGGCATGACCACATTTGTTTGTTTCCAATTACTTCAGCTGATTCGCTGAGCAGATTTCAGTTTAGAATCTGGCATGACCACATTTGTTTGTTTCCAATTACTTCAGCTGATTCGCTGAGCAGATTTCAGTTTAGAATCTGGCATGACCACATTTGTTTGTTTCCAATTACTTCAGCTGACTCGCTGAGCAGATTTCAGTTTAGAATCTGGCATGACCACATTTGTTTGTTTCCAATTACTTGCTGAGCAGATTTCAGTTTAGAATCTGGCATGACCACATTTGTTTGTTTCCAATTACTTCAGCTGATTCGCTGAGCAGATTTCAGTTTAGAATCTGGCATGACCACATTTGTTTGTTTCCAATTACTTCAGCTGACTCGCTGAGCAGATTTCAGTTTAGAATCTGGCATGACCACATTTGTTTGTTTCCAATTACTTCAGCTGACTCGCTGAGCAGATTTCAGTTTAGAATCTGGCATGACCACATTTGTTTGTTTCCAATTACTTCAGCTGATTCGCTGAGCAGATTTCAGTTTAGAATCTGGCATGACCACATTTGTTTGTTTCCAATTACTTCAGCTGATTCGCTGAGCAGATTTCAGTTTAGAATCTGGCATGACCACATTTGTTTGTTTCCAATTACTTCAGCTGACTCGCTGAGCAGATTTCAGTTTAGAATCTGGCATGACCACATTTGTTTGTTTCCAATTACTTCAGCTGATTCGCTGAGCAGATTTCAGTTTAGAATCTGGCATGACCACATTTGTTTGTTTCCAATTACTTTAGCTGACTCGCTGAGCAGATTTCAGTTTAGAATCTGGCATGACCACATTTGTTTGTTTCCAATTACTTCAGCTGACTCGCTGAGCAGATTTCAGTTTAGAATCTGGCATGACCACATTTGTTTGTTTCCAATTACTTCAGCTGATTCGCTCAGCAGATTTCAGTTTAGAATCTGGCATGACCACATTTGTTTGTTTCCAATTACTTCAGCTGATTCGCTGAGCAGATTTCAGTTTAGAATCTGGCATGACCAAGGTTCAGCTGACTCGCTGAGCAGATTTCAGTTTAGAATCTGGCATGACCACATTTGTTTGTTTCCAATTACTTCAGCTGACTCGCTGAGCAGATTTCAGTTTAGAATCTGGCATGACCACATTTGTTTGTTTCCAATTACTTCAGCTGACTCGCTGAGCAGATTTCAGTTTAGAATCTGGCATGACCACATTTGTTTGTTTCTAATTACTTCAGCTGATTCGCTGAGCAGATTTCAGTTTAGAATCTGGCATGACCACATTTGTTTGTTTCCAATTACTTCAGCTGATTCGCTGAGCAGATTTCAGTTTAGAATCTGGCATGACCACATTTGTTTGTTTCCAATTACTTCAGCTGACTCGCTGAGCAGATTTCAGTTTAGAATCTGGCATGACCACATTTGTTTGTTTCCAATTACATCAGCTGATTCGCTGATCAGATTTCAGTTTAGAATCTGGCATGACCACATTTGTTTGTTTCCAATCACTTCAGCTGACTCGCTGAGCAGATTTCAGTTGAGAATCTGGCATGACCACATTTGTTTGTTTCCAATTACTTCAGCTGACTCGCTGAGCAGATTTCAGTTTAGAATCTGGCATGACCACATTTGTTTGTTTCCAATTACTTCAGCTGACTCGCTGAGCAGATTTCAGTTTAGAATCTGGCATGACCACATTTGTCTGTTTCCAATTACTTCAGCTGATTCGCTGAGCAGATTTCAGTTTAGAATCTGGCATGACCACATTTGTTTGTTTCCAATTACTTCAGCTGACTCGCTGAGCAGATTTCAGTTTAGAATCTGGCATGACCACATTTGTTTGTTTCCAATTACATCAGCTGATTCGCTGATCAGATTTCAGTTTAGAATCTGGCATGACCACATTTGTTTGTTTCCAATCACTTCAGCTGACTCGCTGAGCAGATTTCAGTTGAGAATCTGGCATGACCACATTTGTTTGTTTCCAATTACTTCAGCTGACTCGCTGAGCAGATTTCAGTTTAGAATCTGGCATGACCACATTTGTTTGTTTCCAATTACTTCAGCTGACTCGCTGAGCAGATTTCAGTTTAGAATCTGGCATGATCACATTTGTTTGTTTCCAATTACTTCAGCTGACTCGCTGAGCAGATTTCAGTTTAGAATCTGGCATGACCACATTTGTTTGTTTCCAATTACTTCAGCTGATTCGCTGAGCAGATTTCAGTTTAGAATCTGGCATGACCACATTTGTTTGTTTCCAATTACTTCAGCTGATTCGCTGAGCAGATTTCAGTTTAGAATCTGGCATGACCACATTTGTTTGTTTCCAATTACTTCAGCTGACTCGCTGAGCAGATTTCAGTTTAGAATCTGGCATGACCACATTTGTTTGTTTCCAATTACTTGCTGAGCAGATTTCAGTTTAGAATCTGGCATGACCACATTTGTTTGTTTCCAATTACTTCAGCTGATTCGCTGAGCAGATTTCAGTTTAGAATCTGGCATGACCACATTTGTTTGTTTCCAATTACTTCAGCTGACTCGCTGAGCAGATTTCAGTTTAGAATCTGGCATGACCACATTTGTTTGTTTCCAATTACTTCAGCTGACTCGCTGAGCAGATTTCAGTTTAGAATCTGGCATGACCACATTTGTTTGTTTCCAATTACTTCAGCTGATTCGCTGAGCAGATTTCAGTTTAGAATCTGGCATGACCACATTTGTTTGTTTCCAATTACTTCAGCTGATTCGCTGAGCAGATTTCAGTTTAGAATCTGGCATGACCACATTTGTTTGTTTCCAATTACTTCAGCTGACTCGCTGAGCAGATTTCAGTTTAGAATCTGGCATGACCACATTTGTTTGTTTCCAATTACTTGCTGAGCAGATTTCAGTTTAGAATCTGGCATGACCACATTTGTTTGTTTCCAATTACTTCAGCTGATTCGCTGAGCAGATTTCAGTTTAGAATCTGGCATGACCACATTTGTTTGTTTCCAATTACTTCAGCTGACTCGCTGAGCAGATTTCAGTTTAGAATCTGGCATGACCACATTTGTTTGTTTCCAATTACTTCAGCTGACTCGCTGAGCAGATTTCAGTTTAGAATCTGGCATGACCACATTTGTTTGTTTCCAATTACTTCAGCTGATTCGCTGAGCAGATTTCAGTTTAGAATCTGGCATGACCACATTTGTTTGTTTCCAATTACTTCAGCTGATTCGCTGAGCAGATTTCAGTTTAGAATCTGGCATGACCACATTTGTTTGTTTCCAATTACTTCAGCTGACTCGCTGAGCAGATTTCAGTTTAGAATCTGGCATGACCACATTTGTTTGTTTCCAATTACTTCAGCTGATTCGCTGAGCAGATTTCAGTTTAGAATCTGGCATGACCACATTTGTTTGTTTCCAATTACTTTAGCTGACTCGCTGAGCAGATTTCAGTTTAGAATCTGGCATGACCACATTTGTTTGTTTCCAATTACTTCAGCTGACTCGCTGAGCAGATTTCAGTTTAGAATCTGGCATGACCACATTTGTTTGTTTCCAATTACTTCAGCTGATTCGCTCAGCAGATTTCAGTTTAGAATCTGGCATGACCACATTTGTTTGTTTCCAATTACTTCAGCTGATTCGCTGAGCAGATTTCAGTTTAGAATCTGGCATGACCAAGGTTCAGCTGACTCGCTGAGCAGATTTCAGTTTAGAATCTGGCATGACCACATTTGTTTGTTTCCAATTACTTCAGCTGACTCGCTGAGCAGATTTCAGTTTAGAATCTGGCATGACCACATTTGTTTGTTTCCAATTACTTCAGCTGACTCGCTGAGCAGATTTCAGTTTAGAATCTGGCATGACCACATTTGTTTGTTTCTAATTACTTCAGCTGATTCGCTGAGCAGATTTCAGTTTAGAATCTGGCATGACCACATTTGTTTGTTTCCAATTACTTCAGCTGATTCGCTGAGCAGATTTCAGTTTAGAATCTGGCATGACCACATTTGTTTGTTTCCAATTACTTCAGCTGACTCGCTGAGCAGATTTCAGTTTAGAATCTGGCATGACCACATTTGTTTGTTTCCAATTACATCAGCTGATTCGCTGATCAGATTTCAGTTTAGAATCTGGCATGACCACATTTGTTTGTTTCCAATCACTTCAGCTGACTCGCTGAGCAGATTTCAGTTGAGAATCTGGCATGACCACATTTGTTTGTTTCCAATTACTTCAGCTGACTCGCTGAGCAGATTTCAGTTTAGAATCTGGCATGACCACATTTGTTTGTTTCCAATTACTTCAGCTGACTCGCTGAGCAGATTTCAGTTTAGAATCTGGCATGACCACATTTGTTTGTTTCCAATTACTTCAGCTGACTCGCTGAGCAGATTTCAGTTTAGAATCTGGCATGACCACATTTGTTTGTTTCCAATTACTTCAGCTGACTCGCTGAGCAGATTTCAGTTTAGAATCTGGCATGACCACATTTGTTTGTTTCTAATTACTTCAGCTGATTCGCTGAGCAGATTTCAGTTTAGAATCTGGCATGACCACATTTGTTTGTTTCCAATTACTTCAGCTGATTCGCTGAGCAGATTTCAGTTTAGAATCTGGCATGACCACATTTGTTTGTTTCCAATTACTTCAGCTGACTCGCTGAGCAGATTTCAGTTTAGAATCTGGCATGACCACATTTGTTTGTTTCCAATTACTTCAGCTGATTCGCTGATCAGATTTCAGTTTAGAATCTGGCATGACCACATTTGTTTGTTTCCAATCACTTCAGCTGACTCGCTGAGCAGATTTCAGTTGAGAATCTGGCATGACCACATTTGTTTGTTTCCAATTACTTCAGCTGACTCGCTGAGCAGATTTCAGTTTAGAATCTGGCATGACCACATTTGTTTGTTTCCAATTACTTCAGCTGACTCGCTGAGCAGATTTCAGTTTAGAATCTGGCATGATCACATTTGTTTGTTTCCAATTACTTCAGCTGACTCGCTGAGCAGATTTCAGTTTAGAATCTGGCATGACCACATTTGTTCGTTTCCAATTACTTCAGCTGATTCGCTGAGCAGATTTCAGTTTAGAATCTGGCATGACCACATTTGTTTGTTTCCAATTACTTCAGCTGACTCGCTGAGCAGATTTCAGTTTAGAATCTGGCATGACCACATTTGTTTGTTTCCAATTACATCAGCTGATTCGCTGATCAGATTTCAGTTTAGAATCTGGCATGACCACATTTGTTTGTTTCCAATCACTTCAGCTGACTCGCTGAGCAGATTTCAGTTGAGAATCTGGCATGACCACATTTGTTTGTTTCCAATTACTTCAGCTGACTCGCTGAGCAGATTTCAGTTTAGAATCTGGCATGACCACATTTGTTTGTTTCCAATTACTTCAGCTGACTCGCTGAGCAGATTTCAGTTTAGAATCTGGCATGATCACATTTGTTTGTTTCCAATTACTTCAGCTGACTCGCTGAGCAGATTTCAGTTTAGAATCTGGCATGACCACATTTGTTTGTTTCCAATTACTTCAGCTGATTCGCTGAGCAGATTTCAGTTTAGAATCTGGCATGACCACATTTGTTTGTTTCCAATTACTTCAGCTGATTCGCTGAGCAGATTTCAGTTTAGAATCTGGCATGACCACATTTGTTTGTTTCCAATTACTTCAGCTGACTCGCTGAGCAGATTTCAGTTTAGAATCTGGCATGACCACATTTGTTTGTTTCCAATTACTTGCTGAGCAGATTTCAGTTTAGAATCTGGCATGACCACATTTGTTTGTTTCCAATTACTTCAGCTGATTCGCTGAGCAGATTTCAGTTTAGAATCTGGCATGACCACATTTGTTTGTTTCCAATTACTTCAGCTGACTCGCTGAGCAGATTTCAGTTTAGAATCTGGCATGACCACATTTGTTTGTTTCCAATTACTTCAGCTGACTCGCTGAGCAGATTTCAGTTTAGAATCTGGCATGACCACATTTGTTTGTTTCCAATTACTTCAGCTGATTCGCTGAGCAGATTTCAGTTTAGAATCTGGCATGACCACATTTGTTTGTTTCCAATTACTTCAGCTGATTCGCTGAGCAGATTTCAGTTTAGAATCTGGCATGACCACATTTGTTTGTTTCCAATTACTTCAGCTGACTCGCTGAGCAGATTTCAGTTTAGAATCTGGCATGACCACATTTGTTTGTTTCCAATTACTTCAGCTGATTCGCTGAGCAGATTTCAGTTTAGAATCTGGCATGACCACATTTGTTTGTTTCCAATTACTTTAGCTGACTCGCTGAGCAGATTTCAGTTTAGAATCTGGCATGACCACATTTGTTTGTTTCCAATTACTTCAGCTGACTCGCTGAGCAGATTTCAGTTTAGAATCTGGCATGACCACATTTGTTTGTTTCCAATTACTTCAGCTGATTCGCTCAGCAGATTTCAGTTTATAATCTGGCATGACCACATTTGTTTGTTTCCAATTACTTCAGCTGATTCGCTGAGCAGATTTCAGTTTAGAATCTGGCATGACCAAGGTTCAGCTGACTCGCTGAGCAGATTTCAGTTTAGAATCTGGCATGACCACATTTGTTTGTTTCCAATTACTTCAGCTGACTCGCTGAGCAGATTTCAGTTTAGAATCTGGCATGACCAAGGTTCAGCTGATTCGCTGAGCAGATTTCAGTTTAGAATCTGGCATGACCACATTTGTTTGTTTCCAATTACTTCAGCTGACTCGCTGAACAGATTTCAGCTTAGAATCTGGCATGACCACATTTGTTGGCATGACCACATTTGTTTGTTTCCAATTACTTCAGCTGACTCGCTGAGCAGATTTCAGTTTAGAATCTGGCATGACCACATTTGTTTGTTTCCAATTACTTCAGCTGATTCGCTGAGCAGATTTCATTTTAGAATCTGTCATGACCAAGGTTCAGCTGACTCGCTGAGCAGATTTCAGTTTAGAATCTGGCATGACCACATTTGTTTGTTTCCAATTACTTCAGCTGATTCGCTGAGCAGATTTCAGTTTAGAATCTGGCATGACCACATTTGTTTGTTTCCAATTACTTCAGCTGATTCGCTGAGCAGATTTCAGTTTAGAATCTGGCATGACCACATTTGTTTGTTTCCAATTACTTCAGCTGACTCGCTGAGCAGATTTCAGTTGAGAATCTGGCATGACCACATTTTTTTGTTTCCAATTACTTCAGCTGATTCGCTGAGCAGATTTCAGTTTAGAATCTGGCATGACCACATTTGTTTGTTTCCAATTACTTCAGCTGACTCGCTGAGCAGATTTCAGTTTAGAATCTGGCATGACCACATTTGTTTGTTTCCAATTACTTCAGCTGACTCGCTGAGCAGATTTCAGTTTAGAATCTGGCATGACCACATTTGTTTGTTTCCAATTACTTCAGCTGACTCGCTGAGCAGATTTCAGTTTAGAATCTGGCATGACCACATTTGTTTGTTTCTAATTACTTCAGCTGATTCGCTGAGCAGATTTCAGTTTAGAATCTGGCATGACCACATTTGTTTGTTTCCAATTACTTCAGCTGATTCGCTGAGCAGATTTCAGTTTAGAATCTGGCATGACCACATTTGTTTGTTTCCAATTACTTCAGCTGACTCGCTGAGCAGATTTCAGTTTAGAATCTGGCATGACCACATTTGTTTGTTTCCAATTACTTCAGCTGATTCGCTGATCAGATTTCAGTTTGGAATCTGGCATGACCACATTTGTTTGTTTCCAATCACTTCAGCTGACTCGCTGAGCAGATTTCAGTTGAGAATCTGGCATGACCACATTTGTTTGTTTCCAATTACTTCAGCTGACTCGCTGAGCAGATTTCAGTTTAGAATCTGGCATGACCACATTTGTTTGTTTCCAATTACTTCAGCTGACTCGCTGAGCAGATTTCAGTTTAGAATCTGGCATGATCACATTTGTTTGTTTCCAATTACTTCAGCTGACTCGCTGAGCAGATTTCAGTTTAGAATCTGGCATGACCACATTTGTTTGTTTCCAATTACTTCAGCTGATTCGCTGAGCAGATTTCAGTTTAGAATCTGGCATGACCACATTTGTTTGTTTCCAATTACTTCAGCTGATTCGCTGAGCAGATTTCAGTTTAGAATCTGGACCACATTTGTTTGTTTCCAATTACTTCAGCTGATTCGCTGAGCAGATTTCAGTTTAGAATCTGGCATGACCACATTTGTTTGTTACCAATTACTTCAGCTGACTCGCTGAGCAGATTTCAGTTTAGAATCTGGCATGACCACATTTGTTTGTTTCCAATTACTTCAGCTGACTCGCTGAGCAGATTTCAGTTGAGAATCTGGCATGACCACATTTGTTTGTTTCCAATTACTTCAGCTGACTCGCTGAGCAGATTTCAGTTTAGAATCTGGCATGACCACATTTGTTTGTTTCCAATTACTTCAGCTGATTCGCTGAGCAGATTTCAGTTTAGAATCTGGACCACATTTGTTTGTTTCCAATTACTTCAGCTGATTCGCTGAGCAGATTTCAGTTTAGAATCTGGCATGACCACATTTGTTTGTTTCCAATTACTTCAGCTGATTCGCTGATCAGATTTCAGTTTAGAATCTGGCATGACCACATTTGTTTGTTTCCAATCACTTCAGCTGACTCGCTGAGCAGATTTCAGTTGAGAATCTGGCATGACCACATTTGTTTGTTTCCAATTACTTCAGCTGACTCGCTGAGCAGATTTCAGTTTAGAATCTGGCATGACCACATTTGTTTGTTTCCAATTACTTCAGCTGACTCGCTGAGCAGATTTCAGTTTAGAATCTGGCATGATCACATTTGTTTGTTTCCAATTACTTCAGCTGACTCGCTGAGCAGATTACAGTTTAGAATCTGGCATGACCACATTTGTTTGTTTCCAATTACTTCAGCTGACTCGCTGAGCAGATTTCAGTTTAGAATCTGGCATGACCACATTTGTTTGTTTCCAATTACTTCAGCTGATTCGCTGAGCAGATTTCAGTTTAGAATCTGGCATGACCACATTTGTTTGTTTCCAATTACTTCAGCTGATTCGCTGAGCAGATTTCAGTTTAGAATCTGGACCACATTTGTTTGTTTCCAATTACTTCAGCTGATTCGCTGAGCAGATTTCAGTTTAGAATCTGGCATGACCACATTTGTTTGTTTCCAATTACCTCAGCTGACTCGCTGAGCAGATTTCAGTTTAGAATCTGGCATGACCACATTTGTTTGTTTCCAATTACTTCAGCTGACTCGCTGAGCAGATTTCAGTTGAGAATCTGGCATGACCACATTTGTTTGTTTCCAATTACTTCAGCTGACTCGCTGAGCAGATTTCAGTTTAGAATCTGGCATGACCACATTTGTTTGTTTCCAATTACTTCAGCTGACTCGCTGAGCAGATTTCAGTTTAGAATCTGGCATGACCACATTTGTTTGTTTCCAATTACTTCAGCTGACTCGCGGAGCAGATTTCAGTTTAGAATCTGGCATGACCACATTTGTTTGTTTCCAATTACTTCAGCTGATTCGCTGAGCAGATTTCAGTTTAGAATCTGGCATGACCACATTTGTTTGTTTCCAATTACTTCAGCTGATTCGCTGAGCAGATTTCAGTTTAGAATCTGGCATGACCACATTTGTTTGTTTCCAATTACTTCAGCTGATTCGCTGAGCAGATTTCAGTTTAGAATCTGGCATGACCACATTTGTTTGTTTCCAATTACATCAGCTGATTCGCTGATCAGATTTCAGTTTAGAATCTGGCATGACCACATTTGTTTGTTTCCAATCACTTCAGCTGACTCGCTGAGCAGATTTCAGTTGAGAATCTGGCATGACCACATTTGTTTGTTTCCAATTACTTCAGCTGACTCGCTGAGCAGATTTCAGTTTAGAATCTGGCATGACCACATTTGTTTGTTTCCAATTACTTCAGCTGACTCGCTGAGCAGATTTCAGTTTAGAATCTGGCATGATCACATTTGTTTGTTTCCAATTACTTCAGCTGACTCGCTGAGCAGATTTCAGTTTAGAATCTGGCATGACCACATTTGTTTGTTTCCAATTACTTCAGCTGATTCGCTGAGCAGATTTCAGTTTAGAATCTGGCATGACCACATTTGTTTGTTTCCAATTACTTCAGCTGATTCGCTGAGCAGATTTCAGTTTAGAATCTGGCATGACCACATTTGTTTGTTTCCAATTACTTCAGCTGACTCGCTGAGCAGATTTCAGTTTAGAATCTGGCATGACCACATTTGTTTGTTTCCAATTACTTGCTGAGCAGATTTCAGTTTAGAATCTGGCATGACCACATTTGTTTGTTTCCAATTACTTCAGCTGATTCGCTGAGCAGATTTCAGTTTAGAATCTGGCATGACCACATTTGTTTGTTTCCAATTACTTCAGCTGACTCGCTGAGCAGATTTCAGTTTAGAATCTGGCATGACCACATTTGTTTGTTTCCAATTACTTCAGCTGACTCGCTGAGCAGATTTCAGTTTAGAATCTGGCATGACCACATTTGTTTGTTTCCAATTACTTCAGCTGATTCGCTGAGCAGATTTCAGTTTAGAATCTGGCATGACCACATTTGTTTGTTTCCAATTACTTCAGCTGATTCGCTGAGCAGATTTCAGTTTAGAATCTGGCATGACCACATTTGTTTGTTTCCAATTACTTCAGCTGACTCGCTGAGCAGATTTCAGTTTAGAATCTGGCATGACCACATTTGTTTGTTTCCAATTACTTCAGCTGATTCGCTGAGCAGATTTCAGTTTAGAATCTGGCATGACCACATTTGTTTGTTTCCAATTACTTTAGCTGACTCGCTGAGCAGATTTCAGTTTAGAATCTGGCATGACCACATTTGTTTGTTTCCAATTACTTCAGCTGACTCGCTGAGCAGATTTCAGTTTAGAATCTGGCATGACCACATTTGTTTGTTTCCAATTACTTCAGCTGATTCGCTCAGCAGATTTCAGTTTATAATCTGGCATGACCACATTTGTTTGTTTCCAATTACTTCAGCTGATTCGCTGAGCAGATTTCAGTTTAGAATCTGGCATGACCAAGGTTCAGCTGACTCGCTGAGCAGATTTCAGTTTAGAATCTGGCATGACCACATTTGTTTGTTTCCAATTACTTCAGCTGACTCGCTGAGCAGATTTCAGTTTAGAATCTGGCATGACCAAGGTTCAGCTGATTCGCTGAGCAGATTTCAGTTTAGAATCTGGCATGACCACATTTGTTTGTTTCCAATTACTTCAGCTGACTCGTTGAACAGATTTCAGTTTAGAATCTGGCATGACCACATTTGTTGGCATGACCACATTTGTTTGTTTCCAATTACTTCAGCTGACTCGCTGAGCAGATTTCAGTTTAGAATCTGGCATGACCACATTTGTTTGTTTCCAATTACTTCAGCTGATTCGCTGAGCAGATTTCATTTTAGAATCTGTCATGACCAAGGTTCAGCTGACTCGCTGAGCAGATTTCAGTTTAGAATCTGGCATGACCACATTTGTTTGTTTCCAATTACTTCAGCTGATTCGCTGAGCAGATTTCAGTTTAGAATCTGGCATGACCACATTTGTTTGTTTCCAATTACTTCAGCTGATTCGCTGAGCAGATTTCAGTTTAGAATCTGGCATGACCACATTTGTTTGTTTCCAATTACTTCAGCTGACTCGCTGAGCAGATTTCAGTTGAGAATCTGGCATGACCACATTTTTTTGTTTCCAATTACTTCAGCTGATTCGCTGAGCAGATTTCAGTTTAGAATCTGGCATGACCACATTTGTTTGTTTCCAATTACTTCAGCTGACTCGCTGAGCAGATTTCAGTTTAGAATCTGGCATGACCACATTTGTTTGTTTCCAATTACTTCAGCTGACTCGCTGAGCAGATTTCAGTTTAGAATCTGGCATGACCACATTTGTTTGTTTCCAATTACTTCAGCTGACTCGCTGAGCAGATTTCAGTTTAGAATCTGGCATGACCACATTTGTTTGTTTCTAATTACTTCAGCTGATTCGCTGAGCAGATTTCAGTTTAGAATCTGGCATGACCACATTTGTTTGTTTCCAATTACTTCAGCTGATTCGCTGAGCAGATTTCAGATTAGAATCTGGCATGACCACATTTGTTTGTTTCCAATTACTTCAGCTGACTCGCTGAGCAGATTTCAGTTTAGAATCTGGCATGACCACATTTGTTTGTTTCCAATTACTTCAGCTGATTCGCTGATCAGATTTCAGTTTGGAATCTGGCATGACCACATTTGTTTGTTTCCAATCACTTCAGCTGACTCGCTGAGCAGATTTCAGTTGAGAATCTGGCATGACCACATTTGTTTGTTTCCAATTACTTCAGCTGACTCGCTGAGCAGATTTCAGTTTAGAATCTGGCATGACCACATTTGTTTGTTTCCAATTACTTCAGCTGACTCGCTGAGCAGATTTCAGTTTAGAATCTGGCATGATCACATTTGTTTGTTTCCAATTACTTCAGCTGACTCGCTGAGCAGATTTCAGTTTAGAATCTGGCATGACCACATTTGTTTGTTTCCAATTACTTCAGCTGATTCGCTGAGCAGATTTCAGATTAGAATCTGGCATGACCACATTTGTTTGTTTCCAATTACTTCAGCTGATTCGCTGAGCAGATTTCAGTTTAGAATCTGGACCACATTTGTTTGTTTCCAATTACTTCAGCTGATTCGCTGAGCAGATTTCAGTTTAGAATCTGGCATGACCACATTTGTTTGTTACCAATTACTTCAGCTGACTCGCTGAGCAGATTTCAGTTTAGAATCTGGCATGACCACATTTGTTTGTTTCCAATTACTTCAGCTGACTCGCTGAGCAGATTTCAGTTGAGAATCTGGCATGACCACACTTGTTTGTTTCCAATTACTTCAGCTGACTCGCTGAGCAGATTTCAGTTTAGAATCTGGCATGACCACATTTGTTTGTTTCCAATTACTTCAGCTGATTCGCTGAGCAGATTTCAGTTTAGAATCTGGACCACATTTGTTTGTTTCCAATTACTTCAGCTGATTCGCTGAGCAGATTTCAGTTTAGAATCTGGCATGACCACATTTGTTTGTTACCAATTACTTCAGCTGACTCGCTGAGCAGATTTCAGTTTAGAATCTGGCATGACCACATTTGTTTGTTTCCAATTACTTCAGCTGACTCGCTGAGCAGATTTCAGTTGAGAATCTGGCATGACCACATTTGTTTGTTTCCAATTACTTCAGCTGACTCGCTGAGCAGATTTCAGTTTAGAATCTGGCATGACCACATTTGTTTGTTTCCAATTACTTCAGCTGACTCGCTGAGCAGATTTCAGTTTAGAATCTGGCATGACCACATTTGTTTGTTTCCAATTACTTCAGCTGACTCGCTGAGCAGATTACAGTTTAGAATCTGGCATGACCACATTTGTTTGTTTCCAATTACTTCAGCTGACTCGCTGAGCAGATTTCAGTTTAGAATCTGGCATGACCACATTTGTTTGTTTCCAATTACTTCAGCTGATTCGCTGAGCAGATTTCAGTTTAGAATCTGGCATGACCACATTTGTTTGTTTCCAATTACTTCAGCTGATTCGCTGAGCAGATTTCAGTTTAGAATCTGGACCACATTTGTTTGTTTCCAATTACTTCAGCTGATTCGCTGAGCAGATTTCAGTTTAGAATCTGGCATGACCACATTTGTTTGTTTCCAATTACCTCAGCTGACTCGCTGAGCAGATTTCAGTTTAGAATCTGGCATGACCACATTTGTTTGTTTCCAATTACTTCAGCTGACTCGCTGAGCAGATTTCAGTTGAGAATCTGGCATGACCACATTTGTTTGTTTCCAATTACTTCAGCTGACTCGCTGAGCAGATTTCAGTTTAGAATCTGGCATGACCACATTTGTTTGTTTCCAATTACTTCAGCTGACTCGCTGAGCAGATTTCAGTTTAGAATCTGGCATGACCACATTTGTTTGTTTCCAATTACTTCAGCTGACTCGCTGAGCAGATTTCAGTTTAGAATCTGGCATGACCACATTTGTTTGTTTCCAATTACTTCAGCTGATTCGCTGAGCAGATTTCAGTTTAGAATCTGGCATGACCACATTTGTTTGTTTCCAATTACTTCAGCTGATTCGCTGAGCAGATTTCAGTTTAGAATCTGGCATGACCACATTTGTTTGTTTCCAATTACTTCAGCTGATTCGCTGAGCAGATTTCAGTTTAGAATCTGGCATGACCACATTTTTTTGTTTCCAATTACTTCAGCTGATTCGCTGATCAGATTTCAGTTTAGAATCTGGCATGACCACATTTGTTTGTTTCCAATCACTTCAGCTGACTCGCTGAGCAGATTTCAGTTGAGAATCTGGCATGACCACATTTGTTTGTTTCCAATTACTTCAGCTGACTCGCTGAGCAGATTTCAGTTTAGAATCTGGCATGACCACATTTGTTTGTTTCCAATTACTTCAGCTGACTCGCTGAGCAGATTTCAGTTTAGAATCTGGCATGATCACATTTGTTTGTTTCCAATTACTTCAGCTGACTCGCTGAGCAGATTTCAGTTTAGAATCTGGCATGACCACATTTGTTTGTTTCCAATTACTTCAGCTGATTCGCTGAGCAGATTTCAGTTTAGAATCTGGCATGACCACATTTGTTTGTTTCCAATTACTTCAGCTGATTCGCTGAGCAGATTTCAGTTTAGAATCTGGCATGACCACATTTGTTTGTTTCCAATTACTTCAGCTGATTCGCTGAGCAGATTTCAGTTTAGAATCTGGCATGACCACATTTGTTTGTTTCCAATTACTTCAGCTGATTCGCTGAGCAGATTTCAGTTTAGAATCTGGCTTGACCACATTTGTTCGTTTCCAATTACTTCAGCTGATTCGCTGAGCAGATTTCAGTTTAGAATCTGGCATGACCACATTTGTTTGTTTCCAATTACTTCAGCTGATTCGCTGAGCAGATTTCAGTTTAGAATCTGGCATGACCACATTTGTTTGTTTCCAATTACTTCAGCTGATTCGCTGAGCAGATTTCAGTTTAGAATCTGGCATGACCACATTTGTTTGTTTCCAATTACTTCAGCTGACTCGCTGAGCAGATTTCAGTTTAGAATCTGGCATGACCACATTTGTTTGTTTCCAATTACTTGCTGAGCAGATTTCAGTTTAGAATCTGGCATGACCACATTTGTTTGTTTCCAATTACTTCAGCTGACTCGCTGAGCAGATTTCAGTTTAGAATCTGGCATGACCACATTTGTTTGTTTCCAATTACTTCAGCTGACTCGCTGAGCAGATTTCAGTTTAGAATCTGGCATGACCACATTTGTTTGTTTCCAATTACTTCAGCTGACTCGCAGAGCAGATTTCAGTTTAGAATCTGGCATGACCACATTTGTTTGTTTCCAATTACTTCAGCTGACTCGCTGAGCAGATTTCAGTTTAGAATCTGGCATGACCACATTTGTTTGTTTCTAATTATTTCAGCTGATTCGCTGAGCAGATTTCAGTTTAGAATCTGGCATGACCACATTTGTTTGTTTCCAATTACTTCAGCTGACTCGCTGAGCAGATTTCAGTTTAGAATCTGGCATGACCACATTTGTTTGTTTCCAATTACTTCAGCTGATTCGCTGATCAGATTTCAGTTTAGAATCTGGCATGACCACATTTGTTTGTTTCCAATCACTTCAGCTGACTCGCTGAGCAGATTTCAGTTGAGAATCTGGCATGACCACATTTGTTTGTTTCCAATTACTTCAGCTGACTCGCTGAGCAGATTTCAGTTTAGAATCTGGCATGACCACATTTGTTTGTTTCCAATTACTTCAGCTGACTCGCTGAGCAGATTTCAGTTTAGAATCTGGCATGACCACATTTGTTTGTTTCCAATTACTTCAGCTGACTCGCTGAGCAGATTTCAGTTTAGAATCTGGCATGACCACATTTGTTTGTTTCCAATTACTTCAGCTGATTCGCTGAGCAGATTTCAGTTTAGAATCTGGCATGACCACATTTGTTTGTTTCCAATTACTTCAGCTGATTCGCTGAGCAGATTTCAGTTTAGAATCTGGCATGACCACATTTGTTTGTTTCCAATTACTTCAGCTGATTCGCTGAGCAGATTTCAGTTTAGAATCTGGCATGACCACATTTGTTTGTTTCCAATTACTTCAGCTGATTCGCTGAGCAGATTTCAGTTTAGAATCTGGCATGACCACATTTGTTCGTTTCCAATTACTTCAGCTGATTCGCTGAGCAGATTTCAGTTTAGAATCTGGCATGACCACATTTGTTTGTTTCCAATTACTTCAGCTGATTCGCTGAGCAGATTTCAGTTTAGAATCTGGCATGACCACATTTGTTTGTTTCCAATTACTTCAGCTGATTCGCTGAGCAGATTTCAGTTTAGAATCTGGCATGACCACATTTGTTTGTTTCCAATTACTTCAGCTGACTCGCTGAGCAGATTTCAGTTTAGAATCTGGCATGACCACATTTGTTTGTTTCCAATTACTTGCTGAGCAGATTTCAGTTTAGAATCTGGCATGACCACATTTGTTTGTTTCCAATTACTTCAGCTGACTCGCTGAGCAGATTTCAGTTTAGAATCTGGCATGACCACATTTGTTTGTTTCCAATTACTTCAGCTGACTCGCTGAGCAGATTTCAGTTTAGAATCTGGCATGACCACATTTGTTTGTTTCCAATTACTTCAGCTGACTCGCAGAGCAGATTTCAGTTTAGAATCTGGCATGACCACATTTGTTTGTTTCCAATTACTTCAGCTGACTCGCTGAGCAGATTTCAGTTTAGAATCTGGCATGACCACATTTGTTTGTTTCTAATTATTTCAGCTGATTCGCTGAGCAGATTTCAGTTTAGAATCTGGCATGACCACATTTGTTTGTTTCCAATTACTTCAGCTGACTCGCTGAGCAGATTTCAGTTTAGAATCTGGCATGACCACATTTGTTTGTTTCCAATTACTTCAGCTGATTCGCTGAGCAGATTTCAGTTTAGAATCTGGCATGACCACATTTGTTTGTTTCCAATTACTTCAGCTGATTCGCTGAGCAGATTTCAGTTTAGAATCTGGCATGACCACATTTGCTTGTTTCCAATTACTTCAGCTGACTCGCTGAGCAGATTTCAGTTTAGAATCTGGCATGACCACATTTGTTTGTTTCCAATTACTTCAGCTGACTCGCTGAGCAGATTTCAGTTTAGAATCTGGCATGACCACATTTGTTTGTTTCCAATTACTTCAGCTGATTCGCTGAGCAGATTTCAGTTTAGAATCTGGCATGACCACATTTGTTTGTTTCCAATTACTTCAGCTGATTCGCTGAGCAGATTTCAGTTTAGAATCTGGCATGACCACATTTGCTTGTTTCCAATTACTTCAGCTGACTCGCTGAGCAGATTTCAGCTTAGAATCTGGCATGACCACATTTGTTTGTTTCCAATTACTTCAGCTGATTCGCTGAGCAGATTTCAGCTTAGAATCTGGCATGACCACATTTGTTTGTTTCCAATTACTTTAGCTGACTCGCTGAGCAGATTTCAGTTTAGAATCTGGCATGACCACATTTGTTTGTTTCCAATTACTTCAGCTGACTCGCTGAGCAGATTTCAGTTTAGAATCTGGCATGACCACATTTGTTTGTTTCCAATTACTTCAGCTGATTCGCTCAGCAGATTTCAGTTTAGAATCTGGCATGACCACATTTGTTTGTTTCCAATTACTTCAGCTGATTCGCTGAGCAGATTTCAGTTTAGAATCTGGCATGACCAAGGTTCAGCTGACTCGCTGAGCAGATTTCAGTTTAGAATCTGGCATGACCACATTTGTTTGTTTCCAATTACTTCAGCTGACTCGCTGAGCAGATTTCAGTTTAGAATCTGGCATGACCAAGGTTCAGCTGATTCGCTGAGCAGATTTCAGTTTAGAATCTGGCATGACCACATTTGTTTGTTTCCAATTACTTCAGCTGACTCGCTGAACAGATTTCAGTTTAGAATCTGGCATGGCCACATTTGTTGGCATGACCACATTTGTTTGTTTCCAATTACTTCAGCTGACTCGCTGAGCAGATTTCAGTTTAGAATCTGGCATGACCACATTTGTTTGTTTCCAATTACTTCAGCTGATTCGCTGAGCAGATTTCATTTTAGAATCTGTCATGACCAAGGTTCAGCTGACTCGCTGAGCAGATTTCAGTTTAGAAACTGGCATGACCACATTTGTTTGTTTCCAATTACTTCAGCTGATTCGCTGATCAGATTTCAGTTTAGAATCTGGCATGACCACATTTGTTTGTTTCCAATCACTTCAGCTGACTCGCTGAGCAGATTTCAGTTGAGAATCTGGCATGACCACATTTGTTTGTTTCCAATCACTTCAGCTGACTCGCTGAGCAGATTTCAGTTGAGAATCTGGCATGACCACATTTGTTTGTTTCCAATTACTTCAGCTGACTCGCTGAGCAGATTTCAGTTTAGAATCTGGCATGACCACATTTGTTTGTTTCCAATTACTTCAGCTGACTCGCTGAGCAGATTTCAGTTTAGAATCTGGCATGATCACATTTGTTTGTTTCCAATTACTTCAGCTGACTCGCTGAGCAGATTTCAGTTTAGAATCTGGCATGACCACATTTGTTTGTTTCCAATTACTTCAGCTGATTCGCTGAGCAGATTTCAGATTAGAATCTGGCATGACCACATTTGTTTGTTTCCAATTACTTCAGCTGATTCGCTGAGCAGATTTCAGTTTAGAATCTGGCATGACCACATTTGTTTGTTTCCAATTACTTCAGCTGATTCGCTGAGCAGATTTCAGTTTAGAATCTGGCATGACCACATTTGTTTGTTTCCAATTACTTCAGCTGATTCGCTGAGCAGATTTCAGTTTAGAATCTGGCATGACCACATTTGTTCGTTTCCAATTACTTCAGCTGATTCGCTGAGCAGATTTCAGTTTAGAATCTGGCATGACCACATTTGTTTGTTTCCAATTACTTCAGCTGATTCGCTGAGCAGATTTCAGTTTAGAATCTGGCATGACCACATTTGTTTGTTTCCAATTACTTCAGCTGATTCGCTGAGCAGATTTCAGTTTAGAATCTGGCATGACCACATTTGTTTGTTTCCAATTACTTCAGCTGACTCGCTGAGCAGATTTCAGTTTAAAATCTGGCATGACCACATTTGTTTGTTTCCAATTACTTGCTGAGCAGATTTCAGTTTAGAATCTGGCATGACCACATTTGTTTGTTTCCAATTACTTCAGCTGACTCGCTGAGCAGATTTCAGTTTAGAATCTGGCATGACCACATTTGTTTGTTTCCAATTACTTCAGCTGACTCGCTGAGCAGATTTCAGTTTAGAATCTGGCATGACCACATTTGTTTGTTTCCAATTACTTCAGCTGACTCGCAGAGCAGATTTCAGTTTAGAATCTGGCATGACCACATTTGTTTGTTTCCAATTACTTCAGCTGACTCGCTGAGCAGATTTCAGTTTAGAATCTGGCATGACCACATTTGTTTGTTTCTAATTATTTCAGCTGATTCGCTGAGCAGATTTCAGTTTAGAATCTGGCATGACCACATTTGTTTGTTTCCAATTACTTCAGCTGACTCGCTGAGCAGATTTCAGTTTAGAATCTGGCATGACCACATTTGTTTGTTTCCAATTACTTCAGCTGATTCGCTGAGCAGATTTCAGTTTAGAATCTGGCATGACCACATTTGTTTGTTTCCAATTACTTCAGCTGATTCGCTGAGCAGATTTCAGTTTAGAATCTGGCATGACCACATTTGTTTGTTTCCAATTACTTCAGCTGACTCGCTGAGCAGATTTCAGTTTAGAATCTGGCATGACCACATTTGTTTGTTTCCAATTACTTCAGCTGACTCGCTGAGCAGATTTCAGTTTAGAATCTGGCATGACCACATTTGTTTGTTTCCAATTACTTCAGCTGATTCGCTGAGCAGATTTCAGTTTAGAATCTGGCATGACCACATTTGTTTGTTTCCAATTACTTCAGCTGATTCGCTGAGCAGATTTCAGTTTAGAATCTGGCATGACCGCATTTGTTTGTTTCCAATTACTTCAGCTGACTCGCTGAGCAGATTTCAGTTTAGAATCTGGCATGACCACATTTGTTTGTTTCCAATTACTTCAGCTGATTCGCTGAGCAGATTTCAGTTTAGAATCTGGCATGACCACATTTGTTTGTTTCCAATTACTTTAGCTGACTCGCTGAGCAGATTTCAGTTTAGAATCTGGCATGACCACATTTGTTTGTTTCCAATTACTTCAGCTGACTCGCTGAGCAGATTTCAGTTGAGAATCTGGCATGACCACATTTGTTTGTTTCCAATTACTTCAGCTGATTCGCTCAGCAGATTTCAGTTTAGAATCTGGCATGACCACATTTGTTTGTTTCCAATTACTTCAGCTGATTCGCTGAGCAGATTTCAGTTTAGAATCTGGCATGACCAAGGTTCAGCTGACTCGCTGAGCAGATTTCAGTTTAGAATCTGGCATGACCACATTTGTTTGTTTCCAATTACTTCAGCTGACTCGCTGAGCAGATTTCAGTTTAGAATCTGGCATGACCAAGGTTCAGCTGATTCGCTGAGCAGATTTCAGTTTAGAATCTGGCATGACCACATTTGTTTGTTTCCAATTACTTCAGCTGACTCGCTGAACAGATTTCAGTTTAGAATCTGGCATGGCCACATTTGTTGGCATGACCACATTTGTTTGTTTCCAATTACTTCAGCTGACTCGCTGAGCAGATTTCAGTTTAGAATCTGGCATGACCACATTTGTTTGTTTCCAATTACTTCAGCTGATTCGCTGAGCAGATTTCATTTTAGAATCTGTCATGACCAAGGTTCAGCTGACTCGCTGAGCAGATTTCAGTTTAGAATCTGGCATGACCACATTTGTTTGTTTCCAATTACTTCAGCTGATTCGCTGAGCAGATTTCAGTTTAGAATCTGGCATGACCACATTTGTTTGTTTCCAATTACTTCAGCTGATTCGCTGAGCAGATTTCAGTTTAGAATCTGGCATGACCACATTTGTTTGTTTCCAATTACTTCAGCTGACTCGCTGAGCAGATTTCAGTTGAGAATCTGGCATGACCACATTTGTTTGTTTCCAATTACTTCAGCTGATTCGCTGAGCAGATTTCAGTTTAGAATCTGGCATGACCACATTTGTTTGTTTCCAATTACTTCAGCTGACTCGCTGAGCGGATTTCAGTTTAGAATCTGGCATGACCACATTTGTTTGTTTCCAATTACTTCAGCTGACTCGCTGAGCAGATTTCAGTTTAGAATCTGGCATGACCACATTTGTTTGTTTCCAATTACTTCAGCTGACTCGCTGAGCAGATTTCAGTTTAGAATCTGGCATGACCACATTTGTTTGTTTCTAATTACTTCAGCTGATTCGCTGAGTAGATTTCAGTTTAGAATCTGGCATGACCACATTTGTTTGTTTCCAATTACTTCAGCTGACTCGCTGAGCAGATTTCAGTTTAGAATCTGGCATGACCACATTTGTTTGTTTCCAATTACTTCAGCTGATTCGCTGAGCAGATTTCAGTTTAGAATCTGGCATGACCACATTTGTTTGTTTCCAATTACTTCAGCTGATTCGCTGAGCAGATTTCAGTTTAGAATCTGGCATGACCAAGGTTCAGCTGACTCGCTGAGCAGATTTCAGTTTAGAATCTGGCATGACCACATTTGTTTGTTTCCAATTACTTCAGCTGACTCGCTGAGCAGATTTCAGTTTAGAATCTGGCATGACCAAGGTTCAGCTGATTCGCTGAGCAGATTTCAGTTTAGAATCTGGCATGACCACATTTGTTTGTTTCCAATTACTTCAGCTGACTCGCTGAACAGATTTCAGTTTAGAATCTGGCATGGCCACATTTGTTGGCATGACCACATTTGTTTGTTTCCAATTACTTCAGCTGACTCGCTGAGCAGATTTCAGTTTAGAATCTGGCATGACCACATCTGTTTGTTTCCAATTACTTCAGCTGATTCGCTGAGCAGATTTCATTTTAGAATCTGTCATGACCAAAGTTCAGCTGACTCGCTGAGCAGATTTCAGTTTAGAATCTGGCATGACCACATTTGTTTGTTTCCAATTACTTCAGCTGATTCGCTGAGCAGATTTCAGTTTAGAATCTGGCATGACCACATTTGTTTGTTTCCAATTACTTCAGCTGATTCGCTGAGCAGATTTCAGTTTAGAATCTGGCATGACCACATTTGTTTGTTTCCAATTACTTCAGCTGACTCGCTGAGCAGATTTCAGTTGAGAATCTGGCATGACCACATTTGTTTGTTTCCAATTACTTCAGCTGATTCGCTGAGCAGATTTCAGTTTAGAATCTGGCATGACCACATTTGTTTGTTTCCAATTACTTCAGCTGACTCGCTGAGCAGATTTCAGTTTAGAATCTGGCATGACCACATTTGTTTGTTTCCAATTACTTCAGCTGACTCGCTGAGCAGATTTCAGTTTAGAATCTGGCATGACCACATTTGTTTGTTTCCAATTACTTCAGCTGATTCGCTGAGCAGATTTCAGTTTAGAATCTGGCATGACCACATTTGTTTGTTTCCAATTACTTCAGCTGATTCGCTGAGCAGATTTCAGTTTAGAATCTGGCATGACCACATTTGTTTGTTTCCAATTACTTCAGCTGACTCGCTGAGCAGATTTCAGTTTAGAATCTGGCATGACCACATTTGTTTGTTTCCAATTACTTCAGCTGATTCGCTGAGCAGATTTCAGTTTAGAATCTGGCATGACCACATTTGTTTGTTTCCAATTATTTCAGCTGATTCGCTGAGCAGATTTCAGTTTAGAATCTGGCATGACCACATTTGTTTGTTTCCAATTACTTCAGCTGACTCGCTGAGCAGATTTCAGTTTAGAATCTGGCATGACCACATTTGTTTGTTTCCAATTACTTCAGCTGATTCGCTGAGCAGATTTCAGTTTAGAATCTGGCATGACCACATTTGTTTGTTTCCAATTACTTCAGCTGACTCGCTGAGCAGATTTCAGTTTAGAATCTGGCATGACCACATTTGTTGGCATGACCACATTTGTTTGTTTCCAATTACTTCAGCTGACTCGCTGAGCAGATTTCAGTTTAGAATCTGGCATGACCACATTTGTTTGTTTCCAATTACTTCAGCTGATTCGCTGAGCAGATTTCAGTTTAGAATCTGTCATGACCAAGGTTCAGCTGACTCGCTGAGCAGATTTCAGTTTAGAATCTGGCATGACCACATTTGTTTGTTTCCAATTACTTCAGCTGACTCGCTGAGCAGATTTCAGTTTAGAATCTGGCATGACCACATTTGTTTGTTTCTAATTACTTCAGCTGATTCGCTGAGCAGATTTCAGTTTAGAATCTGGCATGACCACATTTGTTTGTTTCCAATTACTTCAGCTGACTCGCTGAGCAGATTTCAGTTTAGAATCTGGCATGACCACATTTGTTTGTTTCCAATTACTTCAGCTGATTCGCTGAGCAGATTTCAGTTTAGAATCTGGCATGACCACATTTGTTTGTTTCCAATTACTTCAGCTGATTCGCTGAGCAGATTTCAGTTTAGAATCTGGCATGACCAAGGTTCAGCTGACTCGCTGAGCAGATTTCAGTTTAGAATCTGGCATGACCACATTTGTTTGTTTCCAATTACTTCAGCTGACTCGCTGAGCAGATTTCAGTTTAGAATCTGGCATGACCAAGGTTCAGCTGATTCGCTGAGCAGATTTCAGTTTAGAATCTGGCATGACCACATTTGTTTGTTTCCAATTACTTCAGCTGACTCGCTGAACAGATTTCAGTTTAGAATCTGGCATGGCCACATTTGTTGGCATGACCACATTTGTTTGTTTCCAATTACTTCAGCTGACTCGCTGAGCAGATTTCAGTTTAGAATCTGGCATGACCACATCTGTTTGTTTCCAATTACTTCAGCTGATTCGCTGAGCAGATTTCATTTTAGAATCTGTCATGACCAAGGTTCAGCTGACTCGCTGAGCAGATTTCAGTTTAGAATCTGGCATGACCACATTTGTTTGTTTCCAATTACTTCAGCTGATTCGCTGAGCAGATTTCAGTTTAGAATCTGGCATGACCACATTTGTTTGTTTCCAATTACTTCAGCTGATTCGCTGAGCAGATTTCAGTTTAGAATCTGGCATGACCACATTTGTTTGTTTCCAATTACTTCAGCTGACTCGCTGAGCAGATTTCAGTTGAGAATCTGGCATGACCACATTTGTTTGTTTCCAATTACTTCAGCTGATTCGCTGAGCAGATTTCAGTTTAGAATCTGGCATGACCACATTTGTTTGTTTCCAATTACTTCAGCTGACTCGCTGAGCAGATTTCAGTTTAGAATCTGGCATGACCACATTTGTTTGTTTCCAATTACTTCAGCTGACTCGCTGAGCAGATTTCAGTTTAGAATCTGGCATGACCACATTTGTTTGTTTCCAATTACTTCAGCTGACTCGCTGAGCAGATTTCAGTTTAGAATCTGGCATGACCACATTTGTTTGTTTCTAATTACTTCAGCTGATTCGCTGAGCAGATTTCAGTTTAGAATCTGGCATGACCACATTTGTTTGTTTCCAATTACTTCAGCTGACTCGCTGAGCAGATTTCAGTTTAGAATCTGGCATGACCACATTTGTTTGTTTCCAATTACTTCAGCTGATTCGCTGAGCAGATTTCAGTTTAGAATCTGGCATGACCACATTTGTTTGTTTCCAATTACTTCAGCTGATTCGCTGAGCAGATTTCAGTTTAGAATCTGGCATGACCACATTTGTTTGTTTCCAATTACTTCAGCTGACTCGCTGAGCAGATTTCAGTTTAGAATCTGGCATGACCACATTTGTTTGTTTCCAATTACTTCAGCTGATTCGCTGAGCAGATTTCAGTTTAGAATCTGGCATGACCACATTTGTTTGTTTCCAATTATTTCAGCTGATTCGCTGAGCAGATTTCAGTTTAGAATCTGGCATGACCACATTTGTTTGTTTCCAATTACTTCAGCTGACTCGCTGAGCAGATTTCAGTTTAGAATCTGGCATGACCACATTTGTTTGTTTCCAATTACTTCAGCTGATTCGCTGAGCAGATTTCAGTTTAGAATCTGGCATGACCACATTTGTTTGTTTCCAATTACTTCAGCTGACTCGCTGAGCAGATTTCAGTTTAGAATCTGGCATGACCACATTTGTTGGCATGACCACATTTGTTTGTTTCCAATTACTTCAGCTGACTCGCTGAGCAGATTTCAGTTTAGAATCTGGCATGACCACATTTGTTTGTTTCCAATTACTTCAGCTGATTCGCTGAGCAGATTTCAGTTTAGAATCTGTCATGACCAAGGTTCAGCTGACTCGCTGAGCAGATTTCAGTTTAGAATCTGGCATGACCACATTTGTTTGTTTCCAATTACTTCAGCTGATTCGCTGAGCAGATTTCAGTTTAGAATCTGGCATGACCACATTTGTTTGTTTCCAATTACTTCAGCTGATTCGCTGAGCAGATTTCAGTTTAAAATCTGGCATGACCAAGGTTCAGCTGACTCGCTGAGCAGATTTCAGTTTAGAATGACCACATTTGTTTGTTTCCAATTACTTATAAATTCCTAATTTTTGAGTAAATACGATCAAGCTACATGTCAAATGACTTGGATTATTCATTTTATTATTGTAAAAATATATTTGAGTCATAGACTGTAACTTATATGTGGCGATACTAAAGTCTGTGGTTAAGTCATCTGAAATATTCGATTTAGTCCAAAATCGGCCGATCTGAAATATCGGATTTAACCAGAGCGAGGGCTAAGACATTTTTCACTTACATAATTACATACATGCATTCCAATAGAAATATCTTGGCAGTAGTATTCATTTTAAATAGAAACATGATCGTAATATGAGGCCTACCTTCAAGTTTATTTTCACAGGGATATTTCACTTTTTCACTGGTATTTCCATCAGCAGCCATTTTGTTCTCTTCACTACATTCTTCTACTAAGCCTGTTTGTTAAAATATTAGCACAATAATATTTATTACGAAATTTTCCTGTATTGCATAGCGAAAGCTATATTGAAAATATACATTAATTATTTGTATTTTGAAATACTTCCCAACTTTCATAGCATTTAATCATAAAATAGTCTGGCAATGTGTTCATTTTATTTGAGTCACTTCAGATAATTAAGAATGGGAAAGTAAAGATGTGACCCGCCACGCGAGAAGGTACCTCCCCGCGGCTTTATTCAAATTATTTATGACGTCATTTATATATATATATATATATATATCTATATATATATATATATATATATATATATATATACATGTTTTTGTGACAACTATTGTAAAGAAAAATTGTTCTCATAAATTTAATTCGATGATGCTGTTGTTGCAATATTGCATACGGACTCCTTTTTTCAGGTTGTGATACCTCGAGTAGTGTATTATGAATAGCAAATGTAAATCTCTTACTTGGTGAATCATGTCGTAGTTTTATTGGTGTTGGTAATATATCAGCTGGATTGTCATACATGTCTTTCTATTTTAGATGACCGGTTCCAAGAATGAATCTACTGAAGTGCCTTCCACTTTACAAGAGACAAAAATATCACCACATTGCAGTCACAGAAAATTTAAAACAGAAGCTATTTAGGCTTATACTATCCAAGTAAAACATAATTGGGTCTAACATTTCTAAGAACAGAAGAGCAAAATACATTTTATGCATATAGGGGCCTTCTACTACTGGATCATGATATATAGATAGATGGATATTTTATTGACACAATTAAAAGTCATGTTCGGAAAAATTCTCTATTAATAATTAATGATATTGTATCATTTTTGCATGTTTTACCTCGGAGTCAAATAAACAAATATATCTATATCTATATCACATGAAAATATACATGATATGTACACTTCAAATATATCTCGGTATTTTATATTAAACAAGCACGGAATATTTTTTTTAAATACGCGCCGTGACTACTTTAACCTTTTAACCGCCAAATTATTCAATTTGATTTTTCACCCACTTGAAGTTGTGTCTCGCTGACGCGATCCACAACTTCAAGTGAGTGAATATTCAGATTTGACAAAATAGAGGTCAACTCTTTTCAAATCTTGCTGGTTGATGTCACATTTTATCTTTGACATATTTAAAAGGTGGTACTTAATGTGCTAATAAAAAATGAAAACCCGAATATATGCGACATCGGCGGTTAAAGGTTTTAAAAAATTGGACATCATTGCCATGATATCTAGTTAGGAGCAAAATAACTATACACTCTGGAAAGCGTAGCAACCTCAAACATTATACACAAGCTTACATTTTTCTAGAGTATGTAAATACAATATTAAGAACTAAATTGTATTTAGCAGAACACTTGAAAATACATCTACTAATAAATTAAATTGTAAGCAAACGGCGTAGCGCAGAAGTAAACTAAATGAAACCTCTGCAAAATGTATAAGCATGTCTCCAGACAAAGAATAGTATTTTACCCCAGACCTAAGGAAGAGTGGCTCAGTCTCAGCGAGCCAGCGAGTGAAAACAGATACCATGTTATTATTAGCAGTATTTACATATGGGGAGATGGTGTGGTTGTTCCTATCCACAAGAAAGCAGTAAAAATACAGTTGATAATCATAGAGGCATGCATCACTATGTTCAGTGTTTTGGGAAAACTTTTATTATTTTGAATAATAGATTAATTTTGGGGGCTGAAACCTATGAAATTTTAATAGAAGAACAGGCAGGATTTAGAAGTAACCGCTCAGCTGTGGATAATCTTTTTGTTTCACATAGTATAATCAACTCCACATTACAGAATGGAAATACTTCGAGTACTTACATCGAGATTGTCTCTGGTTTAAGTTACTTGATTGTGGTTTGAGATGAACTACTTACAATGTAATAAGAAGTATGTACGGTGAAGGCAAGACCAGGGTACGGTATGGTGGAAAAACATCAAATACATTCAGTAGTTTTCTGGGAGTACGACAATTTTGTATGTATATTAATGACATGAGAGAAATGTTGCATGAAAGTGGAAGCGAAGGGATAACTGTTGACGATACTAAGCTATGTCTTTGCTTCTGTTTTAATAGCTGAGAGTAGAGTGGATTTGCAAAATAGCCTCGATTCTGTTCATGATTATTGTCAAATGTGGAAGGGTTAAAGCCCAAAGGTTGTCCTTAGATGATATTCGGTTTTATGGTGAATCAATTTTTGAGGTAGTAGGATATTTCTCATATTTAGGTTTTCTAGTACATGGAAATTTTCAAGCACAATATTTAGCTGACAGGGGGTTACGAGCACTATGTTCAATTCAAGGTATAGCGTATGAATTGATTGACCCCAAACCAGAACTATTATGTATGTTATTTGATAGAATTATGAATTACTTTACTCATGTGAATTACGGGGACTCCACACTGCTACGGCGGTGGGGAGGGTACATCTGAAATTTTGTAAATGGGTTTTGAAAGTGTCTAAATCAACAACCAATGAAATAGTATACGGGGAATTTCCCACTAATTTTAGAAAAAAGATACATATGGTGAAATACTGGCTAAAAAATGTACTTGGAGAATAAATCTAGTGATTCAGAAAATTTATAAAATAATGTTACTCACTATCACTGCAGATAATACAATTGTTAACTGGGCTGCTCTAGTAAAAAATATGTTACTTAATTTGGGATTTGGCTATGCCTGGATACAACAGGGTGTTGCAAATAGAAGTTTTTTATGTTTTATTTAAACGGATATCACATGATCAATACATCCAACATTGGTCTATTTCGGTAAGTACCAGGTCGAGCTTTAATTATACAAGAAACCACTTCGGATGGCAAAAATTATTTTCATATGGTAACAAATTGTAAACACGGAATTGTTCTTATGAGACACTAACAGATGTAATTCAGGACACAGGGAGAAATCGTAGACCATATTACAAAGAACCATGTCCAACATGTATTGTCCTAGGAGATGAATTTCATTGTTTGTTTGTATGTAAGAACACACGTCACATCAGACATATGCATTCCGTCAATGGCAGGTGTAGTTCCCTATACTACCCCTGCCGGTGATGAGCCTGCTTAGACCTTTTTGGGACCCCACTCCAGGGAGACACACGTGCCTCGCGCGCAACACCCCCCAAGCTTAGACATCAAAGATAACCGTAAAACGCCGGCAATCAGACGGCACTGTCTGGGCTGGGAACGTCAAGCCAAGTGACAGTTTACGCGAAGCGATGCGAGAACTTGGCCAGCGCTGTTCCAACGTTGTGACAGCGTCGATGATAATGGCCCAATGTTGAGGCAGCACTGTGCCCTTGCCATCTACGAAATGGTATTTGTACAGCCTATCACACAATTATCTGATAATAGAGTGTGCACAGCTGGATTATACAGTCAAATATTGCCACCTCTGATTAAAAATTGAATAATTAGAGCCTAAAACGGGTGATTACATCAGTTAATATATAAAAACGGTTTAAACAGTGGCTAAAGTCATTCTTGTGATTTTGTATCGATTTTGTACCAGCAGTGATTCAAGTATCACCAGCAGTGATTCGAGTATCAACAAAGCTGAAAGTGAAAGTAACTGCCACAATGGGGAAAACTACGATTATTAGCAGTTCTCTTGGTGCCGGTATAGGTATTCGCTTTAAAAATAGGATCAGGAAAACATGTACCTATGTCAAACATGGGGCCTCTATTGACAGAATACAAGGACAGTGATAAATTTGTTTTCCTATGCGGAACCAATGATCTGGCAAATAATACACTTGGTCAGACTGTTATCAAATAGACAAGGCGCTGGCTCTAAATCGAGAAGCCCAGATATATGTTGCAGGATTACCACTACGCTGGGACAAACCTGAGATAAATGATAGCATATTAAATCTGAATGCTCCCCTTGAGCATAAGTCAAAGAGTGTAGGTAGAGTAAATTATATTAACAACAACATCTTCACTCGATGCCGCAGGACTCACTACAGCGTAGATAAACTACATTTAAACAACCAAGGGAAAGATTTGATGTCACGTAATATTGAAATGGTGGTAAATTTTCACACACCGAAGAACTTTCCTCAGAGTTAGTGAACAATTTTCCAGACAATCACGTGCCTAAAAATTCGCCTGAGTGTCATCGTGTGAACATACTGTCTTGGAACATCCGCGGAATAATGGATAAATTACAAAACAAACAGTTATGTGAGTACATTTGTCAGCATGATATCGTTTGTTTAGTTGAAAGTATGCTAGACTCCCAGAAGACTATCCACTTCTCAAGTTATACTGTGTATAATTTTGCACGGCAAGTAAGACATAAAAAAGCGAAGCGCTGTTCTGGTGGTATAGCTGTTTAATCGGCTGACCAAACATATCGAAATTAAAAGAGTAAATGAGTGCTTGGTGTGGATCACATTTAAGAGCAGTGCTAATACAAATACTAAAAAAAGAATAATGATTGGTGTCGTTTATGTACCACCAATAGATTCGAGTCATAATGGCATAAAGCAAGATAGTTTTGACATTATTGAACTCGAACATAGTAAATGTGCAAACAATTATGATATTTTTCTTTGTGGGGATTTCAATGTACGCACAAGTACCTTACAGGATATTATAACAGATGAATTTACTGCTTTTAACGGTGGTCAGCCAAACTTTGTATGCTCTAATATCTTAGCCGATTGACAGCGTTATAATATGGACACTAAGGCAAACACCTATGGTGAACTGTTATTAGAACTTTGTAAGAATACAAGTCTTATTATTGCAAATGGTAGAATTTACCAGGATAAACACCTAAATTAGTCGAATCCGACCATTGTCCTATCGAGTTTGGTCTGGAAATTGAACCACCTTGTAATAGACATGAATCCGTGAAAGATTATGACCATGTGACTGTGTATAAAGCATATTATAAATATATTTGGAATGTATCGCGAACTGACCAATATAAAATATCTCTACGAGGAGATGAGTGTAATAATAGATCAACTGATATTAAATGCCAACACTGATCGATCAAGCGATTATATATGTAGCCTCATACATAAGCTTATCATTACTGCATCTTCTGGCATTTAAAAAAAAGTCAGCATTAACAAGAATAACAGCTCCATGAAACAGATGCCAACCAATGCCTGGTTTGATTCTGAATGAAATGAGCTTAGAAAAACTATAAATACTTATGCAAAGCGGTCAAATTTAACTCACACCGACAACAAAAATTACTACCATAACTTATGCAACAATCACAAACGCATGATCCAAAGAAAAAAGCGAAACTATAATACAAATTTGAAAATAAATCTTGAAGAGATGTGTAGTAACAATCCAAAAGATTATTGGGGTTTCTGGAAATGCCTGCAACGGCAGAACCTTAGCGAAAGCACAATTGAACTATACCAATTTTACAATTGTTTTTTAAAACAAAGTGAGCCACCTACCGGTCAAAACGAAAATACAAAATTAAAAAAATACAACAAAAATACCTGATGATAGATATAATTACGACATATCGGATGACATTCTCAATGGTAAAATTCAATTGGACGAAGTAGAGAAAGCTCTAAGTAGAATAAGAAAAGGTGAAGCGTCGGGAATTGACGGAATTCCGATTGAGTTATATTCTTCGAACATTAAATATTTCACACCTTTACTGACAACATTATTCAATACCATTTTCGATTCGGCAGATTATCCAGATGACTGGGCACAAGGGTTGATATACCCAGTTCACAAAAAGGGTGATAAGTCAGATCCACAGAACTATCGGAAAATTTCTCTGATTCCCTCTCTTGCAAAAGTTTTTGAATCTGTACTCGAAAATAGATTGTCATTCAAAAACTTAGTGTGCCGTGACGATGATTCTCTACAAAGAGGCTTTAAAAAAGATTGTAGGACATCTGATAATTGATTTGTGTTGTACAATCTGGTTGAAAAGGAAAAAACACGTAAAAACTGCTCTACATTTGTTACATAGATTTGACCAAAGCTTTCGATTATTTAAACAGAGATGTACTTATCCTGAAACTGCAGCAGCGCAATGTCGACGGCAAAGATCTGAATACAATCAAATCTATGTTTCTTAAAGCAGCCCCTTGGGATGACATCAATTTTCGTTTTTAATTCCGCACTGATGTAGTGTATCCCACGGATCATGTTTTTATTTTTTTCAGAATTTTCACATTTTTACAAATATTTTTAATGAACATTTCTATGAAACCAGAAGTAACCCAAACAAACTATTTGTATAACTGAAGGACGATTGAATGTTTTCACAGCATTGGGCCACATGCTGATGGCATCGGCCCAGCGTTGGCTAGACAATCAGTGCTGCAGGTGTGTCCTCCCGTGTCCTGACTTTGTTTACATGGCAATATACGTCCTGGAAATACAACTATTTCGCTCTTTTTCGGTGCTTTAAAATAGTTTTTTGACTTTTTCGTCTTTTTAGTTAAGATCAGTAGGCTATATAGCTTCATATAAATTAAATTTTCAAAATTGAAAACATTGAAAATGTCTCATCCCAAGGGGTCGCTTTAAATCTAGCAGTCGAGTTAAATGGGATGGCAAGATTAGCAAGCCTATTAAAAACCGTTATGGTGTCATGCAGGGAGGTGTCTTAAGCAGCAAACTTTTCAATGAATTCCTGCAGGATGTCGGACAATATTTAAATCCTTAATATGGTCTTAAGATAGGAGACATATACATTGCGTACCTCCTATTTGCCGACGACATAGTCCTCTTTTCAGAATTTGCAGAGAGCTTACAGGCACAAATTGACTTATTTTACAAGTACTGTGAAATATGGAATCTGATAATAAGCATTGCTAAAACAAAAATAGTGATTTATAACCAAATATATGCTAAACATCCATTTTCTTTCACGCTGGCCGAAAATACGCTTGAAATCGTGGACAAATATAAATATGTTGGTGTAGTAATAATAAAAATATATTTGTAAAAAAACATTCGTATCTGGCTGAACAAGCCCGCAAAGCAATATTCACAATTAGAAATTATAGTCACAACTTACGACATCTTACGCCAAAATTGTCTCTATAAGTATTCCAAGCCCAAATAGAGCACATACTGATGTATGGTAGCGAGGTACTATTTATTGGTAAAGAAATATTGGACTTTAAGACAGTCCATTTATCATTCTTGAAAAATATGCTTGGAGTCAAACAACAAACCACATCAGTTACTCTTTCTAAAACAACAAATTCTAGCTTTGAAATACTGGATTTGCTTGATTTCCTTGCCTAGAAGCTGTTATTTGAGAATCGTGTACAACTCACTGGCGTCTCTTGACTTTATTGGTGAAACAAATTGGTGCTCTCACATCAGGTCATTATTATACCGTACAAACAACTGCGACGTTTGGGATAATCATAGGGTAGAAAATTCCAATCGTCTCATCAAACAAGTTAAATTATGTTTGATTAATACATATAAAGTTGATTGGTCTTTCAAAGCCCGAAACTCCATAAATTTACGAATGAACATAAAGTTCAAATTCGACCACTCGCTAGAAGAATATCTGTTTTACATCCCCGACACAAGGTGGATAAAGGCACTATCAAGATTAAGAATGAGCTCACATATGCTAGAAATTGAACGATAAAGGCATGTCAAGCCGCAAAAAATACCACTAGAACAGCGCATATATCAAAGATGTACACCAAACTCTGTTGATGACGAAATTCACTTTTTAATTCCTTGTTCTTACTTCGCTACACAGAGAACTAGTCTACTTGTCGAAAGCAAACTACACAACACTGAATTTGATTCACTCTCAAACAACGACAAATTTATATACATTATGTCATCTACACATCGACCGTTAGTAATATGCTTAGCAAAATACACCTACACCTGTTTTTAAACCTTAAGCATGCCACATATCGGCTCATAATAAACGGTTGTTATTACGTTACATTGTTATCTGGAACAATTATAAGTCACCTGTTTCTATATCATCCATATTTCATGATCTGACTTAGCGTATCAAGACGGCTGTTGCTCTCGAATCTTATTATTTGTTTTTTTAGGGCCGGCTAGGGACGTTTCCGTCGCCTTTGTTATCAGACGAGGTGGGGGCTTATGGAGGATCTCAGAGTTGCTAACTCAACAGATTTTCTCTATGAGGTCGGGAATGTGTTTCTTCAATTGTAACTGCGCGTATGTGGTACTAACTGGGTCGTGATTGAAATGGTATGAACTAAACAATAAAGTGAATTAAAATAAGATGTACAGTTATTGTGGGAAGGCCAATATTGTAGATAATAAATCACTGTTTAATTATATAAACTGTAATGCTATTGTGTGAGAAACATGTCTTGAGTGAATGGCACACATAATTATTACCCATAATTTGTATTGTTATCACATCACTAAGTCTGCAACACTCGATAATATCAAGGAATCTCCGGGCACATAGCGACTGTGCGTGCATGGTCACATGGCTCGGAGATACTTGTCTCGCGTACTTCTACATTTATTACATTTACCTGAGATTATGTTTCATTTTTAAAGTACTATATAATCCTAAACGTCGTTTTACCAAATCACTGTACATACTCCAGTACCATAATTATGCAAACTTAATGCTATTGTGTGAGTGCCATGTCCTGCGTGAATGGCACACATAATTATTATCCGTAATTTGTATTGTTATTGCAACACTAAGTCTGAAACACTCGATAATATCAAGGAGTCTCCGGGCACATAGCGACTGTGCGTGCATGGTCACATGGCTCGGAGTTACTTGTTTCGCGGACTTTTTATTACATTTACCTGAGATTATGTTTGATTTTTAAAGTACTATAAAACCCTTAACGTCGTTTGATCACTGTACATACTCACTGTACATACTCCAGTACCAAAATTATGCATTTGTATATCTTTAGGTTTCTACGCTGTCCAGAGTGTCTTTTTTGCTGTCATATATGATTTGTGGCTCATACATAGTAGCTATTTTATCTCTGGTTTTGGTGCAGGAAACAAAATGATAGACCCCCTACGTTCACATATATTGTTCAAGTAGTAATTAATTATCTGTTATTTTATCGCAATATCCAGTGTTTTACTATGGCAATGCCTTTTAACATGATTTTCACTCTGTATGTGATACCATGTAAATTGTCGTGTGATTTTAGCAAATTAACCAAATTGTATATGCATGTACATTATATTCTATCATTTTTATGACAAATAAGTCAGTAATGACTTTTCTTTATGTCAATAAATATCTATCTCTATCTCTATCGATATAATCCCCCTAATTATCTACTTATGAACGAAAACGCAGGGAAAACATGTGGTTTCATTTTGAAAAATAATACGTAATTTCGTAATTAAATGAGCTTATACAAAGGTAAGAAAATAATTTAGAAGGTTATTTGTAATAATGGTAAAATATGTATGCTATGTGTGTCATAGGCCTACATGCTAGGACACACACACATGCCCGCACACACGCACGCACACACACAAAGACACAGACAGACACATGTTCACGTTTTTTTCTGTTACCACTCTATTTTACGCGTCAAGCATGCACATGTTTATATGTTTATATGTATGCACACATATTGTAAATCTATTGCTGAATAAACGTACTTATATCGATATCATACACTAACCTGTTTATACCTGTGGGCCTACATTTATTTCCCTTTCCAGTGGTGTATTTGCAATTCACTATATGAGGTGTCTATTTGATAATTTGAATGCCAGCTGCCTACATCAAAAACTAGATAATTCATTTGTTATGTGTTGTGTGTGGGTTGTAGTTATGTTTGAGATCTCAGTCAGCCTAATAAAAGTGAACACATATCGATCGGAATCTGTCTGTTGTGTGCGGAGGGGGGGGGGGGTTGGGGGGTGGTGTTGGAAATAGTCCAGGAGTTGGGTGGGTGTAGCCTCAATGGCTGAAACAGGTTTTAGCCACAGATTGACCGCGTACAAATTAGTGGGACATTTCTTTAGACTGTCATATCTGAAAATATCACTCAATAATCAGGTCGAAAATAGGTGTTTTAGAATCAGTAACATTCCAGTTCCATGCCTGCATGCTCAGCTCAGAGGTAGCACAGTCATTAAAAAGTTATGGACATTTTTCGGACCTTGGCGTCGAGATCCCTCTCAGTCACCGCCATGTTGAGTTTTTCGGGTAAAGCAAGTACATCAATCCACGGCCTCGGACAGGACGACACGGCTAGGGTGGGTGGTGGAGGGGGTGTCAAGCAAACACTAGCCATGAATCATTCAATAGTGGACCTACTTTTATCTGTTAGTTAGTTTTTTTATCACGTGACGATCAATACAGGATAGAGTTTCGACGCGATTTCTAAAGCCTGTATCAACACCTCCTTCGTCACAAGCAGCATGCATCACTGTGTGCTGCTCTGCAAAGCTAGAAGGTAGTATCTGCTTACTGCACGCCATCAAAGCTAAAAGGTAGTATCTGCTTACTGCACGCCATCCAAGCTAAAAGGCAGTATCTGCTTACTGCACGCCATCAAAGCTAAAAGCTAGTATCTGCTTACTGCACGCCATCAAAGCTAAAAGGTAGCATCTGCTTACTGCACGCCATCAAAGCTAAAAGGCAGTATCTGCTTACTGCACGCCATCCAAGCTAAAAGCTAGTATCTGCTTACTGCACGCCATCCAAGCTAAAAGGTAGTATCTGCCAGGCGCGTAGCCAGCCGTACGCCAGTACGCACGTGCTTACACATTGTAAGGGAGAGTGCAATAAATGTTTCTCTTTTCAATGACAGTCACAAATTCACAACATGTATGATAGTGCCGCTAAACTTGCCGTGGACGAGCCCACTGGCCACGACGTAAAGATATGGGGCGGCTGGGGCCGTGGATTACTACATTCGTTTTACCCGGGAGAATCAACTTTTATTAACCAGGCAGTCACTGAGATCGATATCCACCCCAAGGTATTATAATTTTATTATAATCCTATTATCTTATTATTATTACTATAATCTGTGGCAGTTCTCTTTCAGCAACGTTATGGGGCTAATTCTAAACGATCTCTAGCCCCCTCCACACACTCTAGCCTGTAGGGACGGCCGCCTACGTGTCCATGCCAGTGGCGGATCCAGGTTCTGAAAAAAGGGGGTTTTGGCTTGCCCCCAATTTTTTTTTGAAAATTTAAGCCAATTTAGGGAACTTTTACAAGTATTTGCCAAACAATAGGGGGCGCGCGCCTCGTGCGCCCCATAGGGGGCGCGCGCCTCGTGCGCCCCCTCCCCCCTGGATCCGCCACTGCATGCTCTGTGTAGATCAGTGAGGGGATCACCTGGTCTAGGGTAAGCTTAGTGTCTGTGGGCCTATATATGTCACAGGGGACTGTCTCCAGGGGTTGGTGTTGTGATCCTCCGGTAAGCTCGTTTGACAGCTACCCTATTAGTGTTCAGTGGGTTCAATCAACGGGGTGTAAACAACTCGTAACAATATATCTTCACATTTGGTCAGATGAACATTTATTAAGTCCGATCACATGAACGACCAAACCAATCAAATAAAGAACAAGAAAAGAAAACCCCACTTTAGAATTGGCAGAGTTCAGTGGCTGCCTAAGCCGCCGAACAGTCACACAAATCACAATATCTAATTTCACTCCACCCATGACGCTGTAACCGTGAGCACTGGTGTTAACATGCTCACTCGTCGAAGGTTAAACGTGAAAAGAAATTAACACTGAAGATTTGCTCCCAAACAGGATTGCAAATTGTAAATCACGGACAGGAAGTTGCAACAGGCTATTCACCAGATGTCGCTCATGACTTTCCAAAGCCATGACACCTGGTGAAAAAGCCTCTGCCACATACTCCCCTCAATTAAAAAATGATGTCTCCATCACTGGCAATGTTAAACAAATTATTACTAGTCATAGCCCTTGCTTAGCCCTTTGATATAATGTTTATTAGAGCATTGTATGCATCTTCGGATGGGCCAAACTGTTTCATTAAAGTTGTCAAATAATCAGCTTTCTGTTGCCAGTCTGGAATGGGTGGAGAAGCATTAAGTGACTGAACAAAATCACCCGACCTTAACCAAGCTGGTGGTCTACGATCACGCTTCGATCGTCTAGGGAGATCCAAGTCTGCTTCTGGCAATACTGGCGGTAAAACATCATGGTCATCAACATCTGCCTCATTCAAATTTGCTTGAGGCATGTCTTGCTCGTCGTCCAAGGCAGGTGGTTCATCACCAGCGATAGGCTGAGCATCTCTAACTATATTATCGTGAGTGGCTATGTCTGATAAGGACTTATTTGGATCAATCACAGGATCTACTATTTCTTGCTGTAAAATGTCTAGATCTATACTTCCATGATCATCTATCAGAATCGGAGTATCATCATCAGATGAAGCATCATCTGTGGACTGCTTAGGACCATCAGATATTTCCTTACAGGTAGTCTGCTCCTCAGTGGACATGTTATCCTCTGAATTGGTTATGGGTAGAGATCCTATGGGCAACAAGTGGTTCCGATGCAGAGTCCTACGTTCAGGTTCCCATTTATTCGCAATTTTGTGCTTGCCCTCATATGCAAGAATACGAACAAGTACTCTATCTCCTACCCTAACAGCACCAGCCCTAGCATGTCTATCATAAGTTGTTTTCTGTCGAGTGGCAGCTTTGCTTGCTTCCTGTGATGCAAGTTGGTAAGAGTCCTTCAGAGTATTTCTTAGATTATCGATAAATTTTGCATGACCTCCCTTCCCCTCCTGAAAATCTGGCAATCCCAGGGCCAGGTCTATAGGTAGCCTCGGCTCTCTCCCAAACATCAACAAGAATGGCGAATGTTTAGTAGAGTCATGCTTGGTAGCATTGTAGGCATGTACTAACGGTCCTACGTGGGATTTCCAGTCAGGTTTCTCTTTGGGATCCAAGGTACCGAGCAAATTTAAAAGAGTCTGATTAAACCTTTCAGTTACCCCATTACCCATGGGATGGTATGGTGTAGTTACAGACCTTTCAATGCCAGTCATTTTGCACAGTTCGCTGATGACCTTGCCAGTGAAATTTGCACCTTGATCACTGTGTAATCTTAAAGGGTAGCCATAATGAACGAAGTAGTTTTTAAACAATGCATTCGCAGTAGTTTTAGCAGTCTGGTTTTTGGTTGGGATGGCCTGGGCGTATTTGGTAAAATGATCCACCACAACCAAAATATTTTCAAAGCCACCTTTGGAAGTTTCCAAGGAGAGGTAGTCCATGCAGACTAGCTCCATAGGCTGTGTACTTGTTATGTTGACTAAAGGTTCTTTAAAATGAGATGGTGTTTTTCTCATAATGCATCTGGTGCACTTGTGTACCTAATCATCTACGTCGGTAGCCATACGCGGCCAGAAGAACCGATCTCTCAGGAGATTTAAGGTTCTATCGCGTCCTAAGTGACCCATATCGTCATGCAAACCTCTGATTGCTTGAGCTCTGTATGATTTTGGAAGAACTAGTTGCAATTTCTTCTTACCATCAACAATCGTTGAACGGTAAAGTACTCCGCGTTGGAGTTCGAAATTGTCTACAGAACGGTAAAGTTGTAAAGTTTCTTTGTGAGCATATTTATTTTTCCTCAGTTTTTCACCATTGGTTACACAGCGGTGAATAGGAAAAACATGGGGATCATCTAATTGAATTTTCCTCCAATCTTTGGGATTGAATTCTCCATGTACATCCAAGTCTTTCGCTATTAAAGCAGAAAAACAAACTACATTTACCCATGGACTGTAAATGGCCGACTTGCACAGAGATTCAACAGCTGCCGAACTCATTTCTCGTCTGTCTGGATTTGCAAGTCTCGATAGACCGTCCGCATCTGCGTTAGACTTTCCAGGTCTGTATTTCAAAGTAAAGTTATAAGCTGCTAAAGCAGCTAGCCATCTGTGGCCAGTAGCATCAAATTTAGCACTAGTTAGGACATATGTCAGTGGATTGTTATCCGTCAGCACAGAAAATTCATGGCCATATAGGTAATCATTGAATTTTTCTGTCACTGACCATTTCAAAGCCAGGAATTCTAGCTTGTGAGCTGGGTAGTTCCTCTCAGATTGGCTCAAACCTCGACTAGCATAGGATATGACCCTTTCCATCCCGTCACTCTCCTGACACAGCACAGCACCTAGACCGGATGCACAAGCATCCACATGAAGGACAAATGGTCTTTCATAGTCTGGGTATGCAAGAATAGGTGGGGACATTAATCTATCTCTCAGGGAATTAAAAGCACTTTGCTCTTCTTCCCCCCATTTCCAATTGGCCGATTTAGCTGCTAACTTTCCCTTTTTGCCCATAACGCCAACAAGTAAATTTGTCAAAGGTTTCGCAATAATTGAAAAATCCTTCACAAAACGGCGATAATACCCAGCAAAACCGAGAAATTCCCTTACTTTAGCAGCATCAGTTGGGACAGGCCAATGCTTGATCTTCTCTACTTTTTGAGGATCTGTCTCTACTCCTGAACTAGATACTACATGACCACCATAAACTACTTTGTTCTTAAAGAAAGAACATTTCTGGGGATTGAGCTTTAGGTTATGTTCCCTGATCTTTTGGAACACACGCCTAAGCTTGTCTAAGTGGTCTGGAAATTTTTTGCCTGGAACAAGTATGTCATCTATGAAGGTAAAACAGTCTACCATGTGAAGTTCGCCCATTACTCGCTCCATCAACCTTTGGAAGGTCGCGGGCGCATTGGTTAAACCAAAGGGCATTCGTTTAAACTCCCAGAATCCCATTGGACCTGTAGTGAAAGCGGTTTTAGCTTGGTCGTTATCCTCAACTTCCACTTGGTAGAAGCCACTCCTCATGTCAAGTGATGAAAAGTATGTGTTACCTGCCAAGTTGTCTATCAGCTCGTCAATCCTTGGAAGGGCATAGGAATCTTTAACAGTCCTCAAGTTCAATTGCCTGTAATCTATGCAAAAGCGAAGACTGCCATTGCTCTTTCTTACCAAGACCACAGGCGAGGCCCAAGGACTGGCTGAGGGTTTAATTATCCCTGTATCTAATAACTTCTGCAAATGATCTTTTACCTCCTTGATCATTCCAGGAGGTATACGACGGTGTCTTTGTTTGAAAGGTGCGTCGTTGTTTAGCACAATGGGGTGTTTTACTGTGCTAACATGGCCAATGTCAAAATCACTGTGAGAAAATATGTCTTTATTTTTTACTAAAAGATCACGAGCTTGGGATAATTCTGAGCTGCTAAGACTCGCATCCTCAAAATTGAATTGATCTAGGAATATTTGATCGTCTGTCTTAACATTCTCATCTGTTGGACAAGTGTCAAGGACTACTTGCTGCAGCTCACACACAAGTTGATGTGGCTGAATTAAAAGTGGGTGTGTGGACATATTACTAATCTCAACAGGCACTATAGCCTTATCTCCATTGTACCACACAACAAAAAGTGCAATTTCTACAGCAGCAGGCAAATTAGCTTCCACTGCAGAATGAACCATGCAGAGACCTTCACTAAAATGTACTCCTTTAGCAATTGCACAATCTACTGTAATGCCTTGGTTACGAGGAATACGCACAGTTTCAGACACGGCACTTTTCAAAACACCTAAGCGTCCCTTCCTTTTACCTAGATCTTTCCGAAATCGATGGATACTTTTAAAAGCTAAATTCCAGGTGGATGTTAATGCAGGGTAAGCTCGTTTTGGTGGATTACTTTTTGAAAGATCATCCATCAAAGGCTTCAATACATTAGTTCCCTATAAGATAGGAACCTTTGCATTGTAGGGTGTATCTGGAACAACTAATAGTAGAACATTATGAGTGGAATCTTCTATACCAGGAATTTGTAGGACTGCTTCAGTATAGCCGAAATATGGTAGATCTTGGCCATCTGCACACTCTATATGCAACATGTCAGCTAAGGGGTAAAGTACAGAATCTTTCATCTGTGAATGACATTTCAAGCTTACTGTTGAAACAGTTGAGCCTGTGTCGAGTAGTGACTTATAAACGTTACTATTCAAGTTTATATTAGTCTCGTTAGGTGCACCAAATAAATCAGGTGGATTATCTACGGAGTCTGATTTGGGACCTTCTACCTGTACACTAGCTATTTGTCCCTCAATGCTAGTGGTTTCTAGTTTTTTGATGAATGTTTTTTTATCAGTCGTGGACACTGCCTCTTAAAGTGCCCAGGTAAATGGCAGTAATGGCATAAGGGGTCATTATTATCAGTCTGATCATAGTTTCGACTGGGTGGTTTCGAAACTGAGGACCTCTGGCCTTTATTATAATCTCCCTGATCATTACGAGAGGAATATTGAGGTCTTTTATGAGCAGAGTCTGATAACTTCCTGACATCTGTCTGCAAGCCGTCCAACCTATGGCTAAGTTTGGCTATTAAATCCTTTAGCTCTGTATTGGCAGCATCTGATTTCTTACAATCTGCACTAATGGACATCTTGCCTGCTGGGCCAGATGCTCGGGAATCACTGGTGGAAGCACGTAGCTTGCCATCAGTCTCCACTATCCTTAATTCAAGCCTTAGTTTATCAAAATCTGTGATAGAATCAAATTTATGTTCTGTGCCAGCCCGTAATTCTGGCCTAAGACCAGACCAAAACTGCTCACAGAGCATTTCATTAGCATCCTTAGGCTCCACTTTACCAAGCTTTTTGGCTTGATCTAGTAGTTCCTCCAGCCTACTACTCCAAGTAAGTACATCTTCTCCTTGAGATTGAGATGCACAATAAGAGTTTTTCATTATATGACGCTTACGAGAAGCTAGCCCAAATGTGTCTTCTAATTTATCCAATATTTGAGGTACCCTGGCCTCAATGCCTAATCTCATAGATATGCGGGCTGCCTCTCCACGAAGAGATTTACGGACAGATTTTAAGATCTGTTGCTCTGAATAACTACCATCTTTCATAATATAATCTACTTCGTATCTCCAAAGATCATAACTAGTGTCCTTTACTCCTCCAGAGAAAACAGAAATATTTAATTTCTCTGGGACTGTCACGTGAACCGATGGGGTAGGACTACTGGGACTGGACTTATCTGGCTCCTGCTTGACCAAACTAGCGGTGTCAGGAATTTTACCAGATGATTTTAAGTGTTGCAGCATCCATGACTGCAATTCTTCGGGGTTAGATGCTTTTGGTTTTACACCCATTTCAGCGAATATTTTAATCAAACCCTTCCCCTCTTCGTCAGAAAAAGTGGCCATAATTTATTTTATGACGAACAGCAAGGTTATGACTAGTAGAAAGTTTTGAATTGATTAACAACGTAGTGTCAAAGCAATAGCTAATCAATTATAGTCTCATTTGGACTTCAAATGTTGTATTAACGAGAAGTTATGCGACTATTTCAAGACTATGTAAACAGTAATTACTCGTAAATGAGACTTATGAATACAATTTTGAATAGTTTTCAATCTTCAGTTAATTCAAAAATAAACATTGATTAGTTATGCTTGGTCGGAATGACGACTGCACAAGTGATAACTTTCAAATTAGTGGAACGAAATTTCCAATATAGTCTAATCCAAGAGAATTATGTGAAGAACAGCAAAATTTAAATACTGTAAAATAATGCTTCTTACAAATTAAAATTTCTATGAATCGAAATTTCAATCAATTATTCAACAATATCGAAATCAGAACTTTAAAGTCAATAATGTTACTTTTAAGTATCTAAATGCGCATGAATTGCGGATATTTAATGTAATACTGGTGAAAGTTATGTGCAACTACCGTCTGTCTTTTTTCTCTGAGACAGCAGATGCTATTATTATTCACATTCAACCACTGTCTGATTTTTTTAGACAGTAAGTTATAAATATTGCATATACAACCGCAGTTTTTTTTTTTTTTTGACTGCTTAAATACAGAGTTGAATATCAGCAATATTGTACAAATGTTCACAAAATGACGGAAACGACTAGTTCATAATATAAAGCTGGGGTTTAAACAACACAAGCTGGCTGCAAATTTCTGGCAATGTGATGAGCTGTCAGACAGCTGTCAAAGTTCCCCGTGATGTCAGTGAAACGTTTTAAACGTTGCTGCTTAAATACAGAGTTGAATATCAGCAATATTGTACAAATGTTCACAAAATGACGAAAACGACTAGTTCATAATATAAAGCTGGGGTTTAAACAACACAAGCTGGCTGCAAATTTCTGGCAATGTGATGAGCTGTCAGACAGCTGTCAAAGTTCCCCGTGATGTCAGTGAGACGTTTTAAACGTCAAAAAATGTACTGACCACCACGGAATGTTCACTCTGCAGAGCCCACAAGTGTGCGGGTCAATGAATGAAGTCCGTATAGCGCGCTGCACACCGGCGTTTTGCTGTCAAATCACTGCGTCCACTGATGCGAGACTGTAGAAATTGAACAGGTACCACCGTCTTGATACTGAAGTGTGACAGATAGTTTTCACACTGCCTCCTCCCGCGGTTAAACGCTGTCTCCTGGCAGTATCACCAACAAACAATCAATGCCACGAGAATCACACGTTCCAAATAATGCCACTTGAAAAACGTCATAAGTGAAAAAAATCAAGTGAAGGTATAGACACACACACAAACCGCTGATCCGTTGCTGGGCGCCATTGTCACAGGGGACTGTCTCCAGGGGGTGGTGTTGTGATCCTCCGGTAAGCTCGTTTGACAGCTACCCTATTAGTGTTCAGTGGGTTCAATCAGCGGGGTGTAAACAACTCGTAACAATATATCTTCACATTTGGTCAGATGAACATTTATTAAGTCCGATCACATGAACGACCAAACCAATCAAATAAAGAACAAGAAAAGAAAACCCCACTTTGAAATTGGCAGAGTTCAGTGGCTGCCTAAGCCGCCGAACAGACACACAAATCACAATATCTAATTTCACTCCACCCATGACGCTGTAACCATGAGCACTGGTGTTAACATGCTCACTCGTCGAAGGTTAAACGTGAAAAGAAATTAACACTGAAGATTTGCTCCCAAACAGGATTGCAAATTGTAAATCACGGACAGGAAGTTGCAACAGGCTATTCACCAGATGTCGCTCATGACTTTCCAAAGCCATGACACCTGGTGAGAAAGCCTCTGCCACATATAGGCCTATCATTACTTTAAGGCCTGGATTATAACTGTTAAAAGGGCCCAATTGGCAGTATGTTGTTTGTATTAGGCTATGCATGTACAAAGAAGAGTCCTAGCTCTACATGTAGGTCTCAGAGGTCTACCCAGCAAGCACATAACGTTGAACTAATATTGGTTTATTGGTAGCTATCTTTAAAGGGCTCGTAGACGATGGACCAGCATTGCGCCAACATTGGTTTAACGTGTGGTGGTTGCTGGGTAGAGTAAAACGTATTTGCCATTCAATTCAATTACTAGGGGAGGGGGGGGGCTGAAGTTTTTGAACTGGACAAATTATTTATTTCACCTCCTATCTGCAATATTTTATTTATTTCACACTCTGCCTCACGCAAAATATGTATTTGCCTTTCTTCGATTTTTTTTCCAATCCACAATATTGATCCTAAATTAGGCTTAGTATTAATGTGGGGGTCAAGGAGACGAGCGAAAAAAGGATTTACATTTATTATGTATGGCTAAAAAAAAATTGAAGGCCATTAAATATTTATTTACAACATGTCCTTAAGACAATAATTTATTTCATTAAAATTTAATCTCAAAAATTTACTTTAAAAATACTCCAGCCCCCCCCCCCCCCTGGCGATTGAATGGTGGCCCCCTTATGACCAATCACAGAATGTCCAGCTTAGCTTTTATTCGTGCTCACAAAGACACCACGTAGCCTACATAGTGGACGAATTTGCATCTAAGAAAGCAAGGCCATTGGCTTACTTATTTAATCCTTAGACCTACTGATCAATAGTAAATCTTATAAAAATTCGGCGCGCCCCTATGTCAATTTGAGTGAAATGCTTGATCCGCCATGTCTGCTTTAAAAGCAGTTTATCTATAGATAATCGTACTTGACAGAAAAGAATCAGTAGATTTTAATCTATAATCACTCAGTAAAATGATTTAAATTATACAAAAACTATAATTCAATTTTGGTATTCAATTTTGAAATTTTACAAAAATATTATAAAAAAAATCAAAGTTTATAAATCAATATCTTTACCGCATGCCACCATTTGCGATTTTTTTCAAATTTTCTTCGGGGGAGACCCCCCGCCGTGTCCGCTGAGCTGCGCGCAGCGGGTATGGGGGCTCCCCCCATAAGATGGCAGCCATGAATTAGGAAAAATCCACTCCATCCCCGTTTCGGAAAAGCTCCGTAAATCCGTACCCCTAGCGTTGTGCGTACACATGGTCATAACCCTGGCTACGCCCCTGTCTGCTTACTGCACGCCATCAAAGCTAAAAGGTAGTATCTGCTTACTGCACGCCATCAAAGCTAAAAGGCAGTAACTGCTTAATGCACACCATCAAAGCTAAAAGGTAGTATCTGCTTACTGCACGCCATCAAAGCTAAAAGGCAGTATCTGCTTACTGCACGCCATCAAAGCTAAAAGGCAGTAACTGCTTAATGCACACCATCAAAGCTAAAAGGTAGTATCTGCTTACTGCACGCCATCAAAGCTAAAAGGCAGTATCTGCACGCCATCAAAGCTAAAAGGTAGTATCTGCTTACTGCACACCATCAAAGCTAAAAGGTAGTATCTGCTTACTGCACGCCATCAAAGCTAAAAGGCAGTATCTGCTTACTGCACGCCATCAAAGCTAAAAGGTAGTATCTGCTTACTGCACACCATCAAAGCTAAAAGGCAGTATCTGCTTACTGCACGCCATCAAAGCTAAAAGGCAGTAACTGCTTAATGCACACCATCAAAGCAAAAAGGTAGTATCTGCTTACTGCACGCCATCAAAGCTAAAAGGCAGTAACTGCTTAATGCACACCATCAAAGCTAAAAGGTAGTATCTGCTTACTGCACGCCATCAAAGCTAAAAGGCAGTATCTGCACGCCATCAAAGCTAAAAGGTAGTATCTGCTTACTGCACACCATCAAAGCTAAAAGGTAGTATCTGCTTACTGCACGCCATCAAAGCTAAAAGGCAGTATCTGCTTACTGCACGCCATCAAAGCTAAAAGGTAGTAACTGCTTAATGCACACCATCAAAGCAAAAAGGCAGTATCTGCTTACTGCACGCCATCAAAGCTAAAAGGCAGTATCTGCTTACTGCACGCCATCAAAGCTAAAAGGCAGTATCTGCTTACGGCACGCCATCAAAGCTAAAAGGTAGTATCTGCTTACTGCACACCATCAAAGCTAAAAGGTAGTATCTGCTTACTGCACGCCATCAAAGCTAAAAGGCAGTATCTGCTTACTGCACGCCATCAAAGCTAAAAGGTAGTATCTGCTTACTGCACACCATCAAAGCTAAAAGGCAGTATCTGCTTACTGCACGCCATCAAAGCTAAAAGGCAGTATCTGCTTACTGCACACCATCAAAGCTAAAAGGTAGTATCTGCTTACTGCACACCATCAAAGCTAAAAGGTAGTATCTGCTTACTGCACGCCATCAAAGCTAAAAGGCAGTATCTGCTTACTGCACGCCATCAAAGCTAAAAGGTAGTATCTGCTTACTGCACACCATCAAAGCTAAAAGGCAGTATCTGCTTACTGCACGCCATCAAAGCTAAAAGGCAGTATCTGCTTACTGCACGCCATCAAAGCTAAAAGGCAGTATCTGCTTACTGCACGCCATCAAAGCTAAAAGGCAGTAACTGCTTAATGCACACCATCAAAGCTAAAAGGCAGTAACTGCTTACTGCACGACATCAAAGCTAAAAGGCAGTATCTGCTTACTGCACGCCATCAAAGCTAAAAGGTAGTATCTGCTTACTGCATGCCATCAAAGCTAAAAGGCAGTATCTGCTTACTGCACGCCATCAAAGCTAAAAGGTAGTATCTGCTTACTGCACGCCATCAAAGCTAAAAGGTAGTATCTGCTTACTGCACGCCATCAAAGCTAAAAGGTAGTATCTGCTTACTGCACGCCATCAAAGCAAAAAGGTAGTATCTGCTTACTGCATGCCATCAAAGCTAAAAGGTAGTATCTGCTTACTGCACGCCATCAAAGCAAAAAGGTAGTATCTGCTTACTGCATGCCATCAAAGCTAAAAGGCAGTATCTGCTTACTGCACGCCATCAAAGCAAAAAGGCAGTATCTGCTTACTGCACGCCATCAAAGCTAAAAGGTAGTATCTGCTTACTGCACGCCATCAAAGCAAAAAGGTAGTATCTGCTTACTGCATGCCATCAAAGCTAAAAGGCAGTATCTGCTTACTGCACGCCATCAAAGCTAAAAGGCAGTATCTGCTTACTGCACGCCATCAAAGCTAAAAGGTAGTATCTGCTTACTGCACGCCATCAAAGCCAAAAGGTAGTATCTGCTTACTGCATGCCATCAAAGCTAAAAGGTAGTATCTGCTTACTGCACGCCATCAAAGCCAAAAGGTAGTATCTGCTTACTGCATGCCATCAAAGCTAAAAGGCAGTATCTGCTTACTGCACGCCATCAAAGCTAAAAGGTAGTATCTGCTTACTGCACGCCATCAAAGCTAAAAGGTAGTATCTGCTTACTGCATGCCATCAAAGCAAAAAGGTAGTATCTGCTTACTGCACGCCATCAAAGCTAAAAGGCAGTATCTGCTTACTGCACGCCATCAAAGCTAGAAGGTAGTATCTGCTTACTGCATGCCATCAAAGCTAAGAGGCAGTATCTGCTTACTGCATGCCATCAAAGCTAAGAGGTAGTATCTGCTTACTGCACGCCATCAAAGCTAAAAGGTAGTATCTGCTTACTGCACGCCATCAAAGCTAAAAGGCAGTATCTGCTTACTGCACGCCATCACTATGGTATATTTTAGATAAACCTCAGGCCAGAGATATTTCGCTAGAGGTAGTATATATAGCCTACCCGGTATGACTGGGCCGACTAACTCATTTACTGTGCGAGGCCCAGTCACACTGACCGCCATTTTGTTTACACAGCCAGCTGTGTAAAAACGACACTCACGCTGATTACCAAAAAACTCGGATGCCAAGAAATTGAGACGAATATTTTAAGTGCCTATGAAAACTAGGCCATTTTCAGCAGGCCTAAAATTGTGGTCGTATTGGAACTTTTAATTTAAAAAATGGTGGTCACTGTGTCAGAGCCTTGCAATGTCATCAGGGTATATATAGCCTACACGTATATTTAACCCTTTAACCGCCAAATTATTCAATTGCAATTTTCACCCACTTGAAGTTGTGTCTCGCTGACGCGATTCACAACTTCAAGTGAGTGTAAATTATTCAAATTGGACAAAATTGATGTTAACTAGATTCAAATCTTGCTGAATAATGTCACTTTTTATCTTTAACAGGTTTAAAAGCTGATGTGTAATGTGCTAATATAAAATGTAAAAAAACGAATATGGACGGCACCGGCGATTAAAGGGTTAAAGCACTGATATATTTATATATAAACCAAGAGACCGAAAGGGTTTTTTTAATCTGAAGTTAATATAAAATGTTTTAGTTGGCTCTTTCCTCTGATGCCCGGAATAGCAAGTGAGATTGTCATATATGTCTTTATATGTGCCATATATGGGGGGATTGGCTATCATGTGACCCTCTCGGAGGGTCACATGATAGCCAATCACCCCATATATAGGAACACTTGTGCCCCATCCTGTGGCAACTTTGATTTATTTGTCACAAATTTATTCATACTATATAAGGGGTGATACATCACCTTTAAAAGCTATAATAATACCAAAATAGAGTGCCCTCACACGTCTAAATAGGCATCTCGTGTTTGCTGTGTCGGGCCACAGGTATTTGCATAGTTATTGATAGCAAACACGGTACATTGACCCAATGTTGGTTTAATGCTGGACCACCGTTTACGACGTTGGACAAACATTAAACCAACATTGGGTCAATGTATCGCGTGTGTTGGGATAGGCCTGGGGTTAACCCTTTAACCGCCGGTGCCGAATATATTCGGGTCTTCATGTTTTATTAGCACAATAAGTATCACATTTTAAACATGTTAAAGATAAAATGTGACATCAACCAGCAAGGTTTGAAAAAAATTGGCTACCATTTTGTCAAATCTGAATAATTTTCACTCACTTGAAGTTGTGGATCGCGTCAGCGAGACACAACTTCAAGAGGGTGAAAATTCAAACTGAATAATTTGGCGGTTAAAGGGTTAATATGAGGATGAGTAAATAAGGCCACCATACTCGCCGTCAAATTAACCAGGATCTCATGATTTTCGGAGATTTCTCCGTCAATTCTGAACCATGTTCTATTCAAATCCTAACAGCCCTGAAAATTTCGTAAAATTATATAGCGTAAAGTTAGACCATTTGACATGTAATGAATTTAAATTACGACGTTCCTCTTTAACCCCATTAAACTAATTTTACAATTTTATTACATGGCAAGTAGTCTAACTTTTGAAATATATTAAATATTATTTTGCGAAATTTTTACCCCTGTCAGGATTTTAATAGAAAATGGCCTCTGCAACATTTTAAGGAAATCGGTTCAAAATTGACGGAGAAATCGCCGAAAATCATGCGATCCTGGTTGATCATTTTTAATTTGACGGAGAGTATATGTTTTTTCTTTTTTTTTTGATGAGCGCGCGCATTAGATTTGGTCCGCGCATTACAAAAAAATCAAAAATAAGCTCTATGTTTTTTTTCTTAAAAGTTTTTTTCCCACCCTCCCTCATTAGATTTTGTATTTTTTCTGATCTAAAACAAAAAAAAACATAGTGGCCTAAAAGTAGTCTACCTGTTATGTGCGCCTCGGGTCATGGTCTACGCGATGATCAGCTTGTCTATAAATACAGGTGGCATTTAGGTAAACTTTATCGTAACTTATCATAATATTTACCATATATTGGGGGAGATCGGGGTTAGTTGAAATACGGGTAATGCGTTACACGGCATCTCAAGCCAGAAGTATATGATCCTTATGAGAACACCTAGTAAAAGCCAGTTGTGTAATAAAGGACTTCATTTTCTATGAAAAGTCAACACATGGTTAGTTGTTCTGGTTTAAGCAAGGATCTTGACATTATCGGTATGGAGCTTATTAAAACATTGCAAATGGCGTTAGTAGAAACATGAAATGGGGTCAGTTGAAAAATAAATGGGCTTAGTTGAAACATGCTTCAACTAGGCCCGATTCATGACCAATTACAATTATATGACACAAAATTAAGCAATCCCGCCATAGATGGCCTAACTGAACGCTATTTATTCAAGAATTATCGTACTCTCACAGGTGTTATCTTACTCCCACAGGTGTTATCGACCACGAGACTTGTACTGATAACTTCCTGTATCGACCAAAACTTGTCAACAATTCATTCTGCGGTTGCGAATTATTTACGTTTACTGACGCATCGTAGTCTAAATATTTTAATTATCAGTTAAACATGTGGGTGCCGATACAGGCACTCGCCTTCCACAAATTCCAGCTTTGTTCCAACTAACTCCGTATGTGGGGTTATTTGGAACAGTCAACAAGGTGTCATATATATATGAGGGATGCTCCATAATAACATTTTTTCTGATCGATTGCTCTAGGAAAATCTCGTGGGTCCAAATCCTCCATAGTTTGATCAAGTTCAAAGATCAGGGATGTTTATAACGACGTATATATACGGTTTTAGCAGCACAAGGGTCAAATCAATGTCTTATGTTTCCTGATAAACGCCAGTTATGATTCATACACGCATGAAATCCTCTTAAAATCACGCTTTCTCCACACATAGATGTCGCTCAGGTCAACCCCGCTCTCTCTCTGTAACCACACGCCATGTGGTCATTTTGAGTTGGTCAGTTTTGTTGATATAACAACTGTAGGCTTATAAACACGCTTGAGTGTCCTGAATATATATGGCAAATATAAAACACCACTACTCCGCCATATATTAGTTTCTATTCACAGAGAAATAGATAACATTCAATGGATTACTTTTTCTGCCTACGCGCTGCTGTGAGAAGGTCCATTAGTCCCAGAGCTAGGGGGGTTTATTTGTGTTGAAAGGTCCATACGATCCAAGAGTTCCACCTATAGTGAAATTTTCTCCGGAATCCGAATCTGTGCGTCTTACAAAAATCATCCTGTCCAAAAGTACCGTAAAAACCCTTTAAACACTAGTACCGTCAAAATCGCAAACCGCAATTTAAAATATTGCGTACGAAGTGATTGTTCACTAAACCTGTGGTAATTTTCTTTTAAATAATTTTTAAATTATTTATTGTCACTCACATATGACACAGGCTTTCACATGGATGTAAAATATTTTGTGTCTGATCAATGACAAATGCACAATATAGCTTTAAGTTGGTATTTTAACACGTAATTTTACCCATTTTTCATACTTTTTCAGTAAATAGACAAAATACTTTTCTCTCAGCCGATTTTTGTACAGTATAAATGTTTAGTTTTGATTCAAACATGTTCTTGAACTATTGTAGACTTAAAATTAACTCATTTGGAATAAAAATAATGAGTTATGTGAACATATTACTCGCTTTTTTGGTTAAACGTAAAATTAGCTCGCTTTTCTTCAGGCTCGGGAAAATTGACCATATCTCACATTATTGCCCACTGAGTAGTCAAATTTTGAGCTATATCAATATATTTGATATCAATAGAAAGCTACTGGCAAAGGCCTTCACATGGATGTAAAATATTTTGTGTCTGATCATTGACAAATGCACAAGAAAGCTTTAAGTTGGTTTTTTAACCCTTAATTTGACCTTCTCTCATACTTTTTCAGTAAATAGTCAAAATACTTTTTTCTCAGCTGATTTTTGTGTATAATAAATATTTAGTTTTGATTCAAACATATTCTAGAATTATTGTTGACTTAAAATAAACCCATTTGGAATAAAAATAATGAGTTATGTGAACATATTACATGCTTTTTTGGTTAGGCATAAAATGTGCGCGCTTTTCTTTGGGCTCAGGAAAACTGTATGTATCTCACAGTTTAGCTAAATCAATATATTTCATATCAATAGAAAGCTACTGGCATAGGCCGCGGATGTAAAAAATGTTGTGTCTAATCCTTGACAAATGCACAAGAGAGCTTGAAGTTGGTACTTTTAACACTTAAATTTATCTATTTTTCATTCTTTTTCAGTACATAGTCAAAATACTTTTCTCTCAACTGATTTTTGTGTATAAAAAATATTTAGTTTTATTCAAACATGTTCTAGAATTATTGTTGACTTAAAATAAACCCATCTGGAATAAAAAAAAATGAGCTATTTGAACATACTACACAATTTTTTGTTTGGATGTAAAATTTGGCACTTTTTTTCCAGCCCGGGGAAATTGACAGTGTTTCACATTTTTGCCCAATGAGTACGGGTATCCAAAATAAACAAAATTGTACAAACATCTTTGTTATCAGTTAAAAGTAACTATCAAGGGCTTTAACGTGTATACATAATATTTTATTTCTGTTAAATACGAAATGTACAACAATTAAGCGCTAACTTTGTATTTTATCCCTCCATTTGAACAATCTCCAACGTTTTCTTAGTCAATAGCAGCAAGACTTCTCGCTTATGTTAACTTTATATGGTATAAATGTTTGTTATTACTTTTACATTCTCTGGAGCCATTTTTCAAAACTTATCTTGATGACGGAAGAAGTGAAGACAGCCATTTTTAAAGTTATCTTAGCCACTACAAAAGTTATCTTGGTCACTGAAGAAGTGATCATAGCAACTTTAAACGTTATCTCAGCCACTACAAACGTGATCTTCGCCACTGAAGAAGTGATCACAGCGACTTTAAAAGTTATCTCAGTCACCACAAAAGTGATCTTGACCACTGAAGAAGTGATTACAACCACATTAAAAGTTACCTCAACCACTACAAAAGCTATCTTAGCCACTGAAGAAATGAATACAGCGACTTTAAGAGTTATTTCGGCCACCACAAAAGCGATATTGGCCACTGATGAAGTGATCACAACAACTTAAAAAGTTATCTCGCCAATGCAAAAGTTATCTTGGCAAGTGAAGAAGTGATCACAGCCACTTTAGCAGTTATCTCAGCCACTACAAAGGTAATCTTGGCCACAAACAAACTGATGTCAGCCCATTAAAAGGTTATCTAAGCCACTACAAAGTGATCTGGGCCACTGATGACTGCCACTTTTTAAAATATCTAAACGACTACAATAGTGATCTTGGCCACTGAAGAAGTGGTTACAATAACTTTGAAAGTTATCTCTGCCACAATAAAAATGATCTTGGCAACTGACGAAGTGCTCATAACGACTTTGAAAGTGATCTCAGCCACTACAAAAGTGATCTTGACCACTAACAATCTAATGTCAGCCCGTAAAAGTGATCTTGGCCACAAAAAACTGATCTTGTCTACTGAAGAAGTGATCACATTCACTTTAAAAGTGATCTCAGCCGATACAAAGGTAATATTGGCCACTAATAATCTTATGGTGTCAGTCCCTAAAAAAGTGATCTCAGCCACTACAAAAGTTATCTTGACCACTAACAATCTTATGTCAGCTCGTAAAAGTGATCTTGGCCACAAAAAACTGATCTTGTCTACTGAAGAAGTGATCACATCCACTTTTAAAATCATCCCAGCCACTACGAAAGTGATCTTGACCACTGAAGAAGTGATCACAGCGACTCTAAAAGTTATCTCAGCCACTACAAAAGTGATCTTGGCCACTGAAAAAGTAATCATAACCACTTTAAACGTTATCTCAGCCACTACAAAAGTGATCTTGGCTAATGAAGAAGTCATCACAGACACTTTTAAGGTTATCTCAGTCATTGCAAAGGTGATCTTGGCCACAAACAAACTGGTGTCAGCCAATTTAAAGGTTATCTAAGCCACTACAGAGTGATCTGTGCCACTAAAGAAGTGATCACAGCCACTGTTAAAAATATCCAAACGACTACAAAAGTGATCTTGACCTCTGAAGAAGTGGTTACATTAAATTTGAAAGTTATCTCTGCCACTATAAAAATGGTCTTGACCACTGACGAAGTGCTCACAGCGACTTTAAAAGTGATCACAGCCACTACAACAGTGATCTTGACCACTGAAGAAGTGATCTCAGTCGTTTAGATATTTTAAAAAGTGGCTGTGATCACTTCTTCAGTGGCCCTGATCACTTTGTAGTGGCTTAGATAACCTTTAAATTGGCTAACACCAGTTTGTATGTGGCCAAGATCACTTTTGTAGTGGCTGAGATAACTTCTAAAGTGGCTGTGATCACTTCTTCACTCGCTAAGATAACTTGTGCGTTGGAGAGATAACTTTTTAAGTTGCTGTGATCACTTCATCAGTGGATAATATCGCTTTTGTGGTGGCTGAAATAACTTTTCAATTCGCTGTATTCATTTCTTCAGTGGCTAAGATAGCCTTTGTAGTGGTTGAGGTAACTTTTAAAGTGGTTGTAATCACTTCTTCAGTGGTCAAGATCACTTTTGTAGTGTCTGAGATAACGTTTAAAGTTGCTAGAACATGTTTGAATCAAAACTAAATATTTTTTATACACAAAAATCAGTTGAAAGAAAAGTGACTGTGTACTGAAAAAGAATGAAAAATAGATAAAATTAAGTGTTAAAGTACCAACTTCAAGCTCTCTTGTGCATTTGTCATAGATTAGACACAACATTTTTTAAATCCGTGGCCTGTGCCAGTAGCTTTCCATTGATATCAAATATATTGATAAAGCTCAAAATTTGACTACTCATTGGGCAAAACTGTGAGATACATACAGCCTTCCTGAGCCCAAGGAAAAGCTCACAAATTGTACATCTAACCACATAACTCATTATTTTTTATTCCAAATAGGTTTATTTTAAGTCAATAATAGTTCTAGAACATGTTTGAATCAAAACTAAATATTTATTATACACAAAAATCAGCTGAGAAAAAAGTATTTTGAATATTTACTGAAAAAGTATGAGAAAAGATCAAATTAAGGGTTAAAATACCAACTTAAAGCTCTCTTGTGCATTTGTCAATGATCAGACACAACATATTTTACATCCATGTGAAGGCCTGTGCCAGTAGCTTTCTATTGATATAAAATATATTGATATAGCTCAACATTTGACTACTCAATGGGCAAAACAGTGTGAGATACATACAATTTTCCTGAGCCCAAAGAAAAGCGCGCACATTTTACGTCCAGCCAAAAAAGCATGTAATATGTCCACATAACTCATTATTTTCATTCCAAATGGATTAATTTTAAGTCAACAATAGTTCTTGAACATGTTTGAATCAAAACTAAACATTTATACTATACAAAAATCAGCTGAGAGAAAAGTATTTTGTCTATTTACTGAAAAAATATGAAAAATGGGTAAAATTACGTGTTAAAATATCAACTTAAACTCTCTTGTGCATTTGTCAATGATAAGACACAAAATATTTCACATCCATGTGAGGGCCTGTGCCAGTAGTTTTCTATTGATATCAAATATATTGATATAGCACAAAATTTGACTACTCAGTGGGAAATAATGTGAGATATGGTCAATTTTCTCGAGCCTGAAGAAAAGCGAGCTAATTTTACGTCTAACCTAAAAAGCGAGTAATATGTTCACATAACTCATTATTTTTATTCTAAATGGGTTAATTTTGAGTCAACAATAGTTCTAGAACATGTTTGAATCAAAACTAAACCTTTATACTGTACAAAAATCGGCTGAGAGAAAAGTATTTTGTCTATTTGCTGAAAAATTATGAAAAATGGGCAAAATTACGTGTTAAAATACCAACTTAAAGCTATATTGTGCATTTGTCATTGATCAGACACAAAATATTTTACATCTATGTGAAAGCATGTGTCATATGTGAGTGATACTAAATAATTCAAAAATTATTTAAAAGAAAGTTACCACAGTTTTAGTGAACAATCACTTCATACACAATATTTCAAATTGCGGTTTGCGATTTTGACGGTACTAGTGTTTAGAGGGTTTTTACGGTACTTTTGGACAGGATGATTTTTGTAAGACGCGCAGATTCGGATTCCTGAGAAAAATTCACTATAGGTGGAACATTTGGATCGTATGGACCTTTCAACACAAATAGACCCCCCCCCCCCCCACTAGCTCTGGGACTACATGTTCACGTTTTTCTGACAGAATTTACAATTGGCTTCCTAACACTGGCATATATAAATTACTGAATGTAATTGTGCTGGTTCAATTTATCCACTACTAAACACAGAATAAATAGCCCTTACCTGTAGCAAACTCTAAGATCAAATTAAATATTGTGAAAAGGATAAATAATGAGTGGAAGTGAACACCAAAATAGTTCCGTGGTTATAGGAATGGTTTTAAAATCACGTGGTAACGCTCACTAACGGCTGGTAAATCTAGTCAATCGCCATGCGTGCAGACGGCGATATGAGCGTGTGGTATCAGAGATATAATCTCTGAGGTCAGAATGAATATCACGTCAACCTCTTTTTTGTTCCTTTCTAAATCTAGAAAGGTTACATAGGTCCAACCCCTACAGCTCGGTCAATTAATATTAAGCTGATTGCTCTATTTTTCTCCATGTTTTCAACTCTTCCTTAGCTCAGTCAAGTTCGATTATGAGGGCTGTTCCACAATAATTGAGGAGACCATAGCACGATGCATTCCTAATATTCACCTTAAAGGTCTGCTTTTGTGTCATATTAACCATGGAGACCAAAGGGTTTTTGCAATTTGAAATCACCAGAATGTCTTAGTTATCTCTTTCCGCTTCACTTGAATACCTATGTTACGGGTCTACGGCCATTATAGATGTCTACTTTTACGGTGCGGGGATTGACTTTAGACGTCAGAATCTGACATCTACAGAGATCAGATTCTGACGTCGATTCCCGCGCTGTAAGGGTTAACCAGATGCTCTAATGATTTAACTATTTCCCAGTCAAGTACATTGATGAGATTGTTTCATAATAATTAGAGTCACTTAAAAATATAGAATGTTTTTCTATAAAGCACGACATTTCATATTAAACAGTGTTCTAAAAAAGTCCATTGTTCAAATCTACAATAGTGCGATTTGAAGATGAGGGCTGTTCCATAATAATTGGGATCACCACATCTGTTAAAAACATGGAAATTTCTTGTGAGCACGACGCACTCCTAATACTCTCCAACTCCCACACAGCTTACTCAAGTTTTCAGACAAGGGCTGTTCCATAATAATCGGGGTAACCACACTCATTTTTAACATAAATTTGGCATGATGCACTTCATAACATTTTTTTGATCGATTGCTCTAGAAAAATCTCGTTGGTCCAACTCCTCTTTAGTTTGAACAAGTTCAAAGAAAAGTGATGTTTCATAAAATTGAGGGGGGGGGGGGGGGTGAGGGGTGTAAACTTTTTCAATCAAAATTGTTGAAGTAACTGCTCTGTTTGGGAAACGCTTCTAAATGTATTGTTGGGGGGAGGGGCGGGGTATTGGGCGTTTCTTTTGAAAAAAATAATGGCAAAATTCCGCATTCAATCTCTTATAAGTACGATGAGGGCAGCTTTTTTAACACACATTTTACAAATTGGTGCAGGATACATGGAAAACTTTTGAAGCTATCGCGCCAACAAAGCAAGATTATTAACGCAAAATGTGAAAAATCATAATAAATCGATCATTTCGAATATTTTTTTCTGCCATTATTGAATTTGTCCAAGACCTGGTGACTTGCAAGATGCAGAATAAATTTGAGAAGGATACGTGAAAAACTTTTTTATGTTATTGTTAGCGCCAACGCCGACATCGATGAACATAAATTGCACCAGCCCAACGTTTATAATTAAAAAAATATTCAAAGGTGGTCGTCTGCCATTTAAACTATAATTTTGTTGACATTTTTCAGGGTGAAACCCTCTCAGAAACCTCACATTTTCTTAAGGTTATCTCAGTCATTGCAAAGGTGATCTTGGCCACAAACAAACTGGTGTCAGCCAATTTAAAGGTTATCTAAGCCACTACAGAGTGATCTGTGCCACTAAAGAAGTGATCACAGCCACTGTTAAAAATATCCAAACGACTACAAAAGTGATCTTGACCTCTGAAGAAGTGGTTACATTAAATTTGAAAGTTATCTCTGCCACTATAAAAATGGTCTTGACCACTGACGAAGTGCTCACAGCGACTTTAAAAGTGATCACAGCCACTACAACAGTGATCTTGACCACTGAAGAAGTGATCTCAGTCGTTTAGATATTTTAAAAAGTGGCTGTGATCACTTCTTCAGTGGCCCTGATCACTTTGTAGTGGCTTAGATAACCTTTAAATTGGCTAACACCAGTTTGTATGTGGCCAAAATCACTTTTGTAGTGGCTGTGATCACTTCTTCACTCGCTAAGATAACTTGTGCATTGGAGAGATAACTTTTTAAGTTGCTGTGATCACTTCATCAGTGGATAATATCGCTTTTGTGGTGGCTGAAATAACTTTTAAATTCGCTGTATTCATTTCTTCAGTGGCTAAGATAGCCTTTGTAGTGGTTGTAATCACTTCTTCAGTGGTCAAGATCACTTTTGTAGTGTCTGAGATAACGTTTAAAGTTGCTAGAACATGTTTGAATCAAAACTAAATATTTTTATACACAAAAATCAGTTGAAAGAAAAGTGACTGTGTACTGAAAAAGAATGAAAAATAGATAAAATTAAGTGTTAAAGTACCAACTTCAAGCTCTCTTGTGCATTTGTCATAGATTAGACACAACATTTTTTAAATCCGTGGCCTGTGCCAGTAGCTTTCCATTGATATCAAATATATTGATATAGCTGAAAATTTGACTACTTATTGGGCAAAACTGTGAGATACATACAGCTTTCCTGAGCCCAAGGAAAAGCTCGCAAATTTTACATCTAACCAAAAAAGCATGTAATATGTTCACATAACTCATTATTTTTTATTCCAAAGAGGTTTATTTCAAGTCAACAATAGTTCTAGAACATGTTTGAATCAAAACTAAATATTTATTATACACAAAAATCAGCTGAGAAAAAAGTATTTTGAATATTTACTGAAAAAGTATGAGAAAAGGTCAAATTAAGGGTTAAAATACCAATTTAAAGCTCTCTTGTGCATTTGTCAATGATCAGACACAGCATATTTTACATCCATGTGAAGGCCTGTGCCAGTAGCTTTCTATTGATATAAAATATATTGATATAGCTCAACATTTGACTACTCAATGGGCAAAACTGTGAGATACATACAATTTTCCTGAGCCCAAAGAAAAGCGCGCACATTTTACGTCCAGCCAAAAAAGCATGTAATATGTCCACATAACTCATTATTTTCATTCCAAATGGATTAATTTTAAGTCAACAATAGTTCTTGAACATGTTTGAATCAAAACTAAACATTTATACTATACAAAAATCACCTGAGAGAAAAGTATTTTGTCTATTTACTGAAAAAATATGAAAAATGGGTAAAATTATGTGTTAAAATATCAACTTAAAGCTCTCTTGTGCATTTGTCAATGATAAGACACAAAATATTTTACATCCATGTGAGGGCCTGTGCCAGTAGCTTTCTATTGATATCAAATATATTGATATAGCACAAAATTTGACTACTCAGTGGGAAATAATGTGAGATATGGTCAATTTTCCCGAGCCTGAAGAAAAGCGAGCTAATTTCACGTCTAACCTAAAAAGCGAGTAATATGTTCACATAACTCATTATTTTTATTCTAAATGGGTTAATTTTGAGTCAATAATAGTTCTAGAACATGTTTGAATCAAAACTAAACCTTTATACTGTACAAAAATCGGCTGAGAGAAAAGTATTTTGTCTATTTGCTGAAAAATTATGAAAAATGGGTAAAATTACGTGTTAAAATACCAACTTAAAGCTATATTGTGCATTTGTCATTGATCAGACACAAAATATTTTACATCCATGTGAAAGCCTGTGTCATATGTGAGTGATACTAAATAATTTAAAAATTATTTAAAAGAAAATTACCACAGTTTTAGCAAACAATCACTTCATACGCAATATTTCAAATTGCGGTTTGCGATTTTGACGGTACTAGTGTTTAAAGGGTTTTTACGGTACTTTTGGACAGGATGATTTTTGTAAGACGCGCAGATTCGGATTCCTGAGAAAATTTCACTATAGGTGGAACTCTTGGATCGTATGGACCTTTCAACACAAATAGACACCCCCCCCCCCCCCCCCCCTAGCTCTGGGACTACATGTTTACGTTTTTCTGACAGAATTTACAATTGGCTTCCAAACACTGGCATATATAAATTACTGAATGACATACGAATTGTGCTGGATCAATTTATCCACTACTAAACACAGAATAAATAGCCCTTACCTGTAGCAAACCCTAAGATCAAATTAAATATTGTAAAGAGGATAAATAATGAGGAAGTGAACACCAAAATAGTTCCGTGGTTATAGGAATGGTTTTAAAATCACGTGGTAACGCTCACTAACGGCTGATAAATCTAGTCAATCGCCATGCGTGCAGACGGCGATATGAGCGTGTGGTATCAGAGATATAATCTCTGAGGTCAGAATGAATATCACGTCAACCTCTTTTTTGTTCCTTTCTAAATCTAGAAAGGTTACATAGGTCCAACCCCTACAGCTCGGTCAATTAATATTAAGCTGATTGCTCTATTTTTCTCCATGTTTCCAACTCTTCCTTAGCTCAGTCAAGTTCGATTATGAGGGCTGTTCCACAATAATTGAGGAAACCATAGCACGATGCATTCCTAATATTCACCTTAAAGGGCTGCTTTTGTGTCATATTAACCATGGAGACCAAAGGGTTTTTGCAATTTAAAATCACCATAATGTCTTAGTTATCTCTTTCCGTTTTATTTGAATACCTATGTTACGGGTCTACGGCCATTATAGATGTCTACTTTTACGGTGCGGGGATTGACTTTAGACGTCAGAATCTGACATCTACAGAGATCAGATTCTAACGTCGATTCCCGCGCTGTAAGGGTTAACCAGATGCTCTAATGATTTAACTATTTCCCAGTCAAGTACATTGATGAGATTGTTTCATAATAATTAGAGTCACTTAAAAATATAGAATGTTTTTCTATAAAGCACGACATTTCATATTAAACAGTGTTCTAAAAAAGTCCATTGTTCAAATCTACAATAGTGCGGTTTGAAGATGAGGGCTGTTCCATAATAATTGGGAGCACCACCTCTGTTAAAAACATGGAAATTTCTTGTGAGCACGACGCACTCCTAATACTCTCCAACTCCCACACAGCTTACTTAAGTTTTCAGACAAGGGCTGTTCCATAGTAATCGGGGTAACCACGCTCTTTTTTAACATAAATTTGGCATGATGCACTTCATAACATTTTTTTGATCGATTGCTCTAGAAAAATCTCGTTGGTCCAACTCCTCTTTAGTTTGAACAAGTTCAAAGAAAAGTGATGTTTCATAAAATTGAGAGGGGGGGGGTGAGGGGTGTAAACTTTTTCAATCAAAATTGTTGAAGTAACTGCTCTGTTTGGGAAACGCTTCTAAATGTATTGTTGGGGGGAGGGGCGGGGTATTGGGCGTTTCTTTTAAAAAAAAAATGGCAAAATTCCGCATTCAATCTCTAATAAGTACGATGAGGGCAGATTTTTTAACACACATTTTATAAATTGGTGCAGGATACATGGAAAACTTTTGAAGCTATCGCGCCAACAAAGCAAGATTATTAACGCAAAATGTGAAAAATCATAATAAATCGATCATTTCGAATATTTTTTTCTGCCATTATTGAATTTGTCCAAGACCTGGTGACTTGCAAGATGCAGAATAAATTTGAGAAGGATACGTGAAAAACTTTTTTATGTTATCGTGCCCATAAAGAAATGTTAGCGCCAACGCCGACATCAATGAACCTCAATTGCACCAGCCCAACGTTTATAATTAAAAAAATATTCAAAGGTGGTCGTCTGCCATTTAAACTATAATTTTGTTGAAATTTTTCAGGGTGAAACCCTCTCAGAAACCTCACATTTTCTTCAATAGTAACATTGTCTATAGCTAAATGGTATGGTTTTCTAGATATCACGCATAATAAAGTCAACAATGATCACAAGTCCGCCATTTAAAATTTTATTGAGGTGACATTTTTCAGGGCATATTCCTCCCTGAAACCGCACATTTTATTCTATAGTAATGTGCTATAGCTACATAGTGGGTGAATATATGGGGAGATGGAGTGCCCCTCGCGCCGAAGATACCTGTAAGTGACCGTTGGGGTCTCTAGTATGGGCTCGCAATGGCGGACGAGGGAAACTGCCCAATCTTCACCATTTCAACACAAACTTCCTTCCCTGTCGAATCGACGGTTCCACATAAATCATAAAACTCTTCCTCCACTTGTCATGTTTATTCGTTAGACATCTGGCAACAACAACGCACAACCCCGCGCACGGCACGTCCTACTTGACTCAGAGAGAGCGACCTACGGCACGTCCGTAGTCGCCGAGTGTAACAACTGAAGTGCGGGAAAAGTACCAAGACCGCATGGGCTCCGGCTGTGTGCGCCCGGCACCAAGGTACGGAAACGAGGCAGTCGTCCACAGCTTCTCGCTTCCGGGAAGCCGGGGATAACTGCCACATAAACTTAACGAAGTAAGGATCCTACAAATATACAATTTAAGAGTCATTCACATTTTGTTTAATATAGTAACGGCTAGCTATCCAGCACGATTTTCAAGTTATTACCCATATTGGAGTCAAGTGGCCGCAGGTCGGCTATTTTGAATTTGATCATCTGAGGCAGTTCTATGCACAGGCACGAGCTCCATCTAGTAAACTAAACAAAATTGAAATCGGATAAGAATTGAGGAAGGAGAAGGATTTCTTGTGAATTGTGGACAGAGATTTTGTTCAGGTCATATTTAATTAATTTTTAAAATTTCTGAAATCCGCAAGGAAGTTTAATGCACAGGCTCTTTAAAACAAACCAAACTAAATTGAAATCGGATAAGAATTGAGGGAGAAGTATTTATTGTGAATTGTGGCCATAAGTTAATTATTAATTACAATTTATGAAATTCGTGAGGACGTTTTATGCACAGGCACAAGCTTTTTCAAACAAAATTAAAATCAGATAAGAATTGAGAAGAAGCATTTCTTGTGAATTGTGGCCAAAGTGTCCTAATTAGGTCTTAATTGGGTCACAAGTTAATTATTAATTAAAATTTCTGAAATTCGTGCGGAAATTTTACGCAAAGGCACAAGCTCTTTCAAAACAAAATTAAAATCGGGTAAGAATTGAGGGAGGACAAGCATTTCTTGTGAATTGTGGACAGACAACAGACGCAACACGATGACATAAGCTCATCTTAGGCCTAAAGGCTAGACGAGCTAATAATGGTCGATAATAGTCCACTTTGGCCAGCCTGACCTTGTTTCCGTCCGAATCTTTCACAATTTCGAACTGATCAAGAGCTATTAGAGAAATGGATATATGGTATAAATTTTGGAGATGAATGAAAAAAAGTCGAGTGAATCGTGTTCACGAGGAAATTTGTTGATCTCAAGTGGCCGCAGGTCTGCCATTTTGAATTTGATCAAGTTGAAAATTTTCATGGTATATCCCTAACTGAAACTTCACATTTTGTTCAATAGTAATGGTCCAGCTATCTGGTCCGGTTTTCCAGATATTAAAACAACCGGAGTGTCAATGACACAGAAGCATTCCAGTGACGCGAAACAAGTTATAGTGCTAAAAGTGGCAGACAGACTGACGCGCCTGATTATATTGCTATGCAAGATTAAGAGAACACAGCACATGCACTTAGTTCCAGAAATTTATATTTTTACAATTACAGGGTATATTGCTACATTTTTTTCAATTCCAGACTGCTTTTCATTCGTCTTAGTAAATAGGAAACCATAGAATTTAATTTCTTTTATTGGCAAGAACAATCAAAATAGTAGTCAGTTGGTGGTACCATTTAATTTTTACACATGTTTGGATCACTCTCATTATACTAACTGAATTCCTGAAATCTATTTTGAACAATATTGGGAGACAAGTCTGGTAGAATGAGAAGCCATACTAAGCCTTGCAAAGGCCCTAACCCTTACAGTGCGGGCCTCGACTTTAGTCGTCAGAATCTGATGTCTGTAGACGTCAGATTGTCAGATTCTGACGACTAAAGTCGATCCCTCTCTGTAAGAATTAAAATCTTTCTAATGGCGTAGACCCATAACATAGGTATTCAAATGAATCTGAAAGAGATAACTAAGCCATTTATAATGATTTTAAATAGATAAAAACTCTTTATTTTCCATCTCTTTTATAAAAATATTCAGCGCTTGAAGGGTTAACTCTCTATAGCTTCACAGTGAATCATATGTCCTCTTCTCATTGATCTGATAAAATATCTCTGCCTTTAACCACTGGTCCCGATTATGTTCAGGTTTTCATTTGCACAAAAAACTCTTACATGTTAAAGATGAAAAATGACATAAATCAACAAGTTTTAAAAATTGTTGATCTTAATTATGTCAAATCTCAATAATTTTCACCCACTTGAAGTTGTGAATCGCGCCAGCGCACACAACTTAAGTGGGTGAGAATTCAAATTAAATAATTTGGCGGTTAAATGGTTAGATTAATGCTAGCAACCGCAGCCAAATGTTAAAATTGTAGATGTTGCCATCACTGGATAGTCCCAGAACAACACTGCATTCCAGATCATAGTCACTGATAAATTACAGTCATCACATTGTGGTTACTTCTTCATGATCTTCTTCATGATCAAAGCTCAAAGTCTGCAAAGACATTCATTGCAATAGTTTAAAATTAGGAGTGTAATTGTAGTGTACTTGATAAATTAATAGACATTCCACCCGTCAAAATTGACATGCAGTTATACCCAACTATTAATTTTGCTGCCAGTATCGTTAGGACAAGGAATATAAAAAATTACTTAATTTATCAATATCTAAACATGACATTGAAGTTATTCCTTGTGTAGTTTAAGGCCAAGTCAAAAGACTGTCAGCGCACAAAAAGAATGCAAATATTTCTAATGGCAGTAGACCCATAACATAGGTATTCAAATGAAACAACCTTTGGTCTCAATGGTTTACACAAAAATATGTTAGCGTTGTAAACGTTAACATAAAGTAGAAGTACCTTTCTTTGCGAACACTCATCAATCACCAGCTTTAGCAATTCTCCACACAACAGGTAGAATGCCAATCATCATCAGGGAACATCTTGCAGGCATCCCATGAATGTGTCGTCAGTTGCACTGCTGACATCAGTTGGTTGAGCAAACACAGGCCAGATATGAATAAGAATTTCCAGCTGTAAAAATTAAGAAGCAGAATAAGCCTTTGTATTTAAAAGTCCACATTATCTGTTAGCAAATGGTTACTTTAAAATTATTACAGATTACATTTTATCCCCCAATTTGAAGCTATTCAGATGCACCAAACCATTAAATGAAAAGCCAAGTGTTGAGTCACTACATAAATGTACTGGTGAAGAACTTCAACTAAGAAATCAACTTCAGCAGCTTATATCTTGGCTTATAACGGGAAGTGATCGATCTGATCTAAAAGTAAAGTTATGTGCCAAGCTTAACATGAATATACTGGTTAAAAAGGACAGCTTAACTTTTAAAAGTCCCAGAACACTACCCCTGAAATTTGTAGAAGTGAACTAGCGGTGAATAGGTAACGGGTGATCACACAATAGGAGTTATCAGATTGAGGAAGAATAGCTCTAAATACGAGACCTTTACCTAATTCACTATTAACTAATGAAGATACACAAGGACATCCATACTAATTTAGTATAAGTTCTGACTTGTTGAATGACAATACAAAATATTTTAAAAATCTCCATTATTTCTTATACACATAGATTTAAGTGCTATTTTAAATGATATTGATTTAGATTTAAATCAATATCTCCACATATTTGCTGTAAATTTTACTGAATGGGGGAATCATAGATTTGATGCATTCAAATCATTGAAAATTGCTGTATATCATATGTATAGCTGTTTTTATTTAGTATTTGTGATTGATAAAAAAAGTTGTGTGCGTCAAATTGTAGAAAAAATTAGTAATTTTTACCAACTTGAAATTGTGGGTCACATTAGGGAGACAAATTCAAATTGGTGAAAATTTAAAAAGTACTTTCAAATTTAAAGTATTATTCTAATTAGATGTTGGTAGTCCATTTTCAGGGATGCAAAATTGTGACCGGGGCATAAAGTGTTATATAAGCATTCTAATTAAAATTTTCACCCACTTTAGCTGTGTGTCGTTACCGCAACCAACAACTTGTGGTGTGTGAAAATTATTCATGTTAACTTATGTTTTAAAACACACATTTCCTTCCCAGGGTTAGCTATAAACAGTGATTTAACAGCTGATAAAACATGTTTGAACTATTCTAGTCGTGAATAGCGGTGAAAGGATTAGGGATTTAACAAGTTATGACTAATATGACTATTCTGTGCTCACCTTATTCTGTTACCATGGTTACTATGACTGGCATCACCTGCCTAAGTACCGGCTACACTAGGCTAGCTTCTCCTACAAACCACTAGGTGTCAGGTAACATCTTGCTAGCAAACAGTAACAAAGACGTTGAGCCAAGCTTGGATTGATGTCGGGCCAGCATCAAGGACAGTGGACCAACATCATTCCAACACTTGGTCAGAGTCCTGTGTTTGCTTGATCAGTTAACACAAATGTTGAACATCATGTTTTTAATGTTGTCCCAGCATCGTAGACAGTGGACTAGCATTAAGTCACACTTCCTAATATCAGCAAGTTTCACTGCATATAATATGTCTAAACATGACCCACACATTTAGTCCAACTGTGTTGAATACACCATGTTATTTCTAGTCAATAGCCATTTTCACTAACACTCTCACCGGTAATATAATTTGTTTAACCTTTTCACTACCATACATGACGGGAATTTCCGTCGTCATTCGTCAATGAGCGTAACCATAAAATGACACAAATTTTCGTCAAATATATACTACATTTATGTATTTTTCGTCATTTGAAGCTGGAAATTGCGTTAGCAATTCCAGCTTCAAATGACGAAAAATAGAACTCCTACACCAGTATATCTGGATCCTGGCATGCACTCCGGCCTGGAAGTCAAAGGGTTAATCTGGCATCGCTAGCCTGATTTCCAGTTTTCAAATGGCGTTAACCAAATTTAAAAGTTGCATAAAAAAAAAATACTTTTTAGGAGACGGAAGAGTTTATAAGCATTATATACTCGGACAATGTATATATGCACACATCTAGCCGAAGATACAAATTATGATACTGAATCAGCAAATAATAATCCATCAAATTATGATATGGACGTTCTTATTAAATACTCGATCTTTTCTTTCATCCCGGGATGGAAACAACAACTGATTTACAAAAGAAATGAAAAAAAAATTGGTTGTTAATAACAATTTATATGGGGTTGATCTGGGTGAGGCTAAAAGTCGAGCTCAAAAAATGCATTGAAATTGAAAAAGAAGCATAATAAGTCAACAGAAAAAAAATAACAATATAGGTCAACTTGGCTTCTATACAACCAATTTGAAGAAAAGGGTTCGATTTAATAATGAAAAGGTTTGTAATGAGACGGGTCATAGCAAAGCTCTGTTTGCTAGTAATATAATAAACGCATACTCATGAAATAAATAGATGAAATGTCAAATCTATAAAACACATAGCGTGGACCACATTTTATTTAGTCTCACAGACACAAAGACATGTAAAAACGAAACAAGGACATAGACAGAATAAAAAACGGACGACTCAATAACATGACATGATGTATAAATCGGCTGTGTCTTAAAACAGCTAGTTATGGTGGACCACCAACTGTTCATATGGAGATTTGGCTTGCTTGGCCACGAGACGTGGAATGAAAGGTGTCATCAGTAGTGTTTATAAGACCCACAGCACTATACCCAGTTAACAAGATGGTAAATTAATGTCGTTTAAATGTTGGGCCAGCGTCACAGACGGTGGTCCAACGTTTAAACAATATTGGGTTAATATCTTATGTTTTCTGGGGATAACGTGGTGACAGCAGGGGACAGGCTTCTATAACCGTAGACCCTTTAACCACCAATCAGCATTAAATCATAGGTAATTTTTACTTCAACTTACAATCAAGTACCAGTACAAGTGAAATTAAAGCGTAAATCACCAAGAATTCCCAATCTTCCATATCACATGAATATGTCTCGAGAGGGTAAAACTTTTGATTAGATACCTTGGTGGCTAAAGGGTTGAAGACTAATGAAGTCAAGATCATTAGACGTCAGCTGACAAGTATGTCTGCAATTAGGAAGCCACCCCTCGACTCCGCCGTACTAGGCTACATAAATGCATTCTATAACTGTTCACTGGGCTGAATTCATTTAGCACATTGTAGGACATCACAATATACTAGAGGTGTACAGTTTGTACCAGGTTCCCGTCATGCAGGTGAGCTGGAACCAGTAAATTTATGTCTCGCATCGAGGCACCTAGTCTAGATTGCCTGCCTGAAGATAATTCTTGTTGTAACTTTTAGCTTTCGTGTGAGGCACCTAGGCCAGCCTGCCTGCAGTTATTTCTTGATTAGATTTCCCGTCAAGGCTAGCCTGCCTGAGTTGAGTTATTTCTTTATTATATTTTCCGTCATGGCACCTAGGCCTGCCTGCCTGAAGGGTTTCTCGTAGTACTCTGTATATTTCTGCTTGTGGCCTCTGGGCCGGCCTGCCTGCCTGGAGATATTTCTTGTAGTAATATTATAATTCATGTTGAGGCACCTAAGCCAGCCTGCCTGCCTGAAGTATTTCTTGTAGTAATTGTCTACTGATTCACTCTCCATCTGTCTTGCCTACCTAGCAAGTTCTACAGTTTACCTGTCAGCGAAAAAGGCAAACATCTAATTATTGGTCACAAGAAATAACAGCACATTAACCTGTAGTTCATCACTGGACGCAGATTTTTCATTCAAATTCTGAATCGATTAGCATAAAATTTAGTATAAACTATTTTCTAGGCTCACTCAAAATTATAAAAATTCAGCAAAAAACCATTGATCGTTGCAAAAAAGTGTTGACCATTTGACATGTAGTAAATTGTTAATTATAAGGAGTTATAAATCCATTGAAAACTTGTTTAAAACCTAGAATTACATTACATTTTATATGGTTTAACTTTGAAATACTCAATATAATTTTGCAAAATTTCCAGGGCTGTTGGAATTAAGACTGGGGACACTTTTTTTGCAATTTCATGGAACTGATACTGAAAACGGTAAAAAGAATTCGCCACATGTAAATGCATCCTCAGGTATAGTTTAGATACCTGCTTAAAGATACTGCTTATGCACTAGTATTACATTAGAAAATATGAAAAAATAGCATGAAAATGGTAATTAAATTACAAATTATTGCATTTTGAAATTGACATAACGTTGGGTTAAAATTTATGAATTTTAATCTGTGTTATCAACGGACGAAATCACTTATTGGGAATGAAATAAGGGCTTAACCCGTACAACGCCGATTTTTCTTAAATATAAATCATTGAGACCAAAGGATTTTATTCAATTTGAAACCACCATAAATAAAAGTCTTAGCTCTTTCCGATTCATTTCAATACCTATGTCATGGGTATACCATTAGAAATATTTTATTGCCTAGTGTTGGAATAGACTTTAGTCGGCAGAATCTGACGTCTACAGACGTCAGATTCTGACGACTCAAGTCTGTCACCTTACTATAAGGGTTAAACATTCAAGATATGTAAATGTTTTGTCTCAAATTTAACAAATACAGGTAATTTTCACCAGATTTAATTGCTAGTCTGGTTAGCGAGAAACAAGTGGGCTTAAATTTAAATAATTTAATTAAACCAGCATTGTGTCAAAGTCAAATCATTCCCGAGGATTGGTTACGATTTGACAGTCCGGTTACATGTGACTTACGTCAGATAGCCGTGTTTCTCAACGCCTATTGTAGCCGCCGCCGCCGCCGCCACCACCTCCCTGGTTGTAACCACCTCCGCCGCCGCCGCCCTGGTTGTAACTGCCGCCTCCGCCTCCCTGGTTGTAACCACCCCCAGTGGCACCGCCGCTGTTGCCGCCACCACTACTACCATAACCACCTGAAAAGAGTATGACAAACTTATTATGATATCAGTTTATTTTTACTAATGAATAAAAATACTGCAAACCTAAAAATATTGGCGTGGTTTTAAAAACTTTCTCCGCCAAATAGTATTCAGGATTACTCCTATTCCAGGATCACTAGCAGGGTGCGAATAGGGCAGTAAATGCGACAGTATTAATCTCCACCAATTATAATTCCTCAAAATTTAGCCGGATTACAGCAAGGTAATTTCAATTACCCACTTGAAGTGTCAAGAGATAATTAAAGTTTAGATTTTATACAAATGCTGATCATATCACCAATACAATTTTGATGAAATGGTTCCGCAGAGAGCGGTTTGATATAAATCAGGAGATAAAATGTGAAGTCTATTGATTGACAGGAAACAAATGCTGGCCGCAAAGTCCATAAATTGGGAAGGAATAATTTTGCTTGAAAATTAAGGAGCAATACAAGCAGCAAAAGCAATATTTATAAGAGTGCATAATAAATCCAGCTTGCTGTGATGCTATAATACATAGTGGGCTATGTTCAACATGGATCAGTTATCAAAATTCAAGGACTTTCTCAAGTACTTTCTGCTAAATATCCCATTCTTAAAGGAATATTTGTTTAAGAACCAAGTTTTCAAGCACCTATACCCTGAATTACCACAATACAGTTACCCGACCTAAAGATTCAGGGGAATAGACTCTCCAATTACGTGACCAGTGTTGCGGTTGATGTCAGAGACCTGAGGTGTCCCCGAGCGGATATTATCGGCACAGGGAGCATAAGGCTCTGTTGATTTAGGAGAACTTTAGCATCGATACACTACAAGAAATGAACCAATGACTCTAAGCCTCCACTTTTACCTTTACCAGGGGCCAGTTTCTGTATCGTATTGAAGTAAAAGTGTTAATTTTGTACTTAAGTATGTTACAGAAACTGGCCCCTGCGGCCTATTTCTATAACATACAAGTAAAAAGTTAGGAATGTTACGTAAACCAGCCCACTTCATTTTGTACTCGAGTACGTTACAGAAGGCGGCCGCAGGGGCCGGTTTCTGTAACGTACTTAAGTACAAAGCTGACACTTTACTAAGGTATGATACAGAAACCGGCCCCAGCTCATTATTTGATAAGTTACACCACCTATTATGACAGTGTTACCTCCATATGGTCCAGAGCTCCTTTGACTGTAGTTGCCACCACTCTTCATGGCACCACCACCGCCGCTGCCACCCCCGAAGCTATCATAGCTGCCATAGTTTCCTCCGCCGCTGCCACCGCCACTGCTATAGCCACCGCCACCACCTGTAGAACAAAAGTGGAGTGATTACAATGTTCATGGTTCTTAAAATGCACTTTAGGCTTCTGTCTATTGCTATAACAGTAGATTCAAATACATGTGTGAGGTCATGAGTGAGGTCAAGGGTTAAGGAAAAACAATTTTCTATTTTTTTCTCACATCATATAAATACACTTGTGCTTAAGGTGGATGAAGATCGGCTGATTTAAACCTAACATGGCGACTACAGTAGCCTCTTAGTTTTATTAATGAGGTTAATATTCGATGTGGAGACCAGGTATCCCAGCTCCTAGGCAAGAGCAGGGAGCATAAGCCAGGTAAGAGCAGGGAGCATAAAGTTTATATTATGTGTAGAGCCCAGGTATCCCCGTTCCTAGGTAAGAGAAGGGAGCATAAGGTTTTTATTCTGTGTGGAGACCGGGTATCCCCGCTCCTAGGTGAGAGAAGGGAGCATAAGTTTCCAAGTTAATTTAGGAGAACTTTAGCATCAATCCACTACAAGAAATGAACTAATGACTAAGCCTCCACTTTGGGCCCAAACCACAATTAATAATTTGTCCGCTGTCAATGACATTCGTGAACATCATAGTTACACTGGGTGATCTCATGTTGTGTTATAGTTTGACACTGAATATTCTAGATGGTACATAATATATGCAACTGTTTTATTTGAGTGCAATACATAAAGGATCAGCTCTAGTTCAATGACTCGGGTGTGAACACTCATTTGAACAAGTGCTCCATTTTTCGCACTGCATGAAAAGTGAACAACATTAATTTTTCATCAAAAAACCCATGTTGCTGAAGTCTAATATAAGTACAGCTCAGATGAGTGAGAGTGACAACTTGCTAGTACATCAAAGCAAGGACAAAATTCAAGGATTTCAAGGACACTGAAGAACAAGGACAAATTCAAACAGCGCGAGTTATTAATACAGAGTAGAGGATGATTTTATAGTTTCAGATGACACGGTAACTTCTCTATAACATAATACAGGTGACCGTAGTACTGACCATGTGCATCACATGTACCCTGAACATATAGACAACAAACCAGCAAACCTGATACATGTTTATAGCGTACAATGCCTAACTCCCAAGAATAATGAATTATTATATAATACTGTGAATTATTAAAGTTTAATTATTTGTTAACAGCACCATGTCAGGGTTGGATTGATCATAAAGTCATTCATTTTGTACGTATTGTACATCGGACGGCACTTCCAGTCTCATCATTTGGTGCTTCCATCATACAGTAAAGACTGTACATTTTTTAATCCCTTAGATCACCCGAGCTATTCAATTTTCAGTGACGTGAAGTTGTGTGTCGCTACTGCAATACACAAATTAAAGTGACTGAAAATGTATGAGATTTGTGAATTTAAGTCCCAATATATATCAAGTGTTCCAAGATTGAAGGCTTATTTTACTTTTACGATCAAATTGATCATTTAGTACCAAAAATGATTCTGTGTCTAGTTTGAGCCTAACCTTGGTTGTAGCCTCCACCGCCGCCACTTCCAAAGTTGCTGGCGCCGCCACCGCCGCCTTGATTCCAGCTGTTGCCACCACTGTTTCCACCCCAGGAGCCACCTCCGCTACCACCTCCTTGATTCCAGCTTCCACCACCTCCGCCGCTGCCAAAGCCATCACCACCGCCACTGTTGTAGTTATTTCCACCACCGTAACTACCTGGAAAAAATCATAATATTTAACTTTAAAATGCTTCAAATTGAACCAGCTGTTCTCACACTCTTTCTGATACTAAATAAACTCTCAGGATAATGGAGCCAAGCGTAGCTAGACCCTTACAGCGCGGGAAAAGACGTCATAATCTCTGTTCTCGAAATCTCTTCGAGATTTGAATAAAGATATATTTTATGTGAAGTATCTCTGATGGTGATAAGTAAAGTACTGTAACTTACTTCCACCTCCGTAATTACCGCCACCGCCGCCGCCACCGCCATATGAGCTTCCACCGCCCCCATAGCTGCTGCCACGGTCGTAACCACCGCCGCCGCCTCCTCCACCACCTCCTAAGGTAAAACATGGAAAGTGATCCTCAATAGATGGGTTCAAACACTATCAACAGCCACGGTTGTATATTACGCAAAAAGGTGCTCAACTACAACAGGGTTTTCACATAACATGTGATACCACCAGCAGATGCCTGCTTTCTGGACATTTTAGTACCAGGGCTTAAAATTCAAGGGTGCCTAAATATGCTGCGGGCACGCAGAAATACTGGCATGCTGGCTGGCACCCAAAAAAAACGTAGTTTTTTACCAGAAGTAAAAGATGGTAAATGAAACAAATATTATCAGGAGTCTTATATGTGCTAAACATTAATAGTCAAAATGAATTAAAACTGCTGAAAAAAGTGTTCCTGAATTTTTGCTATTTTCAAATTGAATATAGGGCACCTAAAATTTTGGGCAGGCACATAAAATTTTGTAAATGAGTAGTGCCCTGTTGGCACCACTCCAAAAAGTTAAATTTTTAGCCTAGAGTACATCTGGCATTTTATCATTTGAAAATCTCTGCTCGTTTTCTTTAACCCTTCAAAAACATTTTTATCAATTTTTTAAGATCTTGGAATAACTGTTATTAAAAATCTTTTATGTGCAAACTTTGAATAGTCAAAATAAATTAAAATCGTTGAAAAAAGTGTTCCTGAATTTTTGCTATTCTCAAATTTAATAAAGGGCACCTATAATTTTGGGCAGGCACATAATTTTTTGTAAATGAGTGCCCCGCTGTCACCACTCAAAAAAGTTTAATTTTTGGCCCGAGTACATCTGGCATTATTTTATTTGAGAATGATCTCTGTTCGCTTACTTTAACACCCTTCAAGTACATTTTTATCAATTTTTTAGGACTTTGATTAAATGAGCCACAATTTATTTTAACAAAGCAACTGAAACCTGAAAATCACTTTTCTAGGCTTTTCAAGATATTTTTTAAAATTCAAGGCTTTACAAGGCCTTGAAGACTATTTTTTAAAATTCAAGGCTCATGCTGTTTCAATGTTGGCCCACTGTTTTCGACGCTGTCCCAACATTGAAACAGCATTGGGTGAACCCTAAAACAGTACCTCTCTGTCCACGTTGCTGCATTTGTTCTTGCTTGTTGGCCATATCCTGTTTAGACATGGCTTTCTTCACCTCCACAGAAATGTCATTGATGTAATGGTGACGATTCTCTGTAGAATACAAACAAAACATAACATTACAAAATAAAAGTTCAAATGAATGGGTGTCTAAAATATTTGGAAATTGTAGAATAAGTTGAAGGGAGTAAATAAATATATTAGCCCTTCTAGTGCGGGGATCGACTTTAGTAGTCACAATTTGACGTCTGTGAGCTTCAGATTCTCTGATGTCTAAAGTCGAACCTCCGCAGAGTAAAAATATTTCTAATGACTAAATAGCATCTATAGGTATTCAAAGAACCGGAAAGAGCTAACAGAGACATTTATTATTATTATGATTTGAAATTGAAAAAACCTTTTGTATCCATGGTTTATAGGATAATATTTCAGGGCTTTAAGGGTTTTTGTTAACAGGATATCATACTGTTTTTTTTTAAGGTTTAACCTTAACCCTAAAGCTCTGAATTTTTTTTGTAAATAATGGAGACCAAAGGGTTTTTTCAATTTGAAATCACCATAAATGTCTTCGTCAGCTCTTTCCAATTTATTTGAATATCTATGTTATGGGTCTACAGCCATTATAAATATTTTTACTTACAGTGCGGGGATCTTCTACAGACGGTCAGATTCTGAAGTCTAGTTGATCCCCGCACTGGAAGGGTTAACCAGCTAAGCTTGATACTTTAATAATCCATTTTATTACCCGATTAATCACGTTATTGGGAACGAAATGTGGGTTAAATCCTTACAGCGTGTGGATCGACTTTAGATGATAGAAACTAAAGTTGATCTCAGCATGAAGAGTAAAAAAAATTCTTGCTCCAGACCCATAACATAGGTATTCAAAAGAGCTAGCAACTTCAAGTAAGTGAAAATTTAAATTATTGAATTAGTGTTTTAAGGGTTTTGAATCGCTTGATTGTTAATAAAACACCATTTGGCAACATTTTATTATGGAAGGAATAAGGATGTTTTTATAATGAATTATTATGCAATACTGTGAATTACTAAAGTTTAATTATTTGTTAACAGCACCACTTCAGGGTTGGATTGATCATAAAGTCATTCATTCTGTACGTATTGTACATCGGACGGCACTTCCAGTCTCATCATTTGGTGCTTTCAACATCTAGATTGTACTATTTTTAAAATATAATATTTTAAGATGAATAACGTTTTAATTACCTATTACAGCACTAAATAATTGTTCCCCTTTAGACACAAGTAGCTCAGAATCAGCACTAAAGACACAGGGTATATTGGTTAGTGGTGGCTGTCTTGGCATCAAAATGGTAATTTTTATACAACAGCTATGTTTTTATACTTAAAATAATCAATATTTCAATTTTTTTCCAAATGTTGTGGTGGACTAGCGCCGTCCACACTGGACAGAACCCTGCAGATTTAAACAAGTTAGACCTGCATACACGTGTTCAGTGATCAGGGACGTTTATGTACAGCTGAATAAGGGATTATGATGTTGAAGGGGTTAGGTAAAAAATTTGCAACGCAAATTGTCATTGAGCAAGATTGTGAGGAGGGTTAAAGCACAGATGGTGGAACCATTTTCCCAGCCACAAGTAATTGTTTTACATTTGGCAATAATGAAAACTATTGTTCTAGACTACGTTTCTATTTTCCTAGAGCAAATTCATTAGACACAGGTGACAAGTGTAGTTTTCAAGAGACAATAATAACAGTCACTGCTAATCCTCATCACCCTCATGTGGAGCAATGGTGGAAAAGTATATTTAATTCGGCCAGGTTTATGTAGTAGGTGTACTCACGACAAGCTCTGTCTACGGAATCGTAGTCGTCGTATGTGATGAAACAGAAGCCTCTCATTGCACCAGTAGCTTTGTCTGTAATAACGTCAACCGTTTCAATCGTGCCGTATTTTCCAAAATATTCTCTGAGATCCTGCTCGCCAACTTTGTCCTTCAAACCACCCACGAAAAGCTTCTTGACGGTGACATGAGCATCAACACGTCCAGATTCCTACAAGAAATAAAGTGATTAGTTGATGCACTGTTAACCCCGAGCAATTTAATGTTCATTCACTCAAAGTAGTGTTAGCCTACGACCGCAGGGTCCAGCCTACCCTGATGACATCGCAAGGCTCCGACACACTGACCGCCATGTTTTAGCGGCATGGCTCTACTGTGATCACCAGAGCGCGCTAGCTGCATATGTCATACACCCCCTCTCGTCTGTCTTTTTTACACGGGCAGCTGTGGAAAAATAGCGGTCAGTGCGGCGAGCTCCTGGCAATGCGAGTAGCTTGGTTCAGACCGGTAGGTTTTGCCCAGGTATTGGGCAGTGGTGGGCGGTCTTGGCATCAAAAATGTCAATTTTTATACTAAACCATGTTTTATACTCAAAATACTGTTTTAATTTTTTTTCTAACTGTCGTGGCAAGTCAGAGTGCTGGGTGCGGACGCCCACAGTGGGCACCAAGGACTTAGCCTGGAAATGATAAAAGAGAGTCCAAATTTACTTATCGTTGGGCCAGGACGAGTCTGGGGTCCTCGCACAATACAATTTAGTTGAATCTGGCGATATTTTTCCTACGCCCAGGCTGAAAATAGGCTGTTCAAAAGCCGGCTGGACGGGTCTCTGGCTAGGCCAAAAAAAAATATATGTTTGTTTCCGATTTGTTGTCATTTTAACCAGTGGGTAGGTGGGAAATTTATTTTATTTTTTGTCACTTCAACCAATCGGTAGGTAAGAATTATTTTTTATTTTATTTGGTGCCAAATTCACTTCCATGCATGTCTTATTTGTACATTACATAACGATTTTTTGTTTTTTTGGATGCTTTTTGACTCCCCCTCTCCTTTTCGAAGTTTTTTAGTTACTTTGACTACAGCCAGTAACGCATCCTTTAACTTATGGATTTCCTAAAAAAAATAATTTTTTTTTTGGAAATCTATAAAATAAATTTGGGTCGCAATATTTTGATAGGGTCAATCGAAAATCGGAAACAAACAATATTTTTTTTAGGCCCTAAATCCTTGGTGGGCAGAACCCTGTACCGGGATCCACAGAATCAATTGACTGAAAATTGCATCGATTTGCAAAATTTACATTGCAAGATTAAAATATTTCTAATGGCCGCAGACCCATAACATGGGTATTCAAATAAAGTGGAAAGAGCTGACAGAGACATTTATGATTATTTCAAAGTGTAAAAACATCTCCCAAGGTTTATAGGGAAATATTTTGGCGATTAACCCTTTCAAGCCTGGATTTAACATTGTCATCTTCATCCATTACAAGCCAGAAATTTCAATTGCTGTTGCAATTATCAACTTTTAGTGGATGAAGATAACAAGTGCGTGGTGAATGAAAGTCATTATTAAATTTTTTACAAAAATTTTCGTTCTAGAACTGCTAGGTGTCTGAAATCAAGTTATTATTCAGAGATTCAAAATGATGCAAATTATGCATCGTGTGGGCTTAAAGGGTTAGGGGATAACTGGCAGATGTTTTGTACCAACCTCACGTGGCACAGCTCTTTTAGGTTCCACCTGCTTGTCATCTATGATATGTGGTCGAGCCTCCTGAGCCTCGTCAACCATTGACGGGTCTTTATAAGTGATGAATCCAAAACCTCGGGATCTGATCAAATAAGGGACAAGGTTATAACAAGGCTCATACATTTTGCCAATGACAAAATTTAAAAACTTCCAATGACTTTAAAAGGTGGCAAAAACATTTTTCATGGAACGTTCAAACGAAGAAAGGTCCATTAATGCAAGTGCATATTAATACATTTTTAAGCAGCAATATATATATAGGTCCATTAATGCAAGTGCATATTAATACATTTTTAAGCAGCAAATATAAGCATTAACTTTTAAAATTCTCAAGACTGAATTTGTCATCAGCACACAGCTCTATCCATGTCCACTGAAACAATGTTTTTTATCTGTATATACACTCATTCTCAGTGTTCTGTCTCCGACCACACACTGAAAAGAGGCATTTCAAATTGTGCCCGAGAAACACCCCACCTAGTTTTCACCTCGACGATTTGACACATATATGCAATAAAAAGCTTATTACGATCAGCTGAGAAAGAGAGTGGGGGGAATTCCTACGTCTGTCCATCAGCACACTGTAGCATGAGGCGTAGCAGTGTCTATGTGGGACAGTGTAATCTGTATAAGGTTCAAACACTGCCGACCGTTTGTAATAGAAAGGTACAAATAGTTGAGTGCCAAATGATTAGTGCCAAATGAATATTTTATACTACAAAACATCACAGATCACACTACATCACATGTGGGAACACAAGCACAGAAACACTAGAATGATAATATCAGAGCTCTAGGCCATGATTCAACTTTATTCCTTAGAACACGGATGTCAACCACACTAGACATTCTGTATTTCTATTAGCAACTGTATCACCCCTCACGGCTGTGTTAAAAAAAAAATATGCTTTCAATCTTGAAACACTGATATATTTCGGAACATAAATTTTACAAACACAAATTTTCAGTCACTTGAAGCTGTGGATCACGATCGCGAGACACAACTTCAAGTGAATGAAAATTTAAATTTCTCAGCTTAGTGCTCTAGAGGTTAAATTAAGATGCCTCGGGGCTCCGAGTGGAAATTACCTCTTGGTTCCTGGATTCCTCATAACAACACAGTCCACGATCTCGCCCCATTGTTCAAAGTAGCTCTTCAGGGTCTCCTCGGTTGTCTTGTAGTTCAAGCCACCGATGAAGAGCTTGCGGAACTGCTCGTCTTTTCTGTCCTGAAAAAAGTAAATCAATTGGTAACCTTCATCTTGTTACGAAGTTCAAAATGTTACTTTAGACAAAAAAAACATGTTTCCGATTACACTGCCTCCCAAAAGAGGGTAGTTCATCTTCTTAGCTTTACACAGTGAACACTCCTCAGCTGGAGCATTATACACTGTGTGATGGTAGCTGCGCAAGGTGGAGAGTAAATTGTGCGGTAACCGGACGACTCGGACCCTATACCAACTCGGACTCGTAGTCCAACTCGGACACCACCAACCTGGACACTATGATAAACCAACTCGGACCTCATACCAACTGGGACCCCATGATTATATCGTCGCCTCGGAGCTAAAGGATCCTATCTGCCACTCTAACGAGTGTCAGATAGGATCCTTTAGCTCCGAGGCGACGATATAACCAGCTCGGACACTACTCAAACCCTGCTGATAGGCCTATTAGTTGAACAGAGTCGGACCCTATGATTATATAACCAACTCGGACACTACTTGGACCCTTCTGGCCCTATTTTTTTTTACTTATTGCACCTCCATAGATTCAGCTGACACATCTCGCTCACCTTTGATCAGACGTGTAATGTACATGACGCCTGTAAATGTCGCAATTACCTTTCATCCATACTGGAATTGTTTTTCTTCACATTTTACACTTTACACTTGCCTTTAATCCACAACGGTGCCGCTAGTTAACACCTGTAAAAGTCTAACTTCCCTTTTATCCATAGGCTACTGGTGTTGTGTTTTTTCACACTTCACAGTTGCCTTTAATCTGGACGTGTGATGAACATTGCACCAACCAAGTAAACATGGTAAATGCAACCTATAACGGCGCCGTTGCTTAACACCTGTATGTAAAAGTCGCACTTCCCTTTCATCCTTATCGGCGTCTTGTTTCTTCACACATTACACGTCACACTTACCTTTAATCTTAACTTGTATCATTCACTATGTATGTACAATGCAATAAACTACAAATACATTGACAAATGCTACAACTTCTATACTCTGTATATATGTGCTATGTAATGAAATAAAAACATTGTGACTTGCTAAAAACTTGTATAACTTACATTGTGTTAAACTATTAATTTGTAGAATTTGGGTTGTATTTTATAGACTACTATATATTCACACTGTGTGGTGAACCGCCTTGTAGGCCTACCGTGATGAACGATCGCCACTCATCTCTAATATTTTGGTATTGCGCGGCCTGAATGATGATGATAACAAATAAAACAAAAATAAAAACATAATTACCTGATATATTCAGTAGGCCTAATATTGTTAATAAAATCTATGAAATAGGGTCCGAGTTGGTCTTAGACGGGTCGGACCCTATGCCAACTCGGACACTATTCTACCATTACCAAGTCGGACACTGCAGTGAACCAACTCAGGACACCGTTTGTAGCAGGGTCCGAGTTGGTTAGGGTCCGAGTTGACCCGGAACCAATTGTACTGGTGCTAAACAACGTGAAATATGTAACCCAAGGAAAACATGGGTTACAAATAAAATGCAATAAAGAAGCAGTGCAGTGGGTTAAAAACCTCTTCATCTACAGCTTGGTGAGGCAGCGGTGGAAGGTGGGGGGGAGGGGGGGGGGATTGCTCTCAAAAGTTAATGAGGTCATTGGCTGACATAGCTGTGCATATTGGCCAAATAAAAAATATATGCTCGAAACTTTTTCCAGAAACGAGATATCAAGTATTTCTTTGTTAGTGGCCCTAGTAAGGGTTGATTATATGGTATCTGATGGCTATGTGAAGTATGAGGACGCAGAAGTTCATCTTATAGATGAGCTTTCATGCAATGTTTCCGAGATAATGAGAAAAAAAATTAAATGGCTGACTGGTGGCCATTTTGGATGTCATTAGTGCAAAATTTGTCAAGGGTAATCATTGTGTGACACATTACATTTTGTTTTATACTCGTGGTCCAGCTATTTTGCATTTTTTTGGAGTTACATTAATATCACAAAATTACTAACATTCAAAATGACCGCTAAAAGGCTATTTTGTAATTGTTACCTGCCAAAAGCTAATCAGGTCATTAGCCGACATAGCTGAACACTGAGAATATAATACTTTACTTTCTCAGTCATTTGATAAAATTTATTGCATTGTAAATCAGGGATGTGATTGACTGTTTGGCAAAAAACCTGAAGTAAACAGCTGGGGGGTTTGGGGGGCCCCCGGAGGATAATTGTGTGTTTGGGGGCGTCTGAGAGCACCTGAGATGATTTTCAGAGACATAATTTAGCTCTTCATAGCACACTGTGCAACTTTCAAAATTTGTTATTACCACATTCTCAAAATAAAAAAGGTTCCCGTTGCTTGGCTGATCTCGCCAGCCAATGAGCGTGTGGTATCGTATCATGCTGCAGTTGATAAAATAATATAAGCACATGGCGATTTCAAGTAGCAGTTTCCTATCACTGTATCAGTCATGTTAGTCTGAGATGTTCCATCACCAACCATGCACCCCCTATAGTCCTATACCCCCCAATTTTTTTCTCAACGGATTCACATGATTCACAGATATGACATTTTTCACAATATAAAACCGGAATTCCGGAAAAAAACGGAATAATCACATCCCTGGTAAATGTAGAGTTACATCCAGATTACAACAATCTAGAGTGTTTTTTTTTCACTTTACAGTAAAAACTACTAAAAAGTTATTAAATAAGGCGTAGTAACAAAATTATGGGCAGGTGAATTTGTTTGCGGACAGGTGGAAATATTTTGTTACCGGCCCGATTGACTACAACCAAAAAAATATAATTTCCAGCCCTGCATTGTATCACAAATTCACATAGACAGAGACCCCTCTAAATAGTTTGGAATGTATCTAGGCTTAAACATACCATCCCTTAGCCATGTTAGCCTAGGCTTAGGGCCTACACATTTTCTCTGCCACTGGCGAGCGTTGGTTTTTACCCCTGTAAAACAATTTGATGGTGTAATAACTTCCCTACAACGTACAGCATTTGTACCTAACTCTGAACCTAACTCCCATTTACGTCCTTAAAACGTAAAACATAAATGTGACGTTATTGGGACGTTAGGGTTATTATGACTAGGCCTACATCCTTAGCACGTCCTCGTTACGATCATCCATGAATGACAAGACCGAGACCTTTAAAGAACGTGTTTGCAGGGAGTAGACTAGCCTATCATATTTTTATCGCAAATAGACTAACGTTAAGACTACTCCAAATAAATGACGGGGAAAGAAACTGAGAAATTCAAATTAATGTAATTTTCAAAAATGCATTTTACTTTATGTAAAGTGGTGCACAATTAGGCTAAACACAGCTAATTTACCACCTGTCAGAAGGAAAAAAGATTTTTTATAATCACAAATTTGATGAAAAAAAATTTGAAAAAAAATTGTTTGTCCACCTTCATCAGTTCATGACCTTACAAATACAAGAGGAAATTCAATTGAAAGTTACGAGACATAACACATTGGAAAAAACGATCAAACACGGCCGATTGCGGTGTGGCCCGTTCAGCATGACATGTTGTTCAGTGGCACGATCGCCAGATGATTGTGCAGAGACTAAGTCATGTAAGCTGGTAAGTAGCAGCGTGAACAGTCGTCATAAACTGATGAATGGCGGCGGACAAGACACAATCATAAAAAAATCAGAATCATTGTGTCGCGAAAAAATCACCAAAAAAACAGTAAAATTCTATCTCGAACGTGAAGTTAGTCACTGCAAATTAGTCTTTATTCTATACTGCATACAATAGCACAGATATCAATTATTTTTAAAGTGTAAATAATTCGAAATGTTGAGAATAATCGTGTATATCACCTCTCTCATGTTGTTCGTTGATGGTATATTCTGTGAAAGAGCGGCTTTTGTGAACACCACGCTACTCCTGAACCACGTGGGTCACGTGGTCAAAAACGATGCATAATGAAGCCGAGCGAGTCGCTCGGCTTCATTATGCAGCGTCTCTGCGAAGATTTTAATCGTTTACAATTCAAAATATATTTTTATAAGATATATAATTACACAGTTGTACTATTTTGTGTAAATAGATCGCTAATAAAATAAGTTTAGACTAGAGATAATTACGAACTGACTCCCGCCGCAGCCCACGCGTTACCCGGATGTTTGTAAACCACGAGATCGGAGGCTGGAAAATTGTCAAACGGCAAAAATAAATTCAATAATTTGATCTATTCTAAGCATTTTTTCGTGCTTTTTAACATTACGCATTTCTCCATTGCATTTATGTACATATAATGATCATTTATATATCGGCCTATATAAATAACTATTTGTAACGTTGATATAATCTAGATCTATCAGTTTTAATATTTTTACTGAATTGATCCTGCAAATTGAAATTGTTGATTTTTAATTGTGCGTTTTATTTTGATCCCCCGGGCACTGCCACGGGTACCTATTCGTCTAATGTTAGGGACGCACCATTTGATATCTAGGGGGGGTGGGGCCTAGAAAACAATTGAAAAAAATAGTTTGTCGCCACACACAAGTCAGAAAAAAAAGTTTTGTTGAAAATGTGGGCAGAAAAAAAAAAAGTAGACTATGTTGACCAGAAAAAACACCAAATGGTAACGTACATAATGGGGAAAGTACTCAACAAAAAATTCCTTCGAGAAAACATAAAAAAGTAATTGTCGGACGTTAATCGCCAAAAAAAAAGATTGTTTTCTCTCAGAGATAAAAAAAAACTCCCCCAGATATCTAATGCCATGGTGCGTCCCTTAGTGCCCAGGGCAGCAAGAAGTAGCGTTGGACAGCCAATGCCCAGACCAATCCTGCCAATTAGCCGTAACGTTAGGCCTGGATCTAGACCCTATAAGAAACAGTTTTCCATCCCCATTCCTAAATATTTCATAGGTTTCAGGTCTAACGGAATAGCCCCCCCCCCCTTAATGATAAAAAGTGTGATATTAAAATCCAGGCTCAGCCCGGCACATAGGCCTAAATGATTGAAAATTAAAAAATATGGCGTAGGATGGTGGAGGGTATTTTCGCGCACCTCGTTGTCCTAGTTCTTAAAGGGTTTTGTAAATTTTTATCTTGTTTTGATTTTCAGTCGTTGACAGGTGTTTTAATGCAGCGTATATAAAAATCTCGTTGTTTCGCGGCAATTTTTTTTCATCCGCCATTAAAATAGTTCCTTTTTATTGTAAGTCCGAGAAAATGCTGATTTTTTGGCTTCTAAAACTCAAAATCAGTAAAATTACATTTTTTTAAATTTTTTTTGCAGATGGTTGTATCAGGTTGAAATAACACATGTGCCGGAAGGCATCCTAAATCCATCTGGAAACAAACTAAATTAAAAATATATGCAACATGGGTCTCCACGCTGTTACACAATGCGGTGCGCGAAAATACCCTCAACTGCGCGAAAACTCTCCCAGAAACATAGGAGATTGAAATACTCTATGCTCCCTATTCCCAATTGACCCGGAAGTATATTTTTTTGATTGATTTGGGATCCAGTTGAGTGTAAGAGCGTCGAATTAGTCCTAGAATTGTATTTGCTTTATTAGTTTGTATTTCAGGTTGAGTCGAGAATTTAAGTTTTTGATCAACATAAGTCTCTCTCCACCTCAGTCTGCTCCAAAATACTATCTTCATCGTGCTCCATGGTGTAGTCCTGTTTTGGATTATTCCCCCCAATGTGCATTACTTTACATTTTTTAACATTAAATGAAAGTTGCCACTTTTTTGCCCAATTAACGAGTCTTATAATGTCTGCCTGCGGGGCAATCCTATTGGCCTCGCTCAATGCATCTACAAATATTTTGGTGTCATTTGCGAACATGCGTTTTATTGTGTCTATTTCTTCGGGAAGGTCATTTATATAGATGACAAAGAGCAGTGGCCCTAAGACACTCCCTGCTTTACTCTAATGAGCTTCGGGTACCGATGAGCTTGCATAGACGAATACATGCTGGTCAACTTCATGCTTGAGATATTCGGCCTTGAAAAATCTTGGAAAGCCTTGAATTCCATCAGCTTTTGTTTGTATGAACCATTTGTGGCTGAAGCACTGGGGCTACCTTCAGCAGATCTTGATCACTCTATGATCATGGGGGGTAAATGGTGTTTCTGAATAAGCATTCAGTAGTTACTGTATTTGTTCAGTTGTTACGTTTTGTCTTGGGCCTAAAAAAATTAATTGTATGTTTCCGGTAACGGACTTTTAAGAAATAGGGTAGGTAGGTCAAATTGGTTTTTTTTTTGCTTTTTTGTTTTTTTGCTACACCCTATTAGGTGATCCACATAATGGGTTATTTTTGTGCAACAAAGCAAAATAAACAAATTCTGAATAAACAGTAAGGTTTTTTATACTGTGCGCCCATCAGAATGATAAAACAAAAAAGTTAAGCTCTGTTATTTATTGATAAAAAGAATTAGGGTTGGCAGATCTTGAAAAAAAAAACTAGGGTCGACACCTAAAATTAGGGTCGGTTGGCTTACTGGAAACAAACAATTATTTTTTTTTGCCTTGTCAATTTCAAGACATCTCAAGACTAAGCTGTTGAGCTGTGTGTCAAGTCATTGGCATGGTTTATCGCAGTAATAACTCATTATTTCAACATAGCTTTCACTGAGAGTGCTCAATGTCCACTTCAAGGCTTAAATATGCCAAGGAACATTGACTGATAATTTTTTCATTGCTGGGCCATAGTCGTAGACAATGTTTCCGACACTTGTGACTTCTTCTTATAACCCCCTATATATACATGTTTTCTTAAGAATGTGAATATTATTGTAAATGCTGATTTGTTTTTTAGAATTAAATTCCAAGCCTGACCATGGAAACAGACACTGTAGCCACAAAGTCAACATCGTAAGTTATAATATTAAAATATTTGTTTTAATGCTGTACAAAGTTTTCTTTCCAACAGCCCATTCACTGTATATAGTGACAATTCCAGCCATTTTGCTATAAATTTTTTTTAATTTCATATGTGGTGTTTGCAGTGTGGTGGGTCGGAATCGAAGACTTTTTTCAGATTTCAGCATATGATTTGTCACAGAGGACATTTTTTTACAATTTTTTTCTTATTTGTCAGTTTTGGAAAGAAATATTGGCTAATTTAATATTACACCCAACTTCCATACCATAATGCCCGGGGGGCAGTTTAGCTGTAATAATATAAAATAATTAAATATTAAAGAGCTTACAAGACATTTATGATTATTTCAAATTGAAAAAGAAATTTTGGTCTCCATGGTTTATTCGGCGTTATAAAGGTAAAATGTCACTAAAATATAAGATCGTTCTGTACAAATTGTTGTTTGAATTGATCCTTGAATAATATTCTCAGTCTTTAATTTTGTCACCGATAAAATGAATTATATATTGTATATATTTAAACAGTAAAGCCATCCGGACAAAGAAGGATGACTCGGCCACAGATAAGCCGGCAGGCGAGGGCGGGGAAAAGAAACCCGATGATGAGCCTGAAGAGGAATTCACAGTGGAGAAGATCGTCGATATGAGGATACGACACGGCAAAAGAGAGTATCTCCTCAAATGGAAAAATTACCCTGAGTGAGCTCCATGTATTTCCCTGCAAACGCTAGACATGACCAGTTGTTGGGACAGTGTCGCAGACAGCACTTGGGTCAATGTGGAGTGTATTATGTCTTGTGTTTGCAAGGGTGATCAATGTCAATTGTAGTAATACAGGTTTCTTTTTGTTTTTATTAGCATTTGTGTGAATAATTTGATTGTTTTACGAAACTGTATATTAACCCTTTCCAGGGTTTGACACAAACTTTTATGAGCAGTGGGCCACAGGACCACCAGCTCAGACGATCTGGTGGTCCTACAATTTTTTTAGTGGTCCTGACAACAACTAACGTTACTTACACTAGGAAATCTTGAACCAAATTTTTTCACGCTTGCGATGTGTTTCCACATCGTCAATTTTGTAAAACCACAAAAGGCCTGACAGGAATAAGTTCAAGGATGATGATCGATCTCAATGTCAATAATTCATGTCCCTCATGATTACAAACACATGTTTTGTTCCGTCAAAAGAGTGAGAGAGGTTACAGTTTCTCTGGTATTATCTATCACCCGCGAGTTGCGACGATTGTTTATATCTTTGGGCATGTTACGATTATGACGAGAGCTAGATATTATGGTGGTCCACAGGACCACTGGTTATGAATGTTCTGGTGGTCCGACATAGTTTCTGGTGGTCTCGGACCACCATCAGTCGTGAACGCTGCTTTCACTCTTAAGCACACTATAGTTGTTTTAGCTCATTTTAAAAGCCAATTAAATCTCTTGAACGAAATGTGTTTTAACTTGCTTGGTCGCAAATTGAACAAGTAAGAGTAATTGTGGCTTACAAATTAGGTAAATATACACAAGTTTTATTTAAGTTGTTTGTTCTAAAACCCTTGGGTGTGGGAAATTTTTTTTTATGAATGAAAAACTATTCATGTGGTTTTAACCACCAAGTTATTAAGTCTCCACCCACTATGTGCAGATTATTTTTTTAGTGCTGTCTATTGTTGTTATTATTTTTATTCTTCTTCAAAAATTTGACGACGTGAACGCTCTCAAGTCACCAATGTTTATCCGATCTTGGACAACCTCTGATGGATTATCCTGCTTAAGTTCGAAAATCAGCTAATATGCAAATCCAAAATGGCAGCCATGGGCTAATTTGCATATTGAAGATCAACGTCCGACGTGAACGCACTCCAGTTGCCAATTTTTATCCGATCTTCGCAATTTTTTTTTTGAACACCCTCTGATGGCTTATCCTGCTTATCAGCTCATTTGCATCCAATCTTCGAGAATTTTTTTCGCAATATGCTCTGATAGATTATCCTGGCTGAGTTCGAAAATCAGCTAATTAGCATATCCAAGATGGCCGCCACAGACTTATTTGCATATTCAAGATCGACGTGAACGCCCTCCAGTCGTCAATATTCATCTGATTTTCGTGGGTTTTTTCTGAACACTCTTTGGTGGATTGTCCTGTTTGAGTTTGAAAATTTGCATATATCCAAGATGGCCCCATGGCACTTCTATCCCCATCGTTACTGAATTGGCAATAAACTTTTAATTGTGGTAGTTTAATTTGAATTTCTACTCACTTGAAGTTGTGTCTCACTGTCTCAATTCACAACTTCCAAGTTTTTCAGATTTGATCAAATGGAGAAAAATAATTTGGATGTGTTAAAAAACTGATATTAAAATTTAATGTGCTAATAAAAAATTTAAAAAAACACTTGTATTATCATGACCGGCTGTTGAAGGGCTAATGGTTTTTAATTTTCCAGTTCCGAGAACACGTGGGAGCCTGACGACAACATGGATTGTCCTGATCTCGTAGCAACATTTGAGGAAAAAGTGAAAAAAGAAAAAGAGGAGAAGAAAAAGAGAAAGAAGGACGAAGATGAAGGCACAAGTAGCAAAAAGAAGAAAAAGGTTGCTGAGGTAAAATACTATGTAAATAATAAGATGGAATAGCATACTTTAAAGGATTATGTTACTCATGTGGGCTTCATGTTGACTCAACGTCTGTGACATTGGTGCAGTGTAATAGGCAGAATTTGGGCTCAGGATACATGCAAAATTGTCAGAGTTTGTATAGGTATGACAGGCCCTGTGATGGGTTTTTGCAGGAAGTGATAGTAATAATATAAGGCGTTTTCAGGTTAGATTTGCGTGTACAACACTGTGTTTATTAGCTGGCAGGGCATGTCAGCGTGTTTTGTACACCCAAAACCCGTCACAACACGCCCAAGAATTGACTACCACGCCCTGTCAAAACTCTCGTGCTTATAGTAGAAGGGTTGTTACACAGCTGACTGAATGAGTTGTACTTTACAATGCGATTTATTATTTTTTTTTTATTAATATTATTTATTTATTCCAAAACTTTTCCCTAATTGCGATTTGTCTTAAAGGGACTCGTGGGATGAGAGTTTTCGATTTTAAAATTTAATTTTATTGAAGTTATATAGCCTACCGATCTTAAATAAAATACAAAAATATAAAAAAAACAATGTTAAAGCACTGAAAAAGACGGGAAAAGTAATCACCTGCCGCCCTTGATTGGTCTGGTAGCGCGATGATCGGGGGGGGGTACCCCCACAGCACCGATCGTCTGCTTAACCTTGGACTGTCGGCATGAACATGTCACATATAGCCCAATGCTGTTGGAACATTCAACTCTGAAGCAGGTGTTTAGGTTTACAAATAGTTTGATTGGCTTTTCGCTGGATTGATAAAAATGTTGATAAAAAATATTTTTCTAAATCGGAAAATTCTGAAATAAATAAAATCATGATCCCTGTGATACACCTACTTCATTGCAAAATTAAAAATAAATAATGTCATCCCACGGAGTCCCTGTAACCCTTTCAAGCCTGAATTCACCATTGTGATCTTGATCCACAACAAGCCGCGAGTTGGACTTGTAGTTGATAAAGATGATTTGAGGTGGTCTGAAAATTAAAGAAAATTCCCATGTATTGGTAAACCAGTTTCAGGGAAATTTTCATTCTAAAACACCTAGTTGTAGGAAAATTAAGTCTGTTATCAGGGATGTAAAATGATGCTTTAATGCATCGTGAGGACCCAAAGGGTTAAAGTATTTCAGCACAATTAATAACCCTTGCAGCCAATAAAATAAAAATTTACCAGAGTGACAAGTCCGGTACAGTTGCAAATTTACTGGATATTAGAATTTTTTGCCGGACAAGTGGATTAAGTGATTAAGATTGCTGTTTCCTATGACAGATGCTCAGGTAATCAAATAACCAAATTTTGCTGATTTTTATTTGAAATAAATGCAAATATTTTTTGCCATTTGAAGCAGGAAAATGAATGAAAGAAAGAAAACTCACAAGTTGGGTTTGCATTTTCACTATTCAAATTGTATTTTAAGGAGGAGGATAACAAGCCTCGAGGGTTTGACAGAGGATTACAACCAGAAAGGATTATTGGTGCGACAGACAGCAGCGGCGAACTCATGTTCCTCATGAAGTGGTCAGTATATAATATTATCTGTAAACTCCCCCTCCCCCCCAGGGCTCGAAATTTAACTAAATTTCCACTTGTCCAGTCGGACAACTGGCTAAAAAATCGACTAGTCCTTCCCGAAAATAACACTCGTCCCTCCTAATATTTGTCAAGCAGGGGCACTCGTCCAGTGGGACAAGCTCATTGAAACTGAACTCGTCCTTCCCAGATTGTTGTCGTCTCGGACGAGGCCAATTACAAGCCCTGACCCCACTAAGTAATCTACGGCTATTAAAATTTTGTTTATTCTTTCAGTGCGGAGACCTAGACATCAGAATCTCTGATGTATAAAGACCTTGCACTGAAGGGTCAACTTTCTTTTCTTTGTGTTGTGCGATAAAAATGATTCAGATTTGCCACCATGCTGTTACCAACGCCACACCCACGAGCACGTCAGGCGAGGCGCTGGGTTATCTGTACTGATTTGTTTTGTGCATGTGCGCGCGTGCACCCTGTTTTTTATAGTACGCCGCTGATGGGCCGGTGAGATTCTGGCCGGCTAGTTGACCTAGATCGACTGGATAACCCAGAGCCCTCTCGTGCCGACAGGGAGCGACTGCTCTGGTCACAGAATGATTTGCCACCAATCTATGGACACTGAGGATGTAGGCACATTAGAATAGTTCTAAGTTGTTTTTTTTATTTCTTAGTTAATGCTAATTTATAAATGTACAATTGTGAATTGCTGTATTTATTCTAATAAAAGCTGATATTCCAATAAACGCCCACCCCCTGATTGGAAAATAAAACAAACTATCATTTACACTCTGTGATAGTTAAAAAAACTACTGTAAATAAGCGCGAATCCCCCCTGTAACCTCAGGGGGTTTTCTAATTGACTGCCCAAGTGTTACAGGGTTCCCCACAGTGCCGGAAATGCCGGCATGCCGACCGTATGAATTTTATGCCGACCAGCATGTAATTAGTCACATCCGGCTGTAATCCAGCTGGCAGATTAGCTAATATTCCCGTCGCCAGTGTCTTACTGGGTTGGTTTAGCGATCAGCGTGTCCGTGCTACCATCCCCCCCCCCCATAATCCCCCCACTTCTAGGCCACCCGTCATGTGCTGTATGCTACATAACATGGATGTAGGCCTGCGCCTGGCAGAAGCAGCGCTGACAGCAAGTGTAGAAAGTGCCAATGTCAGTCCAGCGCTAACAGCGCTGAGCCGGCATTGGCGCCAGGCTGGCAGATGGGCCAACACTTCTAGCAATGCCAGTCACCACGACACGTTGTCACTCACCAAAGTGTCACCGCGTTGGTGAGTGAGTGATACTAACTCACAAACCTTGTCAGGCATACACATCAACACTTATCAATAACAGAATAATAACTCTCACCAACAAACAAAAACCCATAAAACACCAAGAAAACATGCATAGGCCTACACTCAAATACACAACTCACAAACCATCAAATCAACAAGACAAAATAACAGACGGACAATTCAGAACAAGCAAACTTTCTTATTTTCACAAATTAAGATGAGACTCTTCTAGGAACTTTCTATTTTAAAATTATCAACTTCAGACACTTTTAGACCATTCCACTCAAATTCAATCAAAATTAAATAACTCTGACGTATGCTGGTTATGCTGGAGTATGGTGACGGCACACAGACAGTCAGGCAAACAACACAAATGAAAAAACTTTGATATTTTTTACAAGCTGCGAATTGTTGTCGCAATTCTTGACTTGTAGCGGATCAAGATGAAAAGTGGGTTAAGAAAATTTAAAAAATTACCATGTATTGGTAAATGAGCTTCATGGAAATTTTCGTTATATAACCATTAGTTGTAGGACAATTAAGTCTGTTTACAGGGATGTAAAATGATGTTTCACCCTTTCAAGCCTGACTTTACCATTGTCATCTCCATCCACTACAAGCCGCAAATTGCTGTCGCAATTCTCGACTTGTAGTGGATGAAGATGACTTGATGTGGCTGCAAAAGTGAAGAAAATTGCCGTGTATTGGTGAACCGGCTCCATGGAAATTTTCTTCCTAAAACCAAATTCTAGTCTGTTTTCAGGGATTTAGAATGATGCTTTAATGCATCGTGAGGGCTTAAAGGGTTAAACTGACGTGTTTTTGTTGTATTTTTAGGAAGGACAGCGATGAAGCTGACTTGGTGCCAGCGAGACAAGCCAACATCAGATGCCCGCAGATAGTGATAGCATTCTACGAGGAGCGCTTAACGTGGCACACGCATAATGATGGGGAGGACGAGAAAGATGACAAGGACAAATCGTAGATCCAACATTCTCCTCCCTCTCATCTAGAAAGACATTGACATTTCAACCAATCATTTGCTAGAACAGTTGGCTTTGACATCTCAAAACTATTTTCGCCAATTGAGAATATCATCTTGACTAGGATCTGTCATCTCAACCAATCATATGCTTAGGTCTTGGTTGACCAGTTGAGATTCCCAGTAGACAAAGACCCAATATTGGGTCAATGTCTCAACCAATGGTCTAACTCTGTTTGTTAACCCTTTAACTGCCGGTGTCGCATATATTCGGGTTTGTATTAGCACATTAAGTACCCCCTTTTAAACATGTTTAAGATATGACATCAATCAGCAATATTTGAAAACAGTTGACCTCCATTTTGTCAAATCTGAATAATTTTCACTCACTTGAAGTTGTGGATCGTGTCGGCGAGACACAATTTCAAGTGAGTGAAAATTCAGATTGATGAATTTGGTGGTTAAAGGGTTAATATGGGCCGTTCTTACTTCATTTAGCATCTCGATCCAATTGTATCCGTCATATCGAACAATCATAATATGCCTTGATCTTAATCATAACCAGTTAACATTCACAGCAAATATAAGACATTGAACAAATGCTGGTGTAATGTTGGCTCAGCATCACAGATCCTGGTCCAACACTGAACCAGTTTTGGGTACACGGCTTTGTTTGCCAGTCTAACATTTTAACTATTCTCGTTGTAAATATCCGCTGTATTTTATTTCATTTGAGGATTTGTGCACTTGATCTCCAGTGCTTTTCTTGTATCTGATGCCCTCGAGGGAAACTGATCATAATAACTCGCGATTCTCACTCTGCTTACAAAAACACTGACCCCATGTTGGCCCACCTTCTACGACGCTGGCCCAACATATCTCATTGGATGCCCGCCTCGTGTTTGCTGCGCTAGATGCTCAGGCCAGAAATGTTCATCCCTCAAGATATAATTACATTTTCAATACATTGTGAAATTCGGATTGTGAGTGCTCTTAATTGTTGTTTTAAAAAAATTATTTATATTTTTGAAATATAAATTTTTCCAAAATTCTGAAAATTATTTTTTGCCTGTTTATTTTAGTGAGATCATACATAAAAGATTTTTTATGAATGAGTGTACTTAAATGAAAAGCAACTTTTTTGCTACTTGGAACATTTCCCTGCAGGCACCACTTTCAAATGCATTTTCTCAACAAATATGTTGAGCAACATCAATTATTTTCACAGATGCAGATATGGAATAATGCGCCAATTGTAAATAAAAATGGGTAGCTGTATTTTAATGATGTTAGTCAAACTTGAAACCATAATATTATTTGGGTGATCATTTAGTTCTGTTTAAAAATGGTTGGCACTTGTCCTTACGTATTCATTTTCAAAACTAAATAGAATGCTAGTGGGAAATTTTTCATCATTTTAAGAAAGAATTTGTATTGTGTTGCCAATTCCAAATCAAACATGTATGCAGTATTATTAATTCTAGGTCCCGTTCTATTAAAAATTGTCAGAACTAGTTGACAAAAGCTCATTAGCTTTAGACACATTTACCAACAACTGTACAAGTCAGTTTAAGTTGCTCGGTGCTTAAACATGTTGAAGAGATGAAAATCATTCTCATAAGCAGTAGGAAGAGGCATGTTTATAGAAGATTGTCAAACCTTGTGAACTCTACTATTCCACAAGATAATGACCCAATATTAGATCAATGTTGGCCCACCATCTACGATGTTGATCCAACATATCGCCTGGATGGCATTAAGATTTCAAATGTGCTTCGTTATAAAGAGTGAATGAGAATGGTTGAGGATAAAATGTACCTCTCAGAAAAAAAGAGGCTTAAAGACAGTTTCACATAATTTTAGTGCTAGTTGTGTACATTTTATGAAAAGCCTCAGGGCTGCAGATAAAAATATGTGATGAATGTGATATAAATGAATATTTTTGTGACAAATAAGTAGTTTTACACTCTTTCTAATATATTTTTTATCTACAGCCCTGAATAAGCTTGTTGTAAATTTGCACTTTATTGCCCGGAGATATTTTACTATTGATTGTTCATATAATGAAGCGCATGAACAAACTTGTGATATTTTCCACATATCATGACCCACTTCACCAGTGTTGCCTCAATGTTAACGGTGTCAGATATGCTTGGGGCTTTACAAAAAAACGGTCATTGGGGCATAGCCCACGCATTGGTGGTTTGTGTTCTCCTTTATTTCCCACCAAAAAGCCAAGGTTGTCCGAAAATTTAGTTTTATGGACTATATTGCGTGGTCCCAACAATATGTGAACAAATTGTGCTGAGGCAGTGCATGCCAATGCTGAGGCAGTGCTGGCCAATGCTGTAGCAGTGCTGGCCAATGCTGAGGCAGCGCGGGCCAATGCTGAGGCAGCGCGGGCCAATGCTGAGGCAGCGGTTGCCAATGCTGAGGCAGCGCTGGCCAATGCTGAGGCAGCGCGGGCCAATGCTGAGGCAGCGGTTGCCAATGCTGAGGCAGCGCTGGCCAATGCTGAGGCAGCCCGGGCTAAGGCGCGCGGGCCAAGGCTGAGGCAGCGCAGGCCAATGCTGAGACAGCGCTGGCTAACGCTGAGGCAGCGCGGGCCAATGCTGAGGCAGCACGGGCCAATGCTGAGGCAGCGCGGGCTAACACTGAGGTAGCGCGGGCCAATGCTGAGGCAGCGCTGGTCGATATCCCGTAATGGCTACATGATGTGCTTTTTTATTCGTAACCAGTCATTCTATGTTCAATCCATCAGTCATAATATCAGTCACAATTCACCACAGAACATGTTGTTGAGTGATATGCTAAGCTTACTTTATTCACCCTAAAAGCACAGAAATATTTTTTGTATAACTATAAATCATGGAGACTAGAGGGGTTTACTCAATTTGAACTCATCATTAAAGTCTTGGGGTTAACTCATTTCCGATTTATTTGAATGCTTATGTTATGGGTCTACGACCGTTAGTCATATTTTAATTCTCTCAGTGTGGGGACAGTCTTTATACATCAGAATCTGACGTCTGTAGACGGTTCCCGCGGTGAAAGGTTGAACACTTATCGTATCCTCAGTTGTTTTAACCCTTACAGTGCGGGGATCAACTTTAGACGACAGAATCTGACGTCTCCCCGCACTGTAAGATTAAAAATATTTCTAATGGCCGTAGACCCATAACATGATAGGTATTCAAGTGAATCAGAAAGAGCTAACGAAGACATTTTTGATGATTTCAAATTCAAATAACCCATTTGGTTGCGATGTTTTTTACAAAGTATTTCAGCGCTTTGAGGGTTAACACTGTCAACCCTGCGGACTTTATGTGGAACTAACAGCATTGTAATATGCATTTTCAAATGATAAAAATATTTGAATTAAAAAAAAAACATACTTCCAAATCGAATTATTTAATAGCTGTGTTATCGATTTAATTGCCATTTACGTGTCTGCACGGAAATTAATCAATACTGTTCAAACCTTCCTCGTGGTAATAAAAGTCCAAACATGCACTCAACACATTTTAGCTTGGCTGATCTAACAAATAGTTGTCTCTGTTGTCCAAGCTGCTTATGCTTTGTCAGTGCCTTTACCTGTTCCAGTGTAGCTTATATGTGCAACAGTGTAGCTTAAAGGGACTTGCCACTTTTAATGGGTTGAGGACTGATAATTTGGTAGTGATCAACATCATAATCACTGATTGGCAGTTGAAAGTGACCAGCCCAATTAAGTCTTGAATAAGTAATTTGATATTTGAACATTTTTAACCAGGATGTTGTTACTGAAAGGAGTTTCATTTGTATGTAATACTGTACAGTTTTATTTTTGTAGTAAAATATTTGTTTCTCTGTACATTCACTGTTGGTCAATATATGTTTTTATATGTTCAACCGTCTTAGAGGCAATACAAAAAAACATTTTCCAAAAATGCATTGAGATGCCACCATCTATGATGAGCTTTTAAACATCCGGCTGTGGCACATAGCTTCGCATACGGGTGGAGTGTTCATTTCAGCGAGACTAATCATCATAACCATGGTGAATCACAGGCTACACAGTCTTTGTGCATTACACTTTCTGATTCTCCTGAGACTATTTCTATCTTGGGACCCATCCTCGCACTTAACCCTTGTCCTGCTGCGCCCGGATATATACTGTTCCAGATTTTAGGACAAATAATATGTCACTGAAATATATAATTTAATTTGTGGTAGACGCTCGAATAACTCAATTTAAAAAATGCCTATTTAAAAAAAATACATATTTTTGTCATTTGAAGCTGGAAATTGCGGTAACAATTCCAGCTTCAAATGACGAAAAATACAATATAACCATTTCAGCAGGACAAGGGTTGGGAGTCAATAAGAGATGCTCCTGGTTGTGTGACATTCAATGAGGGTCGAGAAATTTCTAATCAAAGAATAATTTATATTTTGGAACATGATTTTTTGCTTCTTCACACGCAGGTTTTCTCTCATTTTCATTCACTTCAGACGCGTCATCGACGCTTCGCATTGAGACGCTTCGCATTGAGACGTGAATTTCTACTGTAATTCCGACCTCAAGGTGGATGAAAATTACCTGACTGTAAAAAATGTGTTACGATTTATTGTCCGTTGATAAATATACGATTTTATTTTTCTTATGTTCTTTTCCTAAAGAAATATTTTATGTGGAATTGAAAAATATCTTGCATTTTGAAAGACTTTGATAACATTGTATTCTATCTGATCTTTCTTATTTTACATGTGGTTCGACATTTTGTATTATATCATGTACAATAAAACAAAACAGAAATTTATTTGTCAACTTTTATTTGTTCAACCCTTTAAGCCCTCATGATCCGTGAAAGCAGCATTTTGTGTCCTTGAAAACTTATTTAATTTGAACCTTTTGACCCCACTCAGATGGGTGGAGATAACTCTTCTTTTTAGTTTATCCAGGTATAAATGTAACGAGTTTTTCTCTTGGGTTTCTCAGGCTGACTTTTTGACGTCTGAATTGGAAGGATAAAAAAAAAATTCTCGCACTTGTATAAAGTGTAATCTTATTACTTTACATACAACAGCTAATTAATACCCATGGCCCGTATTTCGCGTATAGAAGTAAACTCCAAGCCTATATAAGAACTATTTTATTGTTATTAGTATTATAAGCCACCAGATATATATTGATATTGGGTATCAAGACACACAGCCATATCCCTTTGACAACCAGTGAATTTGATCAATAAAAAATCAAGGCCTTGAAAAAACTGAAATTATGTTGCTGTCATTATAAAAATAATTATCGGACTGCTGACCTGCTGCTATGCAATCCAGGGAGGCCGATATACCTCACCCCCCCCCCCCCCCCCCGTGGATCCGCCACGGCAGTGGGATGTAGTGCATCCGTAACTCCCTGTTCTGAGTGGAGACTGAAGGAGGGACACAGCCCAGCAAACTTGAGAGACATTGAATTAGTGTTGTTTTAATGTTGGCCCGCGTCGCAGACGATGGCCAACATTAAAACAACACTGATTCAATGTCCCATGTTTGCTGGACTGGCTACTAGCAGGGTATGCTTCGTTGATACCAGTAGACCTAGTGAAATTCACTGCCCCCTGTCTGTCTCATGGTGACCCTCTGCATAAAAAAGGTTTTTGATTGTCCACGGAAGGTTTTTAATTATCAGCGGAAGGTTTTTAATTATCCGTGGAAGGTTATAATTCTCCGCGGAAGGTTTTTAATTATCCGCGGAATGTCATAATTCTCCGCGGAGGGTTTTTAATTGTCCGCGGAAGGTTTTTAATTATCCACGGAAGGTTTTTAATTATCCTCGGAAGGTTTATTTACTTATGAGGGTGATGGCCAACCATATACCAGAATATACCCCCCTTTTTAACAACTATATATATGCGACTCTTGAGTAGATCCTGGGAGTAGGCCTAGGCCCTATCGTATAGTTGTTGAAAAGGGAGTAGGTCTATCGTTGTTGAAAAGGGGATATATTTTGGGAGGGAGGGGTATATTTTGGGAGCGTCGCATAAAATTATAGTTGTTGAAAGGAGTGGTATATTCTGGGAGGGAGGGGTAAATTCTGGGAGGGTCACCCATACAAATTTGTTGAGAAGGGGGGTATTTTCCGAAAGGGATAGATAGAGTCTGGGATCCGAAGACACTTAAGTAAATCAAGAATAGGGTGGGGGGTAGATCCTGGGAGGGGTAGATTCTGGGAGTCGCCGGAATCTACCCCGGGGTATAAATTACAGTCTATCCCGAGGTAGATTGTGGGAGATCCTCTAATTACACGGGTATAGTTTCAAGGGGCTTTAATCTGGGTTGTTACACCTAAAAAAGGTAACCCAAGAATGTGGAGGCGGCCGTTTTTGTATTGGGGGGAATGTGGAGGCATGCCCTCCGGGAAATTTTGAAAAATACACACTAAATAACGCATTCTGGCGATATATCTACAGAATTACATGATTTCCATGTAAATATGTCACCAAAACTAAATTTATCATTTTTCACGAGGATAGACGTTACCTATGTCAAAATAATATTTAAAGACAAGAGGGTGTTTTATCAAGTATGAATTATACATTAAATTCACTCTACGTAAGATATCGACGTCCAAAATACGTCACAAGTTCAAGGACGTTTTAAATGCACTTTGAAGCCCAGGGCGAATGTTTCAATACGCCGTCTGCAGCTTGAGAGGTACAGTGCCGACCAGAGTAAGTATACTTATTAGTGATTGAGGAGGGCATTCTTAATAATTAAAACTGAACTTATAACGCATCATACGTACCGTTTTCTTAATACAGAGCTATAATTACCTCTGTTATCAAAATAACACTTCAATAAATGCACTATGTAATTCCGTCACATTAGAAACATATTATTTTAAGTTTAATGAAATATGGTCTTACCTTGACTTATTAAAATGATATTTTTACTTTTAGTATTATACGTTTCTATAAATTATTTATTAATTCAACTTTGTATATTATCTCAATTAGCTTATGGACCGTGACAGATTTACAAAAAAACGCGTGATGAAATTCCAGATCGGAGTATTTTTTGTCATTTTTGTGCAATAAATTCAGTCACGACCACGTGAATTAACGTCAGTCATAATTGAATATCACTTATTACATTGTTAAAGAGAATCACCACCCAGCGTTGTCATCTTATACTTTAAAATCGCCATCTCAACTACACCACAGATGCTTTTGCCTGACATCCCGACCCAATGCTAGTAGGATTATGATTGTGACGAAATTACAGTTAGGCCTTGCGATGTTCCAGACGACTACATGGGTGAGGTCGTCATCAAATTTGCTTTCTAAGAAATTATTTTAAGTTTATAAAAAAGGCCCAGTGTAGTCTACCACACATATAGTATTTTAAAATATTAACGTTATCACTAAAATATGTTATTCTAAACAAGAAATAGGGAGGGGTACGCCTAAGTAGGTATAATTACAATCACAATTGTAATTGTGTGGGGCCGGGGCTCTAGGGTAGTGGTTGGCACCGCTGCCTTTCACGCCAGAGTTCGGGGTTCGGTTCCCGGTCTCGGCGGTTTGAAGGAAACAAAAAATTGTTTATTCCCCATCCACTTGTGAAAGTCACTATTGTGGGGAGCCTCCGTGACCGAGAGGTGACGTGCTCAGACTCAGACCGCCGGGGCTCGAATTTCGAATCCTGTGTCTGGAGAACAGTGTCATCTCAATCATCTCACCATCCTCAGGAGGTTCTCCTGTCTCAGTTTAGCCTATATGTGTACAAGGTAGCCTAAAGCCCGATTCATTTCATTTCATTTGTAATTGTGTGTTTGACAGTCTGGTATCAACATTATGCTTTTGTAAATCTAGGCCACATGAGTCATTACGCCTATATCACCATATATGTTATGACGTACTTATGCTAATATGTAACCATATAATACAGACATAGGCCTAATGACTCATGGGTCGTCTGCATGGTTTTGTAATACGTAGATTATCAATATGAGAAAGTTAATACCAGATAGAATTTGGAATTGTTTTTCGTAGGACACATGGCAACGTCAGTGGCTAAAAGACAAAAAAGAAAAAGACAGAATAGAACTGAATTGAAAATATAAATTATTGGCATAAATACAATAAATTCCCTGGATGGACCCTGAGTGGTCAACAATTTTCCTTGTGAAAATAACCGTGTATATACACCCTGAATACATTGAGATTCTGACCTGAGGATAGCGTAACTGCGCGAAATGCCACGGAGTTTCAGCATTAAATTGCACAGCGAAACCCAAATCTCTGGCCGTCTGGGCATGTCTGGGGGTAGATCCCCTAGACATGCCCAGAACCACTTATCGGGCGAGCGAAGGAAAGCGCTCTCAATAACCCACGATGCCCTATCACCCCCTCCCTGATATCATCATCTGTACATCATTCATCTCATCAATTGACTACAACTTTTTTTTATCATATTGCAATGTCACTTAAAAGACCATTTGTGCTTAAAAGTGATGTGAAGCAATGATTTACTACTACTACTACCAAGGTTGGTTCAGGGTAATTAGGGGATGATTCTGTAATGATCTAGGTTTGGTTCAGACATAACTCAAAGATGCTCATGAGATAGTGCAGGGATACCTCGTGGATAATACGGGGATGGCCAGGGTTGGGTCAGGTATGGCTTGGGGATGATCCTGCAATGTTCCAGGGTTGGTTCAGACATAACTCAGGGAATTATCCTGAGATGGTCAAGGGATGCTCCAGAGATGGCTCAAAAATAACTCATGGATTATCCTCGGATGGTCCAGGGCTGATTCAGGGTAACGCAGGGATAACTCGAGGATGATCCTAGGATGGTCCAGGAATGGCTCAGGGATTACTCAGGGATGATCCTGGGATGGTCCAGGGATGACTCACGGATAACCGAAGAATCAAAAGGTGATGGTCCAGTATTGGTCAAGGGTTGATCCAAAGAAACCTGTGCCCAGTGTTTGTCCATGGAAACCTGTATCCAGGGTTTATCCAAGGTAACCTGTGCTTAGGTTTTGTCAATGGAAACGTGTGCCCAAGATTTGTCCAGGGAAACCTGTGCCCAGTGTTTGTCCAGGAAAACCTGTGTCTAGGGTTTGTCCACGGAAAGCTGTGTCCAGGGAAACCTGTGATCAGGGTTTGTCGATGGAAACGTGTGCCCATTAATTGTCCAGGGAAACCTGTGCCCAGGGTTTGTCCAGGAAAATCTGTGCTCGGGGTTTGTCCAGGAAAACCTGTGTCCAGGGATTGTCCAGGGAAACGTGTGCCCAGGGTTTGTCCATGGAAATTTGTGTTCAGGGTTTGTCCAGGGAAAGTGGGGCCAGGCTTTGTCTAGGGAAACATGTGCCCATGTTTTTTTTTCCGGAGAAAGCTGTACTTTGACCAGGGAAACTGTGGCCAGGTTTTGTCCAAGAAAATCTATGCTCAGGGTCTGTCCACGGGAAGCTGTGGCCAAGGTTTGTCAATGGAAATCTGTGCCCAGGCTTTTTCAAGAGAAACATGTGCCCATGGTGTGTCCGGAGTAAGCTGTGATCAGGGTTTGACCAGCAGAAACTGTGCTTGGGGTTTGTCTAGGGAAGCTGTGTCCAGGGTTTATACAGAGACAGCTGTGCTTGGGGTTTGTCTAAGGAAGCTGTGCCCAGGGTTTGTCCAGAGAAAACTGTGCCCCAGGCTTTGTCCAGGGAAACGTGTAGGCCTACCAATGGTTTGTCTGGAGAAACCTGTGCTCAGGGTTTGTCCAGGGAAGCCTGTGCCCAGGGTTTGTCCAGGGAAACCTGTGGCCAGGGTTTGTCTAGGAAAACCTGTCCTCAGGGTTTGTCCAGGAAAACCTGTGCCCAGGGTTAGTCCAGGAAAACCTGTGCTCAGGGTTTGGCAAGGGAAACCTGTGCTTAGGGTTTGTCAAGGGAAAGCTGTGCTCAGGGTTTGTCCAGGGAGAGCTGTGCTTAGGGTTTGTTCAGGGAAAGCTGTGCTCAGGGTTGATCCAGGGAAAGCTGTGCTCAGGGTTGATCCAGGAAAAGCTGTGCTCAGGGTTGATCCAGGGAGAGCTGTGCTCAGGGTTTGTCCAGGGAAACCTGTGCTTAGGGTTTGTCCAAGGAAAGCTGTGCTCAGGGCTGATCCAGGGAAACCTGTGTTCAGGGTTTGTCCAAGGAGAGCTGTGCTCAGGGTTGATCCAGGGAAAGCTGTGCTCAGGGTTTGTCCAGTGAGAGCTGTGCTCAGGGTTTGTCCAGGGAAAGCTGTGTTCAGGGTTTGTCCAGGGAAAGCTGTGCTCAGGGTTTGTCCAGGGAAAGCTGTGCTCAGGGTTGATCCAGGGAGAGCTGTGCTCAGGGTTGATCCAGGGAAAGCTGTGCTCAGGGTTTGTCCAGGGAGAGCTGTGCTCAGGGTTTGTCCAGGGAGAGCTGTGCTCAGGGTTGATCCAGGGAGAGCTGTGCTCAGAGATTGTCCGGGTAAATCTGTGCCCAGGCATTGTCCAGGGAAACCTGTGCCAGGGTTTGTCCAGGGAAACCTGTGCTTAGGGTTTGTCCATGGGAAGCTGTGCTCAGAGATTGTCCGGGTAAATCTGTGCTCAGGACTTTTTCATGGAAACCTGTTCTGAGGGTTTCGCCATGGAAATATGTGGGCTACTCGATCAGGTTTAGTCCAGAGAAAGCTGCGTTCGGGATTTCTCCAGATAAAGCTATAGAACATTTAAAAGAAAATGCTGCCAGCTGAAATAAAAGTTATCATCAGGATAAACTAATTAAAATGATTCTAAAGATACAGTAAGAAAGTGGATAAATGTGTCCATATTGTGAATGGGATTATGGAACAACAAAAATAAACGAATAATTCGCCGAACATTTGCACGGTCCGTGAAGCCAAAACTATGTTATTATTGATAATGGTGAGAATTTATCTTGTTGTGGCTGTTTGTTTGAATAAAATTAATTATTTTAATTTAGGATTTCAACTGCGAATAAGTTTTATATGGTGAAGTTTTGGTGATTCAGTATTAAAATATAATAATTGCTTGATTTTAAAAAATTACGAAATAAAGACCAGTATCATTTTTGTTTTCATTATGTTTTCTCCAATTACCATAGTTGTTGAGCGTTATGCAAATTAGTATGTCCAACTCAGAAATGGTGGTGAGATGACAAGTCGTGAGAACTCTAGCCACACAAGTTCTAAGAATTTGTATTATTATAGTCCTTTATTGCTAAGACTTTTTAAATAGGTCTAATCCCATGTGAATATCAAGAATAGCTCATACAACTATGTTAACTATTTCCAATGAGTTATCAAGACCTACCTACGATTTTAAATCATATCTTGTGTGTACCTTGATGGGGCTATGTGTGAATTATGTCGAATCTCAAAAGTAATTCCATCACAGTAATTCCGTCACAATTTATACCAGAGTTCATTACACTCTGCTAAAAAAACTAAGGCTTTCGCATAAAAAAATATCAGTGTGTCTTTGAAGAAAAAATGATGTTGAACTACAATTAAGATTGATTGTATCGTTGATATGGTAAACAGAGCAGAAATGTGAATATTTGTTATTGGTGTCAGGAATATCACTAGTGTACACATGTAATTCCGTCACGTGACTTAACCCTTTGAGCCCTCACGGTGCATTAAAGCATCATTTTACATCCCTGAAAACAGACTCGATTTTCCTACAACCAAGGGTTTTAGAACGAAAATTTCCATGAAACTGGTTTACCAATGCATGGGATATTTTCTTTACTTTTCCAACCACTTCAAATCATCTTCATCCACTACAAGTTGAGAATTGCGGCAGCAATTCACGGCTTGTAGTGGATGAAGATGACAATGGTAAATTCAGGATTGAAAGGGTTAAGAGGTTCTATTTAAGTGACATAGGGCCTACTCAAGAAAACGAACGCGGGTAGCTGAAAGTGAACTGCTATACACAGAAAGAAGGTGTCTTCATACAATAGAAATTTAAAATGAATATGCCCCCCCCCCTCCTACCTCAAGTAAAGTTAAAATTAGTAGTGCTAAAAGTTGTACAGATTGTAATTCCGTCACGATGGAATTCATGATTAAGGAATCAAGCAATCTCACAAAGTGATCATTAGTAAAAATTAAGTTTAGGCCTCTACCAGTAGGCCCCTATATCAATAAAAAAATTAACCTTAAAAAGTGGGGGTTGCGAAAGCACCCGACGCAACCCCCACCCCTCTTTGGTACGGGCCTGTTCTCTAGGCCTATAGATATTAATTGATGATTGATAAACAGTAGCCAAGACAATAACCCATTGTCGGTTCAATATTGAGCCAGCGTCGCAGACGGTGGGCCAGCATTGATCCAACATGACCGTCGTATTGATGCCTTGTGTTTACGGGGAGCCAAGGCTGTTTATTAGGCTTCCCGGCAAACAATGTTTGGCCAATGTTGTCCCAACGTCGTAGATGGTGGGCCAACATTGGTCAAACATTGGGGCAACTCGTGTTATCTGGGAATTAGCTACCCGGTAGACTAGCCTACTATTTTTAAATTTTTTGCGAAATAGATCTACATAGTCTTTTTTATCACAACTTTCACACCCTGACCTTTCACAATGTCAATTTCCCAGAAATGTGGGCGGGGTTAGATTGCCCCACACGTGGATTACGTCATTGTCGTTTCCAGCGTTACGTTGCTGGGGCATGTCACCTGTTATTCAGGTCGGGTCATGACACATCAGGTCACCGCGTCTGCGCACTGCTCCCATGTGAGACGTGACCAACATCAGGGTTGGTTTGTGCAGCTCGGACAAGATTTACAGTCATATTGTAGCGATTTGCGACCCGGATTTCACCGGGACGCCGGAGATTTAGCGAGTATAGACCTGTGTTTGAGTTTTCCCAGGAGAAATTAGGGTAATAATTGTTTATCAGTTCAGTGTTTGGCTCGGCGAGGCCATTTTTAAAAGCCATCACCAACAAAGCGTCAACACACGCTCACAGCCTGCGTGGTGTTTGCGCTTGCGTAGAAGCCCCCGTTGTGCCTGTCTGTTTCAGTAGAATGGGATGGGATATCTGAAAATATATCGCCTCACTTACTTAGATTAAAACACATTTTACACCAAATAAAAACGCGATATAACACCACCAAAGCGGAAAAAGGATATCGGACTACAACTTATTATATTATTTAGTACCTTTTGTGGAAGGTAAATATATAAATTTTAAAATAGTATGAGCAGGATTTCAGGGGCGTTCAGGTCGATCTTGGTGGAGGTTCTTCTTCATGAAGTCACACATTGACTTTTGCCGACGAAGAAATAAGGTGGCTTCACCTAAATAACGACAAATCTCAGATTACCCATCAAAATTTAATTTCTTTTTAGCGAACTTGTAACTGGATAGTGTGTGCTCATTTTAATGCGTTTATTTTTGTTCTATCGCGTAATTTGACAAAAGGATGCCTAATTGAGAAACGGGTGAAATGTTGGAAAAAATGTTGAGTGGTTTGGTATTTGGTGGACTTGTATTCGTGTATCCTTCCTCGTCGAGGATATAGACCCAGTGACCGACATCCATTTTATAAATTACACGCAGATGTCATATATTTATTCAAGTGTGATGTCAGATATTTTTTAAAACTAATTTAATAGTTTTTCAAACTGTATAAGTCTAAATTAACAAAGTTTTAATTTATAAGAAATTATATTAAAATATTTTTTTTCTCCACAGTAATTTTAGTAGACTAAATTATAGTTATTGTTAGAACATAAGCCTAAACTCTACATTTTTATTTTTAATTAAAGTATTACATAGGTCTACAATAATCCTAGAACTAGTCTAAAAGAATTCACAAATATGCAGATATATGATTGTTCAGAAAAAAAATATTTTTATTCATTGTTCTCTCAAAACTAATCTAGACTGTTCTATAGGGTAATATATTTGTTCATTCTCTATTTAGTCATGTCCATCCATTCTGAATTAGACCTATTTACTAAGCCCTTATTAGACTCCTAACCCTTTGAGTGCGGGCGACGCTTTTAAGCGCATTCATACTGTTTTTCCACAACTAAAATTTGACAGAAATTGAACAAATATGCATGTATAAATCTTGAGTAAAGCCCCCATTGTGAAATTTAGCAGGTTTAATTTTTAAGTGAGGAGGTATTTTCCTTTCATTTGAAGTTGGCAATTGCCTGAGCAATGCCAACTTCAAATGAACGGAAAATGTTTAGTAGGCCTAGTAATGAAGCACTTAAAGAGTTAAAAAACTGATAATATTTTAGTCTAGGACTAAACTATATCTAGCCCCTACCTGCATGTTAGCCCTGAATACAAGGCTCTTCCGCTGCATGTAGGATAGACCTATAGATTATTCTTTTGTTTTGTTGCACAAAGATTTTTCATGTCAAATTTTCTGGAGGCCAGCAGATGGCAGATTTGGCAATTTTTAAATCAATGAAAATTAAAGAAAATTGTTTGAATTTTTATTCAAGATTTTCTGATAAATATTAGGAATTTAAAGTCAAATGTGTAAAGAATGTGGCAATAAATTGGCATAAAGCTTATAAAAAAATTTCAACCTGAGCCCTGTGGCTTTCAGTTTCAGTGTGGGTAAAAATTAAGGCAATTACAGGCGCTGATCCAGAGGGGGGGCGCACGCCTACTTGTTTTTGCGCCAAATTCTTCAAAAAGTCCTCTAAATTGACCTAAATATGCCTAAAAACTCGCCTCCGAGCCACCTGCGCCCCCTCTTTTTACAAATCCTGGATCCGCCCCTGAATTAAAGACTTCAGATGTTAGCCGAAGAAATCACTGTTTTTTGCTTTACCCTATTGGGTGAAGCACATGTTGGTTATTTTTGTGCAGCAAAGCAAAATAAACAAATTCTGCATAAACAGTACCGTTTTTCCTACTGTGCGCCAATCAGAAAACTGAAAAAATTGAATTAGCTCTGTTATTTATTATCAAAAAAAATTTAGGGTTCGCAGATCCTGATTAATTAGATTCACAGAAAATAGGTTCTAAGATGGGTTCTTTGAAAAATAACAAAATAAATTTTACTCCAGTCCCCTCTGCGACAAATCAGCCTACATTCCATAATAATATAATTTGTTGAAATAATTGGATGAAAAATTAATTGATATAAAAAAATCATAGGAAAGAGTTTCTTTTGTAGCCTGCCCACCTGGGCGATTATAGAGGTTTCCGTCATTCAATATGGCGATAAAATGTGATAAGTGAATGACAGAGGGGTAGGCCTACAATAGAAACTCTTTCCAAATCATATTATAATCTGAAGAATTTCTAATAAAGCTGGTTAGAAAATTTTACATAGAACTGAATAACATCAATTTAACATTTGCGCTTAATGTCCGGAACGTGACAAACAAAATACTGCAGGACGCCCATCTAATAAACACCCATATTCCAGTCAATTCAGACCCCCTGATTTAGAAATAAAACCCAAGATCATGTTATGAAGTACACTATATATGAACCAATAAAATCCCAATCAAATTGATAAACTATTCTGTGCTTTATACTTGATAATTCAATATGGAAGATGCATATTTTTTTCATAACTAAAAATATTTGTCTTATTTTGAAGCTGGAAATTGCATTAGCTTCCACTCTCCTATTTAGCGTTTTTCAGGGGAGTAGTTCACCTGGCTGTTGGCCAGTTAAAACCTCTATTCACCTCCATTATGTCAAATGCGAATAATTTTCACTCGCTAGCCGGTTGAAGGGTCATTAGTTAACTTATGAATTAAATGTGTGCAAGGGCCCGAAAATTATAATTTCTGAGTAAAATCATCGATCAATAGCAAATCCTCCAGAACTGCAATAAATTTCAATTACAAATAAATTTATGTGCCTGCATGTGCACAGGTCCACATCTGCTTTCGTACCACTATCCCCCACCCAAAAATAACAAATTGGGGAGCTGTTTGAAAGTAGCTCTTCAGTGGCGGATCTTGCTGCCCCGCCCCCCATTCTCAGTTCCTGAAAAACATCATTGTTGGTTTGAAATATGCTGTAGAATGTGTTATTGAAATATATGCTCTAGAATGTGTCATTTGAGGCCTTAGATTTTAAAGTTTGGACCCCTCTAGAGGATAGAACTAGAAGAGGCTGTATACCAACTATGGTGTGTATGAATTCTTACTAAAAATTGGCACCCCTCCCCCAGTCTTCCCGGATCCGCCACAGCTTTTAACCATTGTCCTGCTGAATTGTTTCAATTGTATTTTTTGTCATTTGAAGCTGGAATTGCTAACGCAATTTCCAGCTTCAAATGACGAGAAATATTACTATTTAAAAATAAAATGAAAAATAGACATGTCTAAAATTAAATTATTGGATCATCTAAGCATCTACTAAAAACTATTTTATCAAAATTAGGTGATATTTTTATTGATCTAAAACATCCTTAACCCCGTATATATCCGGGCATAGCAGGACAAGGGGTAACTTTTCTTTACCTAAATTCCCCACAAAAACGTACTCTTGGAACCCTTGAAAACTTAATCTAAAAAACATAGTAAAACTTAGCACACAGAGCTCCGGGTGGCATAGAAAGCTATTTCAAGGTGAAATAATCTTATTTCTTTAATGTATAAAAATCACATTCTTGCGAACTTGGGTGGTTACCGAGGATTCTAATTTTTGTGAACTTCGGCCAAGTAGCCTAAGGCTAACCTTTCAACACAGGTACCGACCGTCTTTAGACATTCTGATCTGATGTATCATCCCCACACTGAAAGACTTGTGAAAAAAAATATAATGGCCGTAGACCCATAACATAAATATTCAAATGAAGCAGAATGAGCTAATCAAAGACATTTATGATGATTTCAAATTGAAAAAAAACTTTGACATCATATCAATGTCCCGTTTAATATAACTGTCTGTTGTGCATTATTCCGACCAGAACAGTTTTTGCATGAGCGAATGACCATGGGACATCAATTTAATACCCGTAGTTGAGTATTCATTACCCTTTCCAGTGCGGGGTCTGCCTTTAGATGTCTAAGTCTATCCCCGCACTCAAAGAATTAAAATATTTATAATAGCCGTAAGCCCATTCATAACATAGGTATTCAAATGAAGCAGAAACAGCTAACTAAAAAAATGATTTCAAATTGAAAAACCCTTTGGTCTCTATATTTTAAATACAAAAAACATTCCGCATTGTTCGGTCAACTTGTATGTTTGCCATTTTGCATTCATTTGAAGCTGGAATTACTAACACAATTTTTTATCACCGCCTGACGAAGTTGGGGCGAAAGGTATCGACGTTGCCTCGGATGTCCCTCTGGCCACCTATCTGTCCTCATTTCTATTCCGGAGCTGATCTTCGAAACCCGTGAATGGATTTCTTTAATTCTTTAAAGGTATGGTCAACTGTCAAAATTTGCGGGACAAGGGTCCCCCAGAATGCAATAGTGCCCCTGGGTAGGCCAAGGCTCTACTCCATAATAATACTAAATATGCGTTTCATACCCAAAGCCTCATTATCACAGCAAGTTCATATATACTTGAGCGACATCTATGAGTTAATAATTCAAAGCTCTTAGCCTTGGCCCCTACTGGGTCGCTGGCTTGCAAACAAACTGACTGTATTACTGCGGGGATGTCGAAACTTTCCGATCCCAAGGTTGTATTGACACCCAGTAAACACAAAACATTTGTATGACTTTATACAATGTTTAACCAACGTCGAAAGAGTTGGGCAGATGTTGTTTAAATGTCATACAACATGTACAAATGTGTTGTTTGCTGGGCAGAAGGACTTTCTCTCAAACATTGTGCATTACTCCAATGATGGTTCAATGTTGGGCGAGCGTCGCAGACGTTGGACTAACAGTAAGACAGCGTTTGGTGAGTGTCTCGTTGGAGTAGTATCGTCTTATAATCAGGTTATAGCTACTCAGCTAAATGCAACCAAGATGTAGGCCTACTGTATACAGCCCCAGCAGTGACTGTACAGACCTCGCGAGAGGAGGGGTGAATTCTTAGCTCACTGTATAAAGCGAAGGTCTATACACGTGACCTGCGCATGCTCATTTTGAAGTTGATTGGCTGTTTAACCTTTTCACCAGGGCTGGCCAGCTTCACCACCACTGCCCTCTGTAGAGGGCTAGTATGCTTCAACACAACTGCCCGAGGGCAGAGGTTCTGAGCCACCATGGCCATGTGTTATTGTTTTTAATGGCCACAGGTGATTGGCACCCTTTTGACCCTGGCTAACTAGAAGTAAACCAATCAGAGAACTGTATTAAAAAAATTCAAATTGTCCATGTGCTGATTTTCGACCAATCAAGAGGCCAGCTATTATAATGGTAAGCCACACGTGCTCAGGGGCCTGGTGTACAGCCACTAGTGTGATCAAGAGGATGGTGGAGGACAGCATATTCCATCAGGGCAATGGTGATGAAAATAGAAACACACCACGAAACAAGAGCAAAAAAATTTCAAAAAAAGAAGATTTTGTTTCTTTTTTTATTTTAAATTAGGCCATTTATTTTATTAAAGTTGGTTTAAAGATTTTTTCGTCAAATTTTGTTGGCGGAGGTCAAAATAAAAATTTAAAAAAATGGCCAAAAACAAATTATTTTTTATTTCGAAATTTACAAAAAGTGCATGTCGGAGTCAACCAAAAAATAAATAATTAAAATTACTAAATTTCAAAAAGTTTAAAATCTAGTTGTTTATTAGGTAAATGCCTGACGCCATGGACGGAATAAAAACATCTCACACGGAAATAGGCAGGCTGCGCAAACTAGCTGCCCAGTCGTTCACTGCCGGTCGCCGGCTTGATATAATTTTCGGAGAAGAACAGTTACGGATTGGCGGACAGGATAAAAATAATATAAACTTGTCTTATTTATTTAAATGTCTGCATTTTTTTCTATGTTCGGTCGGGTCTGAAAACCGATAAATATAAAACGCATTGCCTTACCGTGCGAACAGAGTTGCCACAGCAGGCTGAGCTTGGTGTATTTGTGTGATACCATTATTATTTGTTTTTCATATCATAATGGTGCTGCACCAAAGATAATACCAGATAGAATATTGTGTCTACTATTATTATATTGTGAAGGTTGTTCTATTATAGTTAATTGTGGGAAAGCGTTCTTTTAATTTTCTTGCTCCTAATATCAGGGTATAAAACTGCGGGTGATGGACATTGTCATCTTTAGTAGTACAGCTATTTGTTCAAAATGACTTAGGAATTAATTATGTCACAACCGCGGCGGTCTCCATCGCTGCTGCTCAACATACTCAAATGAATATATATTAGCACAATGTCTCGAGAAATGCCCCATGCCTACCTCATGATGAGTTTTCACACGATTTTTTTGTGATGTTTTTGTAATGCCTTTTTTTTGTGATGTTGTTTAATGTCATTTGTTTTTTTGTAATGTTTTTGTAATGCCTTTTGTTTTTTGGGATGTTTTTGTAATGCCCATTGTTTTTGTTTATGCCATTTGTTTTTTACCCCTCGGCCCGAAGGGGCATTGTCGTCCCCTTTGTGCGCCGCCGCCACCGCACACTCTTTTGGCTACTACACCAACATGGTGCAGCAGATTAAATTCATAATTCATACAAACATTCAACCCCTCCCTGCTTTTTTTTTTTACTCGAGGTCAAGGTCATAGGTCAAAGGTCAAGGTCAAAGATTAAAAAAAATCTTGTTAACGCGATAACTTGAAAATTAATTATTGGATCTCTCCAATTTTTTTAGGTGAAGTTACCCCATTCTCCACACATAGATGTCGCTCAGGTCAACCCCGCTCTCTCTCTGTAACCACACGCCATGTTTTGACAAAAACTGCTCATTTTGAGCAGTTTTGTTGATATAACAACTGTAGGCTTATAAACACGCTTAAGTGTCTTGAAAATATATGGCAAATATAAAACACCACTACTCCGCCACATATGATTTTCTATTCACATAGAAATAGAAAACATTCAATGGATTACTTTTTCTGCCTACGCGCTGCTGTTAGAAGGTCCATGTTTACGTTTTTCAGACAGAATTTACAATCGGCTTCAAAACACTGGCAAATATAAATTACCGAATGACATGCGAATTGTGTTGGTTCAATTTATCCACTACTAAACAGAATAAATAGCCCTTACCTGTAGCAAACTCTAAGATCAAATTAAATATTGAAAAAAGATAAGTAATGAGTCGAAGTGAGTACCAAAATAGTTCCGTGGTTATAGGAATGGTTATAAAATCACGTGGTAACGCTCACTAACTGATAAATCTGGTCAATCGCCATGCGTGCATACCGCGAAATGAGCGTGTGGTATCAGAGATATAATCTCTGAGGTCAGAATGAAGTTACCCATGAGTATGGAGATCACCTGATTAGATTTTCAGCTTTCCATCGATAATCAAAATGGCCGACTTAATTTTTTTTTTTCACAATCCCCTTGAAACCTGGTATATATAGGTTTTCAGGGTCTGTGAGTCTGTTGGCATTATCCGTTTTTGCGTGCAACTGAAAACGAGGATATGGCGGCCATCTTTATTTTTTAATTACAAAATCCCTTGTTAACGCGATAACTTGAAAAATAATTATTGGATCTCTCCAATTTTTTATGTGATGATGCCCATGAGTATGGAAATGACCTGATTAGGTTTCCAGCTTTCAACCGAAAATCAAAATTACCGCCACCTGGCGATTAAAATTTTTTAAACTTTTTTTTCAGACTTCCCCCGAAACCTGGTATATACAGGTTTTACGGGGTTTGCGAGTCTATTGGCATTGTCCGTTTTAGTGTGCGACTGAAAACGAGGCTATGGCGGCCATCTTGATTTTTTATTTTAATGATTCCTTGTTAAAACGATAACTTGAAAAATAATTATTGGATCTCCCCAATTTTTTATGTGAAGTTACCCATGAGTATGGAGATGACCTGATTAAAATTTCAGCTTTCCACCGATAATCAAAATGGCCGCCACCTGGCGACTAATTTTTTTTAAAACTTTTTTTTTCAGAATTTCTACGAAACCTGTTATATATATAGGTTTTCGGGGTCTGCGAGTCTATTAGTATTGTCCGTTTTTATGTGAGACTGAAAACAAGGCTGCGGCGGCCATTTTGGTTTTATTAATTTTAATAAATCGTTCTTATTTTCAATTAATTGCCTTGAAGCCTGGCATATATAGAGTCACTGCATGTGCCGAGGGGTATTTGAGTGCTTGCACTGTATTGTTTTTCCTTGGGATGTTTTTGTAATGCCATTTGTTTTTGTTTTTTTGGGTATGTTTTTGAAATGCCATTTGTTTTCGTTTTTTGAAAATTTTTTGTAATGTCTCATTTGTTTTGTTTTTTTCTATGTTTTTGTAATGGCAAACGCCATTTGTCTTTGTTTTTTGTGCATGTTTTTGTAATGCCATTTGTTTTTGTTTTTTTGGGAGATGGTTTTGTAATGCCATTTGTTTTTTTTGTTTTTTTTGATGTTTTTGTAATGCCATTTTTTTGGGGGGATGTTTTTGTAATGCCTTTTGTTTTTGTTTTTCCTTTGTGTTTTTGTAATGCCATTTGTTTTTGTTTGTTTGGGATGTTTTTGTAATGCCATTTGTTTTTTTTGTTTTTTAATTTTTTTGTAATGCCATTTATTTTTGTTTTTTTCAGACAGCTACCTGCCTCTCATCATGCCACCTATAAAGGGTCGTATGATGGGACTGGCTGCTAAACCAAAGGAAAGCGACTTCTGCAGCATTAAATCAACCATACAGACCGGCGGACGCTACCAACCAAAGCGCTACAAATCGGAAACGGATGACAGCATCACCGTATTATCACACGATTATGTAGAAAAGGTAAACTATTCTCCCTCCAAAAAACAAAAGTTATCACCATTGATAAAGAAGAACGAGATTATGACGAAGCTGCGCATTCCGATGAAACTCTGTCAGACTTTACCGAGTTTGAAGAGATCTTGCTCAAAAGGTGACAGTCCCGTCAAACACCGACAGAGGGGCTGGACAAGTAAAATGATGGATGTCGAGCAGGAGACTGAAGCCAAATCTAATGGGTCGTCCGATATTCTCAGCCTCAAAAGGCGAGGAGGAAAAATCCCTCATTATCACCTGAGAAAAGACGCCGAGCGTAAGTTTAATGCTATGATCTGGGATGTTGCTTTCATCGGTGCTGATTCTCTGATTATGTCGACAACTAGCGGTGTTTTTATCTGTGACTCTGACACGATGGAAGAGAAGCGGCAACTGGAGGAGGTGGGTTTGGGAGGTGGTATCGCATCTTTACCAGATGGTGACTTTGCTGTGGTGGACCGGCACATGGACAGGGTAAACGTGTATACCTCCGAGGGGGACTATGTCCGCTCATTCCCCGCCGGTAGAGCCCCAACCAATATTGCGGTGAACAGTAGTGAGGAGATAATCGTCACAGATCTGGCTGATAAATGTGTCCGCATGTTCAATAAAGACGGTTCACCGCTCAGAGTTATAGAATCAACTGGGAAGGGCTATCAGTTCAAATGGCCGTTATACGTGACAGTTGTTGATGAAGATCAGCTTGTTGTTGTAGACATTTACCAACAGGTGATCATGATATTTGATCACGAAGGAAAATACATTCGCAATCTGCCTTTGAGAACAATCTGTGGGAATGAAGTGCTGCGGCCACATGGCATCTGTCTATCGGAAAAAAATGATCTCTTTGTGGTGGACCATGCTATAGAATCTGTAGAAGTGTTTACAGTTAGAGGACAGTATCTGCAAACACTGATACCGTCTGAGAGGAATGGACAGTTACAGCCTAAAGTGATGCGTGTGAGCCCCGACGGTCGGCAAATAGTGATCGGGGGACAAACCGGCTTGGTCCGGGTGTTCTCCTTCGTATCGGCAGAGGACGCTTGTGCCGCAGAACTCTCAACCAAAGTCGAAGCAAAGGAAGAAATTAAGGAAGAATTCTACCAGACGACTCACAGGTACAGAATAGATGACTCTCCACAGGAATCTAATAAGGGAAAGATTATCACTAAAGTGAAAATTAAACGGGAGAGGAGTGATGTCATTAAGCGAGTGAAGAGCGATGTCATTGTTATTGATTAGACTTCTCACAAACAAATGTAATGTTACTCTCATGAACTTTCCACTGGGGAGTCGCTTGATATAGTTTGTGTATATAATTTGTTATAACGTCTGCCATTCCCGTTTGTTTTGTAGATCTATACTTGTTTGTTTACATGTTTATTTTGTAAAATATTTTTGAAAGATGTCTCGACTTTTGCAAGAATGTTGCTGGCTGAGGGTTATTTTTTATAGATTGTTATGATTTCAATAGTCCTACGTAGTAATGAGTGATTATCATTTATATTTTTTTAGATATCAAAATTGTCATAAACATGCTGCAAGGAAAATATTTTTATTACATAATTTTAACATTTATTCAAATTGAAAAATAAAATGTTCATGCAAATACCAAATTTAAATGAATACAATTTTCAACAATTAAAAGGGTCTCTGTAGCGACCCACAACTACAAATGAATGAAAATTAGTCATTTTTTTCAACTTTACAGCAAGGGGACCTACTTTAGAGGCAAAATCTGTAGAAATCAGATTCTGACGTATATATATTCTAATCCCCACGATGTAAAGGTAAAAAAACTTTTAATGGTGGTAGACCCATAACATAGGTATTCAAATGAAGCGGAAAGAGCTAACTAAGACATTTATGATGATTTCAAATTTAAAGAAACCTTTTGGTCTCAATGATTTGTGCAAGGTAATTCAGCGCTGTAAGGGTTAAGAAGAACACTCAATATTTTAAAGTTCTAATTTCATCCTCAAAAGCTGCAATGTAAAGTTTTAATAACAATTGGAATTTAAGATTGACGCTCAAGTGTTAAATTTATATAGTCGAGAGCAGAATAAATCAAAATGAAGGTTTCTTGTAAGGTGTTAAATGAAATATTTACCTTTTTCTTTTAAGTAGGCTTTAATATTTTCTCTTTTTTTTTTTAATCTAACAGCCACATCATGTAATTATGTGCTGACCTCACTAGGAACGAGTGATTATATTGATTTTATTGCTGCCAATGCTGGCGTTGGGATCTATACTGTATATATATATATATCTTATGTGACTGCGTGAAAGGGCTTTGTGTACATTATGGCTACATCTATTATTTATCAATAAGAGATTTATGTAAGGGGTCTTGTCAAGTTAAAAAAAATCAGAGAAAAATTTGGATTGGTCAGGCACATCCCACCCTCCCGCCTATCCAATTTTTTGGGGGGAAACATTTGGAAACATGAAAAAAAAACAAAATTTGCAAAAAAAATTAAAATCCTAGTTGGGGCTTGACCCACTTCCGAGTTTTTCTCGGATTTTTGGATTTTTTTGACTTGACAAAACCCCTAAGTCATGTGAACTATATTTCTCCAACTGGTACTCGAAAGAGGAATATATTTAAAGGAAGTCTAGAGTTGAATATTTAATATGTATCCTTAGCTGGTCAGTCATGTTTGTATAAGCTTAAAACACAGAACAAAACCGGCGGCTAATGAGTTAACATTCACAAATTTTTTCAGCACTCGATAAAAAGTTATGAAAGAGAAATAGTAAAACCAATTAAAATTCAGTAACTTTATCTGTGTCAGCAGGGGTACCGACTTTAGACGTCAGAATCTAATGTCTATAGACGTCACATTTTGACATCTAAGGAAGATCCGAGCAAGGGCCGGAAAATTTCTACTACCGGTAAAAAATCAAAAGTGAGCAATAGGTTAACCAATTGTTTATCTCAACTAGAACCTAAGGTTGATCAACAGGTTAACCAGGGATCGACACTAACACTGGCCCGTTGGCCCGAGGCCAGTAAAAATCACTAAGGGCCAGTAAATCACCTGGGATACTGGCCCTGGGGGCAACAAAAAATTACACTCCCCCTTGATACTGTGTACACTAAGGACTTGAATGACAAGGCTAAGTTCCAGTAATTGTCTGAAGCTACTGGCCCTTTGGGCTAATACCTCACATCAGCAAGTGTCGAGCCCTGTTAACCAATTGTTTATTTCATATTTTGCACCGATTTACAGTTGGAGATGCTAACAACAATTATAAAGTCTGCAAATGATGTCAGAGCTACACATAAATTTGAGTGAAATACATTCATGAGAAAAAAATATAATGAATCAAACTAAGGATATTCTCATTTGATATATTCGGCTGCTCGGAATATTTTCGTTTTCGGCAGAAATGAGAAAATTACATGTACTAGTCCGATTTGAAGAATAACACTTATCCTGCTGATCACGATTATTGTCCTATTTAATCTGTTTATTAGTCGACCAAATCACTGTATTAGAATGAAATATGCGTCTGAACATCAAGATTTGCAAATATTTGTGCTCAAATTAAACAAATATGAGTAATTTTCAGCCACTTGACGTTGTGGATCGCGATAGCGAGACACAACGTCAAGTGGGTGAAAATTAAAATCAATTAACTTGATAAGTGCTAGACAATAATGTCTACTCGTGGACATAATGCTCTACTTTCTTTCGTTGCTCCATTCCATTTTTAAATTTTCTACTGCTCCTTTAACACTTTAATTGTCATAGCTATATTAAAATTCATGGTCCTACCAGGAATGATGCTATGTCTGTGACAATGGTGTCATTCTAGATATGAATGAAACAGACGAAATGAAAAAGAAGAATAAACACAGACGCCTTTTAAAAATTGTAATTCTAGTACCATGTTCGCTCCTATCAATATGATGATACTAATTAGACTTTTATTTAGCACCTTCTTTTATGATCGCAGTGCTGTATCTCTCATAAAGATGGGTGATTGTGAGTAAGGTTTATGTGAGGCTCATTGTAAAAGTTAGGAATCATATTGTTTTTGTCATCAGAGTGTTTACTAGAAATATGCATAGGAATAAATTGCAAATTTATAGATAATTTACATAAAATTCTGTCACATAAATAAATATTGCATGATCATTATTTCTGTATGACAGAGAATGTCTTCTTCGTCATATTGCATGATCTTTATTTCTGTAGATCTTGTCATTAAGCCTTCGCTCACTGAGTTATTGAATTCAAATTTTCAGTAACTTGAAGTTGTGTCTCGCTACCGCGACACACAACTTCAAGTGACTGAAAATTCATGTTATTTGTGAAATTTAAGTCTCAATATGTATCAGTGTTTCAAGATTAAAGTCATATTTTACTGTGAACAGATTGTAATCAGGGGTTATACAGGTAATAATAAAAACACAGAATGTTTACTGCAGTCGTCATCAGTGCTCTAAGCGTTAAACCTGGTCAGTGTACAAAGTAATGCATTCCTTATCATAGATGGAGATTTTCCAAATGGTGCGTTTTTAAACAAGACAATTTGAATGAGGAATGATCATCAGATTTGTTACATTGGCTGATGTTTTGGTTCAAATTGTTTGTATTAAAACCTTACAGTGCGGGGATCAAATTTAGTCGTCAGAATATCAAATTTACTCGTCAGAATCTGACGGCTAAATACTATCCCCGCACTGTAAGATTTAAAATATTTCTAATGGCTGTAGACGCATAACACAGGTATTCAAATGAGTCGGTAAGACCTAACTAAGACATTTATGATGATTTCAAATTGAAAAAAATCCTTTGTTTGCGATGTTTTTTACAAATTAATTCAGCGCTTTAAGGGTTAGGGATTTTTTACTGATTTTAACCATTTCAAGCCTGAATTTACCATTGTCATCTTCATCCACTACAAGCCACGAATTGCTGTCACAATTCTCGACTTGAAGTGGATGAAGATGACTTAAAAGTGGATGGCTAATGAAAAAAATATCGTTATTATTAAAGCAGTTCCATGAAATTTTTTGTTCTAAAACACTTAGTTTGTTGGAAAATTAGTTCTGTTTTCAGGGATTCAAAATGAGGCCTTTATGCATCGTGGTGGCTTAAAGGGTTAAATTGTGGGTCACAGAAGTCAGACACAATTTCAAGTTGGTAAAAAATTGACAATTAAAAATTTGTCTGTTACTTTTTCTTGTAAAAAATGTACTAAACATTTTGTAGCTATGGATTCCGGCACTTGAATAAAAATTAAACATTTGTAATTGGCCGGGACAAAATATAATGTAAGATGAGAAGCATCAACTTATTTATGTACTGACCCTCCCCCAACCCCTGCAAAATGGAACCAAACTAAGTATTGATTTCACACCAATGTGTTTTGGACATAGAACATGGAACCAATCATAGTGATGTGGAGGGAGATATCTTAGCCACAGTCTCTCCCAACTTGAAGAATTAGTGCTTTTGTTACTTTGTCAATTGAAAGATTATAACTTTTTTCTGATTTTCTATCATATCTAGTCACAGTAATTACTCACTCACTCAACCGTTTGTCTTTACAGCTCTTCCAGATTATTAAAATTATGATTTACTATCACACATTGTCTTTCTGGACCCAAAGGGTTTCTCCTTCAAGTAAGACACAATACCTTTTCCTTGCAAGTGGATGTACAAAAGTGTGTCAAATTCTGTTGTTATTTTGTTTGTTTTTTACTTTTTATTTGTCACTTCTCAATCGGTGATATATCTTACATTGAGTATTGCCGCATCACCTCGCACCCCTCACCGTGCTCCTATCACATCTCATGTACATTTGCCATTCAGACATATTGCAATACTTTTGAATCAACTGCTGAAGTTGATATTTATGTTTTTTTTTGTTTGATGTCATGCTGCTTGTCCTTATAATAACATGTCATGACCTTAGATACAATACAATGTTGTATGCTTTTGTTTAATGTGTTTTATGTTCATAGAGCACGTTTTGTACAGAAAATGAAATAAATTTGTTCAAAAGTGCATTGTTTTAATCCCCTTTAGACTAAATTTCAATTTTTGTGTGTTCGAACATGGCGATAAATACCTGGAGAAGCACAAGGAATAATAATTGCTTTAAAAATGTGGCCTATTACAATTTGAGTTAAAGCAGCTCCTTGGGATGACATCAATTTTTAGCTCCCGCCGTCACCGTAGGTGGGACGGAGGGAGCTATGGATTCCGCCTCCGGTTTTTTTTACCTCTTCTTTTGCCTATAACTTTGTAAGAAAATAAGCTAGGATAACAATTTTTGGTATGTGGGCTACTTCCAGGTGGCTAATGGACAGGTTAAAATATTTTTATTCTGAATTCAACAGCAAGGTCGCAGAGGAGAAAATGATGATGGTACGGCGTTGGGCCGTCGGTAAACAAATCGTTTCCAGAGCATATCTCTGAAAGTACTTGTCCGGTGGTCTTCAAATTTTACACACAACACCCCTAGGGGGTCTAGTTGTGCCTTTTGGGGTATATGAACTCTGACCTACTTTTGGTTCAGAACTATGACCTATTTAGATGTTTTGATGCACACTTTGTTTCCGGAGCAGATCTCGAAAAGTACTGGTTCGTATCATATTGCACATACATGTTCTCTAAGGTCCCTAGTTGTGCCTTTTCAGGTTTTTGGACCTTGACCTTGAAGTTGACCCAGCACTTTGACCCAATTTATAACATCGGTAAATCCGACTGAAATATTTTGCGGAATATCATGAAAACCGCTGAAGATGGCTACACCATTATTATAAAACAAATTGTGAGTTTTCAGGAGAGGATGCATCTTGTAAAATTTCACGTCAATAAAATTAAAAATGGCCGCTATCTACCATTATTCACCTCGACAGGCCTGATATTGCGGAATATCATGAAAACCGCTCAAGATAGCTACACCATTACTATCAAACAAATTGTCAGGTTTCAGAAGAGTATGCATCTTGAAAAATTTCTAGTTTATAAAATACAAAATGGCCGCCTATCGGCCATTATTCACCTCGACTGGCCTGATATTGCCGAATATCATGAAAACCGCTCAAGATATCTACACCATTACTATAAAACAAATTTCAAGGTTTCAGGGGAGGATGCATTTTGAAAAAAATCAACTCGACCAAGTTCGAAATGGCCGCCAATCGGCCATTATTCACTTTCACATGGCTGTTATTTGGTAAACCGTGCTAGATGGCTAGACCATTACTATAAAACAAAATGTGTGATTTCAGGAGAGGATGCACCTTGAAAAAATTCAAAATGGCCGCTTATCGGCCATTATTCACTTTCACATGGCCGATATTTGGTAAACCGTGCTAGATGGCTAGACCATTACTATAAAACGAAATGTGAGATTTCAGATAAGTATGCATCTTGAAAAAAATTGACTTGATCAAGTTCAAAATGGCCGCCTTTTCGGCCATTATTCATTTTCACATGGCCGATATTTGGTAAACCGTGTTAGACGGCTAGACCATTACTATAAAACAAAGTGTGAGTTTTCGGGGGAAGATGCACCCTGAAAATTTTAAACTTACGAATTCAAAATGGCCGACAATCAGCATTATTTACCTCGATAGGCCTGATATCAGGTAAACCGTGCTAGATAGCTAGACCATTACTATAAAACAAAATGTGACGTTTCCAGAAAGGATGCCTTTCAAAAACTTTCGACTCAATCAAATTCAAAATGGCCGCCTATTGGCCACTATTTACTTTCACATTGCTGATATTTGGTAAACCGTGTTAGATAGCTGGACCATTACTATAAAACAAAATTTGAGATTTCAGGAGAGGATGCATCTTAAAAAAAATTGACTCGATCAAATTCAAAATGGCCGCCTATCAGCCATTATTCACTTTCACATAGCTGTTATTTAGTAACCATACTAGATGGCTAGACCATTACTATAAAACAAAATGTGAGATTTCAGGAGAGGATGCATCTTGAAAAATTTCGACTTGATCAAATTTAAAATGGTCTCCCTATCGGCCATTATTCACTTTCACATGGCCGATATCTGGTAAACCGTGCTAGATGGCTAGACCATTACTATAGAATGAAATGTGAGATTTCAGCTGAAGATGCATCTTGAAAAATTTCGACTTGATCAAATTCAAAATAGCCGCCTTTAGGCTATTATTCACTTTCACATGGCTGTTATTTGGTAAACCGTGCTAGATGACTAGATCATTACTATAAAACAAAATGTGAGATTTCAGGAGAGAATGCATCTTGAAAAATTTAGACTCGATCAAATTCAAAATGGCCGCCTATCGGCCATTATTCACTTTCACATGGCCGATATTTGGTAAACCGTGCTAGATGGCTAGACGATTACCATAGAATGAAATGTGAGATACCAGCTGAGGATGCATCTTGAAAAATTCTGACTCGATCAAATTCAAAATGGCCCCCTATCGGCCATTATCTACTTTCACATGCCCAATATTTTGCAAACTGTGTTAGATGCTAGTCCATTACTATAAAACAAAATTTGAGGTTTCAGGGGAGGATACACCCTTAAATTTTTTAACTAGTTTATATCGAATTCAAAGTGACCGTAAATCAGCTATTAGTTACCTCGATTGGCCTGATATCGGGTAAACCGTGCCAGATAGGTAGACCATTACTGGGATACTGATTAGGATCTTTAATTTCAATGGAGGTTTGCAATCTGTGACAGACTGTCTAGTTCTTATCTTACTCTTAGACTGAGCTTCTTAGACCTAGTTGTCTTGCGTCTTGATTTTTGACCTAGCCTAGGACTACATTAATAACCCTACACAAAATTGCTTAAATCAAATTCTAATTCGGAGCGGGAGCTCCTGGACTTATGTAGTCTTGTCGTGTTTAATTCCGTACTGAAGTAGTGTATCCCAATGAACATGTTTTTATTTTTTTCAGAATTTTCATATTTTTACAAATATTTTTAAGCAACATTTCTATGAAACCAGAAGTAACCCAAACAAACTATTTGTATACCTGAAGGACGATTGAATGTTTTCACAGCATTGGGCCACATGCTGATGGCATCGGCCCAGCGTTGGGTAGACTATCAGTGCTGCAGGTGTGTCCTCCCGTGTCCTGACTATAAGACACCAATTAGCGGCGACTGCTCTGACCTTACCGTCTGATACGTGGGAATATGTGATGTAAAGTGCTGAATATTGCTGACTTGTTTTGCTTACATGGCAATATACGACCTGGAAATACATCTATTTCACTCTTTTTCGGTGCTTTAAAATTGTTTTTTGACTTTTTCGTATTTTTAGTTAGGATCAGTAGGCTATACAGCTTCATATAAATTAAATTTGCAAAATTGACAACATTGAAAATGTCTCATCCCAAGGGGTCCCTTTAAGACTTATGATGTTAGCATTTCCTTGTAGACACAAGAAGTTTGTATCCTCTATTCTTACTCCTTAGGCGAGGGGATTATGGCATCATCATTTCCGTCCATCTGTCCTCATTCTCATTTCCGGGGCATATCTTTAAACCCCCTTAAGGATTTTTTTCATATTGCATACACACACAGTCTAGATATTACATTCATACAATATTGACACGCCATTGTCACCCCAGCAAACACGACACATCGACCCAATGTTGGCCCACCGTCTACGACGTCGGCCCAACATTGGGTCGACGTGTCGTGTTAGCTGGGACGTGTCATCAGCTCTGCTCTGCAAAGCGGAAACACTATCTGCTCACCAGTTTACTGCCTACTGTACAAGATACTGCAGATACTGCCTTTAGGCTTTGCCCTGAAAAGTCGAAAGACTGTATCTGCTAAGTCAAAAAGCAGTATCTGCTCATTTTATAAGTTGGCGCATACTGCCTTTTTGGCGATAAACCCTTCCCCATTTAGTCTAGTAGATTTGACTAAAATCGTTCAAAATTTGATGGAATCACAAAGTTACTTACAAAGGTACACTAATCCACACTGGAAGGTGACCCACCTTGCAGCTGTAACGAGCTTTTCCCAGGGCATTTTCAACCCCCCCCCCCCATTTTTTTCAAATACACAATTTTTGTGTTTACCAATTATGTCTACACAACTGTTTGTTAGTGATGTCTCCAGTTATTAAAACAAATCAAGGGCGGATCCATGGGGCGTTAGGGGCTCATGAAAGCACCAAATTTAATACAAGGCTGCACAAAGGTATACAAATCTATATTGTAGCTATACTGTAAGGTCTTCGTTGAGGTCATTGTCAACCCCCCTTTTACTGTATCCCCGCGCATAAACGTGCATGCACTTAGTTTTCGAAAACACGTGCATGCACTTGTATTCAAGCATAAAAAATATTTTAAGAAGAATACAGGCACTTATATTTGAACTTGAAATGACCTTGATAATTAACAAATGATAAATATTTTGACATATAAATAAAAATTTGTAAACTTGTTTTTTAATGATATTTATAGTATGTATAGCCTGATTAATACACCATCTTATCATCGAGATGTGCATTATATAACCTTATTTCAAGAAAACGGGCAGGGGCCCTAGGGTAGTGGTTAGCACCGCTGCCTTTCACTCCAGTGTTCGGTTCCCGGTCTCGGCGGTTTGAAAGAAACAAAAATGTTTCTTCCCCATCCACATGTGAAAGTCAGTATTGTTGGGAGCCTCCGTGACTAAGAGGCAGCATGCTCGGCCTCAGACGCCAGGGCTCGAATTTCGAATCCTGTGTCTGGATGACAGTGTCATCACAATCATCTCACCATCCTCAGCAGGCCCAGTTTAGCCTATATGTGCACAAAGGTGGCCTAAAGCCCGATTAATTTCATTTATTTCAAGAAAACAACAAAATATTTGCATTTACTATATAAATATAAGTCTAGCTGCCAGGCACAAAATAATCTTCACTGTTTCAACAGCCAGCCATCATTCCATAGAGTGCATGTTTGCATTGTCACAGCTATCGTCAACAGTGGCGTCCACACCTCTGTCTAGGAGTGCTCAAGACATGATCATTGTTGTAAAAATAATCTTCTCATTGAATGAGATTAAAGACTTGTCCAACCACGGATTCCACCCCCACTGACCCTTTGTGAACTGGGGGCGGGTGTTACGGGAGTGATTTTTATAGTGTGATTGAATAGACTAATTTCTTCTTGTCGTTTAAGGTGTCAGATTTGGTGACACAATTCCTATTTAGAGGGGTGCACTTAGTTTTCGAAAACAAGTGCATGCACTTATATTCGAACGTAAAAGAATTTTAAAACATCCCTAAAACAAGCGATTTTCCCTTATAAGTGCATTCACGTTTATGCGCGATATACAGTATTTAAAAAAGTAATTATTCCACAAAAATTGTTCCACCAAGAATGTCTACAAAACTGTCTATCAGTCTGTAACGAGGCCCTGAAATGAGAAGGCCCTACAATTACCAGTAAAGCAAATTCCAATCTGGGCTTCTTTTGGAGGAACCTGGAGGCATGTCCCCCTAAATTAGGAGAGAGTATACCTGTGGGGTTAGCGTCTCACCGTTCAGGACTGCTCGGCTTCCCCGACCACTGACGAGTGGCCAGGGACCGCCAAGCCTCGTTTTGCTTAGCCCACGCCGCGAATCGAGCGCGCCTTTAGCCAAGCGCGCCACCAATTAACTCGTCGCCACTGAAGCAGACGGACGTCCCGTCGTGAGCTCAGGGGTTTAGCCGCATGGCACCGATCGCGAACTGTGTGTATTGTGTGAATGTGGAGCCTTCAATAAAATGAGAAATACCTAAAGAATGATTTAATAAGAATTGTTTAATCCCGTCGTCCCGACGGAGGAGTTGATGGAAAGTGGTGGAACGTAACACTTCAACATATTCATGTCAGCAACACGATTGATCCACCCCCTCCCCCCATATTGGTGACCCGACGTTGAAACGTAATCGCAGCTTCATTCAAGCATATTGCTTCCACTAAGCAACCAAACGACAGTGCAAAACCATCGGTTTTGTGCCAGCAAGGATAGTTTTAAAATTAGGAGATTTTTGAAAAAAATGACACATCATTTTTTGCAAGGTACGTGGTGATTGAAGGTCAAAATCATAATATGCCAGAGAGGTTAGCTGGAAAGGTTATCTGAACAGAGGTTTTGCGTTTTAGTTAAAACAGCAAAAAAATTGATAGAAACACACGTGGTTTCGAGAATTTTCAAGATGGCGGATTTTGCAGAAATCCAGTCTAGACAAATTCATGTTGGACGGAATAGTCTACTTTCATAAATTATAACAGATTTCAATGTTATTTTCTCAATTACGCCACTGCCGGCGACTGAGAGAATAATATTTTGAAATTTTTGTCTTTTAAACCGTTTTGACACCTCATTCGGGTGACGCGGTTTTCACGAGAATATCCGCCATATTTTTTGTGCTACAAGCAAAATATTTTTACGGATCAAAATTATACCTCGACAGCTTTTAAATAGGATTAGAGCCACTTAAAACTGTTTGCCTGAAATATATGTGAATAAAAGGTCTTATTTGGGTCTATAAATACATCATTGTTAGGACTGTAGGTCGACATTTTATGACTGTAATCACCATTTTTATTTCAGGGTCAGCAGAGTTATTTTAATGTGAATTGGTAAGAGGCCGCCATCTTGGCAGCCGGTCACACTAATCTTAGCTCAATTGGCTGTCGCATAGCATCACGTGTTCCCTTCTAACCGTCATTCATTGCGGCGTCACCCCATCAGCTCAGATTGGCATAATTAACATAAATTAGGCCGCCATTTTGAATCAGCGGCGTGCAAGGCAAATGCCGCTCACATGTCAAGGCCACAAAGGCCTACACAGCGTCTGGAAATAAAGTTAGACAAGAATACATTTTTTCAAAATATATTTCTCAGTCAGGAAAGAGAGACTGATTTTATTTTAATATGTGTTACTAAATATTGCAAATCAGGTCACACATTGTGTGATATTTTGTGAATGAAAATTTGGTAGTCTACTTTTCCAGACGGTCACTTAGCTACTAAATATGTTCATGAGTCATGAGCTGATGCGGCACGCCAACCGATCATACGCACACTGCGTGCACAGCGCACGGTAGCCGAGGCACACACCACCCGACAGTGTGCAGCTATGCATACAATGGGCACTATAGTTTACACGCACCGATACAAATCTAGCATTTATTCTGGCAATTTTTGCATGCAGTTAACGACCTACAAGCATCACAATTCATATGTTTAATGAAATACTATAAACCTTTCCAGGCGCACATTTCTGCATAGAGAGTTTTCAGTTATTTCAGCAACCCCTGCACTCTACTATCTGCGAATTTAAATGGACAATCTTCATACATAGAATTATCACACATCTAGACTTTTCTCAAGCTAGACAACTATGCACACAGTGTCTCACGCGGAGTTTTTATTCTAATTTCAATAAACCAACATTTCAACATGGCCGTGAAAGGAGACAGTGAAGGTTTCGTGTCATTACCCCTCGACGGACAAGGGGCTCATCATAAAGATTCGTACTATCCTATGAGTGATGAGAATGCAGCAGAACTAAGAGACACGGATGCTGAGTTTCGCCGGTTAAAAGCTGATTTCCTGAGGATTGCTCGCAACAGACGTCGGACAGGTTTGTCATGGAGTGATTCATCAAGAAGCCCTTCGCTGGTCAGACGTCAGCCTCAACGACGTTCAGCCAATCTGCCGAAATGCAAGATAGCAACCTTTTACTCAACAGATGTGGAGTTATTGTTTAATCAAATCGAAACACAATTTGATTTACACGAGATAACAGACGATGACGAACGTTACAGATTGACATGTGCTGCACTCTCTGGCGAAGTAGCGTCCGATGTTAGAGATGTATTATTACAGCCGTTTCTCACTCATAAATACGAAAATTTGAAAGCCATCTTAATCGAACGACAAGGCTTAACGACACCAGAGTGAGTCAATAAGGTGATTTCAGGTGAAAAACTGGGATCCGACATACCATCTAGATTTCTTAGGCAGTTGCAGAAGACAGCTGGTTTTGGAAGAAAAGCGGTTGTAGACAAGGCAGTTATCCCTCAAGCCTTCATACAACAAATGCCGCCTTCAGTACGTACGCATTTAGCTACACAACCAGATAGTGCGTCGCTAGAAAATTTGGCCATGTTGGCCGACCGTGCTGTCGCCGCCGAGAAGAACGTAAATGAAGCTAAGCCGGGGGTTGCTGAGATAAACGTCAGTGAGAGCGGAAAGCTCGTTGGACTGTTGAAAGACCTGTCTCGCAGCCACAGCCAAGGCAACACAGAATAAAACATACGGACGCTCACAAACAAACGAGAACCGTGCCGCCAATACACAGTTCGTGCCGAATGTACAAGCAAAACCGTTTGTACCGAAAAATCAAGCTGTTAATAGGCAAGATGTATCAAATAATAACAAAAAAGATAGTCGTCCTAACGCACCGCCGCCGCAAACACAGCAAAATAACGTTGCTAAACCGATCGACACAGCAGATGCACCTGTTTGTTTTTATCACCAAACATTCGGTGACAGAGCACGCACGTGCAGAGAATCTTGCACGTTTTCTTTAAACTAATCGGCCAGAGCAAGGCAGCGACTCTTGCATCTGGCGAAATAACCGAGGCGCGACATTGCTCCCTCTAAGTTATTATACGTCGCAGTCAAACACAATAAGTGTAACTATTTAATCGACACGGGCGCAGCGGTCAGCGTGTTACCCAAGTCTTGCGCTAACAGGACTTCAGACGCTGCCTGTCTCCCTTTAGTTGCAGCTAATAATACTACTATAAACACCTACTGTAATTGTAGACGCGTCGTCGACGTTGGTCTTAAACGAGATTACGCTTGGACTTTCATAGTAGCGGACGTCAAACAACCAATCATAGGAGCTGATTTTCTCATACATTACAGCTTACTGGTTGTCTGAGAGACATGCAAACCGGTTTAGCTATACCAGCTACTTTATCATCTATTAAACCGTTATCACTGAATAGAGAAGACACCATTCAAAACGACTACACGAAATTATTAGGTCAGTTTCCAGAACTGACTCGTCCTACAAGGAAGGGCGACCCAGTTAAACACGGTATTACACACAAAATAGTGACCGAAGGCCACCCAGTATTTGCGCGCCCATGACGTTTAGCACCTGATAAACTAGTCACTGCGAAACGCGAGTTCGATGACATGATAAAGTTAGGCGTTATCGAACCCAGCGACAATGAGTGGTCATCAGCGTTTTATAGATCAGGTTACGCACGGACTAGATTTCGTGTTCGTATATTTGGACGATTTGTTAGCCACAAGCCCCGATCATTGTACGCATGAGAAACATTTGAAAATTCTTTTTACCCGTTTAGCAGAATATGGGATAATCATAGGACCAGAGAAATGTCAGTTCGGTACTACCGAATTAAGTTTTCTGGGACATAATGTTAGTGCAGAAGGCATTTCACCGCTACCCAGTGCTGTAGACGCGATAGTAAATTTTAATAGGCCTGAAAAGCAAAGAGCTTTACGTAGATATTTGGGAATGATAAACTATTACCATAGATTTATTCCACATTGTGGGATAAGTTGACACCGTTAAATCAATTACTCACTGCCGCTAATGAAGGTCATACAAGATTGTCACCTAAGTCAAGGTGGCGTTTTGCAACAGTACATCAATAATGTCTGGCAGCCACTTTCATTTTTTTAGTAAAAACTAACTCCCGCAGAGACACGTTACAGTGCGTTCGATCGCGAACTTATAGCAGTGTACGCTGCTATTAGACATTTCAGGCACAACTGAATCCGTTATTTTTTCGTGAACACTGATCATAAACCTTTAACTTTCGTAATGTCATCAGTCACTGAACGCCCGTCACTGCAACAAACAAGGCAGTTGGCTTTTAGCGCCCAGTTCACAACAGACATAAGATATATGAAAGGAGAGACAAATTTCGTCACCGACGCTTTGTCACGACCGACCGTGTCCTTCATAGACAATACATCAACCATAAATTACAAAAACTTAAGTGCAGATTTCACGCAGAATTCACGAGTTAGCGACACTCAAAGTCATCTACTATGAATTTTAAATTACTCAAATCATTTGATAACAATTTGATTTGGTGTGATGCATCAACAGGACACATTCAGCCGTACATTACAGCAAAATTTCGAAAACAGGTTTTCTTGAACTTACATGGATTAGGTCATCCATCGCATAGGGCTACAAAGCCGTTGATCAATACAAGATTTGTCTGGCACGGAATGAATATAGATATTGCTAAATGGTGCCGTTCTTGCAAATGTTGGCAGACCGCTAAAATATCTCGCCATAATAAGCCAGTTTTCGGCAAATTCAACAAACCTACCGAGAGATTTGACCACATGCATATAGATGTAGTCGTATGCCGATGGTTTCAGATATCTGACTTGTGTAGATCGTTTCACACGTTGGCCAGAAGCCATACCGCTAGTGGATATCGGAGCTGAAACGGTCGCCGATGCTTTCTTTAGTTGGTGGATAGCACGGTTTGGGACTCCCGCCGCAATCACCTTGGATAGAGGCACCTAGTTCAAAAAAAAATTATGGGATGGTTTATGTAACCAGTTCGGGATAGTAAGAAACCGCACAACGAGCTACCACCACCAATCGAACGGCATGGTTGAACGTTTCCACCGTCAGCTTAAAGCAGCCATTATGGCACACGAATCGCCGAATCCATGGACCACAACACTACCTGCTGTATTACTAGGTGCACGTTCTGCCGTTAAAGAGTTATTGGGTAGGTCAGCCGCCTAAATTGTCTACGGAACGACACTCAGACTACCGGGCGAATTTTCACATAAGTACATTGTTGACGCACATAAAGACTTAGATAACTATTCTGATAAGCTCCGCGTAGCCATGTCGCGTCTCCGTCTTTGCCCACCGCGCGACTCACTTCAGAACAACATTTTCCAATATAAGGGAATCAACACATGCTCACATGAATTTTTGCGAAGAATCGCAATTGTACCGCCTCTGACCGCCCCTTACGACGGCTCATATAAGGTCATCGTGAGGAGCGGCAGAGTCATGAAAATCCTAATTAAAGGCAAGGTAGAAACGGTCTCCGTTGATCGAGTTAAACCTGCACACTTAGACAACGAGCCCAACACAGGTACAGAGAAACAGTTAAAATGCAAAATAATACGAAAAATTCGAAAAATACTGCGACAGTTGGAATGGCACCGGCTCTCAAACAGAATTCCCAAAGGAAGAGAGCTGAACCGAAAGCGAAAACACAGACACGGTCTGTGGCGGTTCAAAATGATACGAATTTGGCCACTACTTCACAGCATAATAGAGTAAATTTGCCCAAATAATTCACCCCTTATGTAGCGCCGCATTCGCGAACCCCTGCCATTTCCCGTGCTGACGGGCGCGGCGGCGGTTTGCGAAACGTAATCACGTGTACCTTTACACTAACGGGATAAAAACCCTAATTCAAACGAAACGACCAAACCACCGAATGTTAAAAACAATTCGAATATCGCCAACGGCAACCAAATTGTACAAGACGCAACCACAAAACAAACCAGAGTTGGACGAAAAATCCACACTCCCGCACGTTTCGTACAGATGGTCAACGCTTTAGTAGGACCTAACAACATCTACTGCGGGACCAACTGCACGAGCCGTAACAATCATATGTAAATATAAAGTTTGCCTGGCCTGTCGTAATTAAAATAATAATGTGAAATGTTCCTTAATTAAGTTACTTATAGAAGTAATTTTATTATTGAGTACAAATGTATTAATTAGATTTGTAAAGGTTGGCCGTTACCCGTAGCACAGCAGCATAATTCGTAAACAAGGAACAATGGTGTTAAGAGGATTGGAACAATGGTGTTAAGAGGATGGAAACTTAGATATAATTACTACATATTAACTTGTTATGCTGCGCCTGCGATGTTACCAACCACCAACGCTGTATTTTCAAAACTGACTGTTTCACTGTTTGATTAACTGTATTTTGGTTTTGTGCATTTCCCAGACAGAGCGACGAACCGAAGCTACCACCACAAGTTGGCTTGGCTCATACGTTTACACTTGACCCCGGGGTAATGTGGGGTTAGCGTCTGCTAGGCTTCCCAGACTATTGACGAGTGGCCAGGGACCGCCAAGCCTTGTTCTGATTAGCCCACGCGGCGAATTGAGCGCACCTTCAGCCAAGCGCGCCACCAGTTAACTCGTTGCCGCTGAAGCAGACGGGCGTCCCGTCGTGAGCTCAGGGGCTTAGCCGCATGGCACCGATTGCCGCGCTCCGCTTGGGAACTGTGTGTATTGTGTGAATGTCTAGACTTCAATAAAGTGAGAAATACCTGAAGAATGATTTAATGAGAATTGTTTATTCCCGTCGTCCCGACGGAGGAGTTGATGGAAGGTGGTGGAACGTAACACTTCAACATATTCATGTCAGCAACACGATTGATCCACCCTTCCCCCACATATACCTATTTCCTTCAGCAGTTTGGGACACCTTTAGACAACATTTCATTGACAAAATTAAAAACAAATAAAAGTTCAGAGGCAAGATTTGCCACCCAAATTATAGACCAACGGCCAGTGTGACTACATCTCGCATTTAGAACCTGGGCTGAACTGACTTGAAAACAAGACTGTCATATATGTTCAAAATTTTGAATGAGCTAGTCGAAATTCCTATCAATAACTGTTTAATCCCAGCAGATAGAAGAGCACGTGGTGGGCACAATCAGGCCTATATAAACACCTCAGAGCTAACACCACACAGGGACAAAATTCATTTCGGCATCGAACTTTTCCTGATTGGAATTATCTTCCAGTAGCTGCCATAGGATAAAAAAAAACTGTGGCAGCGTTCAAGAGTCAGCTGCCCAACTAAGTCTGCCAGCCTTTTCCCCCTTCAGCCTGATACCAAAAAAACACTGTATTATTATTTGTGATGGTGTTTCAGTTATTTGCTGATACTCCACATTGGATAATCCATATTGAATAATCCCAAGGTCTACTGGGTGCTACTCACTCACCAGATGTCGCCCGTGTATTGGAGGTTGGATGTCGATGGTGATTTATATGATACATTCAGGCTTGATCCAGATACCAACTAATATAAAACAAGGCCCTTCTTTACCCCTTATCCTGCTAATTTAATTCATTTCAATTGGTTGGAAGTTGCTCATATTTACCCTTTAGACCCTCACGATGCATTAAAGCATCATCTTGCATCTTTGAAAAATTACTTAATTTCCTACAACAAGTGGTTTTAGAGCGACAATTTTCGTGAAACTGTCTTTAAAAATAACACTATCTTTTTTTCATTTCCCACCCACTGTAAGTCATCTTCATCAAGTCGAGAAATCGCGGCTTGTAGTGGATGAAGATGACAATGATAAACTCAGGCTTGAAAGGGTTTAAAGCAACACAATCAGGCTGATTATAAAAAAAATCGGCAATTTTACTCTGGCTTCTTATTATGGCCATATGATGTAAACATGTCCATAGATTAGAACTGCAAAAGTTTTATTTTTTTTGTGAAGCGCAGTTGTTTAAACCCTTTCAAGCCTGAATTTACCATTGTCATCTTTATTCACTACAAGCCGCGAATTGCTGTCGCAATTCTTGACTTGTAGTGGATGAAGATGATTTGATGTGGTTTAAAAATTAAAGTTCTGCCATGAAATGGTAAACCAGTTTCATGGAAATTTTCGTTCTGAATCCCTTAATTTTTGTTAGATTAATTCTGATTTCAGGGATGTAAAATGATTCTTTGATGCATCGTGAGGACCTAAAGGGTTAAGCGAGATATAGAGACGAAATTCCCGTATTTCTTATTTCAGACATTCCCGTGTTTCTTATATTGGACATGCATGTCTGAAATAAGCCAAATAAGAAATACGGGAATTTCGTCTTTATATCTCGTTTAACTTGTAAATGCGCAGCACAAAAAATAAAAAAAAACGTTTGCAGTTCTAGTCTATGGACACGTTTACATAATATGGTCATATTAAAAATATTTACAAATCTTGATGTTTAAACAGTCATTTCATTCCCAATAACAGTCATTTAACCCTTAAAGCGCTGAATTAATTTGTAAAAAAACATACAACCAAAGGGTTTTTTTCAATTTGAAATCATCATAAATGTCTTAGTCAGCTCTTTCTGATTCATTTGAATACCTGTGTTATGGGTCTACGACCATAAGAAATATTTCTACTCTTTCAGCGCGGGAATCAACTTTAGTCGTCAGAATATGACGTCTGCAGACGTCAGATTCTGACGACTAAAGTCGGACCCCGCGCTGTAAGGGTTAATCGGCTAAAAACGACTATTGTCGTTATTAGCATACAGAGGGTTAATACTGGGACCACATCAGACAAAATACGTTGAATCAATGTTAGTTTAACGTTGCTCCACCGTCTACAAAGCTGGACCAACGCAGGGGCGGATCTAGGATTGTGTAAGTGGGGGGGGGGCTTGAAATCGAAATGTCACTCAGTGACATGTTGGCGCGCTGTAGACCTGTGCGCCTGTGCTAAGGGGGTCTGGGGGGCATGCCCCTCATATTTTTTTGTAAATTGAAGGGTCCATTTGCTGCATTCTGGTGCTATTTCAGCATGTTTTCGGGTCGTATTCATTTCAGCTGGAGGGGGGGAAGGGAGCTTAAACCCCCAAAGCCCCCCCCCCACTGCAACGTTAAATCAACATTGATTTGATGTCTTGTATCTGCTGGGTACACACAGTGACACACCCATTTTTATGATAAGGCTTCATGTGTACAGTGATAATACGTAGCCTATATAATAGACAGCACTGCATACTGCAGGCCTTTCAACAGCACCCGCCCCTGTGGTCTTCACTGAAACTCAGTTTAATCGCTTGATTTTACCTAGGCTAATAATTCCTAACATTTAGTTAACCCTTTGAGTGCGGGCGACGCTTTTAAGCGCATTCATACTGTTTTTCCACAACTAAAATTTGACAGAAATTGAACAAATATGCATGTATAAATCTTGAGTAAAGCCCCCATTGTGAAATTTAGCAGGTTTAATTTTTAAGTGAGGAGGTATTTTCCTTTCATTTGAAGTTGGCAATTGCGTGAGCAATGCCAACCTCAAATGAACGGAAAATGTTAAGTAGTAATGAAGCACTTAAAGAGTTAAGATTGAAAAAAGACTAAATTACCCCAATAATTCCCGTCATTTAATTAAGTTTGAAGACTAAATGACTAAAAAGAGACTAAATGACAGAATACTACAGATCATATGTATAACTTTTTTAAAAAACACCTGATTAGCATTTGTTCTCTTTCACCCTCTGGAATCTAAAACACCCCCGAGAACCTAATATGCCCTCCAAAATTTTAAATACCCTCCGGAACCTAATATAGCCTACCCTCCAGAACTTAAAATACCCTCCGGAGCTTAAAATACCCTCCGGAACTTACAATTGAAGTGCGGGGACGTTAAGGCTCATGCCTAATTTAACTAAATTTGTTTTTATTTATTAATTTGGCTTTATATACACAAATATATACAGTAATATTGTACAAATATGAATTATTGAAAGTAAAAATGTGTACATTGGGATGTCAAATACAGGGCACCAGCACCCTTAGGCCTACTATGTTTGACATCCAGGATACAATTTTATATGCACCTGAATTCAAGTTCAAATGTAAAAGATAATTTTTATATACATATATTATATAAAAATGTATGTTTCCCGCGCTAAAACCAGAGATAAATAGCTACATATTATTATAAAAAGGAGCAAAAAAGACACTCTGGAAAGCGTAAAATCTCAACTTCTGCTGACTTGTTGACTTGTTGAGCTGTAATTGATTTCCACACGCTGAATGTGTGGTTATATCAGGGGCGTATCCAGAAGAAAACAGGGGCGGGGGTCAAAGATATCTTTTTGAGAGAGCGGCCCCGCTAGGGAGATCCGGACCGGCCCCCAGAAAAGTATAACGATCATCAAGTGGTGCGATTTCGCGGTATGTTCATCTTCCTTATAGCATAAGTTATAAAGTGATAACACAGGTGTAAAATATCACCAAAATCACAGGGAAATCAAGTGTTACGTGATCTATAAAAACAAATATTGAGCATCCCCAAAAAAGTATTTTTCATGTGAAAAATGGACCTAAGCTTACACATATAATGGTTTTCTTCAAATACACCCCACACAGAAACTATGATATCAGATGTGGGGTGAGGCAGGGTGAGGCATGTGCCTCAAAACTGTCTCAAGGTGCCCCAGTTCTGTCTCAAGGTATTGGCTTCTCGAGATCGCAGACCAAGCTTGGTCTGCGATCTGGTGAAGCCAAACCTTGCTGTAAGGAAGATAGGTATAGTTCTATAGTTTTCTGTACAATGAGATCCTTTCTGAACTTGAAGAGATGGAAAATCATCAGTGTGTAAACTGAAGCAGGCGAGTCGTAAAAAATGAAATGATGCGGGCTTTAGGCGAGTCGTATCGCTTTATTGATCAATAATATTTCTTAGGCATATGTGACGACCGCACTCCTCAGCATGTTGCTGCGCATGCGGGTGGGCCTACAACGTGTGCTCAGCGAATCGTAACTACTCTATAGGCGGGCTTTAAAGCTTTAATGCAGTAGTCCACTGTGTCTGAGCAGCGGGACACATTTGTACCCATAAAGCATCACGCTGATTACTAAGATAGAGGCAGCTAGGGTACAACTGAAACCAGAAACATACATACAGTGGTCTATAGCTTAAAAGAGTAGGTGGGTCGGTAGGCCTATGTCTCCTGTGGACGTTGACGATGCTGCGCGAATACCATTGGATGAAGTCTTTTGAAAAGAGTAGGGATAATCTCGACTTTGGGCTTCCTTCTATCGCGATATTGCCTTTTTTGCTCTGGCGTTCCCTCCTCTCACATTGACACATTGACCCAATCTTGGGTCAATGCTGGCCCATCTTCTACAACGCCGGCCCATCATTGAAACAACATTGGCTCAATGTAATGTACCGTGTAAATACAGTTCAATGCTGAGCCAACTTTGATGACGCTGGGCCAGCATTGATCCAGCATTGATTCAATGTATCACGGGACCTTGCTCAAACCTGGACAACACATTCTAGTCAACATCTGGTTTTAAAGCGCCTCTGAGCTCGGATCCCAGAAACCAGGCACTGGGAATTCCAAATCTCATTGCATGTAACGTTAAGTGAAGTAATATTAACTTTCCCCCCCCCCCCCGCCCGCGTTATCGGCATGGGATCTAGAATGAGTAGGGTAACGTCTGCATTCGGGCTTTTATATGACTGTAGCATTATTCTAAAACTCTAAAACTAAAGTCATGCATTTTAGGAAGAAAAACGTGTGTAGGTCACAATATGTATTTCATCTTGGTGAAACACCGTTAAATTATGAAGATCATTATAAGTATCTTGGAGTTATACTTGAAGAACATTTAGATTTCAATACCTGTGCGGAGACTTTAGGTGCTGCAGGAGGCAGAGCTTTAGGCTCGGTTATCAGCAAATTTAAATTAATTAAAAATATGGGATTCAGTACCTTCAGTTCTCTGTATAATGCAGGGGTTATACCAGTGACTGATTATTGCGCTGGAGTATGGGGCCATAAACTATACCAAAAAACGGAAGCTGTTCAATAACGTGCTCTACGATTCTATATGGGGGTGCATAAGTTTGCGCCTATTCCCGCCATAGAAGGTGATGTTGGATGGTTGCCAACATATTATCGTCATAAATTGGAAATCATTCGACTGTGGAACCGTCTAATTTTAATGGATAATAGCAGACTGGCAAAAAAAATATTTTTGTGCAATTATTCAAATCCCAAGGTAAATGATTGGCCCACACAGGTTCGCCGTATATTTGAATCTATGGGGGAGCTCGATATTTATAATAATGTTCAAGTGTGTGATATTAGTTACGCTAGGAATATTCTGTTTAATAATTATGCAGAAACCTGGCATGCAAGTGTAATGAGTAAACCAAAACTACGTATTTACAGAGAATTTAAAACTAATTACGGGCTTGAGAATTACATAGCTTTTAATCTTTCACGTCAGGAAAGATCTTATTTAGCCCAATTTAGGTGTGGTATTCTTCCTCTAAGAGTCGAGACAGGTCGTTTCAAAAATGAGCCACTCAGTGAGAGAAAATGTATGTTTTGTGACCAAGAGTCTGTAGAAGATGAGTTTCATTTTATTTTACATTGCCCGAAATACAATATAGAGAGGCAGAATTTATTAGAGATATATTTGTCCAATTTAGTAGGTGATAATGTAGCAAAGCTGAATGCTCTTATGCAGCAGGCCGTCCGTCCACTGGCTAAATATATACACAAAGCATTTCAAAAACGCCGAGAAGCACTGTATGTTTCATAAAATGTTCAACAGATAATATTGATTACGAATTTTCATGTTTATAAAATTTATAATAGCAATGTAATATTGTATATATATATATACTATATATCTGTCTATATGAAATATTATATCAATACGCTGAGGCGCGGGGTATTGAATTTTTTTTCTTCAGGTTGGCCAACTTGGGAATGGTTCCAGTGCTACTGCGTCTCAGTGTGTTGCCAAATCTGTATTTTTTTACAAGTACACAAAGTTATAATTATATTTTAAAGTGACTTATAAGCCCATTGGGCTGGGTGTTAAAACTGTTTAATTTATGCTTGATGTAACAAAATCATTGTAACACAGGTCACTATAATAAAAAAGATCGTTATCGTTATCGTTTATTCGCTCCCCCCCCCCTTTACCCTAATAGGATATGACTTAGTAGAGTAAGGCATAGTCTACGACAAGCTTGGAGTACAATTTCTGCTACAATCAACATAACAAAATAATACAAGTATTCCGAATAAGAAAAACAAGTTGTAAGCAGGTAATCAAAATACATCAGAAAAAAATCATGATGGATGGTGTGACGTCCCAGTAAACACAACATATTTGTATAACATTTGTACAATGTTGGACCAACGTTGAAGAAGTTGGGCCGACGTTGTACAAATGTTATACAAATGTTTTGTGTGTGCTGTGGTGTATAATAATGTTTACAAACAAAATTAGGTAAATAAACACGATACATCTTAACTTAGGCTTAGGGGGCCACCATGCAATATCCAGGGGGGGGGGGCTGGAGTTTTTGTCGCGGGGAAATTATTTATTTCAACCGGTTTTTATTACATGTTTATATAGAACAGTTCTTGAAGTAAAGTATTTATTTCACACAGAGTCCGCCCGAAATTATTTATTTCAAAAAAACTCCACCCCCCCCCCCCCTGGAAATGGAATGGTGGCCCCCTTACAATTATGTTCAGTGATCACAACATGAATGAAAAAGGGTAACATAATAACAATCAAAAATATTTGTAGATATCGTAGCCTGTAGCGTTTTTCGTTCCATGAAGAATGTATACCTGTGAAAACTGCATCATGGGAACCCAGCACGAGACATTGAACCGATACTGGATTGATGTTGGGCCGACGTCGTAGACGGGGGGCCAACATCATCCAAACATTGGATCAACTTCTTGTGTTTGCTGTGAATAGAAATATGTGTATACCATTTGTACAACGTCGGCCCAACGTCTTCGCCGTTGGTCCATGATTGCACAAATGTTATGTGTTTATGTACTTTTTTCTGTAAAATAAAAAAAATAATAATAATATTATATTATCATGATTGTGGATGTACTGCTCTGTTTACCAGTTGTTCACCGATCTGTACGCATATAGTTTCCTGTCTGTGCCGACAAGCGTGGATTCTCTGTTACATGTAACCTAACTTGTGACGGAGAACCCACGTGACTGCCGGCACAGTCAGTTCACAGCAATGAATATAAATATATTTTTTATTTTTATTTTCACTATACCAATAGACAAAAGTGACTGGTAAGCCATAAATAGGCTGGATATACTGTACTATTTTTACCAATGATTGATATTGTATACTTGTAAATGTAAATCTGTCACTATAATAAAATAAACATATATATTTATGTTTACTGGGCTGCGCTTCTCACTGCAATAAATCACCCCCTATTATGTGATCCTTGCCTGCTATGACTAGGGTGGGGCCTATTATTATTATGATTTATTCAACCTCCAAGTTGGAGACATTATACATACATATCAGATTAGGTTACACATTAAAAACATACAGATGTGATACACAAATGTTACCAGTTAAAACATGATACATTTAAAACACAGAATAGAATATTATTTAATACTGATTAATATCTTGTAAGTAGACGCAAGAGTTTATTTCCTAGATTGGGTTGTTGGGTCCGTCAATATATTGGCAAGAGACTCTTCAATGTCACATGGTAAAAATATTTTTGTCGATTTTGGCCTATATGCATTTGCATTAAGAGTACATAATGAGGAGACACCCATGCTTAAAATTTCGGAAAAAAACGTTTTAGGACATATATTACCAAAGACACCTATAGTCTGTCTTCGGGCTTCTTACTGAGGCAATATTCACCCCCCCCCCCCCAGGTTAGTGATCCAGACCTGGGTTTCACCCCCCCCCCCCGTGGCTATCACCCCTCCCCCCCCCTGCCTGGGATCTATCGTCAAACATGTCAAGAGGTTTCACTTGAGTCCAAGCCATTGACGACTCCTCAATAGCTTGACAACGGCCCGAGTCACCACGCCACCGATAACACACTGACACAATACAGTAATGACAACGGCCTCAGTCACCACGCGACCTATACCACACTGCCATCATAGAGTAATGTGGAACATTTATAACCCTTACAGCGCGGGGATCGACTGTAGACGTCAGAATCTGACCTCCGTAGAAAGTCGATCCCCGCACTGAAAGAATAAAATATTTATAATGGCCATAGACCTATATCATAGGCATTCAAATGAAGCAGAAAGATCTAACTAAGACATTTATGGTTATTTCAAATTGAAAAACAAACTTTGTTCTCCATGGTTTATATAATCACTAATGTTTTATATAATCAAAAGCAAGTTGTACTATGATTGTGTTAGTGTCATGTCCCGCGTGAATAATTAATTATCATGATTATCTTTAATGCAAATTATAATTATCAGATATTATTAGTATTAATATGTACATTTTTATCTTGATCGACCACACATCTATCAATAGCTATTGCCGGCTAATTTTCATTGTACATTCATGAAATTAACTTAATTTTTAAAATATAATTATAATGTTTTAATAAGTACATATTAATACATATTGTTTTTTTATATATGCTCCAGCGGAGATTATGCAATTCTAACTCTAGTTATATAAAATTGTACATATTCTATTGGTTTCTACGCTTTTCAGAGTGTCTTTTTTGCAACTATTAATAGTAACGGCAGTTACTTTATCTCTGGTTTTGGTGCGGGAAACATGTATCCATCATGTATGATATCATTAACATATATATTTATTTTAAATATTTTGAAGCATTTTATACTTTTACTTTATACTTTTTATTTAAATTGTATAATCTATGATAATAAAGGACGTTCGGAAAAACTCCTGAACAAACTCCTTTAGGGGGTAAACTCATCACCCGCTTTGCTCATTTTGAGTGTAAATGAGCACCAGATAGGACTGTATGTTCTCCGTGGAGTTGAAATAGCACACGAACGAACAGGCACAGTGACCAGGGAGTAAAAATGTAAAATCGGCTGATAAGTTCTCAACTTTGCGACGGGAACAGATTGGGCAAGAAAATTGAGATGAAAATCTTCTAAACAGGTCGCACCACTTCGTTATTTTATTTAATATGGCCGTCACCTCAATGCCAAATCACTCAATTTTCATCCTGAATAATCATAAACTTTTTACAAATAGAGCAAAGTGAGAAAGCAGTGATGCAATGAAATGTAGGCGTATGACTCTGGCTGCAGAACTGGGCTGTAATGTATTACAAGTTTACCCTCTCGAAATAAAGATTTTTTTTTTATTATTATTATTATTATTATTATTATTATTATTATTATTATTATTATTATTATTATTATTATCATTTTTATTTTTAATATTATTATTATTTTTATTATTATTACTATATTATTATTATTATTATTATTATTATTATTATTATTATTATTATTATTATTATTATTATTAATATTATTATTATTATTATTATTATTATTATTATTATTATTATTATTATTATTATTATTATTATTATTATTATTATTATTATTATTATTATTATTATTATTATTATTATTATTATTATTATTATTATTATCACATTGCCCTTACACATTATCTGTGGGGTGCACTATGACACAGTATCTATGGCTGTATTGACAAACACAGCGGACTCACCTGAGTCCACACCCCCCCCCCCCCTCCAGCTAACACAAAAACATACCCAATGCTGGTTTAATGTTGGGCCAGCGTCGCAGACGGTGGCCCAACATTAAACCAGCACTTGGTCGACGTGAATTGTTTCCTAGGCTGACCTCCCCCCCCCCCCTCTGATCCAGAGACTTTAGATTAGAGACGACTGGATTAACACAGAGGGTTTTAATCCCTGGCGACACCTACACCCCTGACACCCCTCTAGGGATAGCCTGGATTATACTCATTACAGCGCGGGGTGTGTAGGAATTTGTGATAATAACTGGAACGAGAAATCCTACCTCTCTAATACAAAGCACGCGCGTGGACTGCAACAAACTGACGACAAAACTTCTACCTTTCCAACAGCCGCAGTGCGTGCTGAGTAGCAATGTATGGATAATAAATCGTATTTTACACCTACTAGAAGTTACCTCTGTAATACAATGCACAGTGTGAGCATGGTGTGTTACAATCCGTGGAGAAGAATTATGACTTAGGGCTACACCTTCCAGAAATAGTGCATATTCTCCATAACAGTGTGTGTAACGGTGTCTAGGTGTAACTTGAATTTACACCCACCTGAAGTTGTGTCTCGCTGCCGCGATCCACAACTTCAAGCGCGTTCAAAGCAACTGCAGGTAATCCCAAGTAAGGTCTTCGCAAGATCTGCCGTAATGTTACGGATATAACAATACGTGGAAACTGTATGGATCACTGCACAAGATCTTTACCTGTTTACGGAATCAGAGGAGCTACGATTATTGCTGTATGTTGAGACAGACGACCATAATCTGTGACGTCATCAAGGATATTATTATAATTAAATATCACAAAGATTAATGATTACGACCTCACGTGATTGAAATATTTGGAATAATTCTGAAATTTTCAGTTTGGAAGGATTGGGGAGAAGCACAATTTCCTATCGTTAAACGAGCTATTATGTGATTCTCGAGGGGATTTGTTGTGTATAGAGGTCTGTCTAGCTCAGTTAGTGAGCCTACTTAAAGGGGGTTATGATAATGTTAGTATTAGGCCTACTGGTGAGTGTCACACGATAAGGATTCTACATTGTGTCATGTAACCTGGATACGTCTTTGTTTTTCTAATCACAGCAAATAGCCGACAAAATACTACAAGGAAAAAACCCAGGACTTCAGAATAAGACAAAATACTGAGTGCAATAAAACACAGGACATTAGGGTAAGAGAAAATACTAGATGGAATAAAATACAAGATTTAGCAGAATAAGATAACACACTGAATGGAATAAAATACAGATTTTTAGCAGAATAAGATAAAATAGCAGATGGAATAACATACAGAACTTTAGAACATAGGCCCCTACTGGATGGAATAAAATACAGAGCTTTAGCAGAATATCAGCTTGTGAAATGCGAATGTCTATTTTGACGTGACAGTAGAAACAATATTGTTCATCATGTGTCGTTGGGGCTGCATAACAACTGATACGGTAAGTTATATGAATAAGAAGGTTAAATTAATTGGTTATTTATTTTAAATTTTCACCGACTTGAAGTTGTGTGACCCACAACTTCAAGTGGATGAAAATTGTTCATATTTGTTAAATTTGTGACATTTGTCTCTGATGTTTAACCCTCTAAGCCCTCACGATGCATCAGAGCATCATTTTACGTCCCTGAAAACAGACTTAATTTTCCTACAGCAAAGAGTTTTAGAATAAAAAAATTCCATGAAACTGTTTTACCAATACATGACAATTTTCTTTAATTTTTCACCCACTTCAAATCATGTTCATCCACTACAAGTCGAGAATTGCGAAAATTTATGTGATTTGTGAAATTTAAATCTCAGTGTTTCAAGATTGAAGGCATATTTTACTTTTAACAACTAGATAATAGGAGGTTTTTCAGGTGGTAATAAAGACACAGATTGTCTACTGTAGTCGTAATCAGTGATATATAATGTATATAGGTGTTAAAGGGACTGGCCAAGGCTAAAATCATAAAAAAATCGGTGATTTTATTTTGGCTTATGACCATATGATGTAAACATGTCCATAGACTAGAACTGCACAAGTTTTTTAATTTTTCTGCTGCGCATTCACCAGTTAGACTAGATATAGAGACGAAATTCCTGATTTCTAATTTTTGACAAACATGTCAATAATTAGAAATACGGGAAATTCATCTCTATATCTAGTCTAACTGGTGAATACGCAGCAGAAAAATTAAGCAACTTTTGCAGTTCTAGTCTATGGACATGTTTACATCATATGGTCATATTAAGAAACCAAAATAAAATCACCGATTTTTTTATGATTTAACCCTGGGCATGTCCCTTTAATTCTTATGAACCACAGTACATGTTTTATACTGGTGGAATCACTGGTGTAATATAAGCGGCATTGATTCGCCGGGTATTATGACGTCTCCACAGCTAGATTCAATACATAATGACAGTCAGCACGAGGAGTCCAATCAATCAGGATTGCCATGGCACCGTAACCCTTTCAGTGCGAGGACCGTCTTTAGCCGGCAGAATCTGACGTCTATACTCGCCGTCAAATTAAAAATGATCAACCAGGATCGCATGATTTTCGGCTATTTTTCCGTCAATTTTGAACCGATTTCCTTGAAATTTCCTTAGCATTTTCCATTAAAATCCTAACAGCAGTGAAAAAATCTCAAAATTATATTTAATATTTCGAAAGTTAGACTATTTGACATGTAATAAAATTCTAGAATTAGTTTAATGGGGTTATAGAGGGACGTCGTAATTTCAATTTACTACATGTCAAATGTTCTAACTTTTGAAATACGCTATATATTTTTTACCAAAATTTCTGGGCTGTTAGGATTTGAATAGAAAAAAGAAATCGGTTTAGAATTGACGAAGAAATCGCCGAAAATCATGCGATCGTGGTTGATCACTTTTAATTTGAAGACTATAAGGACGAGCCCCGCACTGAAACAAAGACAAAAAATATAATGGCCGTAATCCCATAACACAGGTATTCAAATGAAGCAGAAAGAGCTGATTATAAAGGCATTTATGATGATTTCGAATTGAAAAAACCCTTTGGTCTGCATGGTTTATACAAAAATACTTCAGCGTTGTAAAGGTTGATAACCTTAAAAGTCAAAAGTCAGGATTGTTTTAAACATAAATTGTCAGGAAAAACACCTTACTTGAATTTTTTTTAGGCAAAGTCAGGAAAAAGTAAGTAATTTTGGCTCAAAATGTCCCCTAAATTTATCCAAAAAAACCGACACCCCCTTTCTTCAGATTTTCGCCCGCTTTGTGTCCGATTTTGAGTCATGGATACTTTCAATTTTAATCTTGAAAAGTCATTAAGAAGTCAGGATTTTTTTTTTTAATTCTGTGGCAACCCTGAATTTAATGCAGTATATGCTGGGCCGGCGTCGTAGACAGGTGGTAGCTTTAACATGTTCACCGGAGCTGTAATATGAACAATACTATCGAGACGTTATTGAGAAGTCCAATCCCTGCAGTATACAGCGGGGAGCCAAAATTAGAGTTACAAATTTATCATTTGAACAGAGCTACCTTTATAGGTTTTTCCATTCTGCTGAATCCTGGCACTGAACCACATAATTATTCGCTTGTATGTTACTCGGACCAAAGCAAATGCGCTATGGTTGAACAGATACAGAAAAAATTCGGGACCATGTCCAGACTAAAATAAAAGGTGCCCCGGGGTCACAATACCACCATCCCGTAATGGGCACGGAATAATAATGCTCTAAATTGTGCATTTTGGTGCAATATATAAGTAAAATTGACTTGTTTTAGCATAATGGCAGTTTTCATCCTGTTTTGGTCCACCCTGCAGTACGACTCATTTTTTGGATATCCAGGGGGGGGGGGGGGCGGGTTGCAGACACCTGAACCCTTTTCCCCCCCCTGGATATTCTGTAAATCCTGCCGCCCTGGATTATCTTCTATTTAATACAATTCAGACGTCTACTCCTCCTAAATCGTGTTCAGGACCCATAATCTTAATTAGCACACCCAGTAATCACGGGCTATTAACCCTTTAAGTCCTCACGATGCATTAAAGCATCATTTTACATCCCTGAAAACAGACTTAATTTCCCTACAACAAAGGGTGTTAGAACGACAATTTCCATGAAACTGGTTCACCAATACGTGGCAATTTTCTTTAATTTTTAAACAACCTCAAGTCATCTTCATCCACTACAAGTCGGGAATTGCGACAGCAATTCGCGGCTTGTAGTGGATAAAGATGACAATGGTAAATTTAGGATTGAAAGGGTTAAGTTATTAACCCAATGTTTATTTAATGCTGTGCCAGCGTTGCAATCGATGGACCAACATTAAACCAACTTTGGGTTAACGCATCATGTTGGTTGGGTAAGTGCCAATCATATTTTACAATGGTGACATACATGTATTTCCTGCCATAATGAGAACATTATTACGTGTGTCATATTTCCTACCTCGGCATGTGGCCAACATTAACACTTAACACTTGAAAATCTGAATTATTTTGTATGAACCATGAAGATGAAAGGGTTTTATTCAATTTAAAATCATCAGAAATGTCTTTGCTGGCTCTTTCTGATTCATTTGAATACTATTTTATGGGTTCAAGACCTGAGGGTACGTTATACTTCAGAATCTACCCTCTACAAACGGCAGATTCTGACATATAAATTAAGGTCACTATGTTTAATTTCTCTGTTTTATATCACAAAAAAATTCAAAATCAAAAGAGGGAGGGCGGTAAAAAAGCATTTGAGAGAAAAAACATTGAACCAATTTTTGGAAAAGTTAATAAGTGCGACGAAATAAAAAAAAAAACATTGGAGAAATTTATAGAAACATTAATGAGGGCGACAAAATAAAAAAACACATTTATTTGAAAAAAGTTAATGAGGGCGGCGAAAAAAAAGCAAGCAAAAAAACCATAGCTGGAGAAATGTTTTTTTTATCTTTTGAAATAAACTTGATTTTTTGTAATGTTTTTTTTTATCTCCCGAAATTAACTGTTTTTTTCGGAAATCGGCAACAATCCAATGTTATTTTCATGTTTTTTTGCTAATGTGCTGCCTAAATCTAATTCGCGCGCTCATCTAAAACAGAAAAAATATACATAGTGGCCTCACGACGGTCCTTGCGCTCAAAGGGTTAACCCACTGAGCACAGCGATGATCCTTTTAACCCTTTGAAGCCTGAATTTACAATTGTCATCTTCATCCACTACAAGCCGCGAATTGCTGTCGCAATTCTCGACTTGTAGTGGATGGAGATGATTTATTGTGGGTGAAATATTAAAAAAAATTGCCATGTATTTGTGAAATAGTTTCATGGAAATTTTCCTTCTAAAACCACCAGTTGTAGAAAAATTAAGTATGATTTCAGGGATGTAAAATGATGCTTTAATGCATCGCGAGGGCTTAAAGGGTTAAATGCGTATTAATTACCCAATTAAATCACTATTATTGGGAACGAAATGTGTGTTTTTTTAAACACCAAGATTTTCAAATGTTTGGTCTTAAATTAAACAAAGATTTTTTCACCTAGTATTTGAGGTTGTGGATCGTGGTAGCCAGGTCTATATATAATCCAGTAGAGATGATAAGCTTTCATTTGGTACCAAGAAACGTAATTATTATGTTTATTGTTTATTTATTGTTTAAAAACATGCAAAAATGATACACTATCGTTATTATTAATTGGGTATTTTTTTGAACATGTTATTAACTTTGGTTGACGGGAACAGATCGAGACGACCTCTACAATGTCTGTCAACCATATTAGCGAAAAAAAATTATGTAATAAAATAATATGACAGTATAATCTGATAATATAAAACCAAATGTTCACTGGCTATATAGGCCTAGGTGTTGCCATACTTATCATGTAAGACAGCGTCATATCCAGTGTTTAAAATAGCAATGTTTTTATAAAAGTTACGCAAAATTTATTTTCAAGATCTTTTGAAAAATAGCCCACAGACTGATGTACAACAGCTCGAGACCACTCTATGTATGTTTCTATGTATTAATGCGCCTACCAGCCGAAATTAAAATCGATTTAACAAATCAAATTCACTAATCAGCGTGGTGCTTTCTGGGTACAGATTTCACTCTCATAACAGTGACGCCGGCTCCGCTCGGAGCGTTGAGTCGCTGTACAAGATTGAAAGTACAGATGTGTCCCGCTGTTCTCACACAGTGGACTACTCCTTTAATGGGTTAAGCCAACATTGACATAGACTCTCTCGTCCGCTGACCTTTGACCTCATCAGATCACAGCACAGCCATCCATCAAACAGACGCGTGTGCCAATGTTCGTTGAATGTTGAGACATCGTCTGCGACGATGGCCCAACATTAAAACAGCATTGGCCCATCGTCTCTCGTTGGCTGTCAGTGATCCGCAATAAGCTGATCGATCATAATATTATCCAGTGAGGCATCGTGAACTAACACAACAGTAACGGACCTGTTTCCTCAGCGTAACACTTCACGCTGAGCACGCGCTGATAATGTTAAGCACCAAATACAGTCCGCTTGTTAGACTTTCCAGTGAGGCATCCTGAGCTAACATAACGGTAACGGACCTGTTTGCTCAGCGTAACACTTCACGCTGAGCACGCGCTGAAACTGTTAAGCACCAAATACAATCCGCTTGTCTCCGCACAAATAGTGTGTGAGTCAAAATGACTTTTGATTTAACCCTTTCAGTGCGGGGACCGACTTAAGACGTCATAATCTGACGTCTATAGATATCAGATTGATCCCCGCACCGAAAGAGTAAAATATTTAGGCTGGGCTTATAATTATTGTCGTCGATCCATGACACAGGTATTCGAATGAGGCGGAAACAGCTAAATAAGACATTTATGATGATTTCAAATTGAAAAAACCCTTTGGTCTCCATGTTTCATAAAAAAACTATTTCAGCGCTTTAACCCTTTGAAGCCTGAATTTACCATTATCATCTTCATCCACTACAAGCCGCGAATTGCTGCCGCAGTTCTCGACTTGTAGTGAATAAAGATTATTTGATGTGGGGGGAAAAGTAAAGAAAATTGTCATGTATTGGTAAACCAGTTTTAATTAAATTTTCGTTCTAAGTTCCTTGGTGGTGGAAAAATTAATCTGTTTTTGGGGATGTAAAATGATGCTATAATGCATCGGGAGGGCTTATAGGGTTTTAAGGGTTAAGACACTTTCACGTCTAAAATCTGGTTCCACAAACGTGAATTATTGTAACCCTTTCAGTGCGGGGATCGACTTTAGACGTCAGAATCTGACGTCTATAGACGTCAGATTCTGACGTGTAAAGACGATCCCCGCACTGAAAGAATTAACAATTTATAATGTTTGTAGACCAATAACATATATGTATTCAAATGAAGCAGAACAGCTAACTAAGAAAATTTATGATGATTTCAAATTGAAATAAAGGTTTTGCTCTCTTAGTTTATATAAAAGTATCTCAGCGATTTAATGGTAAATGATGTGTAAACATTGTGATATAACATATCATATGGCTTATATTTTTTCACGGGGTCAAAGCCTAGTGCTTGACTTGTAAACATACATACCTATTGACGGGCGGTCCGGGAGGGGAGGGGGGTTGCAGGCCTGCTCTACAGTTTTTGCCGATAATACACCCTTGTATATGAAAATTTGTCTGAGAACACACCCTTGATCATACAATATTGAGCGAAAACACACCCTTGAATATTATGATTGTGGGCAACAATGATCGTGAATATAGGTTTTCGAAATAAATGACAACCTAAAGTTAAGTTTGGGACACAAGCTGTTTTTTTTTTAAATCCACTTTTCAAATTTGTGTCTCGCTACCGCGACCCACAACTTCACTTGAAGTTGCGTCTCGCTACCGCGACCTACAACTTCAATTGGGTGAAAATTACTCATTTCATTCCCAATAACAGTGATTTAATCGGCTAATAAAACAAATTAAATATATATATATATATATATATATATATATATATATATAGTCGTACTCAGTGGTGTAAGGGGTTAACCCTCAAAGCGCTGCCTATTTTTTTATAAACCATGGGAACCAAAGGGTTTTTTCAATTTATAATAATCATAAATGTCTTAGTTAGCTCTTCCCGACCTACGTTATGGGTCTACGGCCATTACAAATATTTTTATTCTTACAGTGCGGGGATCGGCTTTAGACGTCAGAATCTGACGTCTACAGACGTCAGATTCTGACGTCTAAAGTCGATGCCCGCGCTGTAAGAGGTAATATAGGTCCAAATATGTGGCATACTGATATCGCATACAACTGGGTCATTTTCTTGACCCTTGAATACTGTAGATCTGGTAATATTCGTGAGGTTTAATTTTCGCGAATTTCGCAGGGAAAAATTCGCATATTCAAGAGTGTCGCGAAAATTATTTTTATTATAATAGCGCAGTCCGAATACTAGTAGTCTTGAAACTTTAAGTATTTTGAACCTATTAGTCGCTCGCAAGACAAACTCGGAGTGATCTTTGTATTATAAGAGTGAGACTTACTTACACTGATCATAGTGAGTTCCCCCCCCCCCCCCCCGGAGTGGTGGATCCAGGATCCGAAGAAAGGGGAGATCGGGGGTATATATTTATTGTATATTTAAACCAATTAAAGAAACTGGCCCAGGCTAAAATCATCAAAAAATTTGTGATTTTATTTCTGGTTTTTAATATGACCATAAATTATGATGTAAACATGTACATGGACTGTAACTGCAAATTTTTATAATTTTTGTGCTGCACACTTACCTGTTAGGCTAGATATAGAGACGAAATTCCCGTATTTCCTATTTTTGACATGTTTGTCAATAATTAGAAATCAGGAATTTCGTCTCTATATCTAGCCTAACTGGTGAACGCGCAGCACAAAAATTATAAAAATTTGAAGTTACAGTCTATGTACATGTTTACATCATATGGTCATATTAAAAACCCGAAATAAAATCACCGATTTTTTTATGATTTTAGCCTGGGCCAGTCCCTTTAAGGTCTTTTCAAGCATTTGGCGAAAATCCCCCCCCCCCCCCCCTGTATACGCCCATGATTATATTGCCAATCAACAGATGGCATTTTGTTGTGGTGACCCATATAAAGAGGCCTTGTTACAAAAAATAAAAAATAAAATAGATCATGTGTAGTGGTTTTATCGAGGAGTCCATGTAAAACAAACATTTAACTCTAAGCATTTCATGCCTCAAAAGTAAGACATAGCTGCTCAATATGAAAAGTGACTTAGAACATTAGTAGGCATACTGCGAATTAAACATTGGCAACTAATAAACCTACTATTTCGTCGCCATGGATTATTATAAAATGTCTCCGTAACGTTAGGCATAGCTACAGACTCAGACTTGTTCACTTGTTTTCTACTTATTACTATTAACAAAAAAATATTTTACAAACAAAACATAAAGAACGGGAGACCTCCACAAGGAAAATATAATTTGCTTCCACTAAGACTAAATTGTCGCTGGCATGGAAGCCACCCACAGCTTAGAGACAAATGGTGAATGAAGGTGATAAACTTTCTGTTTACCACTGTTTACCCGGCATGTATATACTGGACCACTAACGTGAAGTACCCGTGAAAAGCGGAGGTTTTCAGAGTTGTACGCGAGCAAGTTTAGGAAAATGAAATGAAATGAATCGGGCTTTAGGCCACTTGTGTGCACATATAGGCTAAACTGGGCCAGGAGAACCTCCTGAGGATGGTGAGATAATTGAGATGACACTGTCCTCCAGACACAGGATTCGAAATTCGAGCCCTGGCGGTCTAAGGCCGAGCACGCTACCTCTCGGTCACGGAGGCTTCCCACAATACTGACTTTCACATGTGGATGGGGGAGAAACATTTTTGTTTCTTTCAAACAGCCGAGACCGGGAACCGAACCCCGAACTCTGGCGTGAAAGGCAGCGGTGCTAACCACTACCCTAGACCCCCCGCCCAGCAAGTGATCAAGGACTTGACTGTTTGTTTGTGTTTCTCACAGCCCACATACTGATCCCATCCTTCGAGTCCTGCGTCTGGAGGCCAGTGCCATTCACAATGTTTCTGATCTGTCGTCGTGTCGACAAGCTCCCCCCTCTGACGAAAAACATTCCATTCTGACGACAATTTATTTAATTGGCTTGATACATACAATACATATCGCTTACAAAATAATAGTAACATGACATATATACTGTAAAAATATATGCAAGGGATGTCACTACAGCCTGACCAGCACCCAATGCTTCTGACATCCATACAAATAGATACATCTATGTTTAAAAATTATAAACTAGTATATAAACTAGTATATAAACTAGTATAAAATATGGTAATAAACATATGTATAGAAGTGTGTAATATACACAACTACTGTACTTTAAAAGTTATGCTAGATAAAAGTAGCATAAAGGTATGATATATATCGGGAAAAAAATAATGAAAAATAAGTTGTTTCAAAGCTTGAAATTTACCTTTAGATATCATTTGAAGACACCTAAAGCCTTCTCTGAAACAAAAAAATGCCGGTGGAACATAGAGTTGTGATTGCCTTCGGTTGCCATTCACCTGGCCCAGTTTAGCCTATTGGTGACCTAAAACCTCATTTATTCATTTCAATTTTTATACTGATCCTATCCTCCTCGCGACAGTCAACCATTTTGTCCTCAAGTTATCATATTTAAATTTTCACCCACTTGAAGTTGTATCTGGCTACCGCGACACACAACTTCAAGTGGGTGAAAATTACTCACATTTGACCAAATATTTTGCTGGGGTCGGCAACATTTAATACATGTTATAGAGACCAACTTTTAAACTAGATACATTGTTTTTTAATTCAATTTACAGGGCGTAGTTGCCGCATCACTAGAAAATAGTTTTTGTACAATTGAATGTGCATCCAGGTATAGCTATAAGCAGGCCCGTCATTTGGAGGGGGGGGGGTTCGAGAGGGTCGCTCAACTCAAAATATCAATCTCAAGCAGTATTTTACAGGGGGTCCAATTAACGTATTTCGAAAATGCCCCAGCAATCTAAAATTCGACCCCCCCTTCAAAAATTTCTGGGCACGGGCCTGATAAGGCAGGTTGATTTAGTGCTGATGTGTCCATGTGTTTTGCTTTCAGACATACATGTGTAAATGGTGTGGTACGCGCTACTGCCGGGAATGTCTGATGGGGGACTTTCCAGGTCTGATGAAGGAACCAGCTAAATGTAGAATCTGTAATCAGGTAAGTGAAATGAAAGAACTAGCTAAATGTAGAATCTGTAATCAGGTAAGTGAAATGAAAGAACTAGCTAAATGTAGGATCTGTAATCAGGTAATTGAAATGAAGGAGCTAGCTAAATGTAGAATCTGTAATCAGGTAAGTGAAAAATATAACAATGATGAAACCAGATAGACATAAACGTAGGCTTTATAATCAGGTAAGTGAAATAAAGAAACCAGCTAAATGTAGGACTTGTAATCAGGTACATACACACGATCGGAGGGGGTCGCACTACACACATCACACTCCACAGGGACCTGTGAGCTCAGGGTGAATCTAGTACATACACAATGTAGGGGGGGGGGTCGCACCATACACACCACACGCCACAGTGACCCGTACGAGCACGTGGTAAAGCTAGTACATACACAAGATGGGAGGTGGTCGCACCGTACACATCACACACCACAGGGAACCATACGAGCACGAATTGAAGCTAGTATATGCACAAGAGGGGCTCTATGCACAACACACGCCTGAGGGAACCGTACGAGCCAGTTTAAAACTAGTAAACTACTCTTTCATTTAAAATCAAGTATTTAACATCCATTACGTCTTTCATATATAGAATCATACAAAGCAACTTTAGGCTTTTGCATTCCTCTGATCTTATATATATAATGTGTTTTTTTCTAGTAGCCAAGTAATACAGTAGTGAATTAAATTCATAATGGACAAAATAATGTGAATGAATAATTGTAAATATCACGTAATTCTAAATCGTTATCACTTTAAATTTTACGCTCCGTGTTTGTTGGCTAACATTTCAAAAGGGGGTGGGTGTTGGATTGAAAAATACAAATGTGTCAATCTATGACTTGTCTTCTTAGATAATATATGGCTCGATTTCAAGATGAGGCACTACCTAGCAAACACGGAACATTCACCCAATGCTGTCCCAATGTTGTCCCACCGTCTTCGACGCTGGCCCAACATTTAAACAGCATTGGGTGAATGCCCCGTGTTTGCGGGTAGGCACTACCCTAGTAAATTTTGAGTGTCCGATACTGCTATTTTGATCCATGTTGAGGCAATTAAGTTTTGGAATCCGCCACCGATACATTCTGCTGTGTGTATGAATTGCTCTGTATGAATTGTGTGTTTTATTTACAGATCCGTTGCCAGGGGAAACGGGTGGAGTATTATCCCCCTCCAAAAGACGCTGATGGTAGCAGAAGCAGGAGTGCCGCCAAAGGGGGTACAAAGACAGGTTCTTCAGCCCGACGCAGTAAGAGCGCCCCTACAGGTGGCAAGGGGAAAAAGAAGAAGAAGAAGAGGAAGTGAAGAATACACTGGAATCTTAGTTCAGAATGTGTTGCTGAATTAATTGGGTTGATCAGTCGTAGCCGTTTCCACATACTGGTACCGGGGGTATGCTGAAAGTAGTTTCATTGTACCCCCGTACGGTACGCTGAAACTAGTTTCAAAGTAGCGGGGGTACGTTGAAACTAGTTTCAGCGTTCCCCCGGTACGTTGAAAGTAGTTTCAACGTACCTCCCGGTATGCTGAAACTAGTTTCAAGGTACGTTCGCATCTGGGGTAGCCTACTTTGAATCTAGAAATAGCCCAGTTTCAAGTTACTAGTTTCAGATTACCGACTAAACCGATGATAAATTGAAACTAGTTGCAGCATACCTTGGGGTAACTTGAAAGTATTTTCAGGTTATCCCCTGTCCAGATTAACCCTGGGCGTAATCTGAACAGAAGGTGAACCTTTCAGCACAGAGGTCGTCTTTAGACGTCAGAATATGACGTCTAAAGACGTCAGATTATGACGTCTAAAGACAATCAACGAACTGAAAGAATTAGAACATTTATAATGGTCGTAGACCCATAACATAGGTATTCAAATAGTTCCTCATGATTCAGCGTTGTAGAGGTTAATCTGAAACTGTTACACCAGCACCTGACGAATCACCATCTGCAAATTAATCAAAACAGACTGGAGAAAATAACTGTCAGAAACACAATAATAGGATATATAAGGTCTGTGTAGATTATTTTTTATTTATAGTTAAAGGGAGTACCGTAACTCATAATAAAGGGAAATAGCGATGTACGAACAGCGGGACGATTCTGTACCCAGAAAACAACACGCTGGTTACAGAGATAGAGTTAACTGGGGTACAAGTAAAACCAGAAACATATATAGAGTACTCTGTAGCTTTGATAGTTCGTGAATTTTATTTTTTATTGCAAAAATGTTATCGAGCTTAAGTATTTAGACAATGAAAGCTAAAATTGTTGATACCCCAGGTAATGATTGATTTTGTAATAATGGTAATTAAATGATGATGGTGAGTTAGTCCCTTTAATTTTTGTTACTGTACATAGTGGTCAAAGATAACTGTGATATTCTGTGCCAATAAAGAATATTTATATTATGTTGGGTGTTGAATATTTATATATTATTATGCTGGATGTGTATTATTTATATAATGTTATATGTTATGTTGCGAATGAAATAAGCATTTAAACAAATGATTGGTCTCAAATTAAAAAAATAAGCCCACCCCCTTGGTAATTAAATGGCGCCTCCCCCCTACCGTGTTATCGGGCATAGTAAGTTAATGCATATATTTACATCATTAGGTCCCTATCTATTATTTTTATGATATAGGTCTTAGCCCTACACTGTATAACTAGTTAGCAATAGTTGGACGATAGGTATTATTTTCTTTTGCTATGAGCATTATCCGATCATAGTCGTGGGTTGGCGTCTAGTGTTGGCTGGGCTGCACTACTCGCTGTTGCGCGAAATAGTCTACATAATTTTTGGATGTACCGTTAATAAAAGCCAAACTATGACACAAAAACATCTCACACGAGCTGTTAATATAGCGTGTATTCCAGAATAAATATGCCTTGTAACACTGATAAATATTGGGACTTAAATGCACAAATCACATAAATTTTCAGTCACTTGTAGTAGTGTATCGCAGTAGCAAGACAAAACTTCAAGTGACTGAAAATTTAAAATTACAGAATTATTATTTCACCTATACTCGCCGTCAAATTAAAAATGATCAACCAGGATCGCATGATCTCCGACGTTTCTCCATCAATCCTAAACCGATTTTTGCAAAGGCCATTTTCTATTGAAATCGTAACAGCCCTGAAAATTTCGTAATATTATATAGCGTATTTTAAAAGTTAGACCATTTTGACATGTAGTAAATTGATGGCAAATAGTCTAACTTTTAAAATATTAATATTATTATTTTTCGAATTTTTCACCGCTGTTAGGATTTTAATAGAATTTGGCCTTTGCAAATTTTCAAGGAAATCGGTTCAAAATTGACGGAGAAATCGACAAAAATCATGCGATCCTGGTTGATCATTTTTAATTTGACGGCGAGTATAGTTAAATAATGTCTCCCTACCGCGACCCACAACTTCAAGTGAGTGAAACATACTTTTAAAAGGGCCATAAGGGGGCCACCATTAGATGCCCAAGGGGGGGGGGGGGGGGGCAGGAGTATTTGTCGCGGGCAAATTATTTATTTTAACCGGGCTCGGCGGCGCGTAGAAAATTTCACATTTTGTTACATGTTTATATGGAACAGTTCTTGAAGTAAATTATTTATTTCATGCAGAGTCCGCCCGAAATTATTTTTTTCAAAAATACTCCTGCCCCCACCCCTACCTGGGAATCTAATGATGGCTCCCTAAGAATCAAAACACATGCCAATATAGGAAACTAAATTCCATTTCGTATTCCAATTTTCTCCCTTGAAGAAAAAATAAAGAGGCTGAAAAGGGCTACAGACATGATTAGCATTTTAACCCTTGAAGCGCTGAACATTTTTTTAAAAGCTATGGAAACCAAAGGGTGTTTTTCAATTTGAAATCATCATAAACGTCTTAGTCAGCTCTTTCCGATTCATTTGAATACCTATATGTTATATATAGGTCTACAACCATTATAAATATTTCTTATTCTTACAGCGCAGGGACCGACTTTAGAATCTGACGTCTGTAGACGTCAGATTCTGACGTCTAAAATCGATCCCCGCGCTGTAAGAGTTAAACGGGTATCTTTTAATACAACGAGTACCGGCAATGTACTTATTCTATGAAGTGGAAATACATTTTTTTTACCAAACTGTGAAGCAATTATATTTTTGGATCATGTTCTTGTACACAGTTGCACGACAAAACAACGTAATAAATAAATAAATTATGTACACATGAAGCAGCCAAGAAAGGGTGTATATTTCCCCCTTATTTTTGGTCAGTAATTTTTTTATGCTGATGGAATAAAATTTACAGAAGATGCTATTGTGGTATATTTCGCTAATTCAACCTGAGCAAAACCCTTACAGCGTGGGGATCGATTTTAGACGTCAGAATACGTCGATCCCGCACTCAAAGAGTAACATATTTATAATGGTCGTAGACCCATAAACATGAAATGGATAGAGATAACTAAACTTTATGATGATTTCAAATAGAAAAAACCCCTCTTTGTTCATATAAAAAATATTCCAGCGCTTTAACCCTTACAGCGCGGGGATCGACTTTAGTCGTCATAATCTGACGTCTGTAGACTTCAGATTCTGATGTCTAAAGTCGATAAATAAATTAGAGTCTATTTACAGATCGCCACAGTGATGTTTAGAGACCGCCAAGCTAGTTCGTACTAAATATTGAGGAACAAAATATGCATTCTATAGCTAAATAATTATGACAGAAACACAAAATAATCCGAAACATCCAGATAATATCAATTTTGCTGATGACCCAAATATTGTTTGATGGCAGTCAATTTATTATACATTAGACGAATCATACATTCATAGAACAATTGCAAAAATACACTGTAATGCGCTAGATATATATGATGTATACTATATACTGATACAAATGACTAACAGGAAACAGAAAGGCCAAACAACCCATATTATGCAGGTTAAACATACAATTAAACTAAAGTTTATTTTAGCCGAATATTTACATATTAATATAATAATTCATAGTATAAAATAAAATATTAATATATAACATATTTATTGTATATATATATATATATATATATATATACTAGAATCCAATGTATTATTGGGTCTTTCATTGTATTATTGGGTCTTTTTAGAATGACCCAACAATACCCGTCATTTAGTTAAGATAGAAACTTAACTAAATGACGGAAAACTTATAGATTGGTGAATCAGATGACTCTTGTCCTCCAGACACAGGCGTTGAAATTTAAATCCTGGTGGTCTGAAGCAGAGCATCAGTTATGGAGGCTTCCCATAAAATTTCATCTCGAACTTGAAACGCTGATATGACAGGCTGTAGCTGGCTGCTGTACCTGCAGCTCCATATCGCAAAGTGTAACGCTTAATTTTTTCAGTGCGGGGATCGATTTTAGACGTCAGAATCTGACGACTCTAGACGTCAGATTCTGACGTTTAAAGTCAGTTACACGTTTCTGGTCATATAAACATACGATGTGGGCTGATACCGATAGACTAAAATAATAGCGGAATATACCGATATATTCCGACTTTAGACGTCAGAATCTAACGTCTATAGACGTCAGATTCTGACGTCTAAAGTCGGTCACCGCACTGAAAGAATTAAATAGTTATAATGGCCGTGGACCCATAACATAGGAAATGAAGCAAAAAGAGCTACTAAGGGGTGGTGTCAAGTTAAAAACAAATCTAGTGGTCAATTACACCGTCATAACGGTGTCTATCATATATATCTGATGATATGCAAACGGTGTTCATTTGAGTGCGATATTGGAAAATACAGCCCTGTCCAATAAATAAGGTGCCGAACACCTTCTTTATTGGGCATGTGCTGTATTTTCACAGATTGCACGATTTTTTTGCCAAAAATGAACAACGTTTGTATTTTCTCACACTGTTCAAACTACAGCTTGACTGCGCTATGGGCTGACTTTAAAATACAAAAGTTGTTCATTTTTCGTGCGATATGGGAAAATACAGCACTCGTTCAATGGATAAGGTGTTCGCTTAAAGGCTCACACCTTATTCATTGGACGAAAGTTGTATTTTCCCGTGTCGCACTCAAATGAACACCGTTTGCATATCTTCTCGCCTGCTGATTCGTGTCACACAAAAAACACCTCTGACCTGTTAGCATTCAGACAGGTCTACGCAGTGAAAATAAAATGAATCGGGCTTTAGGCCACATTTGTGCACATACAGGCTGAATCGGGCCAGGAGAACTTCCCGAGGATGCTGAGATGAGTGAGATGACACTTCCCTCCAGACACACGATTCGAAATTCAAACCCTGGAGGTCTGAGGCCGAGCACGCTACCTCTCGGTCACGAAAGCTCCCCACAATACTGAGTTTTACGAGTGAAGGGGGAAGGAATATTTTGTTTCTTTCAAACCGCCGAGATCGGGAAACGAACCCCGAACTCTAGCGGGAAAGGCAGCGGTGCTAACCACTAGGGCCCCCGCCCTATGTCTACGCAGTGAACCTGTGGTACAACATATGTCACAGGCTGGTCTGTATATATCCAGGTGACTCCGCTTGCCACCTCACGCCTCATACCTGGTCTGGGATAGGCGGATATCCCTAAATATTGCTGTGTTCTAGTCCAATACAATATACGTGAAATTGTGGTGAAATCAAAGTATATTTCTATAAACTTTAGGGGTGCTATCCCTATTTATTCCCATCATATTGCAGTTTTTTGCCAGTCGTCGTGATCGCTGTGACCCTTCTGTGACCTTGACCTGTCAGCCTTGACCTCACTCTCTTCTTCCACATCTTTCTTCCATGTGTATGCCGGCATCTTCTCGTGATCTGTAAAAAAATATCAATAAAAAAATATTTAGCATATATTTATATCAAGCTAGAACAAACACAAAAGCAGCACTTTGAAACAGCCAGTGGTCCATTCTAAGTGTTATATCATAGGCACCCCTTTCCTATATACATTTAGAAAGATCTTTCCCTCCATTATAGGGAAGGGGACGTGGTGCAATGGCCAGAGGGTCTGACTGCCTCGTCAGTCATGCATGCGTCCCGGGTTCAAACCCCGCTGTTCCCGTGTGGGGTTTTCAGAGAAACTACATTGTTTCTCCCTTTTTATTGTGACTGGGCGATCACGTTAATGGCGGCTTCGTCGAGTTAAGGTTGAGACCAGTTTTGGGTATCACTCCATCAATTCTCACGCGATTTGTATTATCTAGTCATTTGGCAACAACCCTAAAAATTTCCTGAAATTCCAATGAGTATTTCAAAAGTTAGACCTTTTCACGTGTAAAACAATCTTGAGAATAAACGGGAATGAAGTCAATGGGTTTATAGAGGGGCGTCAGAATTAACAATTTACTATATATGTCAAATGGTCTAACTTTTGAACTATAAGGACCTAAACTATTTATTTTCACAATTTTTTTTACAAATTTTTCATGATAAATGCCTAGTGACTAGGAAATGTTGTTTACAAAATTTCATGAAAATCGCTTGAGAATTTACTGACAAATCAACAAAAAGCTAATTTCGATTTGGACAATCTTCCATCGTTGGACAAACTGTATTAGAGACCATTTGTGAATATACCCAGTTAATTTTGAAATATGGTGTCATTTATTAATCGTGTGACAGCATTTTTATTCTTACAGTGCGGGGATCGATTCTAGACGTCAGAATCTGACGTCTACAGACGTCAGATTCTGAAGCCTAAGGTCGATCCCCGCACCGAATGGGTAAAATATTTAAAATGGCCGTAGACGCATAACATAGGTATTCAAATGAAACGGGAAGAGCTGACTAAGACATTTATGATGGTTTTAAACTGTAAAAGTAAAAAGCATTTGTAATGGTTGTAGACCCTTATCATAGGTATTCAAATGAATCGGAAAGACCTAACTAAGACAGTTATGATGCCTTTAAATCGAAAAAAACACTCCAATTTTTTTTTTTAATCAGTGCTCCAAGGGTTAAGGGTTAAAACACTTTCGAATTATAGGCCTATCATGATGTGAGTATCTTACGATGTAGACATGTGTTGCATTTTAACCGTAACCCTTTCAGGCCTGAATTTACCATTGTCATCTTCATCCACTACAAGCCGCGAATTGCTGTCGCAATTCCCGAAAATTAAGTCTGTTTTCAAGGATGTAAAATGATGCTTTAATGCATTGTGAGGACTTAAAGGGTTAAGGCACTTGGGGAGTATTGAGTGTAAGTTCCACTGGATTGCACTGAGTGCAGACGTGCATGATACTATCAAATAATGTATAATACTTTAGAGGATATAATTTGTAACAAAAAATTATACTTGATTCAAAAGAAATGTTTTAAACGCTCTTTTACATGTTATAAAACGCTCTTTTACATGTTATAAAAGAGCGTTAAAAACATTTCTTTTGAATCAAGTATAATTTTTTGTTACAAATTATATACTCTGAATTATTATACATTATTTGATAGTATCATGCACTTCTGCACTTAGTTATTTTTTACAAATTTGAAAATGTAACTTCTTGAGGGCGTATACGCCAGTGGGCGTTTTGTCCTCTTTGTCATTAGATGCGATATATTTTATTTGTTATTTTATCTGTATATTATTGTTTTGTTTTCATATTGTATTTCTAATGACAATAAATGCCTTTTGAATTGAATTGAATTTCGAATTGAACTGATTTTTCACTTGGATTTCAGGACAGTCTCCAGAGATTCACGTAACACTCTAGCGAGACACAACTTCAAGTGGGTGAGAATTATTTTGTTCATAACGTAGTAATCTAGGGGGATTCACCTTTGCAGCGCGGTAATCGACTTTAGTCGTCAGAATTTGACGTCTGTGAACGTCAGATTCTGACGACTAAAGTCGATCCCCGCACATATGTATAATGGTCGTAGACCCATAACATAGGTATTCCAATGAATCGGAAAGAGCTAACTGAGACATTTATGATGATTTCAAATTGAAAAAAAAACCCTTTAGTCTCCATGGTTTATACAAAAATATTTCAGCGCTGTAGGAGTTAAAGTTGTTAATAAAACAAACATCAAAGTATCATATCATCTATATACTTCACAGTGGTATGTAATATCCATATTTAAAAAAAAACCTGTAAAAGATCTAAAAATAATTGTATTATATTGGAGTTTGACCTAGTTGTACTGACCTTTGACCTGCCATGGCACACTTGTGGAGTATAGACTCTGCGCGCCGTCTATGCGCAGTGTGTGACCTGATATAAAGGCAGCGGCTGGTGACAAAAGGAAGCAGACAGCGGCTGACACCTGGTGAATAACAAGGGAAACACAATAACGTCTACGACGCTAGACAAACGATTACCCAACATTTATTCAACGTCTTGTGTCTGCTGGGTCCATGGCAGCTCGCGTACACAAGACTAGCAGCCGACCAAACAGGCAACAGAGCGTACACACAGAGAGTCTAGCAGCCCTCGAGCCCTGATAGCCAGATATTACGCCCCATCAACAGCAATTTCCCACTATAGGCTGTCCGACGGTGGAGGGTGGTCCAAAATGAAAGTTAGCTTTTTGGTATCCAGTCAGTCAATTCTCAAGCGATTGTCACGAAATTTCGCAACCATTATTATCTAGTCATTTGGCAACAACCCTGAAAATTTCGCGTAATTCTTTTTAGTATTTCAAAAGTTTGACCATTTGACATGTAACGCAATTCTGAGAATAAACCGGAATGACAGAGCGGAATGAAGTTAATCGGTTTAGGCCTATACATGTTATAGAGGAGCGTCATAAATAGACATTTACTACATGTCAAATGGTCTAACTTTTGAACTATAGAATATTTTTTTACGAAGTTTTCAGGATTGATGCCAAATGAAAATAGGGTTTACAAAATTTCAAAAAAATCGCTTGAGAATTGACTGACTGGATACCAAAAAGCTAACTTTCATTTTGGACTATTCTCCACAGTCGGACAGACTGTAGTAGCGGCATCTCAACCGATAATAACACATACTACTACAACTGCACACTTTTTACCAATTGACATTCACATTTTTACAAAACATTTAGCAAGATAAAGTTTATATTTTTTTCAGTTTTACCAAAGGATTGGCTTTTTAACTTTTACTGAAGTGCTTAGATATCTTAGATCTAACCCTTTAAGTGCTAAAATAAATAATTTAAATTTTCACCCACCTGAAGTTGTACCTTCACAAATTCAAGTGAGTGAAAATTACTCATATTTGGGGACAATTACTCACATTTGCTTGATTGAAGACCTAACATTTGCAAATCTTGATGTTTAAACACTGATTTCATTCCCAATAAATGATTAGATCGGGTGATAAAACGGATTCTCACACTCTGCGCAGTGATTTTCACTATGAGACGTATATCGGTATCAGCCCGTATCGCACTCTAGTTGTAGTTGAACTGCAATATTATGGCAATTGTGAATTGATCGTCGTGAGAAAATACAAACGTTGTTCATTTGTCGTGCGATATGTGAAAATACAGCACTTGTCCAATGAATAAGGTTTTCGCCTAAAGGCTCACACCTTATTCATTGGACAAGTGCTGTATTTTCCCATATCGCACTCAAATGAACACCGTTTGCATATCTTAAAATCGTCCTCAGCTGACTATTTTTCATTAAGACATGGAAACCAAAGGTGTTTTTTACAATTTGAGACATCATAAATGTCTTAGTTAGCTCTTTCCGATTCATTTGAATACCTATGTTATAAGTCCACGGCCATTATAAATAGTTTTACTCTTACTGTGCGGGGATCCACTTTAGACGTCAGAATCTGATGTCTACAGACGTCAGATTCTGACGACTGAAGTCGATCCCCGCGCTTTAAGGGTAAAGCCTTACAGTGCGGGGATCGTCAGAATCTGACGACTAAAGTCGATCCCTGCACTGTAAAAGTAAAAATAGTTATAATGGCCGTAGACCCATAACATAGGTATTCAAATGAATGAGAAAGAGCTAACTAAGACATTTATGATTATCTCAAATTGAAATAAACCCTTTGATCTCCATGATTTTACAAGATTAATCCAGCGTTGTAAGGTTTAGGGTTCGAGCCTCACCTCCTCTGTTTTACCCAGGCGTTTCGCTGGCACCCTCGGCAGCTGCTGGTCGAATATACCCATTCCTTTATAATTGCCAGCGGCTGTATCTGAGTATATTGTGGATCCCTGAGAAAACAAAACACAGGTCATGTGTACTCTTCTTATGCGTATATGGTTGAAAGTGGATTGCCACAGGGAAGGCAGGGCATGCATGAATTTACAGGATGATAATTACATTAAAGGGACTGGCTCAGGCTAAAATCATCAAAAAAACGGTGATTTTATTGTGGCTTTTTAATATGACCATATGATGTAAACATGTGCACAGACTAGAACTGCAAAAGTTTTTAAATTTTTCAGCTGCGCACTTACCAGTTAGGCTAAATATAGAGACGAAATTCCCATATTTCTTATTTTTGACATGGTTGTCAATAATTAGAAATCAGGAATTTCGTCTCTATATCTAGCCTAACTCGTGAATGCGCAGCACAAAAATTAAAGGACTTTTGCAGTTTTAGTCTGTGGACATGTTTACATTATATGATCATATTAAGAAGCCAAAATAAAATCACCGATTTTTTTTATGATTTTAGCCTGGGCCAGTCCCTTTAATATTTGTTATTAACAGTGTCATAAATAATGTCATAAATACGAGTTGTGTTTATTCAATGACAAAGGGGACCATGTTGTATGGTCTTTGTATAGAAATGGTAGGGCCCCCTTTGCCAAAGAAGTAGGGGTGGAAAACTAAATCTCTTTTCTCTCTCCAAAGCGAAAAGTTAGATTGTGACAATAATAGCAGTATGTGTTTGGTGAAAGAAAATGCTAATTTTAGGCCTTTCTCATGCAATTGTCATGACCCCGGCTAGGTTCATTTCACCCCGAGGCGGAGATGAGCGGTCAATTGGTAGGGGTCAAATGGCATTGATAGGGATCAAATGACATTGGTAGGGATCAAATGACATTGGTAGGGTTGAAATGACATTGGTAGGGGTCAAATAACATTGGTAGGAGTCAAATGACATTGGTAGGGATTAAATGACATTGCTAGGGGTCAAATGACATTGGTAGGGGTCAAATGACATTGGTAGGGGTCAAATGACATTGGTAGGGGTCAAATGACATTGGTAGGGGTCAAATGACATTGGTAGGGATTAAATGACATTGGTAGGGGTCAAATGACATTGGTAGGGGTCAAATGACATTGGTAGGGGTCGAATGACATTGGTAGGGGTCAAATGACATTGGTAGGGATTAAATGACATTGGTAGGGGTCAAATGACATTGGTAGGGGTCAAATGACATTGGTAGGGGTCAAATGACATTGGTAGGGGTCAAATGACATTGGAAGGGGTCAAATGACATTGGTAGGGATTAAATGACATTGGTAGGGGTCAAATAACATTGGTAGGGGTCAAATAACATTGGTAGGGATTAAATGACATTGGTAGGGGTCAAATGACATTGGTAGGGATTAAATGACATTGGTAGGGGTCAAATGACATTTGTAGGGGTCAAATGACATTGGTAGGGGTCAAATAACATTGGTAGGAATTAAATGACATTGGTAGGGGTCAAATGACATTGGTAGGGATTAAATGACATTTGTAGGGGTCAAATAACATTGGTAGGGGTCAAATGACATTGGTAGGGTTGAAATGACATTGATAGGGGTCAAATAACATTGGTAGGGGTCAAATGACATTGGTAGGGGTCAAATGACATTGGTAGGGATTAAATGACATTGGTAGGGGTCGAATGACATTGGTAGGGGTCAAATGACATTGGTAGGGGTCAAATGACATTGGTAGGGGTCAAATGACATTGGTAGGGGTCAAATGACATTGGTAGGGATTAAATGACATTGGTAGGGGTCAAATGACATTGGTAGGGGTCAAATGACATTGGTAGGGGTCGAATGACATTGGTAGGGGTCAAATGACATTGGTAGGGATTAAATGACATTGGTAGGGGTCAAATGACATTGGTAGGGGTCAAATGACATTGGTAGGGGTCAAATGGCATTGGTAGGGGTCAAATAACATTGGTGGGGATTAAATGACATTGGTAGGGGTCAAATGACATTGGTAGGGGTCAAATAACATTGGTAGGGATTAAATGACATTGGTAGGGGTCAAATGACATTGGTAGGGATTAAATGACATTGGTAGGGGTCAAATGACATTGGTAGGGATTAAATGACATTTGTAGGGGTCAAATAACATTGGTAGGGGTCAAATAACATTGGTAGGGATTAAATGACATTGGTAGGGGTCAAATGACATTGGTAGGGATTAAATGACATTCGTAGGGGTCAAATAACATTGGTAGGGGTCAAATGGCATTGGTAGGGTTGAAATGACATTGATAGGGGTCAAATAACATTGGTAGGGGTCAAATAACATTGGTAGGGGTCAAATGACATTGGTAGGGGTCAAATAACATTGGTAGGGGTCAAATGACATTGGTAGGGGTCAAATGACATTGGTAGGGGTCAAATGACATTGGTAGGGATTAAATGACGTTTGTAGGGGTCAAATAACATTGGTAGGGGTCAAATAGCATTGGTGGGGTTGAAATGACATTGATAGGGGTCAAATAACATTGGTAGGGGTCAAATAACATTGGTAGGGATTAAATGACATTGGTAGGGGTCAAATAACATTGGTAGGGGTCAAATAACATTGGTAGGGATTAAATGACATTGGTAGGGGTCAAATGACATTGGTAGGGATTAAATGATATTTGTAGGGGTCAAATAACATTGGTAGGGGTCAAATAACATTGGTAGGGATTAAATGACATTGGTTGGGGTCAAATGACATTGGTAGGGATTAAATGACATTGGTAGGGATTAAATGACATTGGTAGGGGTCAAATAACATTGGTAGGGATTAAATGACATTGGTAGGGGTCAAATGACATTGGTAGGGATTAAATGACATTTGTAGGGGTCAAATAACATTGGTAGGGGTCAAATAACATTGGTAGGGATTAAATGACATTTGTAGGGGTCAAATAACATTGGTAGGGGTCAAATGGCATTGGTAGGGTTGAAATGACATTGATAGGGGTCAAATAACATTGGTAGGGGTCAAATGACATTGGTAGGGGTCAAATGACATTGGTAGGGGTCAAATGACATTGGTAGGGGTCAAATGACATTGGTAGGGGTCAAATGACATTGGTAGGGGTCAAATGACATTGGTAGGGGTCAAATGACATTGGTAGGGATTAAATGACATTTGTAGGGGTCAAATAATATTGGTAGGGGTCAAATGGCATTGGTAGGGTTGAAATGACATTGATAGGGGTCAAATAACATTGGTAGGGGTCAAATGACATTGGTAGGGGTCAAATGACATTGGTAGGGGTCAAATGACATTGGTAGGGGTCAAATGGCATTGGTAGGGGTCAAATGGCATTGGTAGGGGTCGAATGGCATTGATAGGGGTCAAATGGCATTTGTAGGGTTGAAATGACATTGGTAGGGGTCAAATAACATTGGTAGGGGTCAAATGACATTGGTAGGGGTCAAATGACATTGGTAGGGGTCAAATGACATTGGTAGGGGTCAAATGACATTGGTAGGGGTCAAATGACATTGGTAGGGGTCAAATGACATTGGTAGGGATTAAATTACATTGGTAGGGGTCAAATGATATTGGTAGGGGTCAAATGATATTTGTAGGGGTCAAATGACATTGGTAGATATTAAATGCCATTGGTAGGTATTAAATGACATTGGTAGGTATTAAATGACATTGGTAGGTATTAAATGACCTTGGTAGGTATTAAATGACCTTGGTAGGAGGTCAAGGGTGTGTGTTTAAACTGATCTGCATATTGATAATAATGAATTATCGGTAGTTAACCCTTGTCCTGCTGAATTGTTATTTAGTATTTTTCATCTTTTGAAGCCGAAATGCTGACGTATTTCCAACTTTAAACGATGAAAAATAACTTTTTTGATTAACTGAACCCAAAAATTGTTTTACTAATGTTAGTGGCATAAGGTTTCACATGGGCATCTCCAGAATTCTAAAAATAGGGGGTCCGATTGAAAAAAGTATTGTTTAGCCCTTAAAGCGCTGAATTAATTTGTAAAAAAAACATCGCAACCTACAAGTTTTTTCACCTTGAAATCATCATAAATGTCTTAGTTAGCTCCTTCCACTTCATTTAAATACCTATGTTATGGGTCTACGGCCATTAGAAATATGTTTACTCTTACAGTGCGGGGGCAGACTTAGTCGTCAGAATTTGACGTCTACAGACGTCAGATTCTGACGTCTAAAGTCGATCCCCATACTGCAAGGGTTAGTCTCCTCAGCTACTGTATTGGTATTTGGAACCTACCCTACGGTTCCAAATAACATATTGTGGCAATTTTGATCGATGTTAGGCAATGTAGCTTTGGAAAAGGGGGGATAAAAACCCCACTGACCCCTCCCCCCCCCCCCTCTGGATCAGCCACTGGTTCAAACCACACACCTCTTCTCAGACATGTGAAGCAAATCCTGCTGCAATACACTGATACTTACAGGGGCTACGGCATTCACCCTCACACCAGATGGCGCCCACTCCACGGCCAGGGATTTGGTCAGGTTGTCCACGCCGGCCCGCGCTGCGCCCGAGTGACTGAAACACAACAGGATGAGATAGATATGATCTGCCGGCCTGCGCGGCGCCGGAATGACTGAAACACAACAGGATGAGATAGATATGATCTGCCGGCCTGCGCGGCGCCGGAGTGACTGAAACACAACAGGATTAGATGAATATATAAACTCCCACCACTAATAATATGCGGCCCCGGCCAAATCGAAGTGACTGAAACACAACAGGATTAGATGAATATATAAACTCCCACCACTAATAATATGCGGCCCCGGCCAAATCGAAGTGACTGAAACACAACAGGATGAGAAAAATATATAAACTCCTGCAGCGACCACTAATTATATGCCGCCGGCGTCGCGCCGGAGTTACATGTACATATATCTCTCTTATTACTATGACAAATAAGTCTGTAATGACTTTTATTTCTGTCAATAAAATATCTGTCTGTCTGTCTGCTACTGGAACACAACAGGATGAGAGGTATATATATAAACTCCCACCATTAATAATATGCCGGCCCGTGCCGCGCCAAAGTGACTGAAACACAACAGGATGAGATAGATATAGAACCTTCTGCGACCACTAATAATATGCCGGCGGCGTCGCGCCGGAGTGACTGAAACACAACAGGATGAGAGAGATATATATAAATTCCCACCATTAATAATATGCCGGCCGCGTCGCGCCGGAGTGACTGAAACACAACAGGATGAGATAGATATAGAAACTCCTTCTGCGACCACTAATAATATGCCGGCCGCGCCGCGAAGAAGTGACTGAAACACAACAGGATGATATAGATATAGAAACTCCTTCTCAAATCTCTAATAATAATAATAATCTTATACTAGACTAGTATATTATCACATAAATCGCTTAAGTGAAAAATATTTTTTTACCGACTTGAAGTTGTGTCTCGCTATAGCGACCCACAAATCCCAAGTGTGGAGAAATTACTCATATTTGTAATAATTTGCAGATCATGGCGTTTAAACACTCACTACATTCCCAATACCAATGTGATGTTTTACTATTCTTTATTCAATAATACTCTCTGGAGAGCTTTGCGGTTGCATACACAGAACTTGGCGGACCAAGTTCTGTGTATGTAACCGCAAGGCTCTCCAGAGAGTATTATTGAATAAAGAATAGTAAAACATCACAACCAACGATCTGACTAGATAATAAAACAGATTAAAAACGAATATAGTCATCCTTTAAGTCCTCACGTTGCATTAAAGCATCATTCTACATCCCCGAAAACAGGCTATATTTTTCTACAACTGACGGTTTTAGAAGGAACATTTCCATTAAACTATTTTACCAATACGTGGCGATTTTCTTCAATTTTCCATCCTCTTCAAATCATATTCGTCCACTACAAGTCGAGAATTGCGACAGCAATTCGCGGCTTGTAGTAGATGAAGATGAAAATGGTAAATTCAGGCTAGAAAGGGTTAAGGGCTAATGTGCAGTTTCAACCTTACGCACAATGCATATGTTTCGCCTGCAAATTGTGTGTCCCTTTATTGCCAACCATG